>AP025049.1:25606658-25861729 GCA_036186865.1 Eustoma russellianum | reverse complement strand
CCGTATTTGACTGGAGCAACAAATACGGCGTCCGTGAGCAGGACATAAAATTCGATTTGGGGTATTTCCCCTTACATGCCATTGGTGGATCGCATCTTGCTAGCGGTGGTCACCTACTGTATCAATGGTAAGGCTACCAGAATTCCTAGTAACATGGATTTCTATGTATCTTACCGTCTCAAACATCTGACACAGCTGAATCTCGCCTGGATTTTCATAGAAGTCATGTTTGCAGCTCTTTGAAAAGGGTCGAAAGCTTTACCTTTTGCCAATATTGTCACAATATTGTTAAAATCAAAAGGTGTTGATATTTCTGATGATGATTTGACCCCAGTTGCCAAATCTGACGTCTATGATCACTACAATATCGCCCAGGCCATTGACTCGCAAAAACGGAAGGCCACCACCATTCCTGATGAAGACGAGGTCGCGGAAGGACCTCAAGATGCTGCTGGTGGTAGTAATTCTTCTGAATTGCTATCACGCATTGCTGCGCTTGAACAGACTGTTCAGCAGTTGCATCTTCGTCATGCCGAGCATAAAGCTCGGCATGTACGGAATGAAGCTCGTCATGAGCGCAATGAACTACGCATGACTGCATTTCGAAATGCATTCATGCAAGTCTGTCCATGGGCTCTTCCTCCTAATTTTGATGATTTAGGGGGAGAAAGTGGTGGTGCTGGTGGTGCTGGTGGCAGTGCTGGTGGCAGTGTTGGTGATGCTGGTGGCTCTGGAGATGTTGGAGGATCCATGGGTGGATTCACTGATTTTGCCGCTAGTGTAGGTTTTGGCTTTAGTGGTTTTACACCACCAAGTGGTGGTGCTATGTAAATTTCCTTATTTTTTGTTGTTGGTTGTAAATATTTCAAGTTATTGTTTATTGCAAGAAAGTATGACTTGGTATTTCGTTGTTGATGTTCATTAAATTGTTTCATCACTTTGTTCTTCTCAAGTTATTTTTTCTTGCATCTAGTGAGGGGGAGCATATGTTAAGGGGGAGCTTTGATAAGTTATGCATGTTGTGAAATCATCAAAAAGAGGGAGAATGTTAGAATATGTTGAGTTTTGATGATTTGCACAATTCAGTACTTTGAACAAGTGATTAGGCACTTCATGTGTGTGGTTTGAAGTCAGTATACTTCGAACGCTTACATTAGGCGCTTAATGTATGTTGGTGGAGTCCAGTACACTTCGAACGCCTACATTAGGCGCTTTATGTGAAGTGTCTGGATGTGCGAACACTTTGAACGCCTAGATTAGGCGCTTCATGTGAAGTGTTTGAAAATCAGGACACTTTGAACGCCTGATTAGGCGCTTCATGTGGCCTGTTGAAAAATGCGAATACTTTGAACGCCTCTTTAGGCGCTTTATGCTGTCCACCAAGCTAAAAGTACTTTTCCCCTAAATGGGCACGTACTCTTAAGTACTTTCTCTGAGAAAATGTCAGAGTTAGTTCGAACAAGCATGAAGGGCTACATTAGGCGTTTCATGTGACTTCGAACGCCTTAAGAAGCCCACATTAGGCGCTTGATGTGACTTCGAACGACAGTTCATTTTCTCATCAAGCGCTCGATGTCACTTCGAACACCTGTGCTTTTAGCACATTAGGCGCTTCATGTGACCAACGTTACAAAGGTCTTAAACTTCACCTTTTAACATCAGTTGACTCTTTGTACCCTCCTCGTTTAGTGTCTTTTTCACAGGTTCCTCTCTGCTGAAGATTTCAGGTTTCCTTTCTTGGCATTCATTTTGAAATCTCTCCAAGAATGTTGCTACATGCCAAAGGGAGATCTCCAATGATGAGAACTCACCAACACATGATGCCAAAACCCATTAATGTTTGTGCAGAGGGTTTCAAACGGGAAGAAACATGAAGGTTGATAAAAGAAGGGTTTCCTCCATTTTTCTTCTCCAACTTTCTACTTGGCAAGCCCTCAAATTTTCTCTCAAGCTCAAGCTCTCAAAATACTTGTAAACATTGTACATTTTACTTTATTGTTGAGAGTAACTATTGTAAGAGGAAGAAGAGTCTTCTTCTTGGTGAGATTCTATTGTGAGAGATTGTGTAGATTGTTGGTCAAGGAGCAAGGGTGCTTCTTGTTTAAGATTTCTAGACTTTGAAGGGTTAGTTGATAGTGTGTGGTGCACTATTCTCCCTACAAGATTTCTTTGAGGGCAAAGAAGATCTTTGGAGGCTAGACTTCAAAGGGTTAGACTTCTTGGTTGTGGTCTAGGCAAAGTGCCTAGTTTTCTGTTTTCTAGATTTTGTTCTTTGATTGTTGTTTCCCCCGAAAGAAATAACAATCCCCATTTCAAAATCCTTCTTGTGAAACATCAAGAAGGTAGAGGAGTAGAGTCATTTGACTTGAACCTCTATACATACTTTTGTTCTTTACTTTCTTGCAAGTCTTTATTCTTACTAAAGAGCACATCCAAGTATTGGTTGCACCTCAAAACGAAAAATATCCATAAAATATCCATACTTGGTGAACACACTATTCAACCCCCCTCCCCCTTCTAATGTGTTCTAAGGGACCTAACATGCTGAGCATTACACGTATCTCGAACTAATCCCAATATTTTGATCATTGGTTAACGAGGGTTCCTATTTGAACAAATAATAATAGTAGTAAAAATAACAACAACAACAACAACAGTAAAATTAATAACAGCTATAATAATAATAATAGTAAACAATCAGATACCCTGCTGCATTTGTTTGCCCTTATCATACACTATCAGATAAATGGCCTGCAAGACTGTAAATGAACTTCTCCATACGCCAGGCAGCGAGGTCAATACTATGAAATCACAGTTATGATAAAAAAGTAAACAATTACAATATTAATAAAAAATTATCCAAGTACTTTTTAAGGAGCGGCTATTTTGGCATCCTAAAATAATTTTGATCCTTTTTTTTATTAGCCGACGTTAGTTCTGATGTTATGCATGTATAACATAAGCTCAAATTGCGATTGTAATTATAAGATAACGATAAATTGCAAATGTGCTCCCAATCATAACATTTTGATTATAATCCTAATCATGTATCATAGGATCGCATACGCAGGTTTGAGAGAACTCATAAGATAACCAAATTTACTTTATGTTATTTAATCAAAAGAGTGAGCTAGATTAGAACTAGGAAAAACTTATTCAATCAAATTAGCATGACCTAGATGAGAAAGGAGCAGAGTGTAAAAGATATTGAATCAACTGAAAGATTCGTAGACAGTTAAACTGAACCAACCTCATTAACTTCATTCAAAATAGCGTGAACTAGATGAGAAAATAACAAATAAATTGCAATGGTAATTGTACCTGCTATGTTGATCCATGTGTGCAATAATGTGTACATGTATCATGGTTCATATATCATGTACTACAAAAGGGAGGGGAACAAAAATTTTGCCGCCTTGGAAGGAAGTTAAAAACAAATAAAACCCGCCTACAGAATGTTTAAGAGGCAAGAATATATTTCTGGACGGAGATTTTGAAACTATTTTTTCTCTGTGAAATGCGAATTTGTATTACCCGAATATCAAGACATCAAAGGGATATATACATACAATAACCCTAATTGTAGAACGGCATGTCGATCTATATGCGCAATTCAGTAATATAAGTTATTTTAAACAATAGAAGCATCGGCTATGTCTACAATATGGGAGAAGTGCTTATACATTACTCTGTACACATGGGTGTGTAATCTATGTACTATATCTCTAGATACAAAAACTGTGTTTTCAAAAATGTTTTCATTCTGTGTCTGCTAGATGTGGTACACCGTAGGTGCCAAGACAGTTTTTGTTGTCTTGGCTTTGATTGCATTCATTTTTAGTTTCAGTGAGCTCTAGGTCAGCAATCTGTGAACTGTATTAAGTCCCTGTGAAAGTCCAAGCCAGGCAGAGATGGAGATCCAAACCTGCTTGGTGGCTGAGCTGGAGAAGAAGAGGTGAGGTAGTGTCGCTTGTCCCGAAGAGCACAGGTGGCATACATTGTCGTCTAAGTAAACAAGCCAGTCCTTAGTGGGCAGCCTGTTCAGCCCAGCTAGCCATAATGTAAAAGAGTGTTTGGGAGTCACAACTGAATCCCAGACAATTTTAGCCCAATTGACTTTCTTACCTTCTCCCTGAAGTGATTGTACGCTAGATGAGGTTTGAGGATATCATCCATCGTCCATGAAGTAAGAACATTTACAGTCGAACCGCAAGAGCGTGAGCTGGAAACAATTTGTTTCTGATCTCCAGAAGCTTTTTCAGGGGGGATAGTCAGTGTTGTGGTATGCTCTTGTCCATAACGAGGCGTATAGCTTGTACTTATGGTTCATCTACTGCACCGAGAATGTGTCCTTCTTATGATGGAGGTCCCATAGGTTCTTGGCTAACAGCGTTAGATTCCATGCCTTCAGCTGAAGAACACCCAAACCTCCTTCTTCTTTAGGCATGCTATTCTGAGACCATGATACCCAAGTCTTTCTGGCCCCAATTGAGGAGTTTCCTCGTAAGAAGTGTAGGCAAATTATGTACACAAGAGACCTAACTGTTGTTGGTATAGGCAGCATACTTAACCAGAGACAGGTTACGCCTTGTAGCACTGATTTGATCAACTGTAGTTTGCCAGCGTATGAAAGACTATTCGCATTCCATAGGCCCACCTTGTCCATCGGTTTCTTGATGAAAGGAGTGTAGTGGGTGCTCCGAAGCTTGTGTCCAGCAATGGGTATGCCTAGATATCTAAAAGGCAGAGTTTCAGCTGAGAAACCTGTACTGACCTGCAGCCAGTTGGTGTCCTGACCAATTCCTGCGTGGAAGAACTGAGACTTGGCCAGGTTAGCCCTGAGCCCTGAGCATTCACCAAAAGTATTTGGTGCCTCCATGATTCTTTGCACAGAGCAGACATCACTACGGGAGAAGAGGATGAGGTCATCTGTGAAGGTGAGGTGAGTGATGTTCTACTTAGCACAGTCAGTATGAAAGTGGAATTCTTTGTCATGGTATAGTTATTGCAGGAGTCTTGAGAGGTACTCCATGCGTATTACAACCAGAAAAGGCAATGTAGGGTCCTTTTGTCTAAGCCCACATTTGCCCTGGAAGTGCGCGTAAAGTGTGCCATTGAGCGAGATAGAATACGAGGTGGAGATCACACACTCCATAATCCATCCTGTGAAGACGGCAGGGAAACCATGGCCTAGTAGCATGTCCTTAAGAAAGGACTAGCTGATGGAGTCAAAAGCTTTCATGATGTCAACTTTGAGCATGCATTTAGGAGCAGTTCTCTTTTTTCTGTACTCCCTAATCAGTTCCTGCACCAAGAATATATTTTTCATCATGGATCTGCCCGTAAGGAAGCCGGCCTGAGCAGGGTCCATAAAAGAAGACATGACTGACGTCATTCTGGTGGCAAGTATCTTAGATCTAGTCTTGTATATGACATTGCAGCAGAAGGTAGGCCTGTAGTCCTCAACTCTGTTGACATGGGCAGACTTTGGAACCAGAGCAATAATATCATGATTAAACTGCTTCAGCAATACCCCATTCTTAAAGAATTCCTGAACCGCATTAACAAGGTCTGGCCCCAGTATCTCCAAGGCACTGATGAAGAACTGAAATGTGTAACCATCAGGGCCGGAGATTTGTCTTTACCAACAGAGAGCAGAGCCGCTTTAATCTCAGCCTCAAAGATAGGAACAATAAGAGAGTTAGCCTACTAAACTGAGAGCAGTGGGCTTCTGTTCGACACTTTTGCACTGATGGCATACACAAGCTTCTCTTTAATTTTTTCAATTTTTTTAATTAAGGGACGGATTCTAACTCGAATGCTTAGACTATGAAAAATGCTAATTAATCGTTAGACGTTTAAATGTTTTTCGCATGTAAGGTACCCACTTAAATCACTAATTCGTTTCTAGTAGATGCTGATGGTTTATATTCAACTTTTACGCTTATAAATTTACATTATTGCTCCTTTAATTATTTTAATAGTGTAATTAGAAGCCCAAAAAATGTTGGTGTGGGCTGAAAGTTTATTGATAGAATTGTTTTGGAAGGAAAAACAGCGCAAGGTGAATAGTCTACAAATACCAAAAGTAACATTATAGGGAAGAACCTCAGGTTTATCAAACCCCAATTGGCAGATCTCAAAATCAGCCCTCAAGGTGGATTCAACATCCTGTGCACTTTTCAAATTTTCTCGTTCGACCACTTATGTAAGTTAACAGTTTTCTGCTGTCCGTTTTCACTCTTTTCACTCTTTTCACTTTTCTGCTGTCCGTTTTCTCCTGTCAATATCTTTATATAAAAATTGTCACCTCTAAGGGTGACAGCCAAAGTAAAAAATAAATTAAAAGTTGAGGGCATAACATCTCACTTCTGGCAGAAAATGATAAGACAAGTATAATTTTCACTTTGAGGTATTCATAAATTGTTTTATTAAATTACACACGCATGTACTGTAAATACCTACAGAAACATAATACATATAAATTCTTAATTTAAATACAAGAAAAAATTGTTTAACATGGCAAAATATTAAAGATGAGCCCTGAAGAAGTTACGATATGATGAATTTTTGAACCTCACATGTACAAAACGTTGTGCTTGAACCAATAAAGCAAGACCCAACATCATGCCTAAGAGCATCATAACTTTTGGAGCAACCATTTTTTGCTTTTCTTTTCAGACAATTTCTCTTAGTTTGTTGCAGTTGTAAGAGAGAGTATTTTTTTACAATACTCTCTCTTAGTTTGTTTCAGTTGTAAGAATTTGTCGCGTACGCTGCTGTTAGATGCAGTGGTATTTCCTAACTGTCTCATGTTGAAAGAAATACATTCAGAAATGAAACATGTTACTTCCCGGATTTTGGTGACTTTATTATGTGTATATAACAGAAAATAAAAGGAAAAGGAAAAAGTATAATTTTAAATATAGGAGAGTAGTTATCTTAATGGTAGGTGTGATTAAAATAGGAGATATATATATTGGTTAACTTCCTAAAAGATTTAGCTTACATATACTACCCATACTTAATAGAAAACCTGATTACCATCCATCTAAGTATATATATATATATACACCTTAGCTAGAAAAAAAATACACCCTATTTGTACACTTAGTAGCCGGCCGCCCCTTCCCATTGCTCACAAACAGCCGGCCCCTACAGCAACCATGGGCAGGCGGAAGCCACCTTCAAAGGAAGAACAAAGAGGTTTGTTTTCCATTCAACCAAGAACTCTAATTTTTGAAAATTTTGCATTGCATATTTTAAAATTCACCCTTACAAAGAAAATATATCTCCTACGACCCACACCCCCGATCCTTTAGGAAAAAGAAAACAAAGGAAGTTATGGCGATTAAAATAGGGTGTACCGAATAGAATCGAGTAAATCGTTGTGCCGCGTTAAGCGGTATAGGTAAGAAATGTAGAACGCATTAGGATAAATAGGTGCACCTCAGGTAACAAATAGATTTCGTGCAATAATTAAGCAAATTAAACTTTAGGGCACACAAATTATTCTACATTTAAATTAATGAAAAAGAAAAGTTAGGACATAGAAAGTGAGGTGGATAAAAATTTGTCCTATTATGTCCACCTAAATACCCACGACCGCCCCCTATCTAACGTAAGTGGAAGAATATTTTATTTTATTCTTCCACTATCATTAGTATTCTTACACCATTCCTGTTACGACCGGCGAATAATAATAATAATAATAATAATAATAATAATAATAATAATAATAAAATAAAAATAGAGATAAGTGTAAATTAGATGGTAATTAGAGTTACATTAAGAAACCTAAACCAAAATCTAAAAAGAAAACCTAAAATCTACCCTAGCTCCCCCTCACTACATATATATACACACACAATACAAAAAAAATAAAAAAAGAAACCAAAACCCTCCCCAAGCCCCTGCCGCCACTCTCCCCACAAAAGAAAAAAGGTGAATCAAAATTCTCCACCCTATGGCTGCCCCTTAATTTGATAAGAAAAAAATCAACTCTAAGCCTTGCATAGGCAGACGATGTTAGGAAGGAGAAGAGGAACGCGCATAGGAATTATATCCGTCAAAAAGGTAGGTGTCTCTTCTCCCCTCAAAAGGGTATGATTCATGCATGCTTTAATGGTATATTAATGTGATTCGTTGTTTTTATTTGTTTAAGATGTGAATTTTGTTTTGTTTATATGAGAAAGCATGAGATGTGTTGTTTATGGCTGTATGTGTATGTGTGTGTGTATTGAAATTGATGGTAGTTGTGATTTGGATTGGAAACACCCTTGAATGAAATCAAAAGGTTGAATATTTTCATACTTAGGGTTCTTTAAAATTGCATTTTGGCCTTAGAATAGGTTTATCTAGCCCGGAATAGGTTGGGATTGGGTTGGAAGTTGACAAAATAGGCCTCAGGTGCGCGTTTCAACGGGTGGCCCGTGGGGCCCATGCGCGGCCCTTGTCGGTGCGTCCGGGCACATCTGATGTGTCCACTTTCAAAAGACGTGCCTCGTTATAATGAGTCTAATGCAATTAGTTTGAGGTCAATCGGAGTTAAAACGAAGATTTTAACGAGTATAGAAGGAAATAGAATTCAATTAAAGAAAAAAGAAAAAAACATTGGACCGGCTAGGCTGTCGGACTGGACCGGACCAGGACAGCAGGCCGTCCCAGCCAGAAAAAAAATCTGAAATTTAATTTCTGAAATGAATAAATAATTAATTAAAATTAGTTTAAAATACCATAAAAATATATTTAATTATCAAAAAATTCTAAATAAATTCCAGAAAATATAAAAGATTAAAATTAAATCTTTTACACTTAATTTTTGAATTTTGGTAAATGTAAGTAATTAAAAATAATTAGTAATAATAAAATTAAATAAGGGAAAAATAGAGAAAATTAGAAGAAAATTCTAGAAAATTAATACAAGCTAAGAATAAATAAGGGTAATGATATGTGACAACATTTCAATATTCGGAAAATTTACTAAGCCAAATATTGAGTGCCGAAGATGGTGAGGATGGGCGTACGAGCCCCAGGCGACTTTGTTGTTGCATTCATGGCACGTGCATTTGCCTTTGGAGTGGGTTGAGATGTACGGGTCTCAGACGCTCGAGTGGAGTGGATCATGGTGTACAGGCCATGGGTACTCGGTTATGGTGGATCATGGTGTACGAGCCATGGGTACTCGGTTATGGTGGATCATGGTGTACAAACCATGAGCATCGGTTATGGTGGATCATGGTGTACGGGCCACGGGCATTGGTCAGGGTGGATCGTGATGTACAGGCCACGGGCATCCGTCAGGGTGGATTGTAGTGTATGGGCTACAGGCATCCAGTCGATCCCGGGATCATGCATTGCATATAGGTCTAGGGGCATATTGTGTGACATGATTTTTGTTGCATGTGACACGTGGATGGAGCATGCATCACGTCGTTGCGCATTTTTATGTGGAGTGCTTTACTTACCGCATTTACTTTATCATATGCACGTTATACCATATCTATGTCCTATGTGGCTATATCATTTAAGTATGCACGTTTTGTATTGGTTTGATGTGGGCATCTACTGGGTGATTTCTTATCGCTCACCTCTACTTCCCAGATGAGCCGGATGAGGACTACGAACACATTTTTGTTGAGTGCGGGACAGACATACGTGAGTGGGCTGGTTGATAGCTGCAACTAAAATATGAGGGGGACTCTGCAGCTGATGTTTTCATAGTTGTCTTCTGGGGGATGTGTCATGAACTTCTTTATTACTTTTATTTTCAGAATTTTTATTCAGTAATGTAATGACGATTATTTGAGTTTAATTTAAGTTATGATTACATTTCCGCGAAAAAAATTTCTACGTTATTTATGACATGTAAGAGATTGATTCGACGCCTTGTATTCTCTATAGCGAGATACGACGGGTGTACTGTTCCAGATACTAGGGCTCGGGAGTGGAGCGTTACACGTGGTATCAGAGCCCAAGCTTCAGATCCGCCTCAGAAATGCAGGATTAACTAGATCACTTAGACATAAGTTACGATCTTTTGTAAAAATTACGATTTTATCCCTAATAAACAAAGTAGACTTAAGATATGATCTTAGACCTAAGTTATGATCGTGTTATGGGAGGTGTGTGCCAATGGTGAGCTTTTCTTGTCTAATTACCATTTTACCTCGCATCTGACATTTTAACTTGCTCTTGACTAATCTGAATTATTCTCATGAACTTTGCTATTGAGAACATGCCTCCACGACGGGAGCCAGTTGGAAATGGAGGACATAATGGTGATGATCATCAGGGTCAGGGGACCATCCCCCAGGTCCTTTCAGATACTTTGGCGACGCCGACTACATTGGTGGCCCAGCAGCAAGTACAGATGGCTCACCTACAGCAGCAGCAGGAGCAGCCACCACCCCCACCCCCACCTAGGGGCTTCGATTTTTTTCTACCGGGGGATGCAGAACTCCCAGATACCTACGTTCATGGTACAACTCGGCCAGAGGAGACAGAGATCTGGCTCAAGAATGTGTCTGAGCAGTTGAGGTTGCTGCAGGTCCCGGATGGCCTGAAGGTATATGTGGTTGTACCGTTCCTAGAGGGTGATACCGAGCAATGGTGGCAAGGTGTAGCACGCAGACTGACTCCACCGCCGATATGGACCAAGTTTAGAGAAGAGTACCAGAAGCACTTTGTTCCAGAGAGTTCCACACATCGGCACAAGCACCCCCTCCATTATCGAGTCAGATGCAACAGAAAGCAAAGGGGCAGACCTACGCTCGTGTGCATGTTATGACGGACACTGAGGTAGAGGAGGTCAGGGACGTAGCTACAGGTGAGATATTAATTAAGAAAGTCTCAGCCTACGTCATATTCGATAGTGGTGCCAGCCACTCGTTTGTTACCAAGAGATTCGCCAAGAACCTAAGTATTCTACCAGAACGGCTTGAGACCCTTTACCGTGTTCAAGCCACCGGCGACCAGGTACTTGTATCCCATTATCAGTACAAGCAATGTGACTTGGAGATTAATGAGCTGGAGTTTTCTGCGCTTCTAATTCTGATCCAGATGCACGATTTTGACGTTATACTGGATATGGATTTCTTGGCAAGACATCATACTACTATCGACTGCCGTCAAAGGCAGGTCCGCATGCAGAGCAAGACAAGCAAGAAACCATCTTCAAAGGGGATGTCAAGTTGAAGAAGTCATCTAGGAATATCTATATGACCGCATTACATGCTTCTCGATCATTGAAGAAAGGATCTAAGGGTTTTCTTGTTTATGCTTTAAATGTCAGTGATGAGACTCCATCGTTTGAGGATATTCCAGTAGTAAGAGATTTGAAGGATGTCTTCTCAGATAAGCTACCAGGTTTACCACCGAGTAGGGAAGTAGAGTTCGAGATCAATCTTATACTCGGAGTCGAACCGATCTCGAAGGCACCATACAGAACGACACCAGCAGAGTTAAAGGAGCTCAAAGAGCAGTTGCAGGAGTTGTTGGACTGGAAGTTTATCAGGCCTAGTGTCTCGACCTAAGGGGGGGACCAGTATTACTTGTGGAAAAGAAGGACGGTAGTATGAGGCTATGCATCGACTATCGTGAGCTTAATAAGATCACGATAAAGAATAAATACTCACTACCGAGGATCGGCGATCTATTTGATCAGTTGAAGGGTGCCCGAGTGTTCTCGAAGATTGACCACCGATTAGACTACCATCAGTTGGGGATTAAGACGGAGGATATAACAAAGACAGTGTTCTGCACTAGATATTTGCACTAAGAGTTTCTTGTAATGCCCTTTGGACTAACGAATGCACTAACGACCTTTATGGATTTGATGAACATAATATTCAGAGAGCAGTTGGATCGATCCATGGTAGTGTTCATCGACGACATTTTGTTGTATTCACCTGATGAGGAGACGCATGTGTAACATTTGCGGGAGGTTTTGGAGACTCTTAGGAAGAAGAAGATATACGCAAAGTTCAGCAAGTGTGAATTCTAGTTGAAGAGTGTGACTTTCTTGGGCCACGTGATTTCTGAGGAGGGCATCTCTGTTGCCCCGAAGAAGATAGAGGCGATCACCGAATGTCCTCGACCAACTAATGTCATGGAGGTACGCAGTTTTCTTGGCCTTGCTGGTTATTATCGCAAATTTGTGGAGGATTTTCAAGTATCGCAACACCTTTGAATCGACTGACTCAGAAAAAAGACCAAATTTTTCTGGACCATTGAATGTGAGGAAAGATTCACGGAGTTGAAGCAGAGGTTAACGACCACACCAGAACTGGCACAACCCTCCGGCACTGAAGGGTTTGTCATCTACATCGACGCCTTGAAGAATGGGCTGGGTATATATATATATATGAATTTCAATCTACCACTGTATACATATAATCTCTAGCCTAACATTTTCTTTGCAGGGTGCATGTTAATGTAGGGAGTTAGGGTTATCGCATACACATTGAGACAGTTGAAGCAATATGAGGAAAATTACCTGGCCCATGATCTGGATTTAGCAGCGGTGGTGTTTACGTTAAAGATTTGGGCGCCATTATCTATACGGTGTAAAGTGCGAAGTATTCACAGATCATAAGAGCTTGAATTATTTATTCACACAGAAAGAGTTGACCATGCGTCAGAGGGGATGGCTTGAGCTATTAAAAGACTACGATCTGACCTTTAGTTATCATCTGGGGTAGGCAAACCGAGTTGCAGATTCATTGAGTAGAAAGTCTAATCACGCCAGATAGACGCCATTGGAGAAAAAGATGGCAGAGTTTGACCTTGACATTGTCGATTCCACTGCTAATGTTCTGGCGGACTTACTTACTACACCATCTCTGATTGAGCGGATTAAGGAGCCGCAGAAGGAGGATGTGACACTTAGAGATATCTGAGAGAGGATGTTGACCAGTCTGATTAAGGGCTTCCAGATACATGATGATGGCAGTGTTTGGTACCAAGGAAGTGTGTGCCTAATGATGAGGATCTAAGGAAGGATTGTTGAAGGAGGCACACAATTCGAAGTTGTCGATTCATCCAGGTGCTACGAAGATGTATAATGACTTAAAGAAACATTATTGGTGAAGTGGGATGAAGAGACACATCGCGGATTTCATTGAGAGATTCCTCGTTTGTCAGCAGGTTAAGACAGAGCATCAGAGGTCGGGAGGTCTGATGTTGTCGTTGGAGATACCGGAGTGGAAGTGGGAGCATGTGACAATGGATTTTTTGGTAGGGTTGCCTAAGACAAGAAACGCCAACAATATGATTTGGCTGATTATGGATAGATTGACGAAGTCTGTCCACTTTCTACCTGTGTCTAGTGATGTGACCTTGGAGAGGTTAGTGACGTTGTAGATCGATGATACTATCAGTCTTCATAGGGTCCCAGTCAGCATCGTCTCAGACCGTGATCCGAAGTTCACCTCTCGATTCTGGTCAGCTTGTCAGAGAAGGCTGGAGATGGAGCTGCGATCGAGTACCGCTTTTCATATGCAGACAGATGGGCAGTCTGAGAGGACCATTTAGACTTTAGAGCACCTGTTGAGAGCATGCACATTGGACTTCAAGGGGAACTTGGACGGTATGATCAAGTTAATGGAGTTCTTCTACAACAACATCCACCACAATGCCATCGGCATGGCACCCTTTGAGGTGCTCTATGGACGTAAGTGCAGGTCTCCTGTTCATTGGAATGAGGTTGGTGAGCGCATTATTACCGGTCCTGAGTTGGTTGAGCAGACTAGAGAGAAAGTGAAGTTGATACGTGATAGACTCAAGGTTGCTCAAGACAGGAGCAAGAGCTAGGCTGATTCGAAGCGACGTCCTCTAGAGTTTGCTGTGGGCGAGAAGGTTTACTTGAGGGTGTCACCTATGAAGGGGGTTTCACGATTTGGTTTGAAAGGCAAGCTGAGACCTCGCTACATTGGTCCATACGAGGTGCTCGAGAGGGTCGATACATTGGCCTACCGACTGGCCTTACCCGCTTCCTTAGCCCAGGTACACAGCGTATTCCATGTTTCTCAGTTGAGGAGATATGTGCCGGATCCGAGCCATGTTCTACACATGCCAGCATTGAGGATTCGGCCGGACACGACATATGAGGAGACCCCTAACAGGATCGTGGACCGCAATTACCAGGTGTTGAGACACCGAGTCATCCCTTATGTTAAAGTCCAGTGGACAAATTACACCTAGCGTGAGGCGACTTGGGAGGTTGAGGAGCTGATGCAAGAGAGATATCCACAGCTTTTCGAATAAGGTACGCCAAGTTTCGAGGACGAAACTTCTTGTAAGGTGGGTAGGATGTTACGACCGGCGAAAAATAATAATAACAATAATAATAATACTAAATAAAAATAATAATAATAATAATAAAATAAAAATAGAGATAAGTGTATATTAGATGGTAATTATAGTTACATTAGGAAACCTAAACCAAAATCTAAAAGGAAAACCTAAAATCTACCCTAGCTCCCCCTGACTATGTATATATACACACACAATACAAAAAAGAAAAAAGAAAAGAAACCCAAAATCCTCCCAAGCCCCTGCCGCCTCTCTCCCCACAAAAGGAAAAAAGGTGAATCAAAATTTGCCACCCATGGCCGACCCTTAATTCATAAAAAAAATTAACTCTAAGCCTTGCGTAGGCAGCCGTGGTCAGGAAGCAGAAGAGGAACGCGCATAGAAATTATATCCGTCAAAAAGGTAGGTGCCTCTTCCTCCCTCAAATGGGTATGATTCATGCATGCTTTAATGGTATATTAATGTGATTCATTGTTTTTATTTGTTTAAGATGTGAATTTTGTTTATTTTATATGGGAAAGCATGAGATGTGTTGTTTATGGCTGTATGTGAATGTGCGTGTGTATTGAAATTGATGGTAGTTGTGATTCGGATTGGAAACCCCTTGAATGAAATCAAAAGGTTGAATATTTTCATACTCAGGGTTCTTTAAAATTGCGTTTTGGCCTTAGAATAGGTTCATCCAGACCAGAATAGGTTGGGATTGGGTCGGAAGCGCGTCCAGACACGTGCTGACATGTCCACTTTCAAAAGATGCGTCTTGTTATAATGAGTCTAATGCAACTGGTTTGAGATCAGTCGGAGTTAAAACGAAGATTTTATCGAGTTAAGAAGGAAATAGAATTTAATTAAAGGAAAAAGAAAAAAACATTGGACCGGCCAGGCTGCCGGACCGGACCGGATGGCCAGCGGACCGAACCAGGGCAGCAGGCTGGGCCACCCAAAAAAAATCTGAAATTAAATTTCTGAAATGAATAAATAATTAATTAAAATTAGTTTAAAATACCAGAAAACTTTATTTAATTATCAGAAAATTCTAAATAAATTCCAGAAAATATAAAAGGTTAAAATTAAATTATTTGCACTTAATTTATGAATATTGGTAAATGTAAGTAATTAAAAATAATCAGTAATAAATAAAATTAAATAAGGGAAAAATAGAGAAAATTAGTAGAAAATTCTAGAAAATTAATACAAGCTAAGGAAAAATAAAGGTAATGATAAGTAACAACTTTTCAATATTGGGAAAATTTACTAAGCCAAATATTGAGTGTCGGAGATGGTGAGGATGGGCGTATGGGCCCCAGGCAACTTTGTGGTTGTATTCATGGCACGTGCATTTGCATTTGGAGTGGGTTGAGATGTACGGGTCTCGTATGCTTGAGTGGAGTGGATCATGGTGTACATGCCATAGGTACTCGGTTATGGTGGATCATGGTGTACGGGCCATGGGTACTCGGTTATGGTGGATCATGGTGTACAAGACATGGGCATCAGTGATGGTGGATCGTGATGTACGGGCCACGGGCATCGGTCAGGGTGGATTGTAGTGTACAGGCTACATGCATCTAGTCAATCCTGGGATCATGCATTGCATATATATCTAGCGGCATATTACGTGACATGATTTTTGTTTTGTGTGACACGTGGATGAAGCATGCATCACGTAGTTGCGCATTTTTATGTGGAGTGCTTTACATGCCGCATTCACTTTATCATATGCATGTTATACCATATCTATGTGCTATGTGGCTATATCATTTTGGTATGCATGTTTTGTATTGGATTGATGCGGGCATCTACTGGGTGATTTCTTGTCACTCACCCCTACTTCCCAGTTGAGTCGGATGATGACTACAAGCACATTTTTGTTGAGGACAGGACGGACGTACCTGAGTGGGCTAGTTGATAGATGCATCTAGGATACGAGGGGGACTCTGCAGCTGATTTTTTTCGTAGTTGTCTTTTGGGGGATGTGTCACAAACTTCTTTATTACTTTTATTTTCAGAATTTTTATTCAGTAATGTAATGACGATTATTTGAGTTTAATTTAAGTTATGATTTACATTTACGCGAAAAAAAGTTCTACGTCATTTATGACATGTAAGAGATTGATTCGACGCCTTGTACTATCCTTAGCGAGATACGGCGGATGCTCTGTTCCCGATACTAGGGCTCGGGAGCGGGGCGCTACAGGTGGTATCAGAGCCCAGGCTTCAGATCCGCCTCAGAAACGCAGGATTAATTAGATCACTTAGACATAAGTTACGATCTTTTGTAAAAATTACGATTTTACTCCTAATAAACAAAGTAGACTTAAGATATGATGTTAGACCTAAGTTATGATCGGGTTATGGGAGGTGTGTGCCGATGGTAAGCTTTTCTTGTCTAATTACCATTTTAGCTCGCATCCGACATTTTAACTTGCTCTTGACTAATCTAAATTATTCTCATGAACTTTGCTATTGAGAAAATGCCTCCACGACAGGAGCCAGCTAGGAATGTAGGACATAATGGTGATGATCATCAGGGTTAGAGGACCATCCCCCAGGTCCTTTCAGATACTTTGGCGACGCTGACTACATTGGTGGCCCAGCAGCAAGTACAGATGGCTCACCTACAGCAGCAGCAAGAGCAGCGACCACCACCACCCCCACCTAGGGGCTTCGATATTTTTCTACCGGGGGATGCAGAACCCCTGGATACCTACGTTCAGGGTACAACTCGGCCACAGAGGCAAAGATCTGGCTCAAGAATGTGTCTTTGCAGTTGAGGTTGCTGCAGGTCCCGGATGGCCTGAAGGTAGATGTGGTTGTACCATTCCTAGAGGGTGATACCGAGCAATGGTGGCAGGATGTAGCACGCAGACTGACTCCACCACCGATATGGACCCAGTTTATGGAAGAGCACCAGAAGCACTTTGTTCCAGAGAGTGCCCTACACCGGCACAAGCACCCCCTCCATCATTGAGTCAGATGCAACAGAAATCAAAGCGGCGGACCAACGCTCGTGTGCATGTTATGACGAACACTGAGGTAGAGGAGGTCAGGGACGTAGTTACAGGTGAGATATTAATTAACAAAGTCCTAGCCTATGTCATATTCGATAGTGGTGCCAGCCACTCGTTCGTTACCAAGAGACTTGCCAAGAACCTGAGTATTCTACCAGAACGACTTGAGACCCTTTACCGTGTTCAAACTGCCGGCGACCAGGTGCTTGTATTCCATTATTAGTACAAGGAATGTCACTTGGAGATTAATGAGCTGGAGTTTTCTGCGCTTCTAATTCTGATCCAGATGCACGATTTCGACGTTATACTGGGCATGGATTTCTTGGCAAGATATCATACTACTATCGGCTGCCGTCAGAGGCAAGTCCGCATGCAGAGCAGGATAAGCAAGCAAACATATTCCAAGGGGATGTCAAGTTGTAGAAGTCATCCAGGAATATCTATATGACCCCAGTACATGCTTCTCGATCATTGAAGAAAGGAGCTAAGGGTTTTCTTGTTTATGCTTTAAATGTCAGTGTTGAGACTCTATCGTTTGAGGATATTCTAATAGTACGAGATTTTAAGGATGTCTTCTCAGATAAGGTACCAGGTTTACCACCGAGCAGGGAAGTAGAGTTTGAGATCAATCTTATACTCGGAGTCGAAGCGATCTCAAAGGCACCATACAGAATGGCACCAGCAGAGTTAAAAGAGCTCAAAGAGCAGTTGCAGGAGTTGCTAGACAGGAACTTTATCAGGCCTAGTGTCTCGCCCTGAGGGGGGCACCCGCATTACTTGTGAAAAAGAAGGACGGTAGTATGAGGCTATGCATCGACTATCGTGAGCTTAATAAGATAAGGATAAAGAATAAATACTCACTACTGAGGATCGACGATCTATTTGATCAGTTGAAGGGTGTCCGAGTGTTCTCGAAGATTGACCACCAATTAGACTACCATCGGTTGGGGATTAAGACGGAGGATATAACAAAGACGGTGTTCTGCACTAGATATTTGCACTAAGAGTTTCTTGTAATGCCCTTTGGACTAACGAATGCACCAACGACCTTTATGGATTTGATGAACACAGTATTTAGAGAGCAGTTGGATCGATCCATGGTAGTGTTCGTCGACGACATTTTGGTGTATTCACCTGATGAGGAGACGCATGTGTAACATTTGCGGGAGGTTTTGGAGACTCTTAGGAAGAAGAAGCTGTACGCAAAGTTCAGCAAGTGCAAATTCTGGTTGAAGAGTGTGACTTTCTTGGGCCACATGATTTCTGAGGAGGGCATCTATGTTGACCCGATGAAGATAGAGACGATCACTGAATATCCTCGACCCTTGGATGTGAAAGAAGATGTCACCTATGAAGAGCATCCAATAAGGATTGTGGATATAAAAGATCAAGTCCTACGCCGACGCGTCATTCCGTATGTCAAAGTTTAGTGGAGTAACCATACGGAGCGTGAAGCCACGTGGGAGCTTGAAGAGCAAATGAATGAACTATATCCACATCTTTTCCAATAAGGTACGCCAGTTTCGAGGACGAAACTTTTTATAAGGGGGGTGGAATGTTATGCCCCGCACCCTCCGTAGGATAATTAAAAGACAAAGAAAGAATTAAAGGAGATTAATGATGGTCAACGATAATGAATTAGGAATTAAGTATGAGATTAATTAGGAATTAATGAGAAGGTTAAATATTAGAATTAAATTGCATTTAATTTTAGAATTAAATAATAAAGGATTATCCTTTAAGATAAATAAGATAATAGATATAATTTAGAAACTCCAAACTTTCCCCATTCCATATAAAAACCGACATACGTCAGTTTCCTCATTACGCCGAGAAAACTGACGCAGTCCTTCCATCCCCATAGGCGACGTTGGCATTCTCAACCCTAGGCAAGGATTTCTTCAAGATCCATCCTTCAATCTTCGTCCGATCTTCCTTCGCTCTTCGAGTAATCAAAGGCAAGTAATCATCTTATAAGTTCCTACGATTTGTGAAAGAAAAAGGCCTACTTTTGATATTAAATGGATCACCATGCAGTAGTTTCTTTTCGTGATTATTTGTATATGATTTATGTGATTTGGTGTCGATGATTTGGCCATTATATGTTGGAAATCTTGTTTGTTGTTCATGGTTTATGTGTGATCATGTGAATCCCCATCCCTTGAACCCCACTTTGTGAATAATGGCGGTTGAAGGGAGGGAGAAGTGGAAAGATTAGGTTTTGGGGTTGATTTGATGAAAGATTCGAGTTTTAGGATTGAATCGTTGATGTGAATATGAAGGATCTTGTTTGAGAGGGTTAAGAATGGATTGATAGGGAAGATTAGGCTTGGATTGGTGGGAAGAACGTTGGAAAACGATTGGAATATAGGTCTGCAGTTGATGCAGAAATCGCAGGATGAAGATTCTGAAAATTCATGACGTCGATCGATCGACGTATAGCAGGTGAGAGATCGACGTGCCTTAGATGCACGTCGATCGATCGACGTGGAAGAAGTGAGAGATCGACGTGCCTCAGATGCATGTCGATCGATCGACGTAGTTCAGAGTGAGGGTATGACGTGTAGTAACTGAGGGTATGACGTGAGGGTATGATGTGAGGGTATGACGTGCAGTAAGTGAGGGTATGACGTGAGGGTATGACGTGAGGGTATGACGTGAGGGTATGACGTAGGTTGAGTGAGAGATCGACGTGCCTCAGATGGACGTCGATCGATCGACGTCAGGGTATGACGTACGTAGATCGATCGACGTCAGGGTATGACGTCAACCAGTTTTGTGGGAAAGTAAGGGAAGAAAGAGGGAAGCTAAGGGATCCTTTGGGTTACCTTAGGGACTTCTTAGGACCTGATTATGACTAGTCTAAGTCTTGAGAACATGACTTAAGAGGGTAAATCAAGTTTGGAGAATTTGAAGGGTATTCGAATCGGAGTTCAACGTGGATGACTTAGGAGGGTTAGGAAATGAACGTACGAGGTGTTTCAGAGTTCAATAAAGGATGGCTAGGGATACTTGCCTTAGGTTGTGAACCTTAGAATCGAGACTAAGTGTTGACGAGATGGTTGAAGCCTAAAGTTATGATGTGTAAGTTAGTGAAAGCTTGTGTGTTGCTTATACTTGCGCATGTGTACATGAACTACTTATGTGAACGAGATACGAGAATAAAACGAGGAGTCTTGCATCATGGCACTTGCATTTGCATATTGATTTGAAAAGAGATGTGCTTCGGCACAGATTTGCGAAGGTGACCTGCAATGTTAACCGGGATGGAAATTTAAGCCGGGGTGCATTGCAGGGCACAAAAGGCTGTAATGCAAACCGGGATGGAAATATAAGTCGGGGTGTGTTACAGGGTATAAAGTTGTCTGTAATGCTAATCGGGATGGAAATATAAGCCGAGGTGCATTAAAGGGTATAAAGTTGTCTGTAACATAAACCGGGATGGAAATATAAGCCGGAGCGCGTTACAGGGTATAAAGTTATGTGATGTGACCGGACATTGTGACATGCATTGCACTGTTTAAAAGAGAAAGTGTTCATGCATATGTGAATGTGTAGTCTAGTGCATATTTTGTCATGCATCACGTGAGTCAATGTGGTATGGATGTGCGTGATATGTGATGACCAATGAATTGTTACTTGCATTCCAATTGCTGTAATGCTTTATTACGTGATTCGCCTATACATATATATTTGGAAGTTTTACAAGACATGTGCCCCACAATTCCCTCGAATTATATATATTACTCATGTCTTGCCATGTGTTGATCCCGTATGTCTTATAAGTGGGTTACTTGCTAGCGTTTTTCGCTAAGGGTACTACCTTTGTGAATGCAGATGAGCCTAGCTACGACATGATATTCATAGAAGACGATGGCGAGTGGGCTGAATGGGATACATAGAGGCATGTTGGGAGCTAGATGACACAGTTGTTATTTATTTCAGTTCTTTCATACACTTGAGGATTAGTTCGTTATTACTGTGACTACCCTTAGAGATGTTATTATCATTAGACGTATTGAATTGATGGTGGAGATTTATTAGATACATGTTTCCGCACTTATTTCTCTTACGTCAGTGATGATGTGTATTCGAGAGATGAGACGTCTTGTAGTCTTCTCAGTAAGCTACGACGGGTGTATCGGTTCAGATTCCGCTGTCCGGGTCGGGGCGCTACAGGAGGTATCAGAGCCTAGGCTTCAGATCTACCTCGGAGACCTAGGTTATGACATATAGAGTCTTAAGTTATGATTTTCACCGTAAGTCGATCTTTAAGTCTAAGTATGCAATCATGGATTTAAGTTTGATTGGGATGGGTGTGTGTACGAGCACGATTAAGTGTAAGCAATAAATGCTATTTATTTTAGTTCATGAATTCCGCCTTGTATCACATTATGGACCCCAAGTACTTATTTTGGAACTGCTAGATACTAATAAGCGTGACATTGCAGAAAATGCCTCCTAGACGTGACAATCAAGGGAACGGTGGCAACGGGGACAATAACCCTCCACCACCACCAGTCCTAGTCCCACAAGCATTGATAGACGCTATCACAGTGATAGCACAAGGAGTTGCACAACAACAACAACAACCCCCTCCTCCACCACCTCCCCAGCATGGCATCAGATACTATATTGGAGAGATGCGCAAGATGCACGCCCCAAACTTTGAAGGGACCACTGACCCAGAAGTGGCTGGGTTCTGGCTGGACGAAGTGGAAAAATGCTTCAGGCTTGTACAAGTGCCTGAAGATCTGAAGGTGGATGTGGCCACCCCGCTACTAATCGGCAGAGCCAATGCATGGTGGAATGGCATGCTGCCCAAGATGACTCCTCCGATTCAGTGGAGACAATTTGTGCAGGCCTACAAAGATTATTATGTGCCTGAGACTGCCATTCTGGAGAAGATGAGGCAGTTTGACAAGTTTGAGCAAGGGAGAATGTCTGTTTCAGATTATGCGGATAGGTTCCATGCCTTGGGTAAGTTCACACCCATGGTTTTGGAAAACAACAGAATGAAAATGCTGAAATTCGAAGAAGGGTTGAACCCCCGCATACGGACTGCAATAGCGGGGTCGAGTTTGAAAACTTTTGAGGAGATGCTGGACGCATGTTACCAAGTGGAGAGTGACATGCGCAGGACACAACCAAGAGAGGCTCGTGAAGAGACGAGCAAAAGGCCGAGAGTGGAGCAAAGTGGAGATAGACCTGGACATTGGGTCAAGATCCCCAGAAAAGGACAATCGGGGCCAGTCCAAAGGGCACCACAGCCAAACCAGCCTGATCGTCAAGCACCTGCAGAATGCCCACACTGCCATAAAAGACACGTGGGCGAATGTTGGAAAATAACAGGTGCGTGCTTCAGGTGTGGAAAGTCAGGCCATAGGATCAGGGACTGTTCTGAATGGAATCCTAAACCTCAAGCCGGAGCAGGGCCAGCCCAGCAGCAGAAAGGCAGGCCCAATGCGAGAGTCCACGCCATGACGGACGCTGAAGTCCAGGAGGACGCAAACGTGGTGACAGGTATGACCTAAGTTAAATACTAGTTGCTCAAGCTGAATTTTAGTCCTTTAGGTTGATGACTATATATGTGTCATGTGAAAACCTTTATGTGTTACCCTCTTGTGATTAGGTGTGATCTTAGTTAACAAAGTACCTGCCAACGTGCTATTTGATAGTGGAGCTAGCCACTCCTTCATCTCTAAGCGATTCGCCAAAGGGCTCGACTGTTTACCCGAATGGCTTGAGAACCCATTTAGGGTGCAAGCAGCAGGCGAGCACGTACTGGTTTCTCACCACCAGTACAAAGATTGTGAGTTGGAGTTGGATGGAAAATTATTTTTAGTGACACTAGTTCCAATCCCAATGAAGGACTTTGAGGTAATATTGGCCATGGATTGGCTGACCAAGAATCATGCCAATATCGATTGTAAACTTAAGCAAGTGACCCTCAAGGACCCTGGAATGAATGACATCACAATACAAGGAAATGTCAAGTTGACCAAAGCTCCAAAGAATATATACATGACGGCGATTAAGGCCTTTAAGGCTTTGCAAAAAGGAGCAGAGGGATATATGGTGTATGCTGTAGGTGCTCAGCAAGAAGTCCCCTCCATGGATCAAATACCGGTGATCAATGAATTTAAAGACGTATTTCCGGACGATTTACCGGGAGTTTCGCCAGCAAGAGAAGTGGAGTTTGAGATCAATTTGATACCCGGAGCCGAGCCTATATCTAAGGCGCCCTAAAGAATGGCTCTAGCTGAACTTAAGGAGCTAAAGGGGCAACTTCAGGAGTTGTTAGACAAAAAGTTGATCTGCCCCAGCGTATCTCCTTGGGGAGCTCCAGTTCTATTCGTAAAGAAGAAAGATGGCAGCATGAGGTTATGCATCGATTACCGGGAGTTGAACAAGATCACCATTAAGAATAAATATCCTCTGCCAAGGATAGAGGATTTATTTGACCAACTAAAAGGAGCTCGCTGGTTTTCAAAGATAGACCTTCGACAAGGGTATCATCAATTGCTTGTGAAAGCGGGAGACGTTCCCAAGACCGCTTTTCGGACTCGATACGGTCATTATGAATTTTTAGTGATGCCTTTTGGATTAACTAATGCCCCAGCAGCTTTCATGGATTTGATGAACACTGTATTCCGAGAACAGTTGGACCAATTTGTAGTAGTGTTCATCGACGACATTTTGGTATATTCTCCCGACGAGCAAGCACACGCTGAACATCTAAGAGTGGTGTTGCAAATTCTGAGGCAACAGCAGCTTTATGCTAAATTCAGCAAGTGTGAATTTTGGCTAAGAAGTGTAGCCTTTCTCGGTCACGTGATCAGAAGATGGGATATCGGTGGATCCTAAGAAGATAGAAGCCATCACGGAATGGCCAAGACCTACAAACGTGACTGAAGTAAGAAGCTTCCTAGGCTTGGCAGGCTACTATAGGAAGTTTGTTGAGGGTTTCTCAACGATAGCAGTACCATTGAGTCGACTTACGCAGAAAAAGACTAAGTTCGAATGGACTGCTGAATGCAAGCAGAGCTTTACTGAGCTCAAGAAGAGATTGACCACAGCCCCAGTGTTGGCACAACCCTCCGGCACCGACGGTTTTGTGATCTATAGTGACGCGTCCAAGAAAGGACTAGGTATGTACATCATTACAATTAATGTATTGTATATACTTATGCTAGTCTTGAATTAACTTTCTGTTTATAGGTTGTATCTTGATGCAAAATGAACGAGTTATTTCGTACGCATCAAGACAATTGAAACCATATGAGCAGAATTACCCGACGTATGACTTGGAGCTCGCAGCTGTGGTATTTGCTCTTAAGATCTGGAGGCACTATTTATATGGAGAGAAATGTGATGGATTCACCGATCACAAGAGCTTAAAGTACTTATTCTCGCAGAAGGAGTTAAATATGCGACAGAGAAGATGGTTGGAGCTACTTAAGGATTATGATCTAACCATCAACTATCATCCAGGTAAGGCCAACAGAGTGGCGGACGCATTGAGCAGGAAGTCTAGCCACGCAAGACAGTCTCCATTGGAAAGGGAGATTGAGAAGTTTGATCTCGAAGTGGTGGACTCAGTGGCAAATGTTTTAACGGCTTTATTCATCAGTCCAGACTTGGTGGACAGGATCAAAGAGGCGCAGTATGGAGATGCAGCGCTAAGAGAAATCCGGGATAAACTAGCTGCGGGACCAGTAAAAGACTTCCAGTTGCGAGGAGATGGAAGTTTATGGTTCCAAAATAGGTTGTGCGTACCTAACAATGATGAGCTTCGTAAGGAGTTGCTAAACGAAGCTCATAACTCAAGGTTATCCATCCATCCCGGCAGCACCAAGATGTATAAGGACCTCAAAAGGAACTATTGGTGGATGGGGATGAAGAAAAGCATAGCAGAGTATGTGGAGAGATGCTTGGTATGCCAACAGGTTAAGGCCAAACATCAACGACCTGGTGATTTAATGAAGCCACTAGAGATCCCAGAATGGAAATGGGAGCACGTGACTATGGACTTCGTGATGGGACTACCCAAGACCAGAAATGGAAATGAGATGATCTGGGTGATTGTAGACCGTTTGACAAAGACAGCCCATTTCATAGCCATGTCACATGGTACTTCGTATGAGAAGCTATCCAATATCTATGTGGACAACATTGTGAGCTTGCACGGAGTTCCAGTCAGCATTGTGTCAGACCGTGATCCCAAGTTCACTTCTAAGTTTTGGAGGGCATTCCAGAAGGCAATGGGTACCGAATTGAGGATGAGTACTGCATACCATCCACAAACGGATGGCCAATCTGAGAGAACCATCCAAACCTTGGAAGATATGCTGAGAGCATGCGCCTTAGATTTTAAAGGAAACTGGGATAGCATGTTGAAGTTAATGGAGTTCTCATATAATAACAGCTATCACAGTGCAATTGGCATGGCGCCATTTGAAGCCTTATATGGACGTAAGTGCAGGTCCCCCGTTTGTTGGGATGAAGTCGGAGAAAGGGCAATCACTGCACCCGAGTTGGTTGAACAAACTGTTGAAAAGGTCAAGGTGATAAGAGAGAAATTGAAGGTGGCTCAGGATCGTAATAAGAGTTGGGCCGATTCCAAGAGGCGACCTCTGGAGTTCGAGGAAGGTGAGAAGGTCTATTTACGAGTTTAACCAACCAAAAGAGTCGCAAGATTCGGAATGAAGCGCAAGTTAAGCCCTAGATATATTGGACCTTACGAAGTTCTTGCTAAAGTTGGTGAAAGAGCATACAGACTCGCCTTACCTCCGAATTTGTCACAAGTCCATAACGTATTTCACGTATCTCAACTACGGAAATACGTACCGGACCCGAGCCATGTCCTTGAAGCTCAACCCTTGGATGTGAAAGAAGATGTCACCTATGAAGAGCATCCAATAAGGATTGTGGATGGAAAAGATCAAGTCCTACGCCGAAGCGTCATTCCGTATGTCAAAGTTCAGTGGAGTAACCATACGGAGCGTGAAGCCACGTGAGAGCTTGAAGAGCAAATGAAGGAACTATATCCACATCTTTTCCAATAAGGTACGCCAGTTTCGAGGATGAAACTTTTTATAAGGGGGGTGGAATGTTATGCCCCGCACCCTCCGTAGGATAATTAAAAGACAAAGAAGGAATTAAAGGAGATTAATGATGGTCAACGATAATGAATTAGGAATTAAGTATGAGATTAATTAGGAATTAATGAGAAGATTAAATATTAGAATTAAATTGCATTTAATTTTAGAATTAAATAATAAAGGATTATCCTTTAAGATAAATAAGATAATAGATATAATTTAGAAACTCCAAACTTTCCCCATTCCATATAAAAACCGACATACGTCAGTTTCCTCATTACGCCGAGAAAACTGACGCAGTCCTTCCATCCCCATAGGCGACGTTGGCATTCTCAACCCTAGGCAAGGATTTCTTCAAGATCCATCCTTCAATCTTCGTTCGATCTTCCTTCGTTCTTCGAGTAATCAAAGGCAAGTAATCATCTTATAAGTTCCTACGATTTGTGAGAGAAAAAGGCCTACTTTTGATATTAAATGGATCACCATGCAGTAGTTTCTTTTCGTGATTATTTATATATGATTTATGTGATTTGGTGTCGATGATTTGGCCATTATATGTTGGAAATCTTGTTTGTTGTTCATGGTTTATGTGTGATCATGTGAATCCCCATCTCTTGAACCCCACTTTGTGAATAATGGCGGTTGAAGGGAGGGAGAAGTGGAAAGATTAGGTTTTGGGGTTGATTTGATGAAAGATTCGAGTTTTAGGATTGAATCGTTGACGTGAATATGAAGTATCTTGTTTGAGAGGGTTAAGAATGGATTGATAGGGAAGATTAGGCTTGGATTGGTGGGAAGAACGTTGGAAAACGATTGGAATATAGGTCTGCAGTTGATGCAGAAATCGCAGGATGAAGATTCTGAAAATTCATGACGTCGATCGATCGACGTATAGCAGGTGAGAGATCGACGTGCCTCAGATGCACGTCGATCGATCGAAGTGGAAGAAGTGAGAGATCGACGTGCCTCAGATGCATGTCGATCGATCGATGTAGTTCAGAGTGAGGGTATGACGTGTAGTAAGTGAGGGTATGACGTGAGGGTATGACGTGAGGGTATGACGTGAGGGTATGACGTGAGGGTATGACGTGTAGTAAGTGAGGGTATGACGTGAGGGTATGATGTGAGGGTATGACGTGAGGGTATGACGTAGGTTGAGTGAGAGATCGACGTGCCTCAGATGGACGTCGATCGATCGACGTCAGGGTATGACGTACGTAGATCGATCGACGTCAGGGTATGACGTCAACCAGTTTTGTGGGAAATTAAGGGAAGAAAGAGGGAAGCTAGGGGATCCTTTGGGTGACCTTAGGGACTTCTTAGGACCTGATTATGACTAGTCTAAGTCTTGGGAACATGACTTAAGAGGGTGAATCAAGTTTGGAGAATTTGAAGGGTATTCGAATCGGAGTTCAACGTGGATGACTTAGGAGGGTTAGGAAATGAACGTACGAGGTGTTTCAGAGTTCAATAAAGGATGGTTAGGGATACTTGCTTTAGGTTGTGAACCTTAGAATCGAGACTAAGTGTTGACGAGATGGTTGAAGCCTAAAGTTATGATGTGTAAGTTAGTGAAAGCTTGTGTGTTGCTTATACTTGCGCATGTGTACATGAACTACTTATGTGAACGAGATACGAGAATGAAACGAGGAATCTTGCATCATGGCACTTGCATTTGCATATTGATTTGAAAAGAGATGTGCTTCGGCACAGATTTGCGAAGGTGACCTGCAATGTTAACCGGGATGGAAATTTAAGCCGGGGTGCATTGCAGGGCACAAAAGGCTGTAACGCAAATCGGGATGGAAATATAAGCCGGGGTGTGTTACAGGGTATAAAGTTGTCTGTAATGCTAATCGGGATGGAAATATAAGCCGAGGTGCATTACAGGGTATAAAGTTGTCTGTAACGTAAACCGGGATGGAAATATAAGCCGGAGCGCGTTACAGGGTATAAAGTTATGTGATGTGACCGGACATTGTGACATGCATTGCACTGTTTAAAAGAGAAAGTGTTCATGCATATGTGAATGTGTTGTCTAGTGCATATTTTGTCATGCATCACGTGAGTCAATGTGGTATGGATGTGCGTGATATGTGATGACCAATGAATTGTTACTTGCGTTCCAATTGCTGTAATGCTTTATTACGTGATTCGCCTATACATATATATTTGGAAGTTTTACAAGACATGTGCCCCACAATTCCCTCGAATTATATATATTACTCATGTCTTGCCATGTGTTGATCCCGTATGTCTTATAAACGGGTTACTTGCTAGCGTTTTTCGCTAAGGGTACTACCTTTGTGAATGCAGATGAGCCTAGCTACGACATGATATTCATAGAAGACGATGGCGAGTGGGCTGAATGGGATACATAGAGGCATGTTGGGAGCTAGATGACACAGTTGTTATTTATTTCAGTTCTTTCATACACTTGAGGATTAGTTCGTTATTACTGTGACTACCCTTAGAGATGTTATTATCATTAGACGTATTGAATTGATAGTGGAGATTTATTAGATACATGTTTCTGCACTTATTTCTCTTACGTCAGTGATGATGTGTATTCGAGAGATGAGACGTCTTGTAGTCTTCTCAGTAAGCTACGACGGGTGTACCGGTTCGGATTCCGCTGTCCGGGTCGGGGCGCTACACTCATGATCTGGATTTAGCAGGGGTGGTGTTTACGTTAAAGGTGTGGGCGCCATTATCTATACGGTGTAAAGTGCAAAGTATTCACAGATCATAAGAGCTTGAAGTATTTATTCACACAAAAAGAGTTGACCATACGTCAAAGGGGATGACTTGAGCTATTAAAACACTACAGTCTGACCTTCAGTTATCATCCAGGGTAGGCAAACCGAGTTTCAGATTCCTTTAGTAGAAAGTCTAATCACTCCAGATAGACGCCATTGGAGAAAAAGATGGCAGAGTTTGACCTTGACATTGTCGATTCCACTGCAAATGTTCTGGCGGCCTTACTTACTACACCATCTATGATTGAGCGGATTAAGGAGCCGCAGAAGGAGGATGTGACACTTAGAGATATCCGAGAGAGGATGTTGACCAATCTAATTGAGGGCTTCCAGATACATGATGATGGCAGTGTTTGGTACCAAGGAAGTGTGTGCCTGATGATGAGGATCTAAAGAGGGGATTGTTGAAGGAGGCACACAATTCGAAGTTGTTGATTCATCCAGGTGCTACGAAGATGTATAATGACTTAAAGAAACATTATTGGTGGAGTGGGATGAAGAGACACATCTCGGAGTTCATTGAGAGATGCCTCGTTTGTCAGCAGGTTAAGGAAGAGCATCAGAGGTCGGGAGGTCTGATGTTGCCGCTTGAGATACCGGAGTGGAAGTGGGAGCATGTGACGATTAATTTTTTGGTAGGGCTCCCTAAGACAAGAAGCGGCAACGATATGATTTGGGTGATTGTGGATAGATTGACGAAGTCTGCCCACTTTCTTCCTGTGTTGAGTGATGTGACCTTGGAGAGGCTAGTGACATTGTATATCGATGATATTGTCAGTCTTCAAGGTGTCCCAGTCAGCATCGTCTCAGACCATGATCCGAAGTTCACCTCTCGATTCTGGTCAGCTTGTCAAAGAAGGCTGGAGACGGAGCTGCGATCGAGTACTGCTTTCCACCCGCAGACAAACGGGCAGTCTGAGAGGACCATTCAGATATTAGAGCACATGTTGAGAGCGTGCGCATTGGACATCATGGAGAACTTGGATGGTATGATCAAGTTAATTGAGTTCTCCTACAACAACAGCCACCACAGTGCCATCAACATGGCACCCTTTGAGGTGCTCTATTGACATAAGCGCAGGTCCCCTATTCATTGAAATCTGGTTGGTGAGCGCGTTATTACCGGTCCGGAGTTGGTTGAGGAGACTAGAGAGAAACTGAATACGTGATAGACTCAAGGTTGCTCAAGACAAGAGCAAGAGCTGGGCTGATTCGAAGCGACGTCCTCTAGAGTTCGCTATGGGCGAGAAGGTTTACTTGAGGGTGTCACCTATGAAGGGGGTTTCACGATTCGGTTTGAAGGGCAAGCTGAGGTCTCGCTACATTGGTCCATGCGAGGTGCTCGAGAGGGCCGGTACCTTGGCCTACCGATTGGCCTTACCCCCTGCCTTGGCCCAGGTACACAGCGTATTCCATGTTTCTCAGTTGAGGAAATATATGCCAGATCCGAGCCATGCTCTAGACGCGCTAGCATTGAGGATTCGGCCGGGCACGACAGATGAGGAGACCCCTATCAGGATCGTGGACCGCAAGTACTAGGTGTTGAGACACCAATCACACCGAGCGCGAGGCGACTTGGGAACTGAGGAGCAGATGCGAGAGAGATATTCACAGCTTTTCGAATCGAAACTTTTTGTAAGGTGAGTAGGATATTACTACCGGCGAATAATAATAATAATAATAATAATAATAATAATAATAATAATAATAATAATAATAATGATGATGCTAAATAAAAATAATAATAATAATAAAATAAAAATAGAGATAAGTGTAAATAAGATGGTAATTAGAATTACATTAGGAAACCTAAACCAAAATCTAAAAGGAAAACCTAAAATCTACCCTAGCTCCCCCTCAATATATATATACACACAATACAGGAAAAAAAAAAGAAACCCAAAACCCTCCCAAACCCCTGCCGCCACTCTCCCCACAAAAGAAAAAAAGGTGAATCAAAATTCCCCACCCCATGGCCACCCTTAATTCATTAAAAAATCAACTCTAAACCTTGCGAGGCAGCTGAGGTTAGGAAGCAGTAGAGGAACGCGCATAGGAATTATACCTGTCAAAAAGGTAGGTGCCTCTTTCTCCCTCAAACGGGTATGATTCATGCATGCTTTAATGGTATATTAATGTGATTCGTTGTTTTATTTGTTTAAGATGTGAATTTTGTTTTATTTTATACGGGAAAGCATGAGATGTGTTGTTTATGGCTGTATGTGTATGTGCATGTGTATTGAAATTGATAGTAGTTGTGATTCGGATTGGAAATACCCTTGAATGGAATCAAAAGGTTGAATATTTTCATACTTAGGGTTCTTTAAAATTGCGTTTCGACCTTAGAATAGGTTCATCTAGCCCGAAATAGGTTGGGATTACGTTGGAAGTCGGCAAAATAGGCCTGAGGTGCGCGTTTTAGGGGGTGACGCGTGGGGCCCACGCGGGGCCCCTGGCTACGCGTCTGGACACGTGCTGACATGTCCACTTTCAAAAGATACGTCTCGTTATAATGAGTCTAATGCAACTAGTTTGAGGTCAATCGGAATTAAAACGAAGATTTTATTGAGTTTAGAAGAAAATAGAATTTAATTAAAGAAAAAAGAAAAAAACATTGGACCGGCCAGGCTGCTGGACCGGACGACCAGCGGACCAGACCAGGGCAGCAGGCTGGCCCAACCAGAAAAGAAATCTGAAATTTAATTTCTGAAATGAATAAATAATTAATTAAAATTAGTTTAAAATACCAAAAAAATATATTTAATTATCAAACAATTCTACATAAATTCCAGAAAATATAAAAGATTAAAATTAAATTATTTTCACTTAATTTATGAATTTTGGTAAATATAAGTAATTGAAAATAATTAGTAACAAATAAAATTAAATAAGGAAAAAATTTAGAAAATTAATATAAGCTAAGAAAAAATAAGGGTAATGATAAGTAACAACTTTTCAATATTTGGAAAATTTATTAAGCCAAATATTGAGTGTCGGAGATGGTGAAGATGGGCGTACGAGCCCTAGGCGACTTTGTTGTTGCATTCATGGCACGTGCATTTGCATTTGGAGTGGGTTGAGATGTACTGGTCTCAGACGCTCGAGTGGAGTGGATCATGGCGTACGGTCCATGGGCACTCGGTTATGGTGGATCATGGTGTACAGGTCATGGGTACTCGGTTATGGTGGATCATGGTGTACAAGCCATAGGCATCGGTTATAGTGAATCGTGGTGTACGGGCCACGAGCATCGGTCAGGGTGGATCGTGGTGTACGGGCCACGGGCATCCGTCAGGGTGGATTGCAGTGTACGAGCTACAGGCATCCAGTCAATCTCAGGATCATGCATTACATATAGGTCTAGGGGCATATTGCGTGACATGATTTTTGTTGCGTGTGACACGTGGATGGAGCATGCATCACGTAGTTGCGCATTTTTATGTGGACTGCTTTACTTACTGCATTTACTTTATCTTATGCATGTTATACCATATCTATGTGCTATGTGGCTATATCATTTCGGTCACGTTTTGTATTGGTTTGAGGCGGGCATCTACTGGGTGATTTCTTGTCACTCACCCCTACTTCCCAGATGAGCCGGATGAGGACTACGAGCACATTTTTGTTGAGGATGGGAATGACATACCTGAGTGGGCTGGTTGATAGCTGCAGCTAGGATACGAGGGGGACCCTGCAGCTGATTTTTTTCGTAGTTGTCTTTTGGGGGATGTGTCACGAACTTCTTTATTGCTTTAATTTTCAGAATTTTTATTCAGTAATGTAATGACGATTATTTGAATTTAGTTTAAGTAATGATTTACATTTCCGAGAAAAAAATTTCTACGTCATTTATGACATGTAAGAGATTGATTCGACGCTTTGTATTCTCCTTAGCGAGATACAGCGGGTGCACTGTTCCCGATACTAGGACTCGGGAGCGGGGCGCTACAATTCCACCTTCAACTAACCAAAAATACATGCAACTTTCCATCTTGTCACTTCTTCCCCATATTTCAAACATAATCATTTCTATTCTATTGCCCAACATGCAAGAAGACAAGGAATCTTTTGTCTTACCACACTCAAGCTCCAACCACTACTAATACATGCAAATTCTTTTCCACTACACCTCATTTTCTAACCATTCCAATGCATGCAAGCCTTGCACTTCTATCATCCTTTTCTTTGCCCACCCAAGAAACATTATAAAGATTCCTTCACCATTTGTTTCCTCCATCTCATTCAACTCACCTTCATTTCCTTATTCAAATAAAGCCAATTTTTCCCTCCCCTCACCAAGTCTTCATTTACTCGTTCAAGACAAATATATTACCTCTTAAGCACCCCAAACTGTTGATAACCAAGGAAAAGAAGAGGATAATTTCATTTCATTCCTTGCACTTCTCTCACTTCTAATTTTATCTCAACAAAGAATCCCTTTCTCCTCTCTCATCAAGGAAGGAATCAAAGTCTTCAAGTCCCACTCTTCTTTTCAAGACCGTGACCTTCACTAAGGAGAAAGGAGGAGAATTTCTCTAAGTTTAACCGAAGGAGAGGACATGCAAGCCTAAGAAACCTTCAACCAAAACCAAAGGTAAAGTTTTACAACATTTAGTCCTAGTGTTTCTTCTCCCTTCAACCTTCTAATTTGTTTAGTTTTCCCCCATTTGGACACCCAAGGCCATGGATTACTCCACAAGAAGGGAGAAAATATCTCCAAGTCTAGGTAGAAAAGAAGAGATGCAAGCCTAGAAAACTTTCTCATACTATTTAACGTATGATTTTATTTAAAGATTGATGATAGAGATCTCTATGTGTTTGTCCTTTGAAGATGACCCGTTCATCTCTTCTTTTAGGCCTTTAGGCCGTGGACACCATCAAAGGGAAAGAAGAAGAAATCTTTCCTAATTTAAGGCTAAGTCCAAGAACAAGGCAAACATTTTTGTTGGTTTCTTTGTTCATCTACAAACTCGGATCATGAATGCATAAGTTCAAATGAATTTTCCACCATAAACATGTAAAAAGTGTTCTTGCATGCCTTTTATGTGAATACATATGTGTGATTCTTGAATGTGTGCATGCATATTACTAAGATGATATGAAAAAGTGTCATGCATGTGATGTTTAAGATATGTTTAGGCCTCATATGAAAATGCATGTCACATGTAGCCAAAGACTAGGCATGCATATCTCATTTCATGAAAAATGCTGGTTACATATCACACTTTTTTGAAAAAGTGTACTAAGAGCCATAATTTGAATCATATTCTTGAATGTTTTCAGGATGATCATCACATATATGTTTCTTGATGATTTTTAGTGTTCATGCATGTTGATGGTCTTGATTTAGCATGATTGTAAGACATCATAATTTTTTCTATGATGCTTGACCATAAAAGAATGTTTCTTGATGATCATCGCGCCATTTTTATTCATAATCATCCCTAGATGGGGCTGTTTTGGGCCGCCATCTTAGGCATGATTCATCACCTTTATTTTGAAGTGTAATCTTGGTGATCATGTCCTAAGGATGTATGGTTTCATGTTTTTCATCTACCTATGTGTTTGCATTTAATTTTCATCATGATCACGGCTCTTATGTTCATATCTATGATGCAAACTAACCATGCATGTATTTACTAGTGTTGGAACCAAAAGTATAATTCATGATCATGAAGGAAAATGTATAAGTCAAGTATGCACATTTATGTTCATGAAATATTAAAGTGCTAAAGGGGTGTAATCACTTTACATGTATAAAATGATGAATAAGCTGAAAAACCATATGTGTATATTCATGTATAAATTCGGCCAAGTGGCCATATATGTGTGCCAATGATGTTGTTTGGATATTTACTTGATTATATGTATGTAAAAATAAGTGTATCATATATTATATGAATGACTAACTAAATTATGTGTTAAACCAGGAAAGTAAGGAAATGGTAATATGTGACAAGGCCAAAAGTGGGCTGAATTAATTAGCCATGAAGTAATATGAACATTATAAAATTTAAGATAATGATGTTAGTCGTCAAAGCCCAAAAAGTGGGCTGTTTTTGAGTCCTAAAACTGAGATCTCTTAAGAGGGGTATGATTGGTATTTTACTTAAGTTTATGATATGAACTATGAGCTAAATGTTGGACATTAAGTGCTGAAATTTTTAGATGAGCAAATGAGCCAAAAGTGAGCCCACATGCATACATAAATGAATTCAAAGTTTTGGAACGAAACGAGTTATCACGCGATACGTTTTTATGATATGTTTTTACCACATGATGTATTTTAAAATAGATTTTAAGCGTAACAAACCATACCACGAGACGATTGATTCTGATGACACACTTTATGTTATATGATGATATGTTGTATTATTGGTGCGCTGGCCTGACATCAGGTCTACAGGAGGATGTCAGGGGCATATATGTATGATATCGATGACCAAAGTGCCGCATGACACTGGAATCTAAGGAGGTTGGTGTCATGGGCATACATGTACCTTGCCTTATTGGCCGAGTGTGACACCTTGTTTGGGACAAGGGATCTCCGCCCTCTTAATGTTACCGTTAGATCCATATACTTATAGTGTAACGCCATGTTTGGAACATGAGATTCATATTTGTACATGCAACTGTATGAAGAATCAACCAATATCTCGTGTATTATATTGCGTATGTAATGAAAAGTGCTATAGCCAGTTATGAAAAAGTCTTGATATGAAAGTTATGAAAATGTTATGTTTTTCAAATGTTTTATGGAAAAATGAGTCATGTTACAAACTTTGTCGATCATATGACATGGACCCCGAGTTATCCTATTGGACACATCCTTAGACTTGCAGCAAGCTTAAGTTGAACAAATATAATGTGATGCATGACCTAAATATAATGAATTGAGATTTAGCATAAGACATAGATTAGAAATAGATTAAACAAGCAAAGGATGTACTAATATGGAAACTTAGATAAGTTCATTTGTGAATTTATCTTTCCACACTTTATATGGTTATGTGATGTTTATGTTACTTGTACCATTTGTTACTTTATTCGTAAATGAAGACGAAATGTATTTTATTATTTACACTAGAATGAATTTTATCACCCTGTCTCCCATGCATGATCCATATGACGAACCTGAGCGGACATACTTGCTAGGCGACTCATTATAGCTCACTCTTTATTTTTTCTCATTATGCAGAGCCCTGAACCCCTGATTTGGACTTCATAGAGGACGAGCCAAGGGTAGGATATGTAGGACCGTGCACCTGCAATAAACACCACTAGAGGGGGAGGGTGAATAGTGGTTAGCAGAAATTTACACTACTACTCTTGATTAAAATCCCCTTTGAAAACAGAATCTGAGACCACTTCAGATTCAGAACCCATTTTTGAAAAATTCAAAAATCCTTGTACACAACTCCAAAAATTATGAAAATTTTCAGAACTTAACTTCAACGTCTTGACAAGACTCTGTACAAAAATCAGATAAAAATAAGATCATTGGTCCTTCAAACAAATAAAAAGATTTAGATGGTCAATTTGGAAGAATTGGACAAAATGTTGCTGAAATTGGAAAACGTGTTTCTATTTGAATACTTAACCAAAAAGGTCGATATTTATATCAAAACACTCCTTAGGATGTCTAATTTATGTTTCTAAAAGGCCCCGACCTTAAACAACTCTTGGTTAAAACAGAATTCAAGTTTTCTCAAAATTGGTCAGATTGGAGTAGCTATCTTGCAACGAGTGAAAGATTTTCCTTGCTCAAAGAAATTTCAAATGAATGCTAACAGTCTGAAGTATAACTCCACAAAAATTACGAATTTTGATAGTGTTTATCTATTTCTTCAAAACGTGAGAAATTGTGTGAAATCTGCAGTGAAAAATGGGCAGAAAACAGAAAAATGTAAAGAAGATAAGAACACCAAAGATTTATCCTGGTTCGGTCAATGTGACCTACTTCAGTCCCAAGGAACACCTCTCCTTGGAATTCAATATGGTGTGAACCAAATTACAACAAGAACCAAGTTTGATCCTTGAGTTAACACCAACCCTATTCAAGGCTTGGATGAACACCTCTAAGCAACTCTTGGTTGCAACACCTCTATCACCTATTGATGTAGCCTTATAGATTTGGCTAATCAATCTTATAAATGAGACACAAGAGGCTTGTGCTCTACAAAAAATATCACAAAAACACCTTGGCTACAAAGAATAAAACAAGAATGAAGAGAAGAAGAAGATAACAAGACAAATCAACTTTTGCTTTTCAAGTGTGTGTTCTTCTTCTTCACCTTCGCCTCCTATTTATAGTGTGAAATAGCTCTTGAAGATAAGAACTCTTATGTGTCACCATCTTCATCATCAATGCTTAAGTCTCTTCACGTCATTAGTTGGCCACATAAACACCTTGTACACTTGGCAAAATGAAACAACACAATTGGTCCACCTTGGAAATCACCTTGGCTGATTTTTACACTTCATTTTGTCTTGAAAATGTTGAAGATAATGTAGTAGGATAAAATGGCATAACAACTCCACTATCTCCTCAACTTTTTTTCCATGAGAATAGGCATGTGGGAGCTGAAAAATTCAAATAAAAATCAGCTCTAAAATAGCCTTGTAGCCGTTGGCTACAATTTGAAATTTCCTAGCTGGCAATTTTTGCCTAACAGATTCTTTTTGGTTGGTCCACTTGTTACCAAGTCATAAAATGAGTACATCATCATTTCCACCTGTATATACACATTTTTTAGGCTGTATATATTTATATCAACTCAGATTTTCGAAGTAGAAAACAACAAGTAATAGTTGACAAGATTATGTCGAGATATAACACCAAAATTTCTATTTTTTCTCATTGTATGTTGTGATCAATTTCACACCTTTAACACCTTTATATTCTCTAAAAAATGATGATTAATATCCTCCAATGACATATAGAAGAAGGTCTTCAAGAAAAAATAGAATGTGACATTACAACTCGTCACATATCCGGCTACTGTAGATGATATCATCAAATAGAGAAATAAGATAGAGAACCACCAAATAATTTTCAAGATAATAATACATGATAATAATATACTCAAAAGATTCCTTGAGTGAAAATACCAATACTGCCCTCAGGGATAAAATGACCAAAATGCCTCTGGTGAGAGAAAACTCAGAAACGACTCGGATGGTAAGAAATAGATATAATGACACCTTTGTGATGATAAATATAATATGAATGTGTCCTTGAAACATTTTCACCATGTCATGTTCCTGCAAAATTCAAAATACCAATTTTGCCCTTTTTTGATAAGTTGTAGAAACTTCCCGAGGCACATTAGTCACAAGACATTTATAATAATCAAAAACATATAATGTCAACATAATGAACATATACAAATCATGTACAAATGAAAACAATTACTTCTTCTAAAAACCCTAGATCGATCAATCGAAGTGTCTCAACTTCAGAGATCGATGTCTCACAGTGAATTTCAGTGTTTGTATCTGTCTTACATCGATCGATTGAAGTGAGGGTTCGATGTACATCGATCGATGTGTCTCAGGTTTAGAGATCGATGTCTCATAGTAAGGTCTTGGTTTTTCTCTGTCTTACATGGATCGATCGATGTGAGGGATCGAAGCGCATCGATCGATCGAAGTGCACCAACCTGAGAGATCGATGTCATTTTCTCAACCTTTTCAACTTCTAATCATTTATAACACCATGTGTGACATTTTTATGCATTCACCACTTAAAATCATGACCTTGAAAATTATCCAAACATATTTCTCAACGTTCTCCCCCTTTTGGATGATTTTCAAAATAACTTAAAATGATTTTAATGTCACAATTATTTATCACATATTTACAAATTTTATTTGAAAACTTCACCGATTACCAATTGTTTCACCAATTCTATACCAATTGTTTTCAAACAAACTCTCAAATCTTATGTTTTTCACATATGTGTTCATGTGCTCCCCCTCAACTTGTACTCTCCCCCTTAACCTCTGCTCAAAACTTGTACCAATTGGAACTTAACATTTAATTCAAATCCAAATCATGACTTACCAACTTAAATCATGTTCTTATTCTGTCTCTTCCTTTATTTTGCAAATCATGCAAAAGATAGAATTACGCAATTGTATCGTAAGTCATCATTCCTAACTTGGCTCGTAAGTTTTCAAAAGTGGCTTGATTAAAGGGTTTGGTGAAGATGTCAGCTATTTGATGATCATTTCTTACATGATCTATGGTTATGTCCCCATTTCAAATATGATCTCGAAGGAAATGGCATCTTACCTCAATGTGTTTGGCCTTAGAATGAAGTACCGGGTTCCGAGAAAGATTGATCGTACTTGTGCTGTCGCAAAAAATTAGAATCTTATTCATTTTAATGCCAAAATCACTAAGTTGTTGTTTAAGCCAAAGTATTTGGGTAGTGCATAAACTCAAGGCTATATACTCGGCTTCAGTGGTAGAGAGTGCTATACTAGCTTGTTTTTTAGAAAACCAAGAGATCAAGTTGGTTCCTATGAATTGACAAGTGCCGATAGTGGATTTTGTATCTAGTTTGCAACCACCATAATCAGCATCACTATATGCGTATAATTCCAACCTAGCACATCTATCATAACAAAGTCCTAAGTGAGGTCTGTGATTAAGATATCTAAATATTTTCTTCACTGCATTGTAATGAGATACCTTAGGACAAGATTGTAACCTAGCACACGTACACACACTAAACATGATGTCAAATCTTGATGCGATTAAATATAACAATGAACCAATCATAAACCTATAAAGTGTGTCATCAAAAGGTTTACCATTTTCATCTTTGTCTAGTTTGGTGCTAACGCTCATAGGTGTAAGTGTTGGTTTCAACTCTTCAAAGCCAAACTTCTTAATCATATCATTGATATACTTAAGTTGGCTAATGTGGATTCCTTGAGGGGTTTGTTTGATTTGTAGTACTAGGAAGTAGTTAAATTCTCCTACCATTGACATTTCAAATTCTGACTTCATACATTCATCGAATTCCTTTACTAAGGTAGGGTTGGTTGAACCAAAGATTAGATTATCTACGTATATTTGAACTATTAACAAGTCGTTATCTTTTCTTCTTAGGAATAATGTGTTGTCTATAGTCCCCTTTGATAATTATTTGCAATAAGAAAGTTTGCAAATCTATCACACCAAGCTCTTGGAGCTTGTTTCAAATCATATAGAGCTTTCTTAAGCTTGTAAACATGTTTAGGATTCTTTGGATCTTCGAGTCCCGGAGGTTATTTCACAAGCACCTCTTCTTGGATGTATCCATTCAAGAACGCACACTTGACATCCATTTGAAAGAGTTTAATATTGCTTAGACTTGCAATGGTAAGTAACAATCTAATTGCTTCTAGTCGTGCAACGAGTGCAAAGGTTTCTTCATAATATATTCCTTCTTGTTGATTATAACCTTGTGCGACTAGCATGGCCTTATTTTGTGTGATGTTTCCCTGTTCATCTATTTTATTCCAAAAGACCCATTTGGTTCCTATTATAGACTTGTTTTTAGGTTTAGACACTAAGTCCCACACGTTGTTCCTTGTAAATTGATTCAATTCCTCATGCATGGCATATCCAAGATATATCACCTAAGACTTCTTTAACATTCTTAGGTTCTAAGTTTGAGATTAAGCTATGTCTTTCAGGTTGACTTATGTTTCTATATGTTTTAACCCCAACACTTGGATCCCCAATAATCAACTCTTTAGGGCTTTTATGTTTATTTTTTATAAGCCACCAATTCCTAGACTAGGTTCACCCTTGTCTTGTTCAAATGTTTCATTAGTGTGAACATTGTCGTATATGCCATAAATTCACAAAACTTTACTACATCTTTGTTTTTAAATTCTCCACCTCTATCACTCCTAATTCTTTTGACATTTTCTTCATACAAATTCTCAAGTTGTTTAATTAGATTGTCAATTGCCAATGGAGCATCGTCTTTGTGTGTTAAGAACAATGTCCATGTGTATCGTGAATAATCATCTACTATGACACACACATAATAGTGTCTACCTAGACTTCTTGTCCTACTTGGACCAAATAAGTCTAAGTGAAGCAATTCTAGTACATGACTAGTACTTACTTCATGTTTGGTTTTAATGTTTCTTTAATATGTTTTCCTCTAATACATGTTTCACACATTTGAAAATTATCTAAGTCTAACTTAGGCATGCCTCTAATTAACTTCTTCTTAGATAACTTTTCAATAGTGATAGTGTGTAGATGTTACCATCCTTATTTCCTTTTAATACAATTTCTCCTTTTTCATTTGTTATATCACAAGAATCAAGGAGAAAAGTAACATAATAACCGGAATCTATAAGTTGCGAAATGGTTAATAAATTACAAGAAAGATTTCTTACTAACAACACATTTTGTATTTGAAATGTGTTAGGGTCCCCGATTGTTCCTTTTCCAACAACTTTTCCTTTGTTATTGTAACCGAATGTCACCTTTCCTCCATTCTCAATAAGTTCCAACTCGGTGAATAGTTTGGGGTTGCCCATCATATGCCTTGAACATCCACTGTCTAAAAACCATTTGGTTTTTAGCTTCTTTGACTTTGCCTCCTTCTTGCATTCCTTGCTATTTTCCTACAATAGGGACGAAGTTTTAGGTACCCTTTACTTGTGTCCTTGAATGTTAGGGGCACCACCCTTGTTTATATGCCCTTTGGGTATCCAAACTTGGATGTACCTTCTTGGCACATATTTGACATTTTTAAAAAGTTGAATAATATAAAGGATTCTCATGTACTTGGCCATTCCATTTAAAAGATGATGCATGCTTATACATGTTTTACCTTGGTTGATAATTATTATAAAATGACTTATTTTGATAGTGTGTCTAAGGCATATGATTTTGTTTCTTATATGGTGCTATGTATGTGTGTTCATATGCATTTCTATAAGCCTTATATGAATGTTTCCTATAATTATGTCTATTATAATAAGCTGGTTGCAGTTTATTTTGTTTAGACACATTTGCATACATATAGGCATAATTTCTAGGTGGTCTAGTTGCAAAGTTTTGCCTAGTTGGACGTTTATTTGTGTGTGCTTTTGTGGGTGCATGTTGCATTTTTCCCTTGGTATAAGTAGAAGAAGGTGTAGAAGAAGATGTAGCAGGCAAAGTTGATTTTGTTGTATTATATGGCAACGTAGACTTAGATGATACAAAGTTGGTCTTTTTGCCTAACTTGTCACTTTTTTCTATATAACATAAGCCTTTTTTATCATTTCCATATTTTTGTGACGATATAAGTGTGTCAAGCATGTTTGTGCCAGATTTAAATTGTTCTAACATTATCTCTAAGTTTAGTTTAGAAGATTTAAGTTGAACTATCTCATTTTCACAACTTTCTAACATAGATTTCAACATACTTTTCTCAGTTTTTAATGCATGTTCATTTTCCATATATGATTCAATTTTAATCTCTAAAGAATCAAGAGTGTTAGTACACTCTTGTTTAAAATATTCTAATTGATCGAAAAATTCCAAGTTGGACGTCTTCAACTTGTCATTTTCCTCAATTAGTTTCTTCTTTTCTTTAGAGAGCCGTTTACAGTGAGCATGCATCCTTAGAAATTCTTCACACATTTCATCAAATGACATTTCATTATCAGAATCTTCATCAGGTGAAGAACTTACCTCGTTGGATCGAAGCAGACTTGAACCTTCTCAGTGTCAGTTTCTGAGTCGAACGAGTCGCTCCACGTGCTTGCCTTCATTGCTCGTTTGCCTCTTCTTGACTTGGACTCCTTTGTCTTAGTCTTTTGCACCTCCTTGTCCTTAGCTTGTTTATTATTGTTGTTATTATTATTTTTCTTTGTTGGGCAATCATATGAAACATGTCCTTTTTGACCGCATTCGTAGCATTTCAACTCTTTATTTTACCACTTGTTATTTGAAGTTTTCTTAGGTTGAGAAGAAGTAGAAGAAGATTGTTTTCCATTTCTATTTGGTCGTTTGAAAAACTTTCTAAGTTTTCTAGCTATTAATATTAAATCATCATCTAATTCATTATCACTATTACTATCATCATTATTTGTATGTGACTTAGAAGATTTGAAAGCAATAGACTTACTGGATGATTTAGATGATTCAGACTTTTGTTGGTTCAGCTTTACCTCGTAAACTCTAAGTGAACCGATCAATTCATCCATTTTAGTGATTGATTTCATTTCTTCAATTGCCGTGACTTTAGGATCCCATTCAGCAGGAAGGCTTCGCATCACCTTTTGACCCTTCTCGTTGTTGGTAAATGATTTTCCTAAAGCTCCAAGGGCATTGAAAATATTAGTAATCTTGAAATCCATAGACGTTGTGGATTCGTTCGGCAACATTTTGAAACATTCAAGCTCAGACATAAGCATGTTTATTTTTGGCTTTTTTACACCGCCAATATCTTCATGCTTTAATTCTAAAGATTTCCACATGTCGTGTGCACTTGTGCAATTTGAAACATATCCTGCTTCAGAAGTCGTTAGTCCGTTTAACAATAGTTGCATAGCCTTAGCATTCATGAACATTTTCTTTTTATCTTCGGAAGACCATTCACTTTTATATTTTTCCACTTCTTGTGTGACTCCACTAACTTGTACATTTTTCATTGGAATGTACGGCCTATCTTCAACTATAGACCATAAATCAATGTCTATAGCCATTAAGAATAGCCTCATTCTAAGTTTCCAATGAACGAAGTTATTTCCATCGTAAAAAGGAGGACGTTGTGCAGACATACCTTCCAACTCACCTTTGTGAGAAACTATGGCCATTGTATGTACCTTTAATTTGAAATTAACACGCTACTTTGAATTGTTTATTCTTGACATTGTCTTGTTCGTATGGTGTTTAATCTTGCTTCTTAAATGGGGTAGACCAGCTCTGGTACCAATTGTAGGACATTGCACTTGCAATAAACACCACTAGAGGGGGGTGAATAATGGTTAGCAAAAATTACACTACTACCCTTGATTAAAATCCCCTTTGAAAACAGAATCTGAGACCACTTCAGATTCAGAGCCCGTTTTTGAAAAATTTTAAAAAATCCTTGTACACAACTTCAAAAATTATGAAAATTTTCAGATCTTAGCTTCAATGTCTTAAAAAGACACTATCCAAAATCAGACAAAAATAAGATCTTTTGACCATTCAAACAAATGAAAATATTCAGATAGTCAATCTGGACAAAATTGGACAGAATGTTAATGAAATTAGAAAACGCGTTTCTCTTTGAATACTTAACCAAAAAGGTTGATCATTATGTCTAAACACTCCTTAGGATGTTTAGTTTATGTTTCCAAAAGGCCCTAACCTTAAAAAATAATTGGTTAAAATAGAATTCAAGTTGTCTCAAAACTGGTCAGATTGTAGCCAGATTGGAACAGTTATCTTGCAACAGCTAAAAAGACTAACTTTTTTTAGCTCAAATCAAGTGATTCTTGTTGCAAATGAAAGATAACACTCTGAATTATAACTCCACCAAACCTCATAAATTTTGAAAGTGTTTAGCTATTTTGTCAAAACGTGAGAAGTTGTGTGAAATCTGAAGTGAAAAACAAGCAGAAAACAGAAAAATGTAAAGAAGACAAGAACACCAAGGACTTATCCTGGTTCGGTCAATGTGACCTACTCCAATCCCAAGGAACAACTTTTCTTGGATTTCACCATGGTATGAACCAAATTACAACAAGAACCAAGCTTGATCCTTTGGCTAAACACCAAACATATTCAAGACTTGGATAAACACCTCTAAGCAACTCTTGGTTGCAACACCTCTATCACCTATTGATGTAGCCTTATAGATTTGGCTAATCAATCTTACAAATGAGACACAAGAGGCTTATAGCTCTACAACAGATATCACAAGAACACCTTGGTAACAAATAATGAAACAAGAATGAAGAGAAGAACAAGATAGCAAGACAAATCAACTTTTACTTTCCAAGTGTGTGTTCTTCTTCTTCAGCTTTGTCTCCTATTTATAGTGTGAAACGGCTCTTGAATATAAGAACTCTTATGTGTCACCATCATCATAATCAATGCTTAAGTGTCTTCACGTCATTGGTTGGCCACATAAACACCTTGTACACTTGGCAAAATGAAACAACATAATTGGTCCACCTTGGAAATCACCTTGGCCGATTTTTACACTTCATTTTAAGATAATGTAGTAGGATAAAATGGCATAACAACTCCACTATCTCCTCAAATTTTTGCCATGAGAATAGGCATGTGGGAGCTGAAAAATTCAAATAAAAATCAGCTCTAAACTAGCCTTGTAGCCGTTGGCTACAGCTGGCAATTTTTGCCAACTAGCTTCTTTTTGGTTGGTCTACTTGTCACCAAGTTATAAAACGAGTACACCATCATTTCCACCTGTATATACACGTTTTTGAGGCTGTATATATGTATATCAACTCAGATTTTTGAAGTAGAAAACAACAAATAAAAGTTGACAAGATTATGTCGACATATAACACAAAAATTCCCATTTTTCTCTTTGTATGTTGTGATCAATTTCACACCTTTAACACCTTTAAATTCTATGAAAAATGATGATTAATATCCTCCAATGACATATAGAAGAAGGTCTTCAAGAAAAAATAGAATGTGACATCACAACTCGTCACATATCTAGCTAGTGTCGATAATAACATCAAATAGATAAATAAGATAGAGAACCACCAAATAATCTTCAAGATAATCATAAATCAACTCCAGAATGAAGATAATAATATACTCAAGGGATTTCTTGAGTGAAAATACCAAAACTGCCCTCAAGGATAAAATGACCAAAATGCCATTGGTGAGAGAAAAGTCCAGAAATGACCCGGATGGTCAGAAATAGATATAATGACACCTTTGTGATGATAAATATAATATGAATGTGTGCTTGACATTTTCACCATGTCATGTTCCTACAAAACTCAAAATACCAATTTTGCCTTTTTTTGATAAGTTGTAGAAACTTCCAAGGCACATTAGTCACAAGACATTTATAATAATCAAAAACAGAAAATATCAACATAATGAACATATACAAATTATGTATAAATGAAAACAACCACTTTATCATATTTTAGAAAAATATTTCTAAAAACTCTAGACATCGATCAATCGAAGTGCCTCAGCTTCAGAGATCGATGTTTCACAGTAAGTTTCAGAGTTTGTCACTGACTTACATCGATCGATCCAAGTGAGGGTTCGATATACATCAATCAATCGATGTACATCAATCAATCGATGTGTGTCAGGTTTAGAGATCGATGTCTCACAGTAAGGCCTTGGTTTTTCTATACCTTACATGGCTTGATCGATATGAGGGATTAAAGTTCATCGATCGATCGAAGTGCAACAACCTGAGAGATCGATGTCATTTTCTCAACTTTTTCAAATTTTAATCATTTATGACACCATGTGTGACATTTCTACGCATTCACCACTTAAAATCATGGCCTTGAAAATTATCCAAACATATTTCTCAACATGATACCCGTGAGGGGCTTAGTGGGCCCAACTGCTAGATTCTGTACTTATGTTATTCCCGCGATGTATTCATTTTCCTTTCGTACCGGTGACACTATGATGTATTGAGATTTAGTATTGTATGTTGCTTATGATTTGTCTATTTTCTGATGCTTCCGCTATTTCGATACATGTTTATATCGACATGCATATAAATGTTATCGACGTCTTGTACTTCTCGTATCAGAGTACGGCGGATGCTCCGTGCCGAGACCATATTCCCGGACGGGCCGCTACAGGTGGTATCAGAACAATGACTATACATCCACAGCGGACAACATAAAGTAAACGAGGACATGTTACTTAAGTTATGATTTTAGAATCTAGGTGATGATCATAGACATAAGGATGATCTTAGACCGAGAGTGACAACTTTAGGTTAAGTCCGCTAGCACGTTTTAGATATGAAAGACCAAAAGAACCTCCCCTCTACTTGCTTAGTCAATGAACACCTCCGAACCCTAATTACTAGAATTATTCTCGTAGGGACTGATCAATCAACGAGAGTTAAAACTTTATACGTAATTGTCTACACAAAAACTATCCCCTGAATTAGGGTAAGACAAGAAAGATTTTAGACAACCTTAGTCAAAAGCCCTAAATCAAAAAGGATACCACAAGGGTATTTCTGACCACAGCAACGGTACGAAATATAGTATTACGGAATGAAACAGGACAATGTTCCCGCTTATAACGAAAATACCCGACGTTGGTTTAGGGTAAGGAAGAATCATAGTTATCGATAATTAAAAATTTTAACAGACTAACGATTACTAGGCAATAATTTGTTATCATTACGATCGGCGGAATTAGTCAGAATACGGTATAAGGAGTTTATGGTAATAACTAAAATGTTGAAGTCAGATTTTTCAAAATAGGTCAAAAATATCAGCCTTACTAGAGATATTGATAAATAGCAACAAGCACACATTGTTATCGGAAAGATTGTAGGAAGAGGGATTAGTCCAACCTTGGACTAAGAGTTGATCTCTAGGAACATTGAGTTACTTAGACGAACCAACTAAGCTTGGATTAAATAAGTGTAAGCATGAACAGATAGGGATGTTATACATTTGGAATTTAACTGAGTTAGAGTTAACGGTTGAAATAATCAACTAAAAAAGAATGATAAGTCAGAGTGGCGAAATTTGAATACCGAATAACTTGACTAGAATTAGTAAAGCTTTAGTTGAAAATATTAGTGTATTACAAAAAGTCGACTGAGACACTGTTTTGAGAAACACCACGACAGTTTGATGTTCTTAAAATGGGATGGGTATTATCGTAAGGAAATAAATCTATGACCAAATCATAGTTCTATAAGTTACGATTTTAAAAAAGCGAGTCTGAACACTTATTTATGAAGGATGTACGTGACATGTGATAAATAAAGATTAAGTAGAATTACACTAAGTAATGGATTACGACCCAATACACATGTTTCGAGGATGAAACTTCTTGTATGGGGGAGGAATGTTACAACCTGCACCCCTAAGCCTTTAGGAAAAAGAAAACAAAGGAAGTTATGGAGATTAAAATAGGTTGTACCGAATAGAATCAAGTAAATTGTTGTGCCACGTTAAGTGGTATATGTAAGAAATGTTGAACACACTAGGATACATAAGCGCACCTCAAATAACAAAAAGATATTGTGGAATAATTACGAAAATTAAACTTTAAGGCACACATATTATTCTACATTTAAATTAATGAAAAAGAAAAGTTAGGACATAGAAAGTGAGGTGGATAAAAATTTGTCCTATTATGTCCACTCAAGTACCCACGGCCACCCCCATCTAACGCAAGTGGAAGAATATTTTATTTTCTTCTTCCATTATCATTAGTATTATTACACTATTCCACCTTCAACCAATCAAAATACATACAACTAATCACTGCATGGCTTGAAATAGGCTAGTAGAGAATGGAATGCCAAGTTCACAAACTTTCTGATTTCTCAAGGGTTCTCACAGTCAAAGAATGACTATACATTATTCACTAAGCTATCAGATAATTTCTTGTTAGTGCTGCTAGTGTATGTGGATAATGTTATTGTGGCATGTAAAGATTTATAGGCAATTGAAGATATTAAAAGAGCATTAAATCAGAAGTTCAAAATAAAGGATCTGGGCAGTCTAAGATATTTTATTGGCATTGAAGTGGCTAGATCATCCAAGGGGATGGTACTTAATCAGAGAAAATATGCTTTGGAGCTGTTGGAGGAGATAGGTTTCTTGGGATGTAAGCCTGTGGCAACACTTATGGAAAGCCATGTCAACCTGGTGCATAATGATTCAAGCCTGCTGGACAGTGCTACTGAGTATAGAAGACTAATAGGGAAATTGATGTACCTTATAATTACTAGGCCTGATGTTGCCTTCAGTGTACAACAATTGAGCCAGTTTTTGGATTGTCCTACTATAAATCATTTAAAGGCTGCACATAGAGTCTTAAGGTACTTAAAGGGTTTGGTTGGTCAAGGGATCTTATTGCCTAGCACTGGTGAACTGAAATTGAAGGGGTCTGTGGATTCAGACTAGGCAGGATGTCAAGAGACCAGGAGGTCTGTTATTGGATATTGTGTATTCTTAGGAGACAGCCTGATATCTTGGAAGGCAAAGAAGGAGACTGCGGTATCCAACTCCTCAACAGAAGCAGAATATAGAGCAATGGTCTCAGCTGTGTGTGAAGTGCAGTGGCTGCTTTACTTGGCCAAATATTTGATGCTTACTGAGACAGAACCAGTGGAATTGTTTTATGATAGCAAGAGTGCGCTGTACATTGCTGAGAGTCCTGTGTTTCATGAAAGGACGAAACATATAGAGATAGATTGCCACATAATGAGGGACAAGGTGCAACAACGTGTGATTAAATCGATGCCAGTTAGAACGCAGTTCCAATTAGCAGGTACATTTACTAAGGCATTGGACAGTAAGAGATTGAATGAGCTGGTGAGGAGACTGGGAGCATACGATATACATATATATATATATGGCAACCTGAGCTTGAGGAGTGCTGTTACAAGATGAGACATGCAATGATTGGAGAAGTGAGGCTGAAATTGTTGATTCAGGGACGGATTCATGACAGAGTAAAGCAGAATCGTTGGATTAAGATCTTAATCTAGGGTGTATATTGGTTGGAAGTGAAGAGAGTACGTGGGGGCAGGCTGATCAAACAAGATTACGGAGGAGTGCAGCTGCAATGTGCAGAGCAGGAAAGGAAGAAGAAAAGAGTACTGCGGGAAAGTTCAAATCGGTGTGAAATGACAGTTTTACCCCTTTTAATTATAATGGTTCAGTATTAGCTGAAAAGGCAATTATGTAATTTCAGTAGGGCAGTTATTTTATTCTTATTTCTTGTACATATTCTGGCTCGTTCGACGATTTGCACAATCAAGACATCAAAGGCTCACATCTTCAATTTCTCTCTCCTCTGAATGTTCTTACTCTTTGATTCATATTGCGTGTTCTTGATTCTTCATATCAAGATTCTGTGATGAATTTTTATTGATGTTTTTCGGTTGCTGCTTGAATTAGAATGTTGTTGAATGTTTTACATGTGAGGATAATACCATCCAATATTCAATATTTTCTCTTATTCACTTCACCTCCAAAACTTAAGTTCACAAATTTATCATAAACGACATGATCATTCACTTGCTTTGGTGTTGACATGTCTTATTATTCCTGTGATGGTGTTATTGACAACAGATAAAAGTGGTATGTACAGGGGATAGTAATGTGACTGATACTTCATGACCAAACAATTGAAGAAAAATAAGATTGTAAGGTTGCATTCTACAAATCATAAACCTCAAAAGTTCAAGAATCGACCTACTCATTCTAATACCTCTTGAAGTTCTCATTTCCCTTGGATTAAGCTAATGTACAGGGGTTAGTCTTATACGTCAATGAATCTTCTCACACATCTGATCAACTTCTAAAATCCAAAAAGATCCATTAACATTCATTTGTTCTTCAATCATGAAATATCTTGCAAAAAGATACTGTAGTATAGCATTAAAAAAATTGTCTCCAGAAACTGTTGAAGTGTATACACTACTATTCTTTGTACAATCATAAGCTTAGATCAGCTGGTAAATTAATATCCTCTCTATATCATCATGCCTTCACTTTCTAAATGTAATACTATTGCTATTGTTAGGAATTTGGAAAACTCTTCTATTAATCTCAAAGAAAATTACAGGAGGAGCCACGCTCATGCTACTATAGAAAAACAATTCCGTTTATGCACTTCTCATATAAGTAGTGTATAACCCACTACCAACTGTCTCTAAAAAAGCTTTACAAATCCTTCTCGTTGGTGTATCGCTTCTCCAGAAATATGCTATTTATAGATAAATGAAGATCAAGAAAACCCATATGTTTTAATATTCCAATTGCTGCTCCACTTTTCTTTGTCAAAATATATGTGCTACTAGCCAACACAATTAAACAAAAGAGAGCTACTGCAGAAGTTATCAAGGATACTACTCAAGTGGCTATTCTAAACAGTGTTCACCATTACTGTGAATTTTATGAACAATTCATGTAATTAATTAACAAATCAATATGATCACACAATCAAGAACACAAGTGACGAACACAAACGAAAAGTGCAAATCACAAGGATTACAAGAGGAGAATATCAAGAATGCTCGGTAGAGGAGCAGTTGGAAGCTAAAATGCAGTAACCGTCAATCTCGGTTACAGACTTTAAAAGGGAAGGAAATCTGTAAAAGTACTAAAATGCCCCTCAACTAATTCAGTCACTCTTTAATAAAACAAGGCCATTTTTGTCATCTCCTTCCAAATACAAATTCTGGTGCCACAATCCTTCTTCTCCCTTTTTCTATTCCTTCGCAGCTAATGTATTTCAGCCTTCATACACCATTGATCTTATTTCTCATCCGATGGTTGCCAAGAATGCTAACTAGGATCACGATCTGTCACACCCTTCCTCAAGTCATGCTTGCCATAAGGGTGAACACTCCAATTGATTGCAACACCATTGCTAACCTCCTGTGATCCAGAGCCTTTGTGAACATGTCTGCCAGTTGAAGATCTGTGCGTATGGGCATCAACCTTAGGGTCCCATTCTGTACCTTCTCTCTAACAATATGACAGTCTATTTCGATGTGTTTGGTCCTTTAATGAAACTTCGGATTTTCAGCAATGTAAATAATACTTTTGCAATCACAAAAAAGCTTCACTGGTTAGTGATCAGGCAATTTCAAATCATCAGACAGGTACAACATCCATTGCAATTCACAAGCCACAGCAGCCATAAGCCTGTATTCAGCCTTAGCTGAGGATCTTGAAATCGTAGTTTGCTTTTTAGCTTTCCAGAAAATTAGAGAACCACCTAAAAATACACAGTATCCCATTATGGACCTCCTACTCTCATTGCATCCTACGCAGTCAGAGTCTTAAAAGCCCTGTAATTGCAGTGTGCCTGTGCTAGGGAAGAGTAGTCCTTGCCCTGCAGCTCCTTTCAATTACCTTAACACTCTATGAGCTGTTTTGACGTGATTTATTGTGTGACAGTCAAGAAACTGTCTCAGTTGGTGTACTGGGAACGAGATGTCAGGCCTAGTGAGGGTAAGGTAGATGAGTTTACCTATAAGACTTCTATACTGGGAGACATCAACATAGGGATCTGAATCATTGTGAGTTAAAGCTTGGTGCGCCTCCATAGGTGTTTTGGCTTGTTTGCTTCCCAAGAAAACACTTTCTTCGAACAATTCAAGTGTGTATTTCCTCTGGTTTATGATCAAGTCATCTTTAGACCTTGCCACCTCAATTCCTAAGAAGTATCTCAACTTACCAAGATCATTTATTGTAAATTTCTGGTGTAGCAAATCTTTAAGTTATTGTATGGCTTCCAGACTGTCACAACTCATCGTCATATCATCTACATATACAAGCAAAACCAGTATAGAAGTCCCAACTACTTGGTGAACATGGTGTAATCACACTTAGACTGTGTGAGCCCCTGAATGATCAGAAAACTTGTGAGCTTGGCATTCAAATCCCTGCTTGTCTGTTTAAGGCCATAAAGGGAACTCCGAAGTTTACACACCATCTCAGGCCTTGGCAACATAGTTCCTGGTGGAGGTGTCATGTAAATTTCTTCATGAAGATCACCATGAAGAAAAATATTGCTGATATCAAGTTGTTGAAGATGTCATTCCCTTTTGGCTGCCAAAGCTAATACTGCAGTCATCTTGGTTACAAGAGAGAATGTATCTTGATAATCAATACCATACTGTTGGGTGTACCCTCTTGCAACTCACCAAGCTTTGTATCTCTCTACACTCTCATCAGCTCTGTATTTCACTTTATACCCCCATTTGCAACTAATGGGACGTTTGCCTGGAGGCAAAGGCACCAAGCTCCAAGTTTGATTCTCCTCCAAAGCCTTGATTTCAGCATTCATAGCATCTTGCCAGGCTGGGACAGTAGCTGCTTCCACATAAGAGGAAGTATCTACATGCCTGCTTATATTCAATGTGTAAGACTTATACTAAGGAGCTAAAGATGCAAATGTCAGAAGAGAGGCACGAATCAGAAGCTGAGGCCAGATTACAGTAGTAATCTTGAAGATATGATGGAGGCTTTTTGAGTCTAGGAGTTCTGTAGTGAGTTGCAAAAGGAGTAGGTTGTCTCTCTGAAACTGCATGTGCGTTTGGCATTGTGTCAGGTATGGGTGGTAATTCAACATATAGATTTCCAAAGGAAGGGTTATGTGTCACAGGAGAGCCTGATGATCCAGAGGAAGATTCATGAGAGGCTTGAGGATTAACAGGTGAGAGAGGTACAGGATGGCCAATAGAAGGCTGTAAATCTGTGGTTGCATATTGATGTTGGTGTCGAGGTTCAGATGGAAATGAATGGGCTATGGGATCAGAAGAAACGGGTGCTTGATCATCATACCAAGATTGAGTGTGTGTGGTAAATGGTGCATACGGGTAGTTTTTGGTAGGAGAATTATGAGCTTGAGAGTCTGTGGGGAGTTAAAAAGGAAAGATGTGCTCATGAAAGGTCACATCTCTCGAAATAAATACATCATTGGTGGCAATGTTTTGCAAAATATATCCCTTATAGTGTGATGATATGCCAAGGAAAACACTTTTGAATGCCCTGGGTGCAAACTTTTCCTTATGCGGATATGTATCAGTGGCAAAAGACAGGCATTCAAAGACCTTCAAATGATCATATTTGGGGTGAGTATTGTAGAGGAGTTCATGAGGTGTTTTGTGGTTATGAAGGGGAGAGGGAGTAAGATTAATAAGATAAGCTGAATGCTGAATGCAAACCCCCCAATATTGGCTTGGCAGATGTGACTGAAATCTTATGGCTCTTGCAACATTTAGCAAGTGTTGATGCTTTCTTTCTACCAGCATGTTTTGTTGTGGGGTATAGACACAGCTGGTCTGATGAATGATTCCTTTATGTGAAAAGAAGGAACTCATGTTAAATTCTTGGTCATTGTCAGTTCTAATAACTTTGATGAAAGAATTAAATTGCACAAGTACAAACTGATAAAAGCTCTCTATAATCTTTCTTGCTTCATATTTTGATTTCATCATGTACACCCAGGAATATCATGTATAGTCATCTACCACAGTAAGGAAATAGTGTTGTTTGTACATATTAGGGTATTTGTATGGGCCTCAGATGTCCATGTGAATCAGAAAAAAGGGTGAAGCAGAAATAGAAGATGAAATAGGGAAGGGCAGTCTTTTTTCTTTAGTAAGAGGACAAACAATACAACAATCGTAATCTACTTTAGTAATGATACTTGGTTGCTGCTTGTGTACTTCCTTCAGTCTAACTATTCCCATATGGAAAAGTCTCATGTGCCATAGCATGCCCTCAGTTACAGATGCAACTGAGTACTGAGATGTAATGAAACAAGATCTTGTTAAGGTGTGATTGGTTATGCCCTGCAGATGGTATAGCCCATCTCTCTTTTTAGCTAAGCTAATCATCATTTTTGTCCTCTTTTCCTGGATTAGGCACAGACGGTCATCAAAGATAATAGTGATAAGTCCATGATGAGTGAGTTTACTAAGGGATATTAGATTAAAGGTGAAGGTAGGAATATAGAACACATCATGTAAGATCAGGTCAGAATTGATCCTCGCTGTGTCTATATGAGTGACATTGGCTATATGATTCTAGGGAAGCTTAACAGAAATGCAAGAAGTAGGTTGATATGATTCAAAGAGATAAATACATGAGCAAATGTGATCTATAGCTCCAGAGTTTAAAATCCACACAGTTGAACTTTCACAAGATGTATTACCTTCACACTTACCTGAAGCCTTTGCCTGCTGAGCACTCATCACTGCAAGCAGACCACTATTGACACTAGAGTTTATTGCTCCCTCCTTATGTCCCTTATCTTGATGGTCCCTAAGCAGGTTAAGCAACTGTGAATATTGTTCTTGAGTCAGATTTGGGGCAGTGCCTGAATCTGAGCCCATCATATTGTGTCCACCATCCTCATAAACCTATATTGCATCACCATCATTCTGGTTTAGTCCTTCATCCTAATATTGATAGCTATACTCTCCACTTACACAGTTTACACTATTTCTTGTCTTATATCCGGGTCGATACGTATGTAAGGTCCGGAATACACTCTAGAGGGGGGGGTGAATAGAGTGTTTGGCTCTTTTGCGGAATTTTCTTGTTTTTCTCAACTCAAAAAGATATTCAAAATCAGAGCAAGAATTGGAGATGAGAGACAATGAAAGAGTACACCGGATATAGAGTGGTTCGAATCGTAAATGATTCTACTCCACTACCACTTTGTTTCCAAAGTGGATTTTCAACAACTACTCTTCTTATTATGAGCAATAAGAACAACCACAGCAACACTTACACTAACACTTTAGTGTAAGCAACAACAACAGCAACTTCTTGCACAACACACTTGTGCAACTACAACAACTACAGCTCTTAGCAAGAACAACTTCTTGCTTCCTCACAACTTCAACAAAAGTTCTCTCAAGAACTTCTCACAATGGGTTGAAGATATATAGTAAGGTTCACACTTTCTCACAAGTCTAAGCACAAGCTAGAGATCAAATATTTATGGTTCCTCTTGTGCTTGACTCTCTTTCTCTCAATATACAAATAATGAAGATCAAAGAAAACTAAACAAGCTTTAAACAAATTTACAAGTATGAGAGAAATATACAACAATGTAAAATGAAGCTAGATGATGTTGAAAGTGTGTTGTTGCTTCATCCAAGCCTTCTACATTTATAGAAGAAGTTCACCACGTTTTTGAGGCCTTCCACCAAGTCTTCATCTTCAAAAATGTCAAAATAGTGCCCAAATAGTCTTTAGCCAACCTATGAAGTGATTTGATCTTGGATAGCCACCCTAGAGAATCTTAGACATGGTTAAAATAGTCAAGGAAACATGTAGTATGTTGGGTTAAAGTCCACAAGAAATTTGAGCAAGATTGGAGAGAGAAAACATCATAAATCTCCCTTGGATTTTGTTCCAACGTTTGAAAAATTTTGAATTCTGGAGACGTCGATCGATCTACGTGCCAGAGCTGAGAGATCGACGTCTCTCAGTCAGACGTCGATCGATCGACGTGTACCTGCTGAGAGATCGACGTCTCTCAGTCAGACGTCGATCGATCGACGTATGTCTGCTGAGAGATCGACGTCTCTCAGTCAGACGTCGATCGATCGACGTATGTCTGCTGAGAGATCGACGTCTCTCAGTCAGACGTCGATCGATCGACGTATGTCTGCTGAGAGATCGACGTCTCTCAGTCAGACGTCGATCGATCGACGTATGTCTGCTGAGAGATCGACGTCTCTCAGTCAGATGTCGATCGATCGACATACCTTATACTGAGAGATCTACGTCTCTCAGTTATACGTCGATCGATCCATGTCTCTTTACGTGGATCTAAGATCTCAAACGTTTTCCAAGTTTTTCATGGATCTTGTCATGTGGTACCTGAGGGGATGACGTGTTTTTCAACCGGTCTATGAGAACTTTACGTTTCGCACATGTTTAATTTATTTTGAACTTAAGGTGTGAAATGAAACATCTTTTTATATCATCAAAACATTTTATAATCTTACAATCTCCCCCTTTTTGATGATTTCAAAACCAATACTCTAAAAAGTTTTTGCGTTGTTTCAATTGTCTGAATGTTTCAAAATTTGAAAAGCATCAATCTCCCCCTAAGTATATGCACTCTTTACTTTCAAAAAAAATCAATTTTGAACCCAATCAAAATACTCTTCCTTACATTTGCTCCCCCTCAACCAATCAACAATTTTCAATGGTTTGCATTTTTCAAACTTTTTTCCAAAAGCAATTTACCATTGTAACACATAAGCCACTTAAGCAACATGCCATTTTTCATCAAGCCAAAAAGCAATTTACTTTATCAAACAATCTCATAATGCATTTTACCATTGTAACACATAAGCCACTTAAGCAACATGCCAATAACCAACAAGCCAATAAGCCAACATGTCAAGAATGCTAACAACTCAACCATGCCAACAACTCAAAAATTAAGTCATTTTCTCCCCCTTTTTGAAAGCATCAAACAATATTAAAGTTAAAACACATCAAGGTTCAACACAAACTAAGCTAGAACAAGAAACAAACATAAAAAATAACAGTCTAGTCTTCATCTGATGAAAACGTGACTCCAGGAATACACGCTTTCATTTTGGCCTTGAACTTGGCAAATCTTGATTCATGCATTGCCACCTTGCCTTTTAGCTCGCCAACCTCCTGTTGAAGACTGATAACTTGCGCTTGGAGCTCCGGGACATTTGAGCTCAAGCGACTTGGTTCTGCATGAGTCTCCGGTTCAGGATTGTGTGCCTCATCCGGAATGTCTTCTTCGTCTCGTTCTTCCTCTTCTTGTTCTCTCCGCATCGCTTCTTTTCTCGACTTCAATATTTGTTGGACGTTGACTTTATCATAGAAGTCCTTGTGGGTGATGTAGTCAAGATCCGTGTCATCCACTTCACAACCCGACTTCACAAGCATTCTATAGATAAGGTTACTATAGGGAAGTGCTTTGTTTTGCTTGGTTGCGGCTTCCACAACGTTTGTCATAAAAAGATCCCCAAAGTTAACCTTTTCGCGGTTAGCTATTCGGTATGCGATGTAGAAGTCGAGGTTACTAGGCAATTTTGCGGATTTACCATTGACACAAAATGTAACAATGGCAAGAAGGGTACGGTAAACCAGAGGCATATCATTGGTGTTTTTACTAGGATGAAAGCCTAAGAAAGTTTTCACCTCATCTTCACTAACTTTCCACCTAGCCGTATCCCATTTCCATGCATCAAACTCATTGTACCCTTCATTGGGTACACCAATCAAGTTGCAAATTTTTTCAACTTTCAATTTGATATGACGACCATCAATAACGGAATGAATAGCTAAAGGCAGATTGTTTAAGTATTCGATCCATAAGTTGGCATAGAACAATCGGGTGTACCTAGTGGACATTTTTGTCATTTCATTTTCATTCCATATATTTCTCCATTCTTGAAAATCTAACCACTCAATGATAGGTCTTAATTCATTATTGCTTAGAATATCATTGATTCTAAGCAACTTGAGTGGGATAGTTGCTCTTTCATCATCCTCCCATTTATCATACAATTTTTGAGAATGTCTAGTGATATACCTTACTTGCCCCGGGGGTAGAGGTTCCTTCAAGGCCTCCTTTGCATCTTTTGTTTTAATCCAAGGAAAGTTGGAGAGAGTGAGGTCACTTCTTAGTTCGGCAAGAACCCTCCCTTGACTCAAATCCATGGTTTGTTTCATCCTTGGTTGAGAAGATTGTCCTTGGGAGGAACTAGAGCCTTCTCTTCCACCCCTAGAAGACCTTGGCCTCTTGGTTGTGTTCTTGCTCCTTGAAGACATTTTAGGGCTTGAGAAATTTGGGGTTTTAGGTTAAAAATGGAAGATTTTAAGAGAGGAACTCAAGATTTAAGAGCAGGAATGGATTGAATCCTGATTGAGAGATGAAATTGAAGATAGAAAGGATTTGGGAGAGAGGGGGGCATTTGTTTTCCTAGGGTTTTGCTGCTGGAACAGAGAAAAATGAGGGAGGTTCGCGTTTTTTGCAGAAATTTATAGCTGCAGAATTCGATGACGTCGATCGATCGACGTCTGAGTTCGACGTACGTCGATCGATCGATGTCAGAGATCGACGTACGTCGATCTCTCGTTTTTGATACGTCGATCGTTCGACGTGTCCCTCATTTTGAGATTTTCAATCTTTATCCCCTTAACTGATGTTTATCATTCCTAGTCTTGTTCTAATTGATTCGAATGTCTCGGTGGGAAGAGATTTGGTAAATATATCAGCCAGTTGGTCATTTGTTGGAACAAACTCAATGCATACCAATCCTTTTTGAATGCAATCTCTTATGAAGTGATGTCTCACTTCAATGTGTTTTGTTCTACTATGATGAACCGGGTTTTGTGCTATACTTATGGCTGAGGTATTGTCACATAGGATGGGAACTTTATCAAACTTAACATTGTAATCATTCAATGTGTTTGTCATCCAAAGTAGTTGTGCACAACATGAAGCGGCCGATATATATTCGGATTCCGCCGTTGATAGTGATACACTATTTTGTTTCTTAGAGAACCAAGAAACTAAGCAATCTCCAAGGAATTGACATGTCCCGGAGGTGCTTTTCCTATCAACAAGATTTCCAGCATAGTCGGAGTCACTATATCCTCTTAAATCAAAACATCCATTTTTGGGATAAAACAATCCAAAGTTCAAAGTTCCTTTTAAATACCTAAAGATACGTTTAATGGCAACTAAATGCGATTCCTTAGGCATACTTTGAAATCTAGCACATAAGCACACAGCATGCAAAATATCCGGCCTACTAGCAGTCAAATAAAGTAAACTACCAATCATACCCCTATATTTTGTTACCTCAACCGGCTTTCCTTTTTCGTCTTTGTCAAGCTTTGTACTTGTGCTCATCGGAGTGCTCACACTTCTTCCATCCTCGAATTTGTACTTCTTGAGCAAATCCTTCGTATACTTTGTTTGAGATATGTACACTCCATCTTGAGTTTGCTTGATTTGTAGACCAAGAAAGTAGTTGAGTTCACCCATCATGCTCATTTCAAATTCTCCTTCCATCAATTTAGCAAAATGCTTACAAAGAGAGTCATTAGTAGCACCAAATATGATATCATCCACATAAATTTGAACAAGCAATTTATGGTTTCCTTGTTCTTTAATAAAAAGAGTAGTGTCGACTTTTCCTCTTGAAAACTCGTTTTCAAGTAGGAAGTTACTTAATCTATCATACCAAGCCCTAGGAGCTTGTTTAAGTCCATAAAGGGCCTTTTTGAGTCTAAAAACATGATTTGGATAATCATGATTTTCAAACCCCGGAGGTTGAGCTACATAAACCTCTTCTTGAATTATTCCATTCAAGAATGCGGATTTCACATCCATTTGATATAGTTTGAAATCCTTATAGCATGCATATGCTAATAACATCCTAATAGCTTCTAACCTAGCCACGGGGGCAAAAGTTTCATCGTAGTCTATGCCTTCCTCTTGCCTATAGCCTTGGGCTACTAACCTAGCTTTGTTTCTAGTGATGTTTCCTTTGTCATCCATTTTGTTTCTAAATACCCATTTAGTGCCAATTACGGGATGATCACTAGGTTTAGCAACTAATTCCCACACATCACTTCTTTCAAATTGATTTAATTCTTCTTGCATAGCTAATACCCAATCTTCATCATTTATTGCTTCTTTTATATTTTTAGGCTCAACTTGTGAAATGAAGGCATTTTCATTGAATTTTCTCCTTGTCATTACACCTTGGCTAGTTTCACCTAGTATCAACTCTTTAGGGTGATCTTTTCTATATTTATATGAGTCCGGCAAATTTGAGGTATCCCCTCCTACTTCTTCATCTTCAACCTTAGGTTCAAGTGGATCAATCCTAAGGTCGATGACAATATCACCTTTTGGATTCTCAAATTTTTCTATATGACTTACTTCAATTATTTCATCTTCATCATCATCATTATTGACGTTTGACTTATCATCAATAAATTCACTAAACTTGACATGAATGGATTCTTCGACTTTCATACTTCTCTTATTATATACTCTAAATGCCTTGCTATTTTGAGCATAACCCATAAAGATTCCTTCATCCGCTTTGAAATCGAGTTTGTCCAAGTTGTCTTTGGTGTTAAGTATAAAACACTTACAACCAAAAACCTTGAAATAACCAATATTTGGTATTCTACCTTTCCAAAGCTCATAAGGAGTCTTTTTGAGAAATGGTCTCAAATAAACTCTATTGATCACATGACAAGCGGTATTTACCGCTTCGGCCCAGAAATATTTGGGTAGCTCAAATTCGTTTAGCATGGCTCTACTCATTTCTTGAAGTGTCCTATTTTTCCTTTCCGCAACACCATTTTGTTGAGGAGTTCTTGGAGCTGAAAAATTGTGTCCATACCCTTTGGATACACAAAATTCTTGAAACTCTCCATCAAACTCACCACCTCTATCACTTCTAATTTCCTTAATTGTGTCTTCTCTTTGATTTTCTAATCTCTTACAAAGCTTTATAAATTCTTGACATGCATCATTCTTTTTAGCTAAGAACATTACCCAAGTGTACCTAGAATAGTCATCTACCACCACAAAGGTGTAATGTTTTCCACTTAGGCTTGCTGTACCAATATCCCCATACAAATCCATATGAAGCAATTGTAGAGGTTTGGTGGTGGAGATTTCACTTTTGGGCTTGAAACTTGTTTTAACAAGTTTTGCCTTTTGACAAGTGTCGCATAAGCCATGGTTTTCGAAATTCAATTTTGGAAGACCTTGGACTTTTTCATTTTTGCAAATCTCTTTGAAATTCTTAAAACTAATATGTCCAAGTCGTCTATGCCATAGTTGAGTCAAATCATTTTTGGCAACTAGGCAAGAAACATTTTGTGATATCAAATCATGTGTGCTAAATTTGTAAACATCATTTTTACGAATGGCTTCAAAAACAATCTTATCGTTCTTTTTCACAACACATTTTCTTTTCGCAAACTCAATTTGAAAATTAGCATCACATAGTTGGCTAACACTTATCAAATTATACTTAAGCCCTTCTACATATAGTACATTATTAATAGTAAAGGATGAATTACCAATTTCTCCATGTCCAAGGATTTTGGCTCTCCCATTGCCAAAATGCACCGTTCCACCATCTTGGAGCTTGAGCTTGGTGAACAACGTCTTGTCTCCGGTCATGTGAGTTGAACATCCGCTGTCCATAAGCCATTTGGTTCCTTCTTCTTTGGCTACTCCATTTATCTTGAGAGCCTACAAAACCAAAAGATGTATGCATTGGTACCCTTTGATGATTGGGTCCTTTAGGGTTAGTTTTTCGACCCTTAGGCTTCCAAACATATGTGCTCTCAAATCTAGCTCTACATGCTTTCTTTACATGTCCTAGTTTGTTGCAATAAAAACAAGTGGGTACATGCTTTGGTTTAGAAGATGATGAATTTTGTTGTGTTTTTGCCTTTTTCTTTAAGGACTTAGGTTTAATAGAAGAAGATGATGAGTTAAATCCTAAACCGGATTTATCATTTCCAATCCTTTGATTTCCAAGTAGTATGTCTAAGTTGTTTTTACCATTTGTTAGTCTTTGTAAGTCTAACTTTAGTTTCTCACATTCTTTTCTAATTTCTTCATTTTCAAGAGCTACGGTTTTATGCATGGTGAGTATGATATCATGCTCTTGAAACATCAAAATATTTTTGTCATGCAAGCTCTTATTTTCTAAAATGCATTTCTTGAATTCTTTCTTTAAATGCTTATATTTCAAATTTAATTTCTCAAAGTCATCTTGCAAATCTCCTATTTCATCATGCAAATTTGAAGGGTTAGAATTTACCTCAAGGTCATCTTCTATCGCCATAAGACAAGTATGTTGAACCTTTGGATTTTCAACCATTGCCACAAGTCCAACACCTTGATCTTCACTCTCTTCTCCTTCCGATTCCGAAAGGAGATCATCCCACGTGGTTACCTCCGCATTGAGGGCTTTCTTCTTTTGAGGAAAGACCTTCTTCTCTTGCTTTTGTGGCTCTTTTACGTGGCAATCGGCAATGAAGTGACCGGGTCGACCACATCTATAGCAATTTTCACTTGCTTCTTTTTCTTTAGATGGTTTCTTGAAAAACTTTCTTGCTTGAGCTTTGTTTCTAGTTGCCATTCTTCTAAATTTTCTTACAAGAAGGGCAACTTCCTCATCCGAATCATCGGACTCTACCACCAATCCCTTGTGTGATGTTTGTGTAGGCTTGATGGGATTCATCCTATTTTGTTCATCAATAAGAATCTCATGAGTAAGAAGATTACCGGATAACTCATCAAGAGTAAGAGTCTTGAGATTCTTTGATTCAGTGATGGCGGTGACTTTGGGTGTCCATTCTCTTGGCAAAGAGTTGAGGAGTTTTGAGACAAGGTCTTCGTTTGAGATTTTCTTGTCAACCATGGAGAGTTGATTCACTATTCGTGTGAATCGATCGATTGTCTCCTCAATCTTCTCACCACTCTTCATTCCGAACATCTCATACTCCTTCATGAGCATGAGTCTTTTGGCCATTCTTACTTGCTCAGTTCCTTCATGTATCATTTCAAGCCTTTTCCATGCCTCATGGGCTGTTTCAAGACCTTGGAGTCTAATGAGCTCAGTGGTGGTAAGAGCACTTGAGAGAATGTCAAAAGCTTTGCCGTTGATGGCAAACTTTATCTTTTCTTCGTCGGTGTAGTCATCCTCATCTTTAAACATTGATTCTCCTTTTGAGTTGGTAATCATTGGAACTTCAATTCCTTTGACAACAGCTCTCCATATATCAAATCCACAGCCTTTCAAATGATTGATCATTCGAAATTTCCATAAAGAGTAGTTTTGGGCATCAAACATAGGAGCTTTAGTGTTTGATCCGGAAAATAGTGCAGTAGGCTTGGAAGATGAAGAGGTTGAGGTTGAGGTTGTCATTGCCATGATCTTTAACCTTGCTACTTGCAAAGATAGGCCAAGCAATCAAGGTTAGGCTCTGATACCAATTGTAAGGTCCGGAATACACTCTAGAGGGGGGGGTGAATAGAGTGTTTGGCTCTTTTGCGGAATTTTCTTGTTTTTCTCAACTCAAAAAGATATTCAAAATCAGAGCAAGAATTGGAGATGAGAGACAATGAAAGAGTACACCGGATATAGAGTGGTTCGAATCGTAAATGATTCTACTCCACTACCACTTTGTTTCCAAAGTGGATTTTCAACAACTACTCTTCTTATTATGAGCAATAAGAACAACCACAGCAACACTTACACTAACACTTTAGTGTAAGCAACAACAACAGCAACTTCTTGCACAACACACTTGTGCAACTACAACAACTACAGCTCTTAGCAAGAACAACTTCTTGCTTCCTCACAACTTCAACAAAAGTTCTCTCAAGAACTTCTCACAATGGGTTGAAGATATATAGTAAGGTTCACACTTTCTCACAAGTCTAAGCACAAGCTAGAGATCAAATATTTATGGTTCCTCTTGTGCTTGACTCTCTTTCTCTCAATATACAAATAATGAAGATCAAAGAAAACTAAACAAGCTTTAAACAAATTTACAAGTATGAGAGAAATATACAACAATGTAAAATGAAGCTAGATGATGTTGAAAGTGTGTTGTTGCTTCATCCAAGCCTTCTACATTTATAGAAGAAGTTCACCACGTTTTTGAGGCCTTCCACCAAGTCTTCATCTTCAAAAATGTCAAAATAGTGCCCAAATAGTCTTTAGCCAACCTATGAAGTGATTTGATCTTGGATAGCCACCCTAGAGAATCTTAGACATGGTTAAAATAGTCAAGGAAACATGTAGTATGTTGGGTTAAAGTCCACAAGAAATTTGAGCAAGATTGGAGAGAGAAAACATCATAAATCTCCCTTGGATTTTGTTCCAACGTTTGAAAAATTTTGAATTCTGGAGACGTCGATCGATCTACGTGCCAGAGCTGAGAGATCGACGTCTCTCAGTCAGACGTCGATCGATCGACGTGTACCTGCTGAGAGATCGACGTCTCTCAGTCAGACGTCGATCGATCGACGTATGTCTGCTGAGAGATCGACGTCTCTCAGTCAGACGTCGATCGATCGACGTATGTCTGCTGAGAGATCGACGTCTCTCAGTCAGACGTCGATCGATCGACGTATGTCTGCTGAGAGATCGACGTCTCTCAGTCAGACGTCGATCGATCGACGTATGTCTGCTGAGAGATCGACGTCTCTCAGTCAGATGTCGATCGATCGACATACCTTATACTGAGAGATCTACGTCTCTCAGTTATACGTCGATCGATCCATGTCTCTTTACGTGGATCTAAGATCTCAAACGTTTTCCAAGTTTTTCATGGATCTTGTCATGTGGTACCTGAGGGGATGACGTGTTTTTCAACCGGTCTATGAGAACTTTACGTTTCGCACATGTTTAATTTATTTTGAACTTAAGGTGTGAAATGAAACATCTTTTTATATCATCAAAACATTTTATAATCTTACAACGTATGTTTCTTGTAACAACAATCAATTGTATGCTCAAGCATATTACAGAAAGCACATACAGGTACTTTAGAGTTTGGAACACCTGACCTTGAGAAGTCCTTCCTATAACCTTTGTTGGCAAGTCTGGGTAGCAGAGCGCCATTGCTTGTTCCCAACCCCGACCTAGTTTGAAAACCACCATATCTGGAATTGCCTTCCACATTCATTACTATTGAGGGATTATTACTGAAATGTGGTTGATTATTAGAATATGCAAGTTTCCTTTCGAATTTAACAGTCATTGCAAAGACTGTCTTAAGACCTGGCAATGGTGTTGACAACAAAACTTGAGATTTTACGGCCTCGAATTCCTCATAATAACAGAGTCATTCTCAAAGAATTTATGCATCTAAGTAGTTAAATCACAAGTACACCTATGTCAATCGCAACTAGGTATGGATCTTAATATAAGTAACTCTTCCCAAAGCACTTTCAATCTGGTATAATACTTTGTGACTAAGAAGTTACCTTGTTTAGCGGCATAAAACTCTTCCTGAAGTTCTGACAGTCTGAAGGCATCCGTGTTTTATACCTATGCTTTAAATCATTCCATATATCTGAGGCATCATCCAACCACATGACACTTTGTCCTATAGGACCACTGACAGAGTTCACCAGCCAGGCTACCATCATATTGTTTGCTTTGGTCCAAGCCGCATATCTTCGAGATGCTTCAGCGGGTTTGACAATCGTACTGTCTGCGAAACCTATTTTGTTTTTGGATTGGAGAGCACACTTGAAACTCCTACTCCAACTGTAGTAATTGCGATCATCAAGCAACGATTGAACAATAGTCAAAGAAGGACTATCACTCGGATGTACATACAAAGGATCATCCGAAGGATCTGCATGATTAGTAGAAACAAACGCAAACTGCAATGAGGAGGGAGAATTGTTGTTGTTTGCCATAAAGGTTCCAAAATTCATGAATGAATGCTCTGATACCATGTGAATTTTATGAACAATTGATGTAATCAATTAAAAAATATCACACAATCAAGAATACAAGTGATGAACACAAACGAAGAATGCCAATCACAAGGATTGCAAGAGGAGAATATCAAGAATGCTCGGTACAAGAGCAGTTGGAAGGTAAAATGCAGTAACTGTCAATCTGTTTGTTACAGAATTTAAAAGAGAAGGAAACGTGTGCAAACACCTTGAACCCAAACACTCTCAAGTGAGAATATAAGATATCTTCACCCATCTGTATCTTCTCCGGAACTTCAAAATTCAGTGAAACTTAGGGTGACCTATGCAAAGAAACAAGTATTTTGGCAAAACAAAATCTGTCCTTCCTTATATCCATTGCCCAATTTATAGTACAAAATGAAGTAGTAACACTAAGCACTACCTAAAAGATTATGCTAATCAAATCCACCTAGTAGGGTAAGAATATCTGCACAATAAATTAAACATGTATAAAGACATGTACAAAATCAAATCAGATAATCTTCAATCAAATCTTGTAATATCTGGGATAACGCTTGACAAGCTGCCAAGCTGTAAGTTCGCCAATAAGTTTACATCAAGCGTAGGTCATCAGGTTAGGTCAGGTCAGTTTGGCAAAGGTCAGGTTAATCATCAAACCAGGTCAGGTCAGCTCGACAAAGGTTAGGTAAGCTTAGGTCAGGTCAGCCAGATCAGCTCAGCAACCTTAATACCTCCCTCAAGTTGGTGCGTTGTGATATGAGACGCCCAACTTGGACAACAGAAAGCGAAATTCACGGGCTCCAAGAGATTTGGTAAGAAGATCGGCAAGTTGATGTATTATGGAGACATGCAGAGGACGAATTTGGCCAGCTAAGATTGCATCACAGAGAAAGTGAAAATCAACCTTGATGTGCTTTGTTTGCTCATGAGCAATGGGATTCTATGCTAGATACAACACAGATTGACTGTCCGTGTAGAGGGGAACGGGTTCCTTTTGTGAAATGCCAAGGAAATGAAGCAGTCCAAGGAGCCACTTGAGTTCATAAGTAGGTAGGCCATGGTTCTATATTCCGCCTCGGTAGAGGATCACGACACGGTAGATTGTTTCTTGGTCTTTCAAGAAATCGAAGCAGAGCCGAGCATAATGAAGTATGCAGTGAGAGGTCGACGTGTGAGTGGGCATCTCGCCCAATCCGAGTCACAGTAGATGGTGAGATGAAAATCACTCGAGGAAGGAAAAAGAAGGCCTTGACCAAGATTACTTTTCAAATAACGAACAACCTTCAGAGCAGTATTTCAATGATCAAGTCATGGAGTTTGCATAAGCTGAGCCAAGATGTGAACTGCATAAGAAAGTTCAAGACGTGTAACAGAGAGGTAGACAAGGTGGCCAATGAGCCGTCTATACGGGAAAGGATCATCCAAGACTATGCTGTTGGAGCTGAGGAGATAATGTTGCTGCTCGAGAGGGGTAGGTGAAGGTTTGGCTGTAAGCAGGCCATAGTCAGAAAAAATGTCAAGGGCATACTTTCTCTCGGAGATAAACAATCCAGCTCGACTACGAGCAACTTCAAGACCGAAGAAATACTTCAACGGGCTAAGGTCTTTCATATGAAAACAGCTACTAAGGTACTGTTTCAGCTGGTCTACAACGCTGGGATCGTTGCCTATTATGATCAGATCATCCACATACACTAATAGGAAGAGATGAGCTCGATCGCGAGTGTAGCGATATAAAGAGTAATCAGAGTGTAATTGAGCAAAACCATAAGAACGTAACGCATCATAAAACTTGGCAAACCAACAATGTGGAGCTTGCTTGAGTCGATACAGTGATTTTCATAGTCGGCAGACATGATTGGAGTTTGCGGGTGTAAAGCCAGGTGGAGGCTTAATGTACACTTCTTCATCAAGATCACCATAGAGAAAGACATTGCGAACATCCATCTGACACATGTAACAGTTATGCGTGGCAGCCAGAGCTAGAAGAACCTGGATAGTAACCATTTTCGCAGCGGGAGCAAATGTCTTATTGTAATCAATGCCTTCAACTTGGCGGTTGCCATTAACAAGGAGCCAAACTTTGTACCGTTTAATGCTACCATCTGAGTTGTATTTAATCTTGTATATATATTTACACCCAATAGCACGTTTACCTGGAGACAGGGACTCAAGTGTCCAAGTATGATTGTCTGCTAGGGCACAAATCTCATCTTGCATGGAACCGAGCATCCTGTACTGCTTGAGAATAAGATTGAGGTTCTGCAGACAAAGTAAGTGCAGCAAGAAAGGCCCGATGTGCCAATGAAAATTTTGAGGTACTAAGATAATTGTGAATAGAGTAAGGAGTACCTGAGGAGTTGGACAGAGCAAGAGAAGAGGCCAAGGGGCGATGCTGTGCGACGTTCATATCATACTTAGCAAAATGACATGGAGTTTTCTTCACATGGTGACCTCGACCAAGAGGAGATGAGTCGGTCTGGGGCTCATTCAGAGTTTGAGATGAATCTGGGGGCAGCTCGGATGGGGATTCTTGGGTGTGTACAGTAGTCAACTTGGTAATGGGCAGAGATGGAGTGGGGCTCAGCTCGGCCGTTGGCTGAGATGGAGGGGACAAGGGAAGGTCGACCAAGTTGGGGAGTTGATCAAAATCCTAGGTAGGAACATCAAGCGGAAGAGGCAGTGGAGGATGAATAGAGGAGGAAAAGGGAAAGGTGTTCTCAATAGAGGTTACATTGCGGGAAGTGAAGAGTGTGCAGGTTGTGAGGTCATACACGTTCCATCCTTTATTGCACGAAGGATAACCCACGAAGACACATTCACGGCAACAGGTTTAGAATTTGCCGCCGTGATGCTGATCATTATGAGCATAACAAAGGCTGTCAAAGACACGAAGATGCGTATAGTCAGGAGGTTTTCTAAAGAGAAGCTCATAAGGTGTTTTACCATCAAGTAAGGGTGTTGGCGTACGATTAATGAGATATGCTGTGGTGAAAACACATTCACCCGAGAAGTAAATAGGCAAATTAGCTTGAAACGTAGGGCGGGAGCAACATTTAGAATATGGTGATGCTTGCATTCTACTTGGCCGTCTTGTTGAGCGGTGTGCCGTATAGAAGTTTGATGCAAAATACCATGCTCGGAAAAGAAAGACCAAATGGGTGAGAACTTCAAGCCACTATCAATTCGAAAGGTTTTAATCGTTTTGTTCAATTGGGTACTGACGATGGCAAAGAAATTTCGAACGACTGACGATACTCTATCTTTGGTTTAAGTAGGTACAACCACACTTCCCGCGATTTGTCATCCACTAAAGTTAGGACATATGACGCTCCACAAGATGTTTTTTCGTGATATGGTCCCCACACATCACAATGAATTAGTCAAAACATTTGTTGGCTATTGCATAACCAAATCAAAGGGCTTTTTAGTTTTTTTTAGCACGTAAACATACATCACAAATAAAATTGGAATCAGATGTCAATGGTGAGACGACATCACACAGTAACCGCATCACACTAGGGGAAGGATGGCCAAGTCGATTATGCCAGGTCACTGAATCCGGTGTAACTCCTACCGCACATGTCCGAACTGGTGGTTGGACGCACAGTATGTATAGCCTATCGGCCTTCTTACCCACTCCAATCCTCATCCTGGTATTCCGGTCCTGTATTACACAACCATCATTAGTAAACAAAACAAGCACCACCAGTCAACAACTGAGAAACTGATAATAGATTGCAATTTAAATGAGGCACAAACAACTCATCGTCAAGGGCAAGGTCAGCATTCAATTGGATTTTCCCTTGCTAGAACGCATTCGTTTTAGTTCCATTAGGCATTCGTATAGTACATGGTTGCGCAAATGTATGATTGTGGAGAAGATTCAAGTTACCTGTCATGTGATGAGATGCTCCTGAATCAGTGATCCAACAAGAGTAAGAACACTCAGGACTCAAACGCTCATTGGCGGAGAGTTTTCATGCATTAAGGACTTCAATCACAGCATGAAGCTCGGCCTCAGTTAGCTCCGCAAGGGTGCCTTTTACTGAAGCCGAAATGTTACTCAGATGCTTCAGTGCGGCCGTTGTCATATGAGCAGCAACAGATTTTGGCTCAGCAGAAGTTCTGGAGGTCTGGCCCTTGGGCCGAGCAGATCCTTTGGGGCGATCACCCCACCAATCTGGATAATCTATAAGTTGAAAACAACCATTTACCTCGTGTCCATTGAGTTGACAGTGAGCAGAGACGACATCAGGCTTCAGGAGGCGAAGGGCTGCCTTCTCTTGGTCACAATAAATGTTGTTGATTCAGGATGGGTCTCCACACTTGCTCGGCTGAGACTCTCCTCTTAAACTACCATGTGATAGGCTTGGTTCAAGGACGGAAGAGGCTCTTGGTTCAGGATAGACGAGTGCACCACACGATACGCCTCGTCTAGTCCCATGAGAAAATGATGAAGTTGGTCCACTTCCATGCACCGGGCAATGAGTTTGCGCAGATCATAGGCGCAGCATGCACAGTTGCACATAGGCAGAGCCTCATAGTTTATAAGTTCATCCCGCTGCTTTTTCAATTTTCTATAGTAAACTATAATGGAGTTCCCGTTTTGTTTACAGTTTGCGAGTGCTTGCTTCAATTGCTGCACTCGAGGAGCATTCATCACAACAAATATTTGTTTGATATCAACCCACAATTCTTTAGCCTCCTCTGCATAAGAAATTGTGGATCTCAGACTTGGTTCTATTTCATTTATAATCCAAGCCATGATCATAGAATTAACCGGTTCCCAATCTGCCGCATCAGACGATTCGTCGTCGGGTTTCCGAATTGAGGCGTCCAGAAAACCAAATTTCTGCCTGGCAAGAAGCGATCCTCTGACCGTTCGTTCCCACTCTTAATAGTTGGTTCCTGTCAATTGCACGGGAGTAACAAGTAATCCCGGATGATCTCGAGAGTGGAGATCATAGGGCGATATAATTTTCTTTTTTTGTGAGATTCAAGTATGACCGATTGGCTGACATACTTACCAAAGCGGTGGCATAGAATGTGTTCGAATTTACACTTGGCAAGTTGAACATTAGTAATCCAAATGTTCCACTTGAGGGGGAATGATGAAAAGTAAATCAAATTAAAAGACAAAGATAGAAAGTAGATAGAAAGGATCAAATTGAAGATATGATTAGATCATGATAGTATTAGATCATATCAAATCTTATCATATGCTTGTATTAATATTGACCAAGTTAGTGTAGATAGAGTAGAACATGGACCATAAATAGAACACATTGTAATACGTTGTTGATCATGAAATGTACTTTTTCATTCCCATAAATAATTTCCTACAGAAGACTCATAATCAGAGGAGGAAAAAGAATGGCAAACAGCATAAACAAAGGTAAAGGTTGCGATTACTTGGCAACAAAGTCATGTAGATGAAGAAACATTATTTCACTAAAAAAAAGAGAAGAGAGAATTAAATAGGAAAAGTCACTATTCCATAGTGTTCTTCAAAGAAGAATAAAGTTGAGACAGCAGTTTTGACAAAGGTCTTCCCCTTCAGTTAGCTTCGCAGATGAGATCACCATGAACGCAGTGACACTCCTCGTCACAGTCAATGAACTGGCAAGATTGGCCGGCACAAGATGGCGGATCAAAATCTTCTGGTTTTAATGTTGAGCTGTTGATGTGTGACAACCTCTGAACTGAATCAACTTCTTTGGCACTTGCTTCTTTGAAAATTCCGGCCAACAAGGTACAATATTCTATGTATCAGTGACATATAGCGAAAACCAAACTACCAAATTCACATTAGAGATGATTCAGTAGACAATGAATATCTATGAAGAATTTAATCTCAATCTACAGACACACTCTTCATTGACTCAAGAATATCATGATGGAATAAAGAAAAATGAATCACTAAATTGACTAGAAACATAAGACGTATACATATTCTAAATTGAAGTACAAAAAAAATGTTTAGCATGGTAAGGATGGGCCCTGAAGAACTAGCCATATGATGGATTGTTGAAAGTCATGTGTCCAAGACAGTGTGCTTGAGCCAATAAAGCGAGACCTATCATCATGCCTAAGAACATCGTAGCTTTTGGTGCAACCATTTTTGCTTTTCTTTTCAAACAGTTTTACGTGGTGCAACTACAACGCTATTCTTGGTATGCTTTTAATTTATAGAAACGAGAATGATGTTTGTTGATTTCAAATTGTTTTCGGCCTGAACTCAAAAGGTTTTTGTTGTTGTTATTTCTTAGAAAATGGAATCTGGTGAAAAGATCAAACATGAATTCCAATGGATAACTAATTGCGGATTTGTCGAGAAGAATTTTCTTAGTAATAAATACCAGGATCATGTGAGTTTTGTATCTATTTACTTGCTATTTTGTGGTTAGCTACCACACATGTAAAAAGAACGGGTCTTGAATCAACTGATAAGTCTGTTCTTTTATGACCTTGAGGTCACGAGTTCGAACCGCAGAAACAGCCTCTTGCATAAAGTGTAGGGTAAGGCTGCGTACATCAGATCACGAGGCGATCCGGCCCCTCCACGGACCCTGTACAAACGCGAGAGCCTATTACACCGACAAGGTTCTTTACCACATATGTACAGTTTGATCATTGGTTATTGAGCGACCTATTGACCAAAAAGAAAAAGAAATTAAATAATAAACCTGATGATGCATGATACCCTGCTGCATTTGTTGGTCCTTGTCATACACGATCAGATAAATGGCCTGCAAGACTAGATGAACTTTTCCATACGCCACGCAGCTAGGTCAATATTATGGAATTACAGTTTTGTTAAAAAAGTCAACCATTACGATATTAATAAAAAATTATCCAAGTACTTTTTAAGGAGCGGCTATTTTCGAATCCTACAATAATTTCGATCCTTTTTTTATTGGCCGACGTTAGTTCTGATGTTATGCATGTGTAACATAAGAACAAATTGCGATTGTAATTATAAGATAACGGTAAATTGCAACCGTGATCCTGATCATAACATTTTGATTATAATCTTAATCATGTATCATAAGATCACATATGTAGATTTGGGAGAACTCACAAGGTAATCGAATCTACTTTATGTTATTAGAGATTTTATCTTATTCAGTCAAGTTAGAGTGATCTATATATGAGAAAGAAACAAGTGTAAAAGATATTGAATCAAGTGAAATATACATAGACAATTAAATTGAATCTATTTCAATAAAAATTGAGTGAACTAGATGAGAAAGTAACAAATAAATTATAATGGTAATTGTACCTGCTATGTTGATCGAAGTGTGCAATAATGTGTACATGTTATTGGAAAAACCAGATGAATAATTAATTGCGTATTTCTCGAGAACAATTTTCTTGGTAATAAATACCAGCAGATCATGTGAGTTTTGTATCTGTTGAAATTAAGTATTAATATATTATTTGAATCTAGCCGTTAGATAGAAGTTCATTGTTTGACTTGAGAGGAAGGTTATCGTTAGCATTCTTTCTTCTTTATCTGTATATATGTAGACAACTTCAGAGATGTAAAGTTAAGGGGAATTTACAGACTCATTTGCTGGAATTTACTGCAGTTTTTCGACACTCAGAAAGCTTCAATATTAAGAGAGTTCAAAGAGGAAGAAAAAGTTCTGTTTTACAGACTCCAGAACTTTCGTAGAACAGTGGTGGAGACGGAAGAAAGTTTCAATATTAAGCTGTCTTCCAACTCAATAAGGAAATACACGTGTGGGTTGGAAATACCCATTACCACGACAGCTGTTTGTTTTTGTGGTCATGCAAACCTCACGTGGCTATACAAAACTCTCGGGAAAAATTACAATATTTTCTCGGTTTCGATGATTTTTCCTCAGAGTTATCCCATCAAATTTTTCCCTCCCATTAATTGTAATCATTTTTCCTTCTCTCATTAATTGATATTCACTTCCACACGATACCTTTCTGTAGGGGTGTACATGGTCCGTTCGGCCGGTTTTTGAGAATCTTACAGACCAAACCGTTTGTTACGGTTTGGAAAATAGAAAACCGAAAACCGGACCAAACCAGTCAACAAACCGTTTGACCGGTCCGGTCTAGTCCGGTTTGGTTTCAGTTTTTTCCGGTTTTATTCACCTGAAGCATTGATAACGTTGATTAAAAAAGTCAAAATTCATAATCAAAATTGAGGACAAGTTTTCTTCCTGATAGGATTTTTTTCAAACTAAAAATGAAACTATACTCCCTTAGTAGAATACTACAATACCCTAATTTATCATAGAATATTATTATACCTTAATTTATCATTTCTTTGCAAGAAACTCATACTATAATAAATTACACAAAGTTCCTGACCCTCAACAAAAGGATGGATTAAGGTGATAGAGTAGTTTAATCGAAAAATCATCAAGTCTCAATCATGTAATCACATTATTTGCATACAGAATAATCATCCAAGTAACAAAATTTCAATTCTTTCATACTTTTACGGGATGATAAACAATGTGTGGAAATAATTATACACTAAGAATTACTAAAAATCAAAGAATTAATTAAACGAGGATAAATAAATCAAAGAAAAAAACTAATATTTTCTTAGGTATAACCAGACAAATCCACTAGGTACCAACCTTTGTTCACCAAAAAATGATTAATCAACTGAGTTTTTCCTCCCCAAGTTATAAACATCCAATAAAAAACAAACTCACAAACAATATAAACAAATAACTAAAATACTACTATAATGTATAAAATATAATTAAATATATAATGTATAATGAAATTTATATATATATATATATATATATATAACCGGTATGGTCCGGTTTATACGATTTGAAATTCTTAAAACCGGAAACCGGACCAAATGAAACAGTCCGGTTTTTAGCATTTATTAAACCGCCCATAAAACCGTGGTCCGGTTTTTTACGGTTTGGTTTGGCCGGTTTGGTGCGGTTCGGCCGGTTTTTAAAAAGCATGTACACCCCTACCTTTCTGTCCTCTTTCTATCTTTTAGCCACCCTTTTCCTCCATCCGTTCACATCAAGCAGAAAGGTCTCTGCTCTCTACAAATATAAATCATCTACTCTATAATCTGTATTATCTTCAGAATACGATCATCTCTCAAACTTCTTCAGCCAGATCTAAGCCTAGATCAGCTTGCATGGCTGAACAAAGTAGCAAAATTACTTCTGCCATGCCTGGTGACAAACAGTCATCTGGTTCTATGAGCTCAATTGTTGATTCTACCCATGTTACAATCACAAATCAAAAATTAACAGGAAATGATTTCCTACCTTGAAGCCGTGCTGTTGAACTCTTCATTATTGGACGGGGAAAAAAGAATACTTATCAGAAAAGATGGTGATTCCTCATGAGACAGACAGTAAATTTGCTACATGGGAGGCAGAAAATTCTATGATAATGTCATGGCTCCTTGGCTCAATGACCCCTGAAGTGAGCAATACGTTCATGCTTCATCAGACTGCTGCTAGCATCTGGAAGGACACCAAAGATATGTACTCGAAGAGAGATAATATCTCTGAGCTGTACGAGTTGGAAGCTTAACTAAAGGATATTAAGCAGGGAGATCAAACTGTAAGTTGGTATTTTAGTACTTTGTCACAAATCTGGCAGCACATAGACTCTTTGGAAAACTATCAGTGGAATTGTACTCAAGATAATCAGTTGTTTAGAACAATAAAAGAAACTAGACGGATGTTTGGTTTTTTGTCTGGGTTACACAAAGACTATGATGCAGTTAGAAGTAGAGTCTTAAGTACTAAGCCTTTGCCTTCTATAAACACTGGATTATCTGAAGTTAGACAGGAAGAAAGCCGGTTGAAAGTTATGATGGGTAACCATTATTCTGTTCCTTCTACTGAATCTTCTGCGCTTAGCTCACAAACTAGTGAAAAAGAAAAAAGTATGTCTTTAACTTCAAGAAAATCTGGTACGGGTAAAACTGGCACTGGTGATTATGTAAAGAAATATCGTAAGTATTGTCAGAGAAATGGACATACACTGGAAGAATGTTATAGGAGACCAGGGAGTACAGTTAAATCACCACCCTTCTGGACCACACAGAATAATTACAACCAAGGTTCTGGACGGTCTGATTCACAAAACACATGGAGATTTGATGTTGACTCTTGGAGGAATCCTAAGGCAGCACTTGTAGATGGAGGTGAATCAGAACCAGCGAAGGTCCCAGACACTATATTTACTCAATCACAGTTAGATGCTATTCTAAAGGTACTGGAAAGTCAAAGGGCTCAGACTTCATCTCCAAAAATTAGAGATTCTATGGCTCGCTCAGGTAATGAGGGTAAGTCAAACTGTTGGACTATTGATTCTGGAGCAACACATCACATGACATTTACTCAGACTAAACTTTGCTTATTTAGATCATTTTATGAAAAAAAAGGAAAGTTAGAATAGCTAATGGTCAACAGATTGATATTTTAGGATATGGTGATATTTTTCTCTCAGAACAGTTAGTCTTAAAGGGAGTCCCGTATGTTCCAAGTTTAGATCGCAATTTAATCTCAGTTAGAAAACTTATGATTGATCTACCAAATTTCCTGTCCAATCAGCATCTGTGCATACTTGTATATCAAAATGGACACTCGTCCTGGCATCTCATTTGCAGTAGGACTTGTGAGTCAGTTTATGCACAAGCCCTAGAGTCATCATATGGAAGCTGTAATGAGGATCCTTCGTTACTTAAAGGGGGACAGCCGGACGTGGCATCTGGTTCATAAATCATGTCCATTTGGATATACAAGTATGCACAGATGCTGATTAGGCAGGAAGTTTGGTAGATCGACGTTATACTTCTGGGTACTTTGCTCTGGTGGGAGGAAATCTAGTCACATAGAAAAGTAAGAAACAGAAAGTGGTGGCCTTATGCAGTGCTGAAGCAGAATTTCAAGGGATCGCTAAGGGAGTTATGGAAGTATTATAGTTAAGGATGTTGCTGATTAAGTTGGGCCTTAAAGTCTCAGTTCCGACAAAGTCGCCGTGTGATAATAAGGAGATATGATCATAGTCCTCATCCGGCTCACCTGGGAAGTAGGGGTGAGTGACAGAAATCACCCAGTAGATGCCCACCTCAAACAAATACAAAGCGTACATACCGAAATGATATAGCCACATAGCACATAAACATGACATAACACATAGCACATAAATATAAGAGAACATGCATAAGATAAAGTAAATGCGGTAAGTAAAGCACTCCACATAAAAATACGCAAGTACGTGATGCATGCTCAAATAACGTGTCACACGCAACAAGAATCATGTCATGCAATATGCCCTAGACCTATATGCAATGCATGATCCCGGGATTGACTGGATGCCTGTAGCCCGTACACTACAATCCACCCTGACCGATGCCCGTGGCCCGTACACCACGATCCACCTTAACCGATGCCCATGGCCCGTACACCATGATCCACCATGACCGAGTACTCATGGCCCGTACATCATGATCCACTCCACTCGAGCGTCTGAGACCCGTACATCTCAACCCACTCCAAATGCAATGCACGTGCCATGAATGCAACAACAAAATCGCATGGGGCCCGTACGCCCATCCTCACCGTCTTCGGCACTCAATATTTGGCTTCGTAAATTTTTCGAATATTAGGAAGTTGTTATTTAGCACCCCTTATTTTTCCTTAGCTTGTATTAATTTACTAAAATTTTCTACTAATTTCCCCTATGTTTGCCTTACTTAATTCTATTTATTATTATTAATTTTTTATTACTTAAATTTACCAAACTTCAGAAATTAAGTGAAAATAATTTAATTTTAACCTTTTATATTTTCTTGAATTTATTGGAATTTATTGGTATTTAATTATATTTTCCTGGCCTGATCCGCCAGACCCGATATATTTTTTTTGAGAGGTTAATGGCCGCCTTCGGTCCGACCCGCTGGCCAGTCGACCCGGTCCGTTGGCCAGCCTGTTCTCTGTCTTAATTTAATTAAATAATTATTTATTTAATGGTTGTTCCGCCAGTGGCAACCCGTGTTGTGATTCATTTTTTTCGATCTCAACCCCCATTTTCTTCTATTTTCAGTCTATAGGAACCTATTCTAAGGCCAAACACAACTTTTTAAAGGATCCTAATGTAAAAGTTCCCTTTTTCCCCAATTCTTTAAGGGTATTTTGTTTTCGATTCAATCATATCAACAATTTCACACACATACACGCACATAGCAACCATAAACAATATATCTCATGCTTTCCAACATATACAAAATTTACAACTTAAACAAATAAAAACAACGAAACAAAATTTACAACTTAAACAAATAAAACAACGAACACATTAGTATACCATCAAAACATGCATGAATCATACCCGTTTGAGGGGGAAGAGGCACCTACCTTTTTGACGAATTAACTTCCTTCTCTTTTAGGCTCGAATCTAAACAATTGTAGTATAAAAATCAATACCTAATAACAAAAGTTAATTTGACTTACTTAAGATAATTAGCTCATAGCTTTCTATTTTGTTCCTATTTGTCATACCCACATATATATCAAGACTAGCACATCGCATTTTATCAAAACAATTTCTCCATATACATAACTAAACCACATAAAATAATATGCAAGATTAGTGTTTTATATTATAAAAATTATGTTTATGAATATGAATGGCACCTTCGGCCAATTGGCTATTTATTTATTAAAATCTATTTGGTACCATAATTATACAAACAACTGAGTGTACATTAAAATAAAGAGAAGAAAAGAACATGAACAAATGTAAAGTCAGATGGCAAAACATTTGCCTAAAGGGACAATAGCAATTAAAAGGTAAAAGAACCAGTTGACACAAACAACTGACATGTTTATATAATAAAAATAACCACCGTTTGCAATTAATTAACTTTTCCGATAATTGTTATTATTTATAGAGAAAGTTGCTGCATTTGTATACGGAAAAAGGATGTTAAAAAAACAAGTAGATTGAAAATTTTGCTGACACATGCACAACATCTTTATTGAAACACAATTCAAACCTGCTACTTTAATTTAATATATAACTTAACACAACTTTATAATTAAATATGTAGTATTAATTACAATTGACACTATTAGACGGTAACGAAAATATTATTTTACTAGTTTGCTGCTTATATCAGACATACATTTTACTTCATGATACATTAAATAATATATTCTTTTAACAATTATAAAAGTTTTACAAAAAAATAACTATTTAAATTACACTTTTTATTTACACCTTTTAAGAACATCAACAATGCACAGTTCTTATTATCAATTGAAGATGCCTCAGATGCTCTGACGCTACTAACCCTTTTTTTTCATTCCTTCTTTCATTTTTTTTCCGTTTATACATATCTATATATATTAACATAAAGCATACCAAAAAACTTCTGAACATCTTATTTTGCTTTTCCTTTCCTTTACATAATTTCGGCAGCAACAAAACTCCTCACATAGGCTTTTCTTTATTTTTTTCATCGATATTATCTCATATGCATAAACCTATTTATAATCTTTATATATTATTGTATATATAAATATAGCGAAACCCAAAAATTTTGGCCCTCTCAGCATCAACACATCATTATGAAAAAGAAAGTATCCTACCAATATATACCCATATATACACAACCGTTCATATTTACATGTGTATAACAACAATCTATGCAAATCACCATTACAAATGCATGATCTGATTTGATATAAAATAGTATAATAACTTTATAAAAGCATAGCAAATATAGTAAGGATACTTGCCTCGTATCTCGATTATACGTACTACGCGACGAACGGATGAAGAACAGACCAAAAGTTATTTCTTTTATGACTGAGATTGCTTGCGGCAGAATGGCAATTTGGAGAAAAATGGTGATGGATGGAGGAGGCTGTCATTTGTTTATGAAATTTGAAGGAATTGAGTTTTAAGAGAATACTTAGTGGCTGCCTTTCTCCTTAATTGCTGGCGGCAGCTTTGATTATTTGGGAGAATTTATGCTGGCTGGATGCTGGCGTTTTTTTTCCTTGTTGAGGGAGGCGGCAGGTATGGGGGGATAGGGTTTTGGGTCATAGTGTATAAATAAGCAATTAAGTAGGTGTTAAGGTTAGGAAGTTTCCTTGTAGATAAAGTTTAAATTACATAATTCTAATCTCTTTTGGAATTTGATTACTAACTTACTCTTTTAATTATAATGAGACAAGGAGACGGGTCCTTAGAGGTCTATTAGAATCGACTCCAGGGAGTATGGATGGCGATAGATGGCAAGGACGCAAATTCCATGAAGGATCCTGAGGATATCACCATCTACAACCGCAAGGTGCAAAAATAGCGGTTGTTCCAACTACTGACGGCTGTAGATGAAATGTATGAGGTTGTGAAAATATACCTCCTCAAGAGAGAACCTCTTCCATCGGTGAAGGCAGCTTATGCTGTCATCCGGTGGGAAGAGGCAAGAATGAGGATTTTAAGGGGCATCCTTTCAGGTATGGGATCATCATCAGGGATTGACATCGAATTAAAGTTCCAAGGCCGACTGGACGGATGTGTGACAGGGCCACACGCTCTCAGATGTCATTGCATGGCAACGACAAGGAGGACAAGGAAAAGTGTACCTACTATAGAATGAAAGCACACACCAAAGAAACATCCTTTCAGCTAGTGTGTTACCACGACTGGTGAGAAGCACAAGGACGGAAGAAACCTGAAAAGAGGCCAGCAGCACCAGGCAGAGGCGCCACCGCATTCAGCACTGGAGAGGCTACCAGCGGCTCATGTAATGGAGCTAGTAGCGCTAGCGGAGGCAACAAAGGCCAGAGCCAAAAAGGTGAGGAAGCGGAAAGTAGGGAGAAGAAGGAGGACAACAGCCATCCAGAGGCGGTTGAAGGAGAAAGAGAATGTATGGTTGGATATTTAAGGCCAACCTAGACCCTTGTAAAATTGCCTTAATGCCTCACATTTAAAATAAATTACACCCTCAGCTTGCCAATAAATTACCCTCATATCGCTCAACCTCCATCAAATTACCTTGCTTGCTAGCGCTAATTACCACAATACCCCTATGACTGAAACGTTTTACCAAAATCACCTCCCCCAAACTAACCATTCTGCCCAATTAAATTACACGAATACACTAGATGTCCAAACTAATTCCCAAACTAGCCACCAGCTTCCCAAAATGACGAAAAACCCTCCACCAACTCGAAACAGTCGAGGTGGATCCTGGATTGTGGGGCCATCGACACCATGACCAATGATCCTATCGATTTCTCTGTTCTCACCACTCTGTACAGAACCCCTATTGAAACTGCAAGTGAACTTGTCTCTGTTCGTGGAGCTGTACCCGTTATTTTTTCTCCATATCTTACTTTCAAAATTGTTTATATATTCCCTAACTGTCTTCAAAGGTATATCATCGTTTTGTTTTTGTAGGACATTCATGCGAATAAGATAATTGGGCGTGGCACTGAGCGCGGTGCCCTGTACTACTTAGATGAGGTCGCTCAGCTCGGCTGGTCTATGCTTGCCACCGGTACAGTCGGCAACTGTGTTTGTAGCATCATCGTTTGGACCACCCTTCTTTTGGTTATCTTAAGGGTCTCTTTCCTAGTTTGTTTAATATTCAGTTTCATACTTTGTCTAATGAAACATGCATACTTGCCAAAGAGCACAAAAGTACTTTTTGGCTGAATAATGCTCCTTTCGATCGTTGTTTTTCTCTTGTTCACTCTGATGTTTGGGGACTGTCCCCTGTACCTACTCCACAGGGTTTTCAATACTTTGTTGCCTTTGTGGATGTTTCTCGTTTGACTTCGATCTATTTCTTAAAAAATAAATCATAAGCCAACAATCAATTTCGTGACTTCTTTTAAATGATCTGGACTCACTATGACTTGAATGTCCGAATCCTCCAATCCGACGATGGGGGTGCATATATGTCTCAAAATCTTCCGCATTCCTTCTAGGACAATGATATATTTCATCAGACTTCCTGTCCCAATACTTCAGAACAAAATGGAGTTGCAGAGCAAAAAAAAATAGAATCTTTCTTGAAATGACATGTGCATTCTCCTTGAGTCTTAGGTACCTACTTCTTTCTGGCCCGAAACTATCGTTACCTCTACATATCTTCTAAATCGTCTACCTATAAAAATTCTTCACCAACAAACACCAATACACACATTATCTACCCAAGTCAGCATTCCATCTTATTAACTATTCCTCCAGGGGTGTTTGGGTGCTCTATCTTTATTCATACTCCCAAGGATGAACACACTAAATTTGACCCTTGTGCCAAAAATGTGTATTTGTTGGGTATGCTACTCATCGAGATGGAACTGGTGTTATAATCCTAAAACTCGTCAGGTTCATGTTACCATGGATTATATTTTCCTTGAGACAGAATATTTTTACAGTTTACAGTCTTCGGCCTAGGGGAAATCCCATCAGGTGTGTTGAGAAACATGTGTTTGAGTGATTTGAAAATACATGATTTAAATGTTACATGTTTCTGAAATGCATGATTTAAGTGTTACATGACATGTGTACGTGATAGATATGCTTATATATATATTATTGTCGTACTAACGTTCCATGAAGCGTTAATGCTTACATCATATGGCAAACACTTTTTGCGTTTATACTATTTTCAGGTGCCATGTCAAATGACTAAACTAGTTCATTTAATGAAGTGCTTGAGGAGATGAACTTACTAGTTCATAAAATGAAGATCTTAAAGAGATATATTTGGAGATAACCACTTGGCAACAAATTTGGAATGGAAAGTCCTCTCATCTCTCTCACACACACGGCACATATATATGTGATATATATATATATATATTTATAACAACGAACTATACATTTCTATCCCGACGTTTCACCAATACATCATAAACGTATGTCGACATCACACTACCATATACACATCATATTTGTGAGTATATATAGGTTCTATATCATACTTTACATGTCATCAAGTCACCAAAAATATACGGACATGTCATGAGTCCACAAACCGAAAATTGCCACATTGGATGACTACCAAACCATCACTGGCATGTCACATACTTACCATACAAAGACGCCCATCCTATATACGCTCCAAGAGCTCAAAATGTTTTTGCACCACATGTCTATATCAGTCCTAAAGTCATACCATGTTTACACATATCAATTACCTACAATTTGCCTTGGTTTGTTGAAAATTCAAATTCAAAATTTTCCACCACATGGTCGATTTTTATCTCAGCTGTTGGAGCTGAAATTACACATTATATCATGTATATTATGTGTGACATAACATATTTTACATGTCTAAGGTGTTTGAAACTAATTGGACAAAAATCACGTAATCGTCGAAAGTCAAAAATTCGGTTTTCTACAGTTATCTTACATGAGACGTTTTACATTGTGTGTAACATGTGTCTAGACACTTTTTACACATCTAAGAGACATTAGAGTATTCTTGAAAAACAATTTAAGGGTTGATTGAAATTTACCATATGTGTGAAGATATTGCACCATTATTTGACAAATTTCATAAAAGATTTCAGCACATGGGAGCTGAACATATACATGCCATTTTCATCCTTTTTGGAGTTTAGGTGGAGCTTGTTTGACATTTGATTGGTGGAGGATGAGCCACAAATAGATGGTGACATTGAAGAAGACCTAGACACACATAGAAAGAATTCAAATTAAAACACACGCTGAATTTTTTTGCACATGCTTGGTGTGGCCGATTTTTGCATGATTTATCTTCAAATTTCTTTCAAAAATGATGGGAAAATCACATCTTGATTGATTGGAAATTAACAAACTTGATTTTTGACATGTGTTTTAGATTTTTATGATAAATTTTTAGGACACATTATTAGTGCCAAGGTGGAAAATGAAAGCTCTATCATGGAGTGACAACTAGGCGAACACACATCGTTTGTCCAATCATATTTTGCCAATTAAGCAAAGGTGTGTCATAAAGCTATACAAGACATCTTTCAAGGGTATTCAAAACAAATTCAAGGAAGAATTAAGCACATAGGGGCATCCATCACACCTATAAAGGAGACAAGGTGTTTAAGACAAAGAAAGCCTCATTTTATATTCAAGCAAGTGCAAGCAAGACTTCTCTTCTTCTTCTATTCTCTGCTCTTGCTCACAACCTCAAGCCTACCATACTTACATTCTAAATTCTGTATAGGCTTTGATTTTACCACCTATATACATCCCATTCTTGTATAAGGTTGATCAAGGTGTGATCAAACCTTCAATAAATGCGGTGGTGGTATTTGTGTTGGTTGTTTGTGTTTGTTTATTGCAAGAAGGATGGATATTGAAGGAGTTGGTGTATAGCTCCAGACTCCCTTGTGTTAAGGTATTTTTTTGATTAGTGAATACCGAGGAAGGTGTACTCGAAGACTGGAGTAGGTTGACCAAATCAGTATAAAAATCTCGGTGTTCTTTCTTTTCTGCACTTTTACTTTCAATTTCTATTTTCTTCATCGTCTTCATAGCCACGGTAAAAATAGAAAATGTTTTTCAAAAATCATCAAACTTTGCAAAAACATAGCCAAAGGTCTTAGGTTTCATTTGAGACTAGTTTCATTGAATTTGGATAAGTATAAATCATCTAAACGTTCATAGTTTTGAGACTAGTGCAATCTGATTCTCAGATCTTCAAAGGTTGAGAACATCAATGTGGTTGATATGCTTACTATTTCAAACCTTTAAAGTATACATATTAAGGGTCATTCTATAAAATTTTCAGAGCATTTAGAGTTGTCATTAAATAGGAATTAATTTTTCATTTTAAAGAACAGTTTCTATCGGCTTGACAGAGTCTAGTAAAAACAATGTTTCCAGGCCTTACACTTTGAATTGGAATCTGAAATTTTTATGGTACATATACAACATCTAAGAGTACAATGTCACAAAATTTCACAAATTTTGGAGGTCTACAACCTGATCATTCAGTTAATCAAAAACAAGGTATGAAAACAGAATCTGTTTTTAGAAGTGAGTATATTGTAATAAAAAGTTTTAAAACCAATTTCTCCGCACTGACTATTTAACCCCCGTCTTCTAGTGGTTCTATAGAGGTCTTACAAGAGGTATCAAAGCCAGGTTCACTCACTAGAAGAAAATACAAGAATCTTTGTGAGATTTGCATCCACTATTCATAAAACCGAGCAAGAAGGAATGTTAAGCCAAAGGCCTCCCCTTTTCGATGGTGAGTCTTTTATTCAATGGAAACTTCGTGTGAAACTTTTTCTTATGGCTATTGATATAGACTTATGGTCTATCATAGAAGACGGTCTGTTTGTTCCATCTAAGATATCTACGATTGATGGTGTCACTTCTGAAGTTGTAAAACCTAAGCAAGAATATACTATAGAATATAAAAAGAGATTGAGCATGAATGTTAAGGCCATGCAACTTCTCCTAAATGGTTCAAGTAAAAGTGAATCAAGTTATTTATCAAATTGTTTTAGTGCTCAAGAAATGTGGAGATGTCTTGAAATGAAACATGAAGGTACTAGTCAAGTTAAAGAGTCCAAGATGAAAATGTTTATGTCTACTCTTGAATCCTTCAAATTATTGCCGAATGAATCTATTGTCGATATGGATGTAAGATTAACTAACATCCACAATTCTCTTGAGTCTCTTGGCAAAGTATTTTTTTCACAGGAAAAGGTACAAAAAGTATTAAGAAGTCTCCCGTCCGAATGAGATCCTAAAGTCACCGTAATTGAAGAAAGTAAGGAAACCAAGTTAATAAAATCGGAGGAATTGATCGGATCACTAAAGATATATGAAAACAAACTCACGTTAAGGAACTTGGAATCAACTTCGAAACAAGGTAAGACTATAGTGCTTAAATGAAATGAATACGTCCCACCTCTTCTGATTGCGTAGATGATAGTGACACAGATTCTGATAGTGAAGATTTAATCGAGTTGGCTAAAAGATTAAGAAAGATAATGAGAAAGTCTTTTAAAAACAAACCTAAGCCTACTTCATCTAAGAACTACAAGAATAAGAAAAATGATAAAGATATTAAATGTAATGATTGTGGAAGACTTGGACATATTACTTATAACTGCCCGAACAAGGACAAAACAATAAACAAAAACCTTGACAAGGAATGAACAAAAACTAGTCCCATCTCAAAACCTAAGTAAAGCAGTAAAAAAAGAGCCTTCAAAGCATCTACATAGAGTGATTCATCCGATTCTGAAAGTGAAGAAAACGAAGAGGAAACGGCTCAATTATAATTTGCATCCAAAGCATCCAGTGAGGTATATTCTGATTCCGATTCTGATTCTAAACCTTCTTATGATGAATTATTTAGTAAATATCTGCAGTTGCATAAGTTTTTTTAAGACTTTTGCAACAGAAAAGAAACGGTTAATTGAAGACAAGAAACTATTAGAATCTTCTTACACAAATCTTGTATCTCAATTAAACGATTCAAAAGAAGAGTCGTCTTGCATGATAAATTCATTAAAGTTTAAAATTTCATTATTAACATTCGAGAACACTGAAATGAAATCCAAAATTTCAAATTTGAGATCAACAAACGCAGAATTAGAAAAGACAGTAAAACAATTCGACGCAGGAACTTTCATGTTAGATCGTCTTATTTCCTCTCAAAAGCATGAAAATGATAAAACCGGATTAGGGTATGTTGAAGATAATAAGCTACAAAACAAGTCTACAAACTTTGTTCTATCTTCATCTAAACAACCGCATGCATTTAAGACGATTGTATAGTCTAAGAAGACAACTAGCATGCCATCTGTTATATCTCATCGCAATTCTTCTTTTTCGTCACATGCAAAGTATAATCATGTACCATATAGATATGAAAGAAAGCCTTTGATATATATTCGACATTCATACCATACCAATGCATTTAGATCACGCACCATGCATACAAACAGAAATACATATCAAAACTGAAAACCATATTATGTTCACAATGATGGATTCGACAATACGCCAAATAGGAATGATCATAACACGTATTATATTGCTTCTTCATCTTTCTTCTTACCTATTGTAAGACCAAGAAAGATCACTCAAGTTTGGGTACCAAAAGGTATGCTTGCAAAGGGTTAAATCAATAACACTTAACGATACACTAGAAATGCATGATTCTTTGTATAAATTGCTATTTCTTGCTATTTCCTCTAATCACGTTTTATTTTGATGTGATTTACAAAATAAAGCGGGAGAAAAGCATGCTTTAATGGGAAGAGAGAGATTGATTGAAGGGGGAACACAAAACGAATTTAAAAATTTATGCATGATTGTAGGGGGAGCAATCACATTTAAATCACGAATAGAGGTTATTTTGCAAATCATCAAAAGGGGAAGATTGTTGAGAAACATTGGTTTGAATGATTTGAAAATGCATGACAATGTTACATGTTTCCGGAATGCACGATTTAAGCTTTACATGACATATGTACGTGATAGATATGCTTATATATATTATTGTCGTACTAACGTGCCATGAAGCGTTAAGGCTTACATCATATGGAAAACATTTGTTGTGTTTGTACTATTTTCAGATGCCATGTTAAATGAACTAAATTAGTTCATTTAATGAAGTGCTTGAGGAGATGAACTCACTAGTTCATTAAATAAAGAGCTTAAAGAGATATACTTGGAGATAACCATTTGGCAACAAATTTGGAATGGAAAGTCCTCTCATCACTCTCACACACACGACACATATGTATGTGATATATATATATATACATATCTATAACGACGAACTATACATTGATATCCCGACGTTTCATCGATACATCATAAATGTACGTCGACATCATGTAAGGTCCGTGATGAACACTCTAGAGGGGGGTGAATAGAGTGTCGGGTAATTTTGCAGATTTTTCTCGGTTTAGCTCAATACAATACAAATGTACTCAAAATCAAGAAAGAAGGATATGAGAGATAATGAGTGAAGACACATGATTTAGAGTGGTTCGAATCTTAAATGATTCTACTCCACTACCACTTTGCTTTCAAAGTGGATTTTCAATGGGAACTTTCTTATTACCTTTGATAAGGAACAAGAACAACAACAACAACACTTACACTAACTCTAGTGCAAGCAACAACTACAACAGCAACAACTTATTGCACAATCAATTTTGTACAATACTGACAATAGGAGCAGCAACTTGTTGCGCATACACTTTGTGCAACCTCAACAACAACAACTATAAGCAAGAACAAGTTCTTACTTCCTCACAACTTCAACAAAGTTCTCTCAAGAACTTTCTCACAGTGGATTAAAGGAAGTAGTGGGGATCACACTTTCTTTCTAGTCTAAACACAAACAAGAGATCAAATGTTTATGATTCCTCTTGTGTTAGACTCTCTATCTCTCAATATAGAACAATGAAGAACAAAGAAAGGCTTAACAAGCTTTAAGCACTTTTACACATATGAGAGAAATATACAACAATGAAGAATGAAGCTTGATGATTGTGAAAGTGTGTTTTTGCCTCATCCAATCCTCTTCTATTTATAGAATATGTTGACCACTTTTTGGAGCCTCACACATGTCTTCAAGTCAATCTCCATGTCTTTGAAAAATTGAGAAAGTAGCTTTTAGCCACTTTAATTTGAATTTGCTCCAAGGCCATCCTAGAGTGTCTTGAACATGTTTGCAAAAGTGTAGAAAGCATTACACACCAAGGTAAAGTCCACAAGAAATTTGAGCAAGATTGGAAAGAGAAAACATTAAAAATCTGCCTTGGATTGTGTTGCAACGGTCATAAAAATTTGAATTCTGGGGGACATCGATCGATCTATATGAGTGTATGATGTACATTGATCGATCTATGTGAGGGTAAGATGTTGGACAGTGTGGTTTCAATTTGATTCAGGATGACATCGATCGATCTATGTGAGGATATGATGTACATCGATCGATCTATGTGAGGGTATGATGTTGGATAGTATGATTTTAGAAAGATTCTGGATGACATCGATCGATCTATGTGAGGGTATGATGTACATCAATCGATCTATGTCAGGGTATGATGTACATCAATCGATCTATGTCAGGGTATGATGTATACATAGATCTCTGTTTAGAGATCTATGTGAGGGTATGATGTTGATTTCTTATTCCAAAGTATAAAACGACTTTTCAATCCTTTTTCAAACATCTTTTAAGCTTCATCAAAACATTCATATTCCAACAATCTCCTCATATGTGAGAGATCTATCTCTCAAAATGGATTTTGTTCTAATTACAAAGTATGAAATATCTTTTTATCTCATTTTCAAACATCTTTTAAATTCATCAAAACAATTCATTTTCCAACAATCTCCCCCTTTTTGATGATTTCAAAACCAAGACTTTTAAAAGATGTTTTTGCATCAAAATTTATATTTGAGCTGCCTAATAGTTTCAAAACTTGGAATTTTCAATCGCCCTCTTTGTTCATGCATTTTAAGCTCCCCCTAAATATATGAACATGAAAATATATTCAAATCTCCCCCTTAATATATAATTCTCTCAAAACCAATATATGTGATAAAAAAAACTTTTCAAGGCTCCCCCTCAATCAAACTATGCACCAATTTGTAAGTGCAACATATGTACCATGGCATATTCCTACTTACACTAGTTATTCAACATGTATGCTAAACCTTTCATTTTTTACATCAAGCAAGCAAGCAAACTAATCTTCATGCATCCAAGCATATAGCAAGTCAAGCTTCACCATGTGATACCAAATAAGCACATCAAGCAAGCAAATATATCATGTCTATCACATGCATATCCATCAAGCAAGCATACCCAAAACATCATTTCTACTCACTCATCCATCATATCTAATAGCATATTCAAACACAAACATAAGCGCTTATCCAAGTAAGCAAGCCTAAGCATATACCATTTTGTCCTATATACCATATATCAAGTCTCATACACAAGCTACATACATGAGTCATATATCAAGCCACATATACAAATATATCAATGTACCAACATGCGTATGAATATACCAACATACGTATTCTCTCCTTTTTTGTAATCATCAAAATTCTCTAGGACAAAGCAAAAGAAATATTATATTTCCTCTTATTCAAAGTATTCAGGCTCCCCCTCGACATATGATATACTCATATTTGCCACATATACATATCTTAAACACATATCTCAAACTCATTTTTGCTCATACCTATTAACCTTCAAATACATATCACCTTATATTAATCCCATATTGCATCACATGCCTTATATATAATTCTTCATTATATACTCCATATATCCGTATATTTTTCTTCCCTTTTTTTTAAAGGACAATAAGGCAAAATGAAAAGATCATATAAAGGAGATGAAAAGAAATCATATGATCATTCAAGTTTCTAAATCCATCACTATATCGGATTTTTTTAACATGAAGTAGATGATGTTGCGATAAGAATGGCAGTGTATGACTTAGTGGCTGCTTCTATCATATTTAACATGAATAACTCCACAAAGTTCAAAAAATTTCTTGTTGGCATGGCGGTAGGATATGTAGAAGTCAAAGTTACTAGGAAGCTTATAAGATTCCTTAGTGACACAAAATATGACAGTTGTAGTCAACACTCGATATACCAATGACATATTGCTTTTGTTCTTGGTAGGATCGAAAAATAAGAAGCTTTTTAACTTGGTCCTCATCGACCTTTCATCTTGTCCCATCCCATTTTCATATATCAATTCTTATATAACCCTTCATCAGGAGCCACAAGCAAATCATTTATAATCCTAACATTCCATTCTAGGTGTGTACCGTGAATCACATTAAGCATTGCATATAGAAAAGTATTCAAGTATTCCACCTACAAGTGTGCATAAAATAGTCTAGTGTACATTCTAGACATTTTGTCATCTACTTCTCATTCCAAAGAGGTCTCTATTTTTGAACATCTATCAAATCTAAGACTAGCATCAACTCATCATTTTTCTCAAAATCCTTGATTTTCAACAATTCCAAAGGAGTCGATGTCCTCTCATTCATCTCTCATTCAGCAAATGATTCTTAAGCATGTGAAGGGATGTATTTAAAGTTACCTGACACATCTAACGCTCTAAATTCTGCAAGTTTTATCCACAAGAAGTTGCAGATGGTTAACCATCTCCTTAATTCCATCTACTTCATAGTCTTGACGAAATCCGTTCCTCTAGTCCTAACCGTCTAGCTTCTTGGTCCAGTAGGGACTGTGTGCTTTGGCCTTGAGAAGGATTGCTTGATCCTCCTTCACTATGTTTAAAGTTTCTTGACCTTTTGTAAAGTATCCTTTCTCCTCATTTTGATTTCCTTTTTCTTTAACGAGATTCTAAATTTGTAGGGAGACACATTCAACACAAGCTAACTCCTTTTTTTATATAATCTCTTATAAAGCGATGTCTAACCTCAATATGCTTGGTTCTACTATACAGAATCGGATTTTGTGATATATTTATAGATGAGGTATTATCACATAAAATAGGTACTTTTCTCATCAACAGGATTTTTAGCATAGTCTGAATCACTATACTCTCTTAAGTCAAAATCACCCAACATTCAATGTACCTTTTAAATCTTTTAAAAAAATATGTTTTAACACAACTAGATGCAATTTCTTTAGCATATCATAAAATCTAGCACATAAGCACATATTATATAACATATCCGGTTAGCTAACAATCAAACAAAGCAAACTATCAATCATACTCTTAAACTTTGTTATCTTGACCGGCTAGCAAGCTTTGTACTTGTGCTCATTTGTATGCTTACATTCCTTCATTTTCAAGTTTGTATTTCTTGAGATGATCGTTGGTGTACTTTGTTTGAGAGATGTACACTTCATCCTTGGTTTGCTTGATTTGAAGCCCAAAATAGGTGGTTGAGCTCATCCATCATACTCATCTCAAATTTTCTTCCTTTAGCTTAGTAGAGTGCTTACAAGGGCAATCATTAGTAGCACTAAACACAAGGTCATCAACATATATTTGAGCAAATGAATGACTTCTTCCTTGTTCTTTGATAAACAAGTATCAACTTTTCCTCTTAAAAGACCATTTTAAACAAGAAATTTCTCAATTTCTCCTACCATGCTCCACATGTTTAAGTCCATAAATGGCCTTTTAAATAGATAATTTGAATGATCATAATCTTTAAAGCTCGGTGGTTATGCTATATATACAAAAGTTTTATTTGATATCACTTTTTCCAAGTTTAGCATTAGCCCTTATAATCATATCAAATGATTCTCTAACTTTCCATATAAGCAATTGTTTTGCACTTAATTTGGATCAAATGCATTTCACGGTGTGTAGTATGAAACTCTCGAAGATAGTTGAGTTTTCCTTGGCTTATGCAAATCTCCCACAAACTTTTCTATATTTGACCCAAATATATCATCAACATGGATATTAACAAGAATATGAGTATAGTATTTTTGGATGAAGAGTGTGATGGCTCATTTTCTCATTTCAAATTATATTGACCTCTTATACCAAACTATATGAGTATGGCTCAAGTCATACAAGGATGCTTCTACCTTGAAACATGATTTGACACATCATGGTCTTTAATATTGAAATATTTGGCTCTATATTTTGTGTCTATTTATTCAAGATGATCAATTTTGCATGTTGATTTTCTATGCCAAATATAGCCTAGAAAGCTTCTTTTAATCTTACAAGGTAAGACACAAGTTTCATCAATATCATGATACTAGTCTAGAGCTATAGTTTAATATTTCTTCTTCTTTTGTGTCGTTATTCCTTATTCTTTAAGTTAAAGCTTGGTTGATCATCCAAATTCCATCTGTTTTGAATTTTCTAGACCTTAAAGGACTCACATAGCTTAAGAGTTTTCTCTTTGCTTTTGATCCTCATGAATGTTCAAAGACCTTTATCATCTTCAGTTCTACATATGATTTTTCCTAAAGTGAGATATTTAAGTTAATTTTCAACTACATGCTCTTATTGTTATGTTCATTATCTATTAAAGTTCACGTGTTTCTAAATCATCCTTGGTGTTAATTTTGAAAATTTTACATCTAAAAACAGTAAAATATTTTAGAGTAGGAATTCTATCATTTCAAGACTCATAGAAAGTCATATTAAGACAATTCCTTAACTACACCATATTGATGATCAACCAATACTTAAGTTTTCCACTCTGAAGTGTTCTAACAGAGGAACTTCAAGAGAAACTCATCCTTAGAAATATTTTAGTTTTACTTTCTTCAATCCAATTTTGTTTAGAAGTTTAAATACCAAGACATGGTGAAACGCATCCTCTCAGTTGATAAAGAGCTTGGTATTTCCTTTAAACTTCCAAATTCTATTTCATTTGATAGATTAATCTTATAGGAATTCTTATTTTTAAGTCTTTTTATAGACTCATGATCATGGATCATAGTTCATAGCAAGAAACATATCCAAGTAAATGACATAGAATCAATTAGCTTCAAATACTCAAGCAAGTCACATAAATCAATCAATTTGTAAAGAAATCATTTAATACCATAAGCGTGCATAATGCTCCTATAAAGAATTGAAGCATTTAGAGAGTCTAGAGAATGTACCTTTATTATAATACTTAAATCCTTACTTATCAATGCTTTAGACATATGCCATCATGGTTCATAAATATTTTGATAGGTTGGTACTTTCAAATGTTTATAGAAACTTTATAACCAACATATCTAGGTCATTTATTCCATGAGATAGACCAAGTCCAAAAACTTGCATATGAGTTTTTGACAATAAAGCCTTGTAAGCTAAACATTTGTTTTCTTTTCAAAAATCTCAAAGACATCAACACATATCAAATTTTAGCTCGTGTTCCTTCTATACAAATTATAGGACTAAAAGAATAGCTAGAAAGTTTATCAACTCTTCTAACTCCACAGGTCTAACCTTTTCCATTGCCAAAATGGGATACCGCACCATCTTTGATCTTGAACATGATAGAGAGGTGCTCTTTGATGGATATATGGATTGAACATTTCAATTCCATGAGCTATTTGACTTCTTTCACTTTGCCTTCTCCGTGGATTCCAAGCTCCTACATAAGACAAATGTCTATCCATTGGTACCCTTTTGTTGTTGGGTCCATCTTGGTTAGTTCTCATGCCTTTAGGCCTCCAATAATACCTAGAGCTTTTCTTTGCTCTACAAACACTTACCACATGACCCTTTTTGTTACAAAAGAGACAAGTAGGTGCATGATGTGATTGTGTGTTTTTAGGCTTGGATGGTTTATCTACCTTCATAGACTTAGAAATCTTGTTGACATTTCTAAGCACTTCTATTGGGAGTATCAAATTAGCCTTAGGTGAATCACATAAAGATGTCTCTTTTATCTTTGATAATTTTATATTGGTTGAAGTAGTAGAAGCTTTAAAGCCTAAGTTTGATTTTCTATTTACTACTTTTTGTTTACCAAGATGTTTTTCATGGACAACCTTCTCACATGTCGCCTTATGAAGTTCTTCAAATTTAACACATTTATTCTTAATCTCTATGTTTTCTAGAGTTAAAGATTTATGTGTCTCTAAGATGACATCATGCTCTAGATGAAGCAAAACAAGAGAGTCATGCAAATTTTCATTTTCTAATTTTCATAAATTAAGCTCCTTTTTGCATGCTTGTGTTTTAAAACGAGTTTTTCAAGTTCCTCATGTAAAGTGATATATTCATCTTGTAATACATCAAATTAGGAAGTTGAAAGAGATACCTCCTTGTCATCTTCAAAAGCTATGAGGCATAATGATTCTGTGTCATTGAGATCATCTTCATCTTTGTTTGATTGATGACCATCGTTTGATAACTCCTCAAGATTCTTCCATGTCTCATGTGGAGAGAAGATGCCTTGAACATTTATTAGCTCATCATGTAAAAGAGATAGATGGAGGATTTCAAGAGCCTTTCCTTTTAGCTCAAAATTTTTCTTATCTTCATCATTGTAGTCATCCACCTGTTTCATTACTACTCTCCTGTTTTCGTCCAGCCTAGTTGGTGGAGGTACTCCCTCTATGACCATTCTCCATATGTCATAACGACATGTTAAGTTGTAAAATGTTTTGATGATAAAAAAATGTTTTGAATAAGTTAAATTTATATTTGATATTTGATGCATGATGGACAAAACACATTATGTCCAAAGATGGTTGAGATTGGAACTCACTGGTTGACATCGATCTCTCAAGCTGGAGACATCGATCGATCGATGTCACTTCATCTCCTGACATCGATCGATCGATGTAGGATCAGAGAACATCGATCTCTCCCTCCCAGGACTTTGATCGATCGATGTAGGATCAGAGAACATCGATCTCTCCCTCCCAGGACTTCGATCGATCGATGTAGGATCAGAGAACATCGATCTCTCCCTCCCAGGACTTCGATCGATCGATGTAGGATCAGAGAACATCGATCTCTCCCTCCCAGGACTTCGATCGATCGATGTTGGATCAGAGGACATCGATCTCTCCCTTCCAGGGACTTCAATCGATCGATGTCCTCCAGAATTCAAATTTTCTGAATGTTAGAACAAAATCCAAGGCAGATTTTTAAGGTTTTCTCTTTCCAATCTTCTTCAAACTTCTTGTGGACTTTAATCTAACCTAATGCATGCTTCCTTGACTATTGTATACATGTCTAAGATTCTCTAGGGTGGCTATCCAAGATCAAATCACTCCATAGGGTGGCTAGAGACTATTTGGGCATTATCTTGATATTTTTGAAGATGAAGACTTGGTGAAGAGCCTCAAAAACGTGGTGAACTTCATCTATAAATAGAGGAGGCTTGGATGAAGCAAATACACACTTTCAACATCATCTAGCTTCATTTTCCATTGTTGTATATTTCTCTCATACTTGTAAATTTGTTTAAAGCTTGTCTAGCTTTTCTTTGATCTTCATTATTGTATATTGAGAGAAAAAGAGTCAAGCACAAGAGGAACCATAAATATTTGATCTCTTGCTTGTGCTTAGACTTGTGAGAAAGTGTGAATCCTACCATATTTCTTCAACCCACTATGAGAAGTTCTTGAAGGAACTTTTGTTGAAGTTGTGAGGAAGCAAGAAGTTGTTCTTGCTAATAGCTGTAGTTGCTGTAGTTGCACAAGTGTGTTTTGTGCAAGAAGTTGCTGTTGTTGTGGCTTACACTAAAGTGTTAGTGTAAGTGTTGCTATGGTTGTTCTTATTGTTCATAATAAGAAGAGTAGTTGTTGAAAATCCACTTTGGAAACAAAGTGGTAGTGGAGTAGAATCATTTACGATTCGAACCATTCTATATCCGGTGTACTCATTCACTACTTCTCATCTCTCATTCTTGTTCTGATTTTAAATATCTTTTTGAGTTGAGCAAACGAGAAAATTCCGCAAAATAGCCAAACACTCTATTCACCCCCTCTCTAGAGTGTATTTCGGACCTAACAATTGGTATCAGAGCCTAACCTTGATTGCTTGGCCTATCTTTGCAAGTAGCAAGGTTAATGATCATGGCAATGACAACCTCAACCTCAACCTCCTCATCTCCTAAGCCTACTGCACTATTTTCTGGATCAAACACCAAAGAACCTATGTTTGATGCCCAAAATTATTCTTTGTGGAAGTTTCGAATGATCAATCATTTGAAAGGATGTGGATTTGATATATGGACAGCCGTTGTCAAAGGAATTGAAGTTCCTATGATTACCAACTCAAAAGGAGAATCAATATTCAAAGATGAGGATGACTACACCGATGAAGAAAAGATAAGATTTGCCATTAATGGTAAAGCATTTGATATTCTCTCAAGTGCTCTCACTACCACTGAACTCATAAGACTTCAAGGTCTTGAAAAAGCCCATGAGGCATGGAAAAGGCTTGAAATGATACATGAAGGAACTGAGCAAGTAAGAATGGCCAAACGACTTATGCTCATGAAGGAGTATGAGATGTTCGGAATGAAAAGTGGTGAGAAAATTGAGGAGACAATCGATCGATTCACACGAATAGTGAATCAACTCTCCATGGTGGACAAGAAAATCTCAAATGAAGACCTTGTCTCAAAACTCCTCAACTCTTTGCCTAGAGAATGGACACCCAAAGTCACCGCCATCATCGAATCAAAGAATCTCAAGACTCTTACCCTTGATGAGCTATCCGGTAATCTTCTTACTCATGAAATTCTTATTGATGAACAAAATAGGATGAATCCTATCAAGCCCACACAAACAGCACACAAAGGATTGGTGGTAGAGTCCGATGAATCGGATGAGGAAGTTGCTCTTCTAGTAAGAAAATTTAGAAGAATGGCAACTAGAAACAAAGCTCAAGCAAGAAAGTTTTTCAAGAGACCATCTAAAGAAAAGGAAGCAAGTGAAAATTGCTATAGATGTGGTCGACCCGGTCACTTCATTGCCGATTGCCACGTAAAAGAACCGCAAAAGCAAGAGAAGAAGGTCTTTCCTCAAAAGAAGAAAGCCCTCAATGCGGAGGTAACCACGTGGAATGATCTCCTTTCGGAATCGGAAGGAGAAGAGAGTAAAGATCAAGGTGTTGGACTTGTTGCAATAGTTGACAATCCAAAGATTCAACATACTTGTCTCATGGCAATTGAAGATGATCTTGAGGTAAATTCTAACCCTTCAAATTTTCATGGTGAGATAGGAGATTTGCAAGATGACTTTGAGAAATTAAATTTGAAATATAAGCATTTAAAGAAAGAATTCAAGAAATGCATTTTAGAAAATAAGAGCTTGCATGACAAAAATATTTTGATGTTTCAAGAGCATGATATCATACTTACCATGCATAAAACCGTAGCTCTTGAAAATGAAGAAATTAGAAAAGAATGTGAGAAACTAAAGTTAGACTTACAAAGACTAACAAATGGTAAAAACAACTTAGACATACTACTTGGAAATCAAAGAATTGGAAACGATAAATTCGGTTTAGGATTTAACTCATCATCTTCTTCTATTAAACCTAAGTCCTTAAAGAAAAAGGCAAACAATAGAAAAACACAACAAAATTCATCATCTTCTAAACCAAAGCATGTGCCCACTTGTTTTTATTGCAACAAACTAGGACATGTGAAGAAAGCATGTAGAGCTAGATTTGCAAGCACATATGTTTGGAAGCCTAAGGGTCGACAAACTAACCTTAAAGGACCCAACCATCAAAGGGTACCAATGCATACATCTTTTGGTTTTGTAGGCTCTCAAGATAAATGGAGTAGCCAAAGAAGAAGGAACCAAATGGCTTATGGACAGCGGATGTTCAACTCACATGACCGGAGACAAGACGTTGTTCACCAAGCTCAAGCTCCAAGATGGTGGAACGGTGCATTTTGGCAATGGGAGAGCCAAAATCCTTGGATATGGAGAAATTGGTAATTCTTCCTTTACTATTAATAATGTACTATATGTAGAAGGGCTTAAGTATAATTTGATAAGTGTTAGCCAACTATGTGATGCTAATTTTCAAATTGAGTTTGTGAAAAGAAAATGTGTTGTGAAAAAGAGCGATAAGATTGTTTTTGAAGCTATTCGTATCAATGATGTTTACAAATTTAGCACACATGATTTGATATCACAAAATGTTTCTTGTCTGGTTGCCAAAAATTATTTGACTCAACTATGGCATAGACGACTTGGACACATTAGTTTTAAGAATTTCAAAGAAATTTGCAAAAATGAAAAAGTCCAAGGTCTTCCAAAATTAAATTTCGAAAACCATGGCTTATGTCACTTGTCAAAAGGCAAAGCTTGTTAAAACAAGTTTCAAGCCCAAAAGTGAAATCTCCACCACCAAACCTCTACAATTGCTTCATATGGATTTGTATGGGGATATTGGTACAGCAAGTCTAAGTGGAAAATATTACACCTTTGTGGTGGTAGATGACTTCTCTAGGTACACTTGGGTAATGTTCTTAGCTAAAAAGAATGATGCAAGTCAAGAATTTATAAAGCTTTGTAAGAGATTAGAAAATCAAAGAGAAGACACAATTAAGGAAATTAGAAGTGATAGAGGTGGTGAGTTTGATGGAGAATTTCAAGAATTTTGTGTATCCAAAGGGTATGGACACAATTTTTCAGCTCCAAGAACTCCTCAACAAAATGGTGTTGCGGAAAGGAAAAATAGAACACTTTAAGAAATGCGTAGAGCCATGCTAAACGAATTTGAGCTACCCAAATATTTTTGGGCCGAAGCGGTGAATACCGCTTGTCATGTGATCAATAGAGTTTATTTGAGACCATTTCTCAAAAAGACTCCTTATGAGCTTTGGAAAGGAAGAGTACCAAATATCGGTTATTTCAAAGTATTTGGTTGTAAGTGTTTTATACTTAACACCAAAGACAACTTGGATAAACTCGACTTCAAAGCGGATGAAGGAATCTTTATGGGTTATGCTCAAAATAGTAAGGCATTTAGAGTATATAATAAAAGAAGCATGAAAGTAGAAGAATCAATCCATGTCAAGTTTAGTGAACTCACTGAGGATAAATCAAACATTAATGAAGATGATGATGATGAAGAAATAATTGAAGTAAGTCATATAGAGAAATTTGAGAATCCAAAAGGTAATACCATTATTGACCTTAGGATTGATCCTCTTGAACCTAAGGTGGAAGATGAAGAAGTAGGAGGGGATACCTCAAATTTACCGGATTCATATAAATATAGGAAAGATCACCCTAAAGAGTTGATACTAGGTGAAACTAGCCAAGGCATAATGACTAGGAGAAAGTTCAATGAAAATGCCTTCATTTCGCAAGTTGAGCCTAAAAATATAAAGGAAGCAATAAATGATGAAGATTTGGTATTAGCTATGCAAGAAGAATTAAATCAATTTGAAAGAAGTGATGTTTGGGAATTAGTTGCTAAACCTAGTGATCATCCCGTAATTGGTACTAAATGGGTATTTAGAAACAAAATGGATGATAAAGGAAAAATCACTAGAAACAAAGCTAGGTTAGTAGCCCAAGGCTATAGGCAAGAGGAAGGCATAGACTATGATGAGACCTTTGCCCCCGTGGCTAGGTTAGAAGCTATTAGAATGTTATTAGCATATGCATGCTATAAGGATTTCAAACTATATCAAATGGATGTGAAATCCGCATTCTTGGATGGAATAATTCAAGAAGAGGTCTATGTAGCTCAACCTCCGGGGTTTGAGAATCATGATTATCCAAATCATGTTTTTAGACTCAGAAAGGCCCTTTATGGACTTAAACAAGCTCCTAGGGCTTGGTATGATAGATTAAGTAACTTCCTAATTGAGAATGAGTTTTCAAGAGGAAAAGTCGACACTACTCTTTTTATTAAAGAACAAGGAAACCATCAATTGCTTGTTCAAATTTATGTGGATGATATCATATTTGGTGCTACTAATGATTCTCTTTGTGAGAATTTTGCAAAATTAATGGAAGGAGAATTTGAAATGAGCATGATGGGTGAACTCAACTACTTTCTTGGTCTACAAATCAAGCAAACTCAAGATGGAGTGTACATATCTCAAACAAAGTATACGAAGGATTTGCTCAAGAAGTACAAATTCGAGGATGGAAGAAGTGTGAGTACTCCGATGAGCACAAGTACAAAGCTTGACAAAGACGAAAAAGGAAAGCCGGTTGAGGTAACCAAATATAGGGGTATGATTGGTAGTTTACTTTATTTAACTGCTAGTAGGCCGGATATTTTGCATGCTGTATGCTTATGTGCTAGATTTCAAAGTATGCCTAAGGAATCACATTTAGTTGCCATCAAACGTATCTTTAGGTATTTAAAAAGAACTTTGAACTTTGGATTGTTTTATCCCAAAAATGGATGTTTTGACTTAAGAGGGTATAGTGACTCCAACTATGCCGGAAACCTTGTTGATAGGAAAAGCACCTCCGGGACATGTCAATTTCTTGGAGATTGCTTAGTTTCTTGTTTTTCCAAGAAACAAAATAGTGTGTCACTTTTCACAGCGGAATCCGAATATGTATCGGCCGCTTCGTGTTGTGCACAACTACTTTGGATGATCAAGACCTTGAACGATTACAATGTTAAGTTTGATAAAGTTCTCATCCTATGTGACAACACATCAGCCATAAGTATAGCGCAAAATCCAGTTCATCATAGTAGGACAAAACACATTGAGGTGAGGCATCACTTCATAAGAGATTGCATCCAAAAAGGATTGGTATGTATTGAGTTTGTTCCAACAAATGATCAACTAGCGGATATCTTTACCAAATCCCTTCCCACTGAGACGTTCGAATCAAGTAGAACAAGATTATGGATGATAAACCAAGGATAGAAGTTTAAAAAGGTCAAAAATACAGATTCCTGCATACATTGATCGATCTATGTGGAAATCTTAGTCTGCTGTAAAAACAGACATCGATCGATCTATGTATAGGACATCGATCGATTGAAGTCCCAGACATCGATCGATCGATGTCTGCGCGGACAGAATATTAAAAGCTGCACTTTCTTTCCTCTTCCTCATTTTTCTCTTCCTCCACCGCAAATCCCTAATTCCCCCTTTCTCAAATTCGAAACCCTTCTCTCTAAACTCCAAAACCCTTGGATAAATCTCCATTTTTTTCTTCAAATCAGTCATTCCTTACAACAATCACATCTATTACATATATTTCCTCACAAAATCCGAACCCTAACTCAAAGAATGGCACCAAGAACGAAACAAAATGCAAAAAGGCAACGAACTTCTGAGGAAGAAGATGTTACTCCACCCTAATCTAATCCTCAAGTGCCAACGGGGTCTAGGACACAAGGATTGAGGAAGAAGGCCACTCCCTCTCACAACGCAATGTTGACTGAAACAAGAAGCAGGCTAACCGTCAACAACTTTCCCTGGCTCAAGTCCTCAGAATACAAAGATGCTTTGAAAGAGCCAACTGGTACAGGTAAATTTGCCTATATCAATCTTAGAGGACAAATGGTTTTCACTGAATGGGAGCGCAAAAAGAGGGCTACCATTCCATTAAAATTGCTCAAGATTGATGATATTTTGAGCAATGAAGAATTAAAACCAATCATTGGTTGGTTTGATGTTCAAAAATGGAGACATGTCTGGGAGGTCTCACAGATGAACACCATGTCTACCCTTATACTCGAATGTTTTATGCAAATATGTGGGTAGATTATAAACATGGGGAGCCTTATGCATTGAATACGATAATCGAAGGAAACTTGTTGATGTTTACATCTAAAACCTTCAACGAATTGCTTGAGGTTCCGGATGAGGGGTTGGCAGACTTTGATCCTTGGAAGTGGGATTCCTACAAATATCAAATTTCTGAAAATGAGGTTAAATATTTTCTTGGATTTCACCCCACCAAAAATACAAACGACATGCCTTTGGTATATAGAGTTTTACTTGCCATTGTCACTTTTTGTATCAATGGAAAATCGGCAAAACTCCCGAGCAATTTAGATTTTTACGTTGCGTATCGTATTGCTATGAAGGAGCCTTTAAATTTTGGGGAGATTGTGTTTGCCAATATGTTGGAAGCCGCTACCAAGAAATCAAAAGCGCTTCCATATAGCAATCTCATATATAGATTGCTTAAAAAGGCAAATGTAGAGTTGAATGATGATTTCACGGATCAAATCACCAACAAAGACTACTATACAAAAACTAACATTCAACAAATCCACAAATCACGGAAAGAGGCTCAAAAATGGGGTGGACAAGAAGAAGAAGAAGAAGAAGAAGAAGAAGAAGAAGAAGAACATGAAGATCCCATTCCTCCACCATCTCCTACCGAACCTCCCATGGAACCCTCTTCTCATCAATCACCACAGCCATCCCCAAAACAAACCTCCACATCCCAAAAGGCTAAAGGAAAAGCCCCAATGGCGGCAGGGAGTGATTCTGATGACGAGTTTGACGCGGAAGCCGAAATCGCCGACATTCGTCATACCCTTGGTCAATGGGGGGAAGACTTGGCCACAGAAGCAGTCCGTATTGATAACCTACAAAAGGAGTATAAGATCTTTCAGGAACGTGTAAACTCCATAGAAACAAAGGTCAACACTCAAGTTGCGGAACTGAAAACAGAGTTAGCCGTGCAGAAGACGAAATATCAAAAGTTGAAAGACAAGCTCAAAACGGCTCTCTCTGGATTGTGTTTTTCCTCCGATGAGGAGTAGTTCTTTCATACTTTCGTATTCCCTCTTAGTTATGCGTAGTTTTGAAAAGTTTGAGTTTACATATGTATCTCAAAACTTGATATTTCTTCATGGTATTTATCTTTTCGTTTTGGTATATCTCAATTTTTTTTTATGATTTCAAAAAAGGGGAGAAGTTTTTGCTATCGTTAGCATAATGTTGGTAGTAGTAAATGGTTGTTTTTGATCTTGGTTGTGTTGACATGATTTGGTCTTGGTTGTGTTGACATGATTTGGTTTTGGCATGACTTGTTTTGCCTTGGTCTGATATAGCTTTATGCATATCTAAGTTGATAAGTTGGTACTAGTTGATATCTTGAGATTATTGTTGGCATGATGATTTGTTGGCAAAATGATTGGACATTGGCATGTGTAAGGCATGGTTTGGCACAGTTGGTTGGACATGTTGGCATTTGAACATTGGCATGTGTATGGCATGGTTTGGCACAGTTGGTTGGACATGTTGGCATGGTTTGGTTAAGCATGGGTATCCAAATGGCTAAACTTATATTGGTTGTTTTTGCAACATATAATTTAGCTTGAGAAGTTAAATTTGGTATAGCATATATTTTACATATTGAAATGATGAAAATATGAAACTTGATGCATAGTTTGAGGGGGAGCATGTTGGGTAGATTGAAGATTTTTTATATGTTCATATGATAAGGGAGCATGAACTAAGGGGGAGTTGTAAAATATCAAGGTTAGTTGAAAAAGTATCATGTAAAAACATCTTTTGAGTCGTGGTTTTGAAATCATCAAAAAAGGGGGAGATTGTTAAGTTGTAAAATGTTTTGATGATAAAAAGATGTTTTGAATAAGTTAAATTTATATTTGATATTTGATGCATGATGGACAAAACACATTATGTCCAAAGATGGTTGAGATTGGAACTCACTGGTTGACATCGATCTCTCAAGCTGGAGACATCGATCGATCGATGTCACTTCATCCCCTGACATCGATCGATCGATGTAGGATCAGAGAACATCGATCTCTCCCTCCCAGGACTTTGATCGATCGATGTAGGATCAGAGAACATCGATCTCTCCCTCCCAGGACTTCGATCGATCGATGTAGGATCAGAGAACATCGATCTCTCCCTCCCAGGACTTCGATCGATCGATGTAGGATCAGAGAACATCGATCTCTCCCTCCCAGGACTTCGATTGATCGATGTTGGATCAGAGGACATCGATCTCTCCCTTCCAGAGACTTCGATCGATCGATGTCCTCCAGAATTCAAATTTTCTGAACGTTAGAACAAAATCCAAGGCAGATTTTTAAGGTTTTCTCTTTCCATTCTTCTTCAAACTTCTTGTGGACTTTAATCCAACCTAATGCATGCTTCCTTGACTATTGTATACATGTCTAAGATTCTCTAGGGTGGCTATCCAAGATCAAATCACTCCATAGGGTGGCTAGAGACTATTTGGGCATTATCTTGACATTTTTGAAGATGAAGACTTGGTGGAGAGCTTCAAAAACGTGGTGAACTTCATCTATAAATAGAGGAGGCTTGGATGAAGCAAATACACACTTTCAACATCATCTAGCTTCATTTTCCATTGTTGTATATTTCTCTCATACTTGTAAATTTGTTTAAAGCTTGTCTAGCTTTTCTTTGATCTTCATTATTGTATATTGAGAGAAAAAGAGTCAAGCACAAGAGGAACCATAAATATTTGATCTCTTGCTTGTGCTTAGACTTGTGAGAAAGTGTGAATCCTACCATATTTCTTCAACCCACTATGAGAAGTTCTTGAAGGAACTTTTGTTGAAGTTGTGAGGAAGCAAGAAGTTGTTCTTGTTAATAGCTGTAGTTGCTGTAGTTGCACAAGTGTGTTTTCTGCAAGAAGTTGCTGTTGTTGTGGCTTACACTAAAGTGTTAGTGTAAGTGTTGCTGTGGTTGTTCTTATTGTTCATAATAAGAAGAGTAGTTGTTGAAAATCCACTTTGGAAACAAAGTGGTAGTGGAGTAGAATCATTTACGATTCGAACCACTCTATATCCGGTGTACTCATTCACTACTTCTCATCTCCCATTCTTGCTCTGATTTTGAATATCTTTTTGAGTTGAGCAAACGAGAAAATTCCGCAAAATAGCCAAACACTCTATTCACACCCCCTCTAGAGTGTATTTCGGACCTAACACGACATCTACACAAATATGCATTCGTCATATATTTCCATACGGAATAGTTTTGAGTATCAAACAGGGGAACTTTGGTGTTTGGTGCTGTGAATAGAGTGGTTATTTTGAGAGTTGAGCTATATGATGTAAAGGTTGTCATTGCCCTATTTCCAATGATCTTTAACCTTGCTAATTGCAAAGATTTGGCCAAGAAATCAAGGTTAGGCTCTGATACCAATTGTAAGGTCCGTGATGAACACTCTAGAGGGGGGTGAATAGAATGTTGGGCAATTTTACGGATTTTTCTCGGTTTAGCTCAATACAAAACAAATGTACTCAAAATCAACAAAGGAGGAGATGAGAGATAATGAGTGAAGACACAGGATTTAGAGTGGTTCGAATCTTAAATGATTATACTCTACTACCACTTTGCTTTCAAAGTGGATTTCCAATAGCAACTTTCTTATTACCTTTGATAAGGAACAATAACAAGAACAACAACACTTACACTAACTCTAGTGTAAGCAACAACTACAACAGCAACAACTTATTTCACAATCAATTTGTACAATATCGACAACTGCAACAGCAACTTGTTGCACATACGCTTTGTGCAACCTCAACAACAACAACTATAAGCAAGAACAAGTTCTTACTTCCTCACAACTTCAACAAAGTTCTCTCAAAAACTTTCTCACAGTGGGTTAAAGGAAGTAGTGGGGATCACACTTTCTTTCTATTCTAAACACAAGCAAGAGATCAAATGTTTATGGTTCCTCTTGTGTTAGACTCGCTATCTCTCAATATACAACAATGAAGAACAAAGAAAGGCTTAACAAGCTTTAAGCATTTTTACACATATGAGAGAAATATACAACAATGAAGAATGAAGCTTGATGATGGTGAAAGTGTGTTTTTGCCTCATCCAAGCCTCTTCTTTTTATAGAATATGTTGACCACTTTTTGGAGCCTCACACATGTATTCAAGTCAATCTCCATGCCTTTGAAAATTGAGAAAGTAGCTTTTAGCCACTTTAATTTGAATTTGCTCCAAGGCCATCCTATAGTGTCTTGAACATGTTTGCAAAAGTGTAGAAAGCATTACACAAACCAAGGTAAAGTCCACAAAAAATTTGAGCAAGATTGGAAAGAGAAAACATTAAAAATCTCCCTTGGATTGTGTTGCAACGGCCATCAAAATTTGAATTCTAGGGGACATCGATCGATTTATGTGAGTGTATGATGTACACCGATCGATCTATGTGAGGGTATGATGTTGGACAGTGTGGTTTCAATTTGATTCAGGATGACATCGATTGATCTATGTGAGGGTATGATGTACATCGATCGATCTATGTGAGGGTATTATGTTGGACATTATGATTTCAGAAAGATTCTGGATGACATCGATCGATCTATGTGAGGGTATGATGTACATCGATCGATCTATGTCCGGGTATGATGTACATCGATTGATCTATGTCAGGGTATGATGTACATCGATCTCTGTTTAGATATCTATGTCAGGGTATGATGTATATATTGATCTCTGTTAGAGATCTATGTGAGGGTATGATGTTGATTTCTTATTCCAAAGTATAAAACGACTTTTCAATCCTTTTTCAAACATCTTTTAAGCTTCATCAAAACATTCATATCCCAACAATCTCCTCATATGTGAGAGATCTATCTCTCAAAATGGATTTTGTTCTAATTCCAAAGTATGAAATATCTTTTTATCTCATTTTCAAACATCTTTTAAATTCAACAAAACAATTCATTTTCCAACACATCACACTACCATATACACATCATATTTGTGAGTATATAAAGGTTCTATATCAGACTTTACATGTCATCAAGTCACCAAAAATATACCGACACGTCAGTTCATAAACCAAAAATTACCACATCGGATGACTACCGAACTGCACCGACATGTCACATACTTATCATACCAAGATGGCCAGCCTATATACACTCCAAAAGCTCAACCATTTTGTGCACCAAATGTCTATATAAGCCCCAAAGTCATACCATGTTTACACATATCAATTATCTACAATTTGCCTTGATTTGTTGAAAATTCAAATTCAAACTTTTCCACCACATGGCTAATTTTTATCTCAGCTGTTGTTGCTGAAAATACACTTTATATTATTTATATTATGTGTGGCATAACATATTTTACATGTCTAAGATGTTTGAGAATAATTGAAGAAAAATCGCGTAATCGACAGAAATTCAATTTACTGCACTTATCTTACATGGGACATTTTACATTGTGTGTAACATGTATCTAGACAGTTTTTACACATCTAAGACATATTGGATTATTCTTAAAAACAATTTAACGGTTGATTGAAATTTACCATATGTGTGAAGATATTGCACCATTATTTGACAAACTTCATAAAAGAATTTCAGCACATGGGAGCTGAATATATACACGCCATTTTCATCCTATTTGGAGATTTGGTGGAGCTTGTTTGGAACTTTGATTGGTGGAGGATAAGCCACAAATGGATGGTGACATTGAAGAAGACACACATGGAAAGAATTCAAATTAAAACACATTTTGAAATTTTCAGCACTTGCTTGGTGTGGCTGATTTTGTGCATGATTTGTCTTTAAATTTATTCCAAAAATGATGGGGCAATCACATATTGATTGATTGGAAATTAACACACTTGATTTTTGACATGTGTTTCATATTTTTATGATAAATTTACGGGTCATATTATTAGTGCCAAGGTTGAAATGAAAGCCCTATCATGGAGTGACAACTAGCGAAGACACATCGTTTGTCCAATCATATTTTGCCAAGTAAGAAAGGGTGTGCCATAAAGCTATACAAGACATCTTTCAAGGGTATTCAAGACAAATTCAAGGAAGAATTCAGCACATAGGGGCGTCCATGACACCTATAAAAGGAGGCAAGGTGTTCAAGACAAAGAAAACCTCACTTCATATTCAAGCAAGTGCAAGCTAGACTTCTCTCCTTCTCCTATTCTCTTCTCTTGCTCATAGCCTCAAACCTATCATACTTACATTCTAAATTCTGTATAGGCTTTGATTTCACCACCTATATATATCCCATTCTTATACAAGGTTGATCAAGATGTGATCAAACCTTTATCAGTGCGGTGGTAATATTTGTGTTGGTTGTTTACATTTGTTCATTGTAAGAAGGATGGATATTGAAGGAGTTGGTGTATAACCCAGCCACCCTTGTCTTAAGGTGTTTTTGTGATCATTGAATACTGAGGAAGGTGTACTCGAAGACTGGAGTTGTTTGATTTGGTCGAACCAGTATAAAAATCTCGGTATTCTTTCTTTTCAGCACTTTTACTTTCAGTTCCTGTTTTCTGCATCCTTTTTATAGCCACGGTAAAAATAGGAAACTTTTTTTACAAATCATCAAACTTTGCATAAATATAGCCAAAGGTGTTAGGTTTCATTTGAGACAAGTTTCATTGAATTTGGATAAGTATAAGTCATCCAAACGTTCATAGATTTGAGACTAGTTCAATCGATTCTTAGATCTGCAAAGGTTGAGAACATCAACGTGGTTGATATACTTAGCAAAGGAATTTTGAAAAATTGGTTCAGACATTTAAAGTATACATCTTAAGGGTCATTCCATAAAATGTTCAGAGCATTTAGATTTGTCATTGAATAGGAATTAAATTTTCATTTTAAGGAACAGTTTCTGGAAGATTGGCAGAGTCCAGGTCAAAACGGTTTTTCAAGGCCTTACACTTTGAATTTGAATCTAAAATTTTTAGGGTAGATAGACAACATCTGAGAGTACATTGACACACTTTCCGAGACATTTTCCTTCAATCCATCATTTCATCCATCAAAAATAAAGAAGAAAGAAAGAAGCAAGCTCCCAGCCAGTGGCCAGGAGCAAGAAAAAGTAAAAAGAGAAAAAGGCCATCGCGTCAGCCTTGTGTCAGTGCTCTAGGAGCCAAAGAGAAAAGCAATCTGCAGTCAATTTTTAGCGTCAGCATCGGAAGGCAGAAGTCAGCCGCCTGGCAGTCCATCAGCGCAGTGTCCGAGGCAAAGCAATGTAATTTTTTTCACGGTTTCTTTTTCTATTACACTTTTATCCAATTATACATGGATATGATGGATAGTATGAATTTAATCTTTGGCTAAATTTTTATTTTCTTGACTAGCTTTTTTGTGAAAGTTGAATTGTTTTTATGTTTTAACATATTAGTTTTTCCTCTTTGATTTATCTAATTTACTCACTGAATTTCAATTGTTAATTGTTGTTGGTGTTTTTATTACGTAAATAGATTAGCTATCTATTGATAGAACATATAATTAATTTTGGTGAACCGGAAGGTGAAGATTTTAATTATGATCATGTCAACAACCTGATAGTAAAATTGACTAGGGATAGATTCGATTTTTATAAGGGGATTGTTAGGATTAAATAACTAAAGGTTATTGAAACTAGGAAATTCCATAAATATTTAATGCAATTTATTTGATTAAAATTCACACAGGGATATGCTGTTTATCAAATTAAATTAGGTTTTTACGCCAAGACATTGGGTAAAAATTAAAATAGGGAATTTCTTCCGTAGCGGTTCGGAATAGAAACTAGTTAATTATTTTGGTTAAAGAGTGGATTGCACTTGAGAAAAATAATTCAATTGGAACATAAACTAGTCAATGAAATCTTAAAGGGAAAAATTAAGGTTTAGTAATCTAATTAGTAGTTAGTTTTTGGTACTTAAAATTAGTGCTCGTGGGATTGACAACTCTCTTGCCTACTACTCTACAATTGTACCTAGTGCACTTGCTAGTTAGAGGTTAGAAATTACACATGAAGTTTTTGGTCACGAATTTCGGAGGTCTATAACCTGATCATTCAGTTAATCAAAAATCGGGTCTAAAACAGAATCTGTTTTCAGAAGTGAGTAATTGGTGACAAAAAGTTTTAAAAACCAATTTTTTCGCACTCACTATTCAAACCCTCTTCTAGTGGTGCTATAAAGATCCTACAAGGTGCGGGTGTGCCACTCGACTAGTTACATAACAACAGGATGCCAGAGACTGTGCAACAAGATCAAGTAGATGACGCCACCGAGGAGACACTGGACAACGTAGGAAGGACAGGCGTGTCAAGACCATCTCATGAACCTCCTTTGGTGAGTGCTCCACAAGAGGTAAGTTACATACATATTGATGACACAGTATTTGAAGATGTTACCTCTAGTGCCCCATCTGAGCCACAGGTGCAAAGACTTCCACTTAGAGAAAATAGGGGAATACCACCATAAAGTTAATCATCAGAATGCATAACACGATCCTCAAGGTATCTGGTGAATCGGACTCAGGGGGAGGCAAGAGGAGGTTTGCTTACAACATTGAGCCAGGAGACAATACCCAAGACCGTCGAAGCAGCTAGCAGACTACAGCAATGGTGAGATGCAACGAATGCAGAAATAGAGGCTCTTAAAAAGAATGAAATGTGGGAAAAGTGCGTACTACGTTAAGGAAAGAAACTAGTGGGGTGATGATGGGTCTTCATAGTCAGGTATAAAGCAAACGATACAGTCGAACGATACAAGACCCAATTGGTGACGAAAGGGTATACTCACACATATAGAATTGATTATTCAAAAACCTTTTTTTACCAGTAGCAAAAATTGATACAATTAGGGTCTTGTTCTCTGTAGCTGCAAACCAAGGTTGGCCCATAAATCATTTTGATGTAAAACAATGGCTTTTTATATGGTCAGTTGAGGGAGGAGGTATATATAGAAGCCCCACCAGGCTTCACGAATGAGTTTGAGGAAAATGAAGTCTGCCGACTAAAAAGGTCTCTCTATAGGCTGAAACAATCTCCACGTGCATGGTTCAGAAGATTCACGTCAGTCATGAGGAAAATTGGGTACAAACAGAGTAATGCTAACCATACATTTTTCTTTAAATGAAGAGAGAACGTGTCTAATTATCTATGTGGATGACATGGTTATTCTCAGGAGTGACCAAGAAGAGATTTTAGAACTTCAGAACAAAATTGTTTGGTGAGTTTGAAATGAAGGACTTGGGAGCCTCAAAATACTTCCTTGGGATAGAAATCCTTCGGTTGAGCAAAGGAATCTTCATATCACATAGAAAGTATATACCTGACCTACTGACATAGGTAGGAATGCTAGATTTTAAGCAAAGTGATGTTCCAATGGCAACTAATCTTAAGAATGACTCATGAAGGGCCATTAGTAGACCGAAAATAGTACCAAAGGTTGGTAGAAAAGCTGATCTATTTGTTCCATACACGACCAGACATTGCCTATGCTGTCAGAGCTGTGAGTCAGTTCATGCATAATTCAAAGGAGGAGCATTGGAAAGCTATGGTACGCATTGTGAGGTATCTCAAAGGGACTCTCGAGCAGGGAATATTATTCAGTAAGCGTGGGCACTTGAATATAGAGGTTTATAATGATGCAGATTAGGCAGACAATCCAAGTGATAGAAGGTCTATGTCTGGGTACTTTGCACTAGTCGGAGGTAATTTGGTTATTTGGAATTGCAAGAAGCAGAAGGTAGTAGCGTTATCAAGCGCCGAAGCAGAATTTAGGGGTATCGCCAAAGGAATCATGGAAGTCATGTGGTTGATAAAGCTACTAAGCGAGTTGGGTTTTCCACAGAAGTGTCTTGCTCAACCAAAGTGTGATAACAAGGCTGCAATAAGTATATCTTAAAATCCAATGCAACATGATCGAACCAAGCATGTCGAGATAGCCATACACTTCATCAAAGAAAAGCCCGAGGATGGTGTTAATGAGATTCTTTTCGTACGCTCAGAAGACCAGTTGGCTTACATACTTACCAAAGCGGTGGCATGGAATGTGTTCCAATTCACACTTACAAAGTTGAACATTAGAAATCCAAATGTTCCACTTGAGGAAGAGTGATGAAAAGTAAATCAAATTAAAAGACAAATATAGAAAGTAGATAGAAATGATCAAATTGAAGATATGATTAGATCACGATAGTATCAGATCATATCAAATTTTATCATATGCTTGTATTAATATTGACCAAGTTAGTTTAGATAGAGTAGAAAATGGACCATAAATAGAACACATTGTAATACGTTGTTGATCATGAAATGTACTTTTTCATTCTCAAAAATAATTTCCTACAGAAGACTCATAATCAGAGGAGAAAAAAATGGCAAACAGCATAAACAAAGGTAAATGTTGCGATTACTTGGCAACAAAGTCATGTAGATGAAGAAACATTATTTCACTAAAAAAAAGAGAAGAGAATTAAATAGGACAAGTCACTATTCCATAGTGTTCTTCAAAGAAGAATAAAGTTGAGACAGCAGTTTTGACAAAGGACTTCCCCTTCAGTTAGCTTCGCAGATGAGATCACCACGAACGCAGTGACACTCCTCGTCACAGTCAATGAACTGGCAAGATTGGCCGGCACAAGATGGCGGATCAAAATCTTCTGGTTTTAATGTTGAGCTGTTGATGTTGTTGGAGAAATTGAAATGGGTGAATGAGAAATTAATTCTCAAAGTGGATGGAAAACGCGGTTGCACGGTTACGTTTAAACAAAACGCGGTTAAGTTTGATAAGGCGTTCGGTTATGGTTTAAATCGAACGGTTGTTTAAATCTGATTCAAACGGTATCCTTCGATATAAGATAAGATCAATCTGGTTTGATCTAACGGTGGCAGGGAAGGCAGCTTTAATCTAACGGCCGAGATTTAAACTGTCCTAACCACCCCAACCGAATGTGCTTTCCATCTAACGCTCCAGGTTTAAACGTGCTAATCTATCTTCAATCCAAAGGCTGAGATTAAACCTTCCTAATCTAGATAGGAGGTTTTCATCTAACGGCCTAAATCAAACTTCGGTTTTGATCCAACGGTCAAGGTACCTTGTTCTCCAACCGACTCCCCTATATAAAGAGGGCTAAGGGTGCATTTATTCACACACCTTGCTCTAGCATTTCATAGCATTCTGCATTCATAGCATTCGAGGCTTGCATCACGTCCGAGAGAAGTCAGGACATCCGAAGGTTCGAAGTAGTTCAAGTTCAGTAGTGCCGCTCAACTGAACAGGTACCCGTTCTATCCTGGGAGACGGTTGCTCACACCGGTTGGGCATAGTATACCGGAGCAATACGTCTTAAGGACAGAGTCCTCGACTCGTCCCGGGTTTGATTATTTTTGAATTGTTCATATGCACACATTGAACGACTGCGTCTTGGTACAGGATTGATTGTCTCCAACAATCTTAAGACGTATTTTTATTCAATTACTTCCGTACCGTTTTTTTATTTCCCGCAAAGGCAGTGTTCATACTGATTTGCAGTCTACTTCTACTCCTTTCTTAAATCTGATTCTGTTCTGATCTATACGTTTTGATCAACTGAACAGAAATCTGATGGAGAACGCTAGCTCTGGCTCCGTTCATGGCGCAGACATTCAGAGCTCTGCTCCAATGGCACCAACTGCTGGGGTGCCAAGACATGCTCCTCCTGCACAGGGTCCTGCAGTGGCCCAAGTGGAGAAACCGGAGAAGTTCAGTGGAAGCTTCTTCAAACGTTGGCAGCAGAAGATGCTGTTCTTCTTGACTGCTGTGGGGTTGGCAAACTTCCTGACTGAGGACCCGCCTATGGTGGATCCGCTGGAGGACCAAACCCAGAATATGCAAAACCAACATTTTGTTGAAACTTGGAATTTCAATAATTATGTTTGTTTGAGCCATATTCTGAGTTGTTTGGACAACTCCTTGTATGGTTTATACTGCACGTATAAAACCGCAAAGTCTTTGTGGCAGGCTTTGGAAAAGAAATACCGTACGGAAGATGCCGGCACTAAGAAATTTATTGTTGGCAAATTCTTGGATTTCAAAATGTCTGATTCTCGCACTGTTGTTTCTCAAGTTGAGGAACTTCAGACGTTGGTTGCCGAGATGGAAGAGGAGGGCATGTTGCTCAGTGAATCTTTCGTCGTGGCTGTAGTGATTGAGAAGCTACCTCTTTCGTGGAGGGAATTCAGAAGCTATCTCAAACACAAGAGAAAGGAGATGACATTGGAAGATCTAATTGTTTGACTCCGCATTGAGGAGGACAATCGTAGATCTGAGAGAGCGCCACAATCTAGCTCTGGTCAGGCTAAGGCCCATGTTGCTGAGGCCAAGAAAAAGAAAGGCCAACTCGGGGTGAACAAGAAAGGCAAGCAGATCGCCAAGAAGCTCACCGGGAAATGCTACAACTATGGCATTCAGGGGCATGTCAGCAATGAATGCAGAAAGCCCAAGAAGAAGCAAACCAAGGCAAAGGCCAACATAGTCGATGCATTGGATGATCTGAATCTCTGTGCGGTAGTCTCAGAGTGCAATGCTGTGGGGAACGTACGTGAGTGGTGGCTTGATACTGGCGCCACTAGACATGTTTGCTCCAGCAGAGAGATGTTCACGGAGTACCAGCCCGGGAACAATGAACAACTTTACATGGGAAACTCGGCCTCTTCGAAGATTGAAGGCGAGGGCAAAGTTGTTCTGAAGCTCACCTCAGGGAAGCATCTGACTCTGCAGAATGTGCTACACGTCCCTAATATTCGGAAGAATTTAGTATCTGGATCTCTTCTAGTCATGCATGGTTTTAGACTAGTGTTAGAGTCTAATAAAGTTATTCTTTCAAAAAATGGCATGTATTTGGGGAAGGGGTACTTGTCGAATAGGATGTTTAAATTGAATGTCATCACTATTGTACCCAAAAGAGATTTACCCACAGAGGCTAATAAAATTGCTTCCTCTTTTGCTTACATGCTTGAGTCTTCTTGTTTATGGCATTTTCGTTTGGGACATGTTAATTACAAGTCAATACAACATATGAGTAATCTTGACTTATTGCCCAAACTGGACTTTAATAATAAAGGAAAATGTCAAATATGTGTTGAAGCGAAGATGGCAAAGGCGCCATTTCCTTCAATAGAAAGGAACACTGAACCTTTGAATTTAATTCATACCGATGTGTGTGATTTAAAATTTGTGCAAACAAGAGATGGTAAAAAGTATTTTGTAACTTTTATCGACGATTGCACATGATACTGTTATATATATTTGCTAAGTAGAAAAGACGAGGCCCTTGATGCTTTCAAGGATTGTAAAAATGAAGTTGAGAATCAACTTAGCAAACGAATTAAAACAATTCAAAGTGATAGAGGTGGCGAATATGATACACCGTTTAATGAATTCTGTTCAGAACATGGCATTATTCATCAAACGACTGCACCATATTCACCTTAATCGAATAGTATTGCTGAACGCAAGAACCGTACTCTAAAAGAGATGATGAATGCTATGTTGATAAGTTCGGGTTTACCTCAGAACTTGTGGGGGGAAGCAATCCTCTCAGCCAACGTCATTTTAAACAGAATTCCATCTAAGAAGATGGATGTAACCCCTTTCGAGCTTTGGAAAGGCTACAAGCCTAGTTACAAATACTTGAAAGTGTGGGGGTGTCTGGCGAAGGTTGCTGTACCTAGACCAAGACAGGTGAAAATTGGGCCTAAAACGGTTGATTGCATATTCATCGGTTATGCAACTAACAGTAGTGCATAACGGTTCTTGGTGCACAAGTCGGATATTCCTGACATACATGAAAACGTTGTCATGGAGTCAAGGAATGCAGTGTTCTTTGAAGATATCTTTCCGAGGAAAGACAAAATTCAAGAAGAAACAAGATTTGGTAAGCGAATGCGTGAGGCGACTCCTCAAGGAGATGAGGAGCTTCGTCAAAGCAAGCGTGCCAGAATGCCAACTTCGTTTGGACTGTATTTTCTAACCTATATGGTAGAAAATGAGCCAAGGAACTTTTCCGAGGCTATGTCTACTCCATAAGCTCCATTCTGGAAAGAGGCAGTCGACAGTGAAATAGACTCAATTCTTCAAAATCACATTTGGGAGTTGGTTGACCTTCCACCTGGAAGTAAACCACTTGGTTGCAAGTGTGTTTTCAAGAAGAAACTGAAAGAGGATGGGTCTATTGAAAAGTATAAAGCCAGGTTGGTAGCTAAAGGCTATCGACAAAAGGAAGGCTTTGACTTTTTTGACACCTACTCACCAGTGACTAGGATCACTTCTATAAGGATGCTAGTTGCAGTTGCTGCAGTCTATAACTTGGAAATCCATCAGATGGATGTGAAGATTGCTTTTCTAAATGGTGAGTTGGATGAAGAAATCTATATGGAACAACCCGAAAGGTTTGTGGTTCCAGGACAAGAGTCTAAGGTTTGTAGACTCGTTAAATCATTGTACCGACTTAAGCAAGCGCCTAAATAGTGGCACTTAAAGTTTGATCAAGCTATGCTAGCTAATGGTTTCAAGATCAATGAGTGTGACAAGTGTGTCTATATTAAGAGCACACAGAATGCATATGTAATAGTGTGTCTCTATGTAGATGACATGCTAATCATGGGGAGTACTCGGGACATAATCTTAAACACAAAGAAGATGTTGACGAGGAACTTCGATATGAAGTATATGGGAGTTGCCAATGTTATTCTAGGAATTAAAATTTCTAGGATGACCGAGGGACTCGTACTGTCACAAACTCACTATATTGAGTCTGTTCTAAAACGGTTTAATATGGTTGATGTGAAACCAGTAAAGACTCCGCTTGACTTAAGTGTACACTTAAGGAAAAATCGAGGCGAACCTGTAGCTCAGTTAAAATACTCTCAGGTGATCGGGAGTCTGATGTACATAACGAATTGTACAAGACCAGACTTAGCTTGTTCAGTAAACAAATTGAGCAGGTTCACCAGTAATCCAAGTGATGATCATTGGAGAGCTCTTAATAGAGTGATGAGGTATCTGAAATACACAATGAATCTTGGATTACATTACACGAGATATCCAGCAGTATTAGAAGGATATTGCGATGCAAATTGGATATCAGACAGTAAGGACTCGAAGTCCACCAGTGGATACTTGTTCACTGTTGGTGGTGCTGCTGTGTCGTGGAAATCCACGAAACAAACGTGCATAGCTCGGTCTACTATGAGGCTGAGTTCATAGCGCTGGATAAAGCTGGGGAAGAGGCTGAGTGGCTTCAGAATTTCCTAGAAGATATTCCGTGCTGGCCTAAACCAATCGCTCCTATTAGCATACACTGTGATAGTTAGTCAGCCATAGGACGTGCTCAAAGCAGCATTTACAATGGTAAGTCACGACACATACGTCGGAGACATAACACCATTAAACAGTTGATCTCTAATGGCGTGATTTCCATTGATTATGTAAAATCAATGGAGAATCTTGCGGATCCGCTTACAAAAGGTTTTCCTAGAGATCAGATGTCAAGATTGACAAACGGAATGGGACTAAAGCCTATAATGCAAGAATCTTTATAACGGTAACCCAACCTTGTTGACTGGAGATCCCAGAATCTAGGTTCAATGGGACAACTAAGTTATGAAGATTCAGTAAGCACTTACTCATTCCGTCACATAAAAGTGCTGTCTGCAGAGAATGTTTAGGGTAAGCTAAGGCTTTTAATGATGTCCTATATCTTGATGCGTCAGGTGGAATATGGCAGAATACTCTTGATAGGAATCATCTATTTAAGTGTGAAGTGGGGCCGCTTCTATGAGAAAGTCTAAGAGGCAAGATTTCTCTAAAACACTTTCTGAAACCAGGTTGTTCATGGCCAAAACGAACACAACCATGAGAACCAAAAGGGTGTTAAAGGAAATATTATGTGAGTATCGTTGTCTTGGTTCACAACAAAGGCTGGCTAGTTCAAGACATCAAGTCACTATTTAGCCGAGTGAATCCGATAGTACATCACTATGAAAGGTTCAAAGCCAGAAGCTACCTCTTCTGATGCAATATTTTCTTGGGTGACTTCTCCTTAGAGTCTGCACATGCATTTGCATTAATTTCCATTCATGTGGGGGATTGTTGGAGAAATTGAAATGGGTGAATGAGAAATTAATTCTCAAAGTGGATGGAAAATGCGGTTGCACGGTTACGTTTAAACAAAACGCGGTTAAGTTTAATAAGGCGTTCGGTTATGGTTTAAATCGAACGGTTGTTTAAATCTGATTCAAACGATATCCTTCGATATAAGATAAGATCAATCTGGTTTGATCTAACGGTGGCAGGGAAGGCAGCTTTTAATCTAACGGCCGAGATTTAAACTGTCCTAACCACCCCAACCGAATGTGGTTTCCATCTAACGCTCCAGGTTTAAACCTGCTAATCTATCTTCAATCCAAAGGCTGAGATTAAACCTTCCTAATCTAGATAGGAGGTTTTCATTTAACGGCCTAAATCAAACTTCGATTTTGATCCAACGGTCACGGTACCTTGTTCTCCAACCGACTCCCCTATATAAAGAGGGCTAAGGGTGCATTTATTCACACACCTTGCTCTAGCATTTCATAACATTCTGCATTCATAGCATTCGAGGCTTGCGTCACGTCCGGGAGAAGTCAGGACATTCGAAGGTTCGAAGTAGTTCAAGTTCAGTAGTACCGCTCAACTGAACAGATACCCGTTGTATCCTGGGAGACGATTGCTTACACCGGTTGGGCACAATATACCGGAGCAATACGTCTTAAGGACAGAGTCCTCGACTCGCCTCGGGTTTGATTATTTTTGTATTGTTTATATGCACACATTGAACGACTGCGTCTTGGTACATGATTGATTGTCTCCAACAGATGTCTGACAACCTCTGAACTGAATCAACTTCTTTGGCACTTGCTTCTTTGAAAATTCTGGCCAACAAGGTACAATATTCTATGTATCAGTGACGTATAGCGAAAACCAAACTACCAAATTCACATTAGAGATGATACAGTAGACAATGAATATCTATGAAGAATTTAATCTCAATCTACAGACACACTCTTCTTTGACTTTGGAATATAATGGAATAAAGCAAAATGAGTCACTAAATTGACTGCTTCATGTAACGTTCTCCTACTGTTATTATAACTGTAAATACCGAAAGAAACATAAGACGTATATATATTCTAAATTGAAGTACAAAAAAAATGTTTAGCATGGTAAGGATGGGCCCTGAAGAACTAACCATATGATGGATTGTTGAAAGTCATGTGTCCAAGAAAGTGTGCTTGAGCCAATAAAGCGAGACCCATCATCATGCCTAAGAACATCGTAGCTTTTGGTGCAACCATTTTTGCTTTTCTTTTCAAACAGTTTTACGTGGTGCAACCACAACGCTATTCTTGGTATGCTTTTAATTTATAGAAACGAGAATGATGTTTGTTGATTTCAAATTGTTTTCGGCCTGCACTCAAAAGGTTTTTGTTGTTGTTATTTCTTAGAAAATGGAATCTGGAGAAAAGATCAAACAGCAATTCCAATGGATAACTAATTGCGGATTTCTTTGAGAACAATTTTCTTAGTAATAAATACCAGGATCATGTGAGTTTTGTATATATTTACTTGCTATTTTGTGGTTAGCTACCACACATGTAAAAAGAACGGGTCTTGAATCAACTGATAAGTCTGCTCTTTTGTGACCTTGAGGTCACGAGTTCGAACCGCAGAAACAACCTCTTGCATAAAGTGTAGTAAGACTGCGTACATCAGATCGCGAGGCGATCCGGCCCCTCCACAGACCCTGTGCAAACGCGAGAGCCTATTACACCGACAAGTTATTTACCACATATGTACAGTTTGATCATTGGTTATTGAGGGTTCCTATTGACCAAAAAGAAAAAGAAATTAAATAATAAACCTGATGATGCATGATACCCTGCTGCATTTGTTGGTCCTTATCATACACGATCAGATAAATGGCCTGCAAGACCGTAGATGAACTTTTCCATACGCCACGCTGCTAGGTCAATATTATGGAATTACAGTTTTGTTAAAAAAGTCGACCATTACGATATTAATAAAAAATTATCCAAGTACTTTTTAAGGAGTGGCTATTTTCGCATCCTACAATAATTTCGATCCTTTTTTTATTGGCCGACGTTAGTTCTGATGTTATACATGTGTAACATAAGAACAAAATGCGATTGTAATTATAAGATAACGATAAATTGCAACCGTGATCCTGATCATAATGAAGACGCGGTCAACACCTAACTAGACATGTGTGTGTGTTTAGTTAAGTGTTATCTATAGTTAGGTTAGTGTTTATCCTTAATTTGTTAGTAATTATCCATTTGAATAAACTCCTATTATTATGGAGGTAGTGGCATTGTAGTGCAGTAAGTTAGTGGCAGTGTAGTGCAGTAAGTTGAGTTAGTGTTTCTTAGTGGGTAGGATGTGAGAACGTGGGTTGCTGAGGTTTCGGTTGTTTTTCATTTTTCTTTTACGTATGTATCGCAGCCAAGGCAGACGGTTTTTAGTGCATGACATTCAGAAAATAAGCAAGTTACTGTTGCCTCATTTTTCTTGTTCTTTTGTTCATTAATTTTTCGAGCCATAGTCTGCGATTCCAAACATTTTGTCTTTTAACAAGTGGTATCAGAGCCATCAAACTCAAACAATCTCAAATTTGTTTCTACCCTCAAAATGAGTGAATTGCAAGTTGTTGGTGGAATTAAGAAATTGAACAATCAAAATTATAACACATGGTCAACATGCATGATTTCATACCTGCAAGGACAAGATCTGTGGGAGGTGGTTAATGGCAGTGAGACTACATCACCAGATGTAGAAGACACCACTGGAGTGTTACGAAAATGGAAGATCAAAGCTGGGAAAGCTATGTTCGTGTTAAAGACAACTGTTGAAGAGGATGTGTTGGAACATATCTGGGATTCAAGCACGCCAAAGGCGGCGTGGGATACACTTGCAAAGCTATTCTCGAAGAGAAATGACACACGGTTGCAGCTACTTGAAAGTGAGTTGCTGTCAATTTCTCAAGGTGATTTATCCATTGCTCAATACTTTCATAAGGTGAAATCACTGTGTCGTGAGATTTCTGAGTTGGATCCTGAGGCTAAAATTGGAGATACCAGGACAAAAAGAATTATTATCCATGGTCTCAAACCTGAGTTCAGAGGGTTTGTAGCTGCTGTACAAGGATGGCCTGTTCAACCATCACTTGTAGAATTTGAAAATTTGTTGGCTGGGCAAGAGGCATTGGCCAAACAAATGGGAGGAATGACCATGAAAAGTGATGAGCAAGCAATGTATGCTGGCAAAAGTAAGTGGAGTAGCAGGCAAAATTTCTCAAGCCAAAGGAGGAAGGGGCCGAATTCATTGGATCATCAAGGTGAAGATTCAAATGGTGTAAGAACCGAAGTGAATAAGAAAAAATTTGGAGGCAAATGTTACAATTGCGGGAAGAAGGGGCATAGATCCCGTGACTGCTGGTCAAAGAAAAGGACAGTGGAGAGCAATGTAGCAGCATCCAAAGAAGAAGAGGAGTGGGATGTTGAAGCAATGGTAGCCATAGAAGAAGAGAAGGGTTCGGCTGTTGACAAAGAACGTGCCTTCATGGCTACGTCCAGGCATGTTAATTACGAGATGGATTGGATTATAGATTCTGGATGCTCAAACCACATGACAGGTGACAAAGAAAAGCTTGAAGATGTAGCAGAATATAAAGGCAATCGTGTTGTTGTGACTGCTAACAACACAAAGTTGCCTATTGCGCACATAGGGAAGACAGTCATACCACTCCAGCAAGCCGAAATTGGAGTACCTCTTCAAGATGTTTATCATGTGCCAGGTATGACAAAGAATTTGCTTTCTGTTGCTCAACTAACAGCTGCAGAACGTTATGTTGTGTTTGGTCCAAAGGATGTGAAGGTGTTTCAACATCTTGAAATAAAAGAAGATCCAGTGATGGAAGGAAAGAAAGTGGACTCCGTATATGTAATGTCAGCAGAAGCAGTGTACGTTGATAAAACAAGGAGGACCGAATCTGCAGACTTGTGGCATGCAAGATTGAGTCATGTAAGTTACAGCAAGCTTGACATCATGATGAAGAAATCTATGCTGAGAGGATTACCTAATCTTGAGGTAAGAAAAGATGTTGTGTGCGCTGGGTGTCAATACGGCAAAGCACATCAGTTGCCGTATGATCATTCAAGATTCAAGGCTTCGGTGGTGCTGGAGTTAGTCCACTCAGATGTTTTTGGACCAGTAAAGCAACCTTCCATCAAAGGTATGAAATACATGATCACGTTTATTGATGACTATTCAAGATATGTGTGGGTCTATTTCTTGAAGGAAAAATCCGAAGCCCTTAAGAAATTTAAGGAGTTCAAGGAAGAAGTAGAAGCAAAGCTTGGAAAGAAAATTTTATGCCTTCGAACAGATAATGGTGGTGAATTTACTTCGGAAGAGTTTCATTATTTTCTGCGCCAAAATAGAATCCAAAGGCAGTTAACTTGTGCAAATACACCGCAGCAGAATGGAGTTGCAGAGCGCAAGAACAGGCATTTGGCCAAGACATGCAGGAGTATGCTGCACGCCAAATGTGTACCTGGAAGGTTTTGGGCTGAGGCTATGAGAACTGCAGTTTATGTGACAAACAGGTTGCCTCAACAGAAACTTAATTTTCAATCTCCCTATGAACTTGTAATGAATGAAATACCTACTGTAAGTTACTTTCGTGTGTTTGGTAGTGTATGCTATGTTTTCATACCTAACCATTTACGAAGTAAAATGGAAAAGAAAGCAGTCAAGTGCATATTTGTAGGGTATGATGAAAGCAGGAAAGGTTGGAGATGCTGTGATCCCTTGACTGGACGATGTTATGTCTCAAGAAATGTTGTGTTTGATGAAGCAACGGCATGGTGGACAAATAATGAGCAGCAACACAATGTTTCGACAAAGGACCAAGATGGTCCAAATGATGCAAACTTTCGGCTTACAAATGATGTGGTAGAAAATGAAAGTGACGTTGACCAAAGTGAGCATACTGAAGTTGATCAAATTGATCAACAAAATGTTCCTCCTAGCCCACGGCAAGATGATTCTCAATTGGAGGAATTTCAGCATCCAGAAGAATGTGAAACAAGTCATGCACCTAGAAGATCCGAGAGAGCCAGAAGACCGAATCCCAAATATGCAAATGCAGCCATAGTAGAAGAAGTGCCAGAGCCAGAAAGTTATGAAGAGGCGGTGAAAAATGAAAAGTGGATTAAGGCTATGAAGGAAGAAATTTCAGCACTAGAGCACAATCAAACATGGGAGCTTGTACCAAAGCCAAAAGATGTAAGTCCTATTTCATGTAAGTGGGTTTACAAATTAAAGAAAAGAACTGATGGTTCAATTGAAAGGTACAAAGCACGTTTAGTTGCTCGTGGATTTACTCAGCAGTATGGCTTGGACTACGAAGAAACATTTAGTCCTGTGGCAAAAATAACAACTGTACGAGTGTTGTTAGCAATAGCAGCTAACAAAGCTTGGAGACTATTTCAAATGGATGTTAAAAATGCTTTCTTGTACGGTGAGTTGGATCATGATATTTACATGACGCAGCCAGTGGGTTTTGAAGATCAACATAATTCGGAACATGTATACAAGCTAAAGAAGGCGCTTTATGGATTGAAACAGGCACCAAGAGCTTGGTATGGTAAGATTGCTGAATTTCTTGTTTACTGTGGCTATAAAATGACAAATCCGGATTCAAGTTTGTTTGTTAAGAAGTTTGAGTCAAGAATAGCCATAGTATTGGTGTATGTTGATGACTTAATTATCACTGGAGATGCTAATGATGAAGTATTGCAAGTTAAGAAAAATTTATCCATACGGTTTCATATGAAGGAACTTGGACTACTTAAACATTTTCTTGGGTTACAAGTTGAACATTTGGATAATGGAATTTTGTTGCATCAACAAAAATATGTCATGGATTTGTTGAACAAATTTGGGATGTTGGCTTGTAAACCGGTGAATACTTGTTTAGAACCAAATGTTAAGTTAAGTGCTTATGAAGGAGAAAGTCTTGAGGATGCCGTGTTGTACCGAAAACTGGTTGGCAGTTTAATTTATTTGACACTAACCAGGCCAGATATTTCTTGCGCAGTTGGCATAGTTAGTCGTTTTATGCAGAGTCCAAAGAAACCTCACTTGGAAGCAGTTAAGCGGATATTGCGGTATATCAAAGGAACCAGCAGTTGGGGCGTGTGGTATGGAAGAGACGCCGAGCTTAAACTGAGAGGGTTTTGTGATGCTGATTATTCTGGGGACTATGATACACGAAGGTCAACTACTGGATTTGTTTTCATGTTGGGATCAGGGGCAGTATCTTGGTGTAGCAAGCTTCAACCTACCGTGTCTTTATCAACAACTGAAGCTGAATATAGAGCAGCAGCTATGGCAGCTCAAGAGTGCGTATGGCTTGTACAAGTTTTGGATGAAATATGTCAAAAGCGTACGGATGGCGTGCGTTTGTACTGTGACAACCTCTCTTCAATTCAGTTAGCGTGCAATCCAGTTTTTCATGCAAGAACTAAACATGTTGAGGTACATTATCATTTCATTAGAGAAAAAGTGTTGCAAGGTGAAATTGAACTGCAGCATATTGATACTCATAATCAAGTTGCGGATGTGTTCACAAAAGGTTTCAATGGAAACAAGTTGTTACAGTTTCGTCGACAACTGGGCATGAAGAACTTGGCACAAGACGATCAGCGGCAAGTTGGTGTTGAGGGGGAGAATTGAAGACGCGGTCAACACCTAACTAGACATGTGTGTGTGTTTAGTTAAGTGTTATCTATAGTTAGGTTAGTGTTTATCCTTAATTTGTTAGTAATTATCCATTTGAATAAACTCCTATTATTATGGAGGTAGTGGCATTGTAGTGCAGTAAGTTAGTGGCAGTGTAGTGCAGTAAGTTGAGTTAGTGTTTCTTAGTGGGTAGGATGTGAGAACGTGGGTTGCTGAGGTTTCGGTTGTTTTTCATTTTTCTTTTACGTATGTATCGCAGCCAAGGCAGACGGTTTTTAGTGCATGACATTCAGAAAATAAGCAAGTTACTGTTGCCTCATTTTTCTTGTTCTTTTGTTCATTAATTTTTCGAGCCATAGTCTGCGATTCCAAACATTTTGTCTTTTCACACATAACATTTTGATTATAATCTTAATCATGTATCATAAGATCACATATGTAGATTTGAGAGAACTCACAAGGTAATCGAATCTACTTTATGTTATTAGAGATTTTATCTTATTCAGTCAAGTTAGAGTGATATAGATGAGAAAGAATCAAGTGTAAAAGATGTTGAATCAAGTGAAATATACATAGACAATTAAACTGAATCTACTTCAATCAAAATTGAGTAAACTAGATGAGAAAGTAACATATAAATTATAATGGTAATTGTACCTGCTATGTTGATCGAAGTGTGCAATAATGTGTACATGTTATTGGAAAAACCAGATGAATAATTAATTGCGTATTTGGGTTGAGATTTCTTCCAATCAAATAGCTAGTAACTTTTATAGCTAGTTGGATGGACGAAATCCTATGGAAGAACCTCCAAAACTGAAGGGGAAAATTGATATTCAAGAGTGAAAAATGCTATGTCCATGCAAGTTTTATTGTTTGTTATTATGGTTATTAATTAATTTGGGGAAGCGACCCTCCTCAATTTCGAAATATCACAAATATCTACTAAAAGTCTACCGATTTCAAGGCATACAATTCTTTGTAGTGTAGTCACTTGGATCAGATTTTGTTTAATCCAAAATAGCTGATTGAACCATTGCGCCAACTGAGTTGACGAAATTCCAACCTTGGAGGGTTGGAGCCTCGTAATCAGAGGAAAAAAAAAAAAAAAAGAGGCCAAAAACATTAACAAAGGTAAATGTTGCAATTATATTGAAACTTGGGCTTATGAGCCGCATATCCATTTTAAATTTTAAGACAGTAAGTGTTGGTACCTCATTCTCATATAACTTATATATTTTTTTCAAAGTGACCGATGTAAGACGGTATTGCTTTCACGTGACACGCGCCTTAGAACTGATTATATTCTCAATACCCGCTTTCACGTGACACGCGCCTTAGGACTCATCCTCAATCACAAAGCACAAGGTGACCGGTGTAAGACGGTATTGCTTTCACGTGACACGCGCCTTAGAACTGACTATATTCTCAATATCCGCTTTCATGTGACACACGCCTTAGAACTCACCCTCAATCACAAAGCACAAGTCAGTCATCGCACAAGTCAGACATCAACATTTGGACTTGTGTGAAGGGAGATAATAAATGGTCAACAATGGGCCAGGCATCGCACAAGTCAGACATCAACATTTGGACTTGTGTGAAGGGAGATAATAAATGGTCAACAATGGGCCAGACAAAGTGTGAGTTCACAAAGCACAAGTCAGTCATCGCACAAGTCAGACAACAACATTTGGACTTGTGTGAAGGAAGATAATAAATGGTCAACAATGGGCCAGGCATCGCACAAGTCAGACATCAACATTTGGACTTGTGTGAAGGGAGATAATAAATGGTCAACAATGGGCCAGACAAAGTGTGATTTCATATTTTAAACCTGCTCTGATACCATCTTAAAACTTGTGATTACATGGTGTGAGACCCATATCCACTCAAAACCTTAAGTTAATGGATGGCGATACCTCATTTTCATATAACCTATTTTTGTTTGCTCAAATCGGTCGATGTGGGACAGTGATCACAATAAATAATTGGTAACAAAGTCACGCATACGCAGAAAACATTATTTCATTAAAAAAAAGAAAAAGAAGGGAGAATGAAATAGGAAAAGTCGCTATTCCATAGTGTTCTTCCAAGAAATATAAAGTTGAGACAACAGTTTTGACAAAGTCCTTCCCCTTTAGTTAGCTTCGCAGACGAGATCACCATATACGCAGTAACAATCCGCCTCACAGTCAATGAACTCGCAAGATTGGCCGGAACAAGATGGTGGATGAAAATCTTCTGGTTTTAATGTTGAGCTGTTGATGTCTGAATACCTCTGAACTGAATCACCTTCTTTAGCACTTGCTTCTTTCAAAATTCCGGCCAACAAGGTACAATATTGTATGTATCAGTGACATATAGAGAAAACCAAACTACTAAGTTCACATGAGAGATAATACAGTAGACAATGAATTTCTATGAAGAATTTAATCTCAATCTACATACGCACACTTTCATATGTTTGAAGTATGATGGAATAAAGCAAAATAAGTCGCTAAATTAGCCGCGCTTTCTATAACTTTCTCCTGGTGTTAGTATAATTGTAAATACCGAAAGAAACATAATACACATATATTCTAATTAAAATATATAAAAAAAGTTTAACATGGTATGGACGAGCCCTGAAGAACTTACCATACGATGGATCGCTGAAAGTCATGTGTCCAAGACAGTGTGCTTGAGCCAATAAAGCAAGACCAATCATCATGCCTAAGAACATCGTAGCTTTTGGTGCAACCATTTTTTTGCTTTTCTTTTCAAACAGATTTACGTCAATGCAACCACAACGCTATCCTTGGTATGCTTTTAATTTATAGAAACGATAATGATGTTTATTGATTTCAAATTGTTTTTGTCCTACACATCAGAAGGTTTTGGTTGTTATTTGTTAGAAAAGATTCCAATGAAGACTTTTGTACGTATTTGTTTAGCTATGACATGTACAGTTCGTGTTAGATTTAATTTAATAAATCTTTTAATATGACCGTTTAATCGAATCATTGAACAAAGTAATAAAATGCGAAAATTATATATTGCTCATTGTTGATGTTAATCTGCCGATCGACTTTGTAATGCTCCTGCTGCTGCTGAATCTGGCGTGATCCAAGGATTTACGACCTCCCACCAATTGTTGATGCACCCCTTAAACGGATTCAACAATTCACTGATTGATTTACGACCTGCCACCAATTGTTGATGCACCCCTTAAACGGATTCAACAATTCACTGATTTAACCGATGGATAGGCTAGGCAGTGTGAGCTTTATAGAAAAACTGGCACAAGCCTCCCTTTGGAATGTGTATGGCCAGCGTCTATGTTGATGTGTGAGGTGTAATGCCTCCTCCTTTATATAGAGGGAGAAAAGAAGAATCCTGATGTGTTTAGGGTTCAGAGTTTTCTCTGAAACCAAACCATCTTCCTTATGGATAGAGATTTTCTTATCCCAAATACCTGGTGATATACTTTATATCATAATCAAGTTATCTTTATCTCTTATTAAATATTATTAATATTAAATAATAAATATTATTATCTAATATTTAATATTAAATATTATTTAATATTTAATTTATGTACCAACAATTATCTACTAGCCACGTGTGGGTTGTCGTCCCTCGGGTACAAGACGTCGTACACTTTATATTCGTTGCGTTTTGAGCACATCCATCGCGGTCTCTGACCATATGACTTTCTACATATTCAGGGTTTCTATTTTAGACCATACTATACATCCACGAACATACCGGATGATCACTTAACACGTGGATGTTATACGTAACAAATATTATTACGTGACATATGTGACATATAACATTATCATACATGACGTCCACCTTATGATTAATTTGTATAAGCTTTACCAATGTGCTGAGCATTACACGTATCTCGAACTAATCCCAACATTTTGATCATTGGTTAACGAGGGTTCCTATTTGAACAAATAATAATAATAGTAAAAATAACAACAACAACAACAGTAAAATTAATAACAGCTATAATAATAATAATAGTAAACAATCAGATACCCTGCTGCATTTGTTTGCCCTTATCATACACTATCAGATAAATGGCCTGCAAGACTGTAAATGAACTTCTCCATACGCCAGGCAGCGAGGTCAATACTATGAAATCACAGTTATGATGAAAAAGTAAACTATTACAATATTAATAAAAAATTATCCAAGTACTTTTTAAGGAGCGGCTATTTTGGCATCCTAAGATAATTTTGATCCTTTTTTTTTATTAGCCGACGTTAGTTCTGATGTTATACATGTATAACATAAGATCAAATTGCGATTGTAATTATAAGATAACGATAAATTGCAAATGTGCTCCCGATCATAACATTTTGATTATAATCCCAATCATGTATCATAGGATCGCATACGCAGGTTTAAGAGAACTCATAAGATAACCGAATTTACTTTATGTTATTTAATCAAAAGAGTGAGCTAGATTAGAACTAGAAAAAACTTATTCAATCAAATTAACATGACCTAGATGAGAAAGGAGCAGAGCGTAAAAGATATTGAATCAACTGAAAGATTCGTAGATAATTAAACTGAATCAACCTCATTAACTTCAGTCAAAATAGCGTGAACTAGATAAGAAAATAACAAATAAATTGCAATGGTAATTGTACCTGCTATGTTGATCCAAGTGTGCAATAATGTGTACATGTATCATGGTTCATATATCATGTACTACAAAAGGGAGGGGAACAAAAATTTTGCCGCCTTGGGAATAAAAAGGAAGTTAAAAACAAATAAAACCCGCCTACAGAATGTTTAAGAGGCAAGAATATATTTCTGGACGGAGATTTTGAAACTATTTTTTTCTTGGTGAAATGCGAATTTGTATTACTTGAATATCAAGACATCAAAGGGATGTATCCTATACAATAACCCTACTTGTAGAACGGCCTGTCGATCTACATGCGCAATTCAGTATTATAAGTTATTTTAAACAATAGAAGCATCGGCTATGTCTACAATATGGGAGAAGTGCTTAAACATTACTCTGTATACATGGGTGCGTATTCTATGTACTATATCTCTAGATACAAAAACTGTGTTTTCAAAAAAAAATTTCATTTTGTGTCTGCCAGATGTGGTACACCGTAGGTGCCGAGACAGTTTTTGATGTCTTGGCTTTGATTGCATTCATTTTTAGTTTCAATGAGTTCTAGGTCAGCAATCTGTGAACTGTATTAAGTCCCTGTGAAAGTCCAAGCCAGGCAGAGATGGAGATCCAAAACTGCTTGGTGGCTGAGCTGGAGAATAAGAGTGAGATAGTGTCGCTTGTCCCGAAGAGAAGAGGTGGCATACATTGTCGTCTAAGTAAACCAGCCAGTCCTTAGTGGGCAGCCGGTTCATCCCAGCCAGCCATAATGTAAAAGAGTGTTCGGGAGTCATAACTGAATCCCAGACAATTTTAGCCCAATTGACTTTCTTACCTTTCTCCCTGAAGTGATTGTACGCTAGATGAGGTTTGAGGATATCATCCATCGTCCATGAAGTAAGAACATTTACAGTCGAACTGCAAGAGCGTGAGCTGGCAACAATTTGTTTCTGATCTCCAGAAGCTTTTTCAGGGGGGATAGTCAATGTTGTGGTATACTCTTGTCCATAACGAGGCGTATAGCTTGTACTTATGGTTCATCCACTACACCGAGAATGTGTCCTTCTTATGATGGAGGTCCCATAGGTGCTTGGCTAACAGCGCTAGATTCCATGCCTTCAGCTGAAGAACACCCAAACCTCCTTCTTCTTTAGGCATGCTATTCTGAGACCATGATACCCAAGTCTTTCTGGCCCCAATTGAGGAGTTTCCCTGTAAGAAGTGTAGGCAAATTATGTTCACAAGAGACCTAACTGTTGTTGGTATAGGCAGCATACTTAACCAGAGACAGGTTACGCCTTGCAGCACTGATTTGATCAATTATAGTTTGCCAGCGTATGAAAGACTATTCGTATTCTATAGGCCCACCTTGTCCATCGGTTTCTTGATGCAAGGAGTGTAGTGGGTGCACCGAGGCTTGTTTCCAGCAATGGGTATGCCTAGATATCTAAAAGGCAGAGTTTCAGTTGAGAAACCTGTACTGACCTGCAGCCAGTTGGTGTCCTGACCAATTCCTGCGTGGAAGAACTGAGACTTGGCCAGGTTAGCCCTGAGCCCTGAGCATTCACCAAAAGTATTTGGTGCCTCCATGATTCTTTGCACAGAGCAGACATCACTACGGGAGAAGAGGATGAGGTCATCTCTGAAGCTGAGGTGAGTGATGTTCTACTCAGCACAGTCAGTATGAAAGTGGAATTCTTTGTCATGGTATAGTTATTGCAGGAGTCTTGAGAGGTACTCCATGCGTATTACAACCAGAAAGGGCGATGTAGGGTCCTTTTGTCTAAGCCACGCTTGCCCTAGAAGTGCGCGTAAGGTGTGCCATTGAGCGAGATAGAATATGAGGTGGAGATCACACACTCTATAATCCATCCTGTGAAGACGGCAGGGAAACCATGGCCTAGTAGCATGTCCTTAAGAAAGAATTAGCTGATGGAGTCAAAAGCTTTCCTGATGTCAACTTTGAGCATGCATTTAGGAGCAGTTCTCTTTTTTCTATACTCCCTAATCAGTGTACGGGTCTCAGACGCTCGAGTGGAGTGGATCATAGTGTATGTGCCATGGGTACTCGGTTATGGTGGATCATGGTGTACGGGCCATGGGTACTCGGTTATGGTGGATCATGGTGTACAAGACATGGGCATCGGTGATGGTGGATCGTGATGTACGGGCCACGGGCATCGATCAGGGTGGATCGTGATGTACAGGCCACGGGCATCCGTCAGGGTGGATTGTAGTGTACAGGCTACATGCATCTAGTCAATCCCAGGATCATGCATTGCATATATATCTAGCGGCATATTACGTGACATGATTTTTGTTTTGTGTGACACGTGGATGAAGCATGCATCACGTAGTTGCGCATTTTTATGTGGAGTGCTTTACATGCCGCATTCACTTTATCATATGCATGTTATACCATATCTATGTGCTATGTGGCTATATCATTTTGGTATGCATGTTTTGTATTGGATTGATGCGGGCATCTACTGGGTGATTTCTTGTCACTCACCCCTACTTCCCAGTTGAGCCGGATGAGGACTACAAGCACATTTTTGTTGAGGACGGGACGGACGTACCTGAGTGGGCTAGTTGATAGATGCATCTAGGATACGAGGGGGATGCTGCATGTGATTTTTTTCGTAGTTGTCTTTTGGGGGATGTGTCACAAACTTCTTTATTACTTTTATTTTCAGAATTTTTATTCAGTAATGTAATGACGATTATTTGAGTTTAATTTAAGTTATGATTTACATTTACGCGAAAAAAATTTCTACGTCATTTATGACATGTAAGAGATTGATTCGACGCCTTGTATTCTCCTTAGAGAGATACGGCAGGTGCACTGTTCTCGATACTAGGACTCGGGAGCGGGCCGCTACAATTCCACCTTCAACTAACCAAAAATACATGCAACTTTCCATCTTGTCACTTCTTCCCCATATTTCAAACATAATCATTTCTATTCTATTGCCCAACATTCAAGAAGACAAGGAATCTTTTGTCTTACCACACTCAAGCTCCAACCACTACTAATACATGCAAATTCTTTTCCACTACACCTCATTTTCTAACCATTCCAATGCATGCAAGCCTTGCACTTCTATCATCCTTTTCTTTGCCCACCCAAGAAACATTATGAAGATTCCTTCACCATTTGTTTCCTTCAAATTTCGGCTACATAGGGATAAAGGGAGAAAAGTCTATTTCTTTCTCCCTCCCTTCTTCATTTCATGCCATTCCCACAAGAACACTTCTATACCCCCTCAAGCAAACATCAAAAAGTTTCCAAACTCTAAGAACCTCCTGCACTTCACTCCTTCACTTCTTTCTTACCATGTCCTTTGTTCAACCAATGAATTTACATGCAATGCTTTCTCCCATCACCTCACCTTTCTTTCATTTCTATGAAACATAATGATGAAGATTCTCCACCTCACCATTTTCTTAAAATGTAGGGAAAAAACTTCATTTCTTCCATTCTATTTCCATCCACTCTTCCTTCCATCAAAGAAACACTTCATTCTTTAAGACATACAAGTCTTACACACCCATTATTCTTTCCTTGTCTTCCATTTCCATAAGGAAATGATGAAGATTTTTCCTCCACCAATTCCATAGAGATCTCGGCCAATCAAGGGTGAGATGAAGAAAGAAACATTCCATCTCATTCAACTCACCTTCATTTCCTTATTCAAATAAAGCAAATTTTTCCCTCCCCTCACCAAGTCTTCATTTACTCGTTCAAGACAAATATATTACCTTCCAAGCACCCCAAACTGTCGATAACCAAGGAAGAGAAGAGGATAATTTCATTTCATTCCTTCCACTTCTCTCCCTTCTAATTTTATCTCAACAAAGAATCCCTTTCTCCTCTCTCATCAAGGAAGGAATCAAAGTCTTCAAGTCCCTCTCTTCTTTTCAAGACCGTGACCTTCACTAAGGAGAAAGGAGGAGAATTTCTCTAAGTTTAACTGTAGGAGAGGACATGCCAGCCTTAGAAACCTTCAACCAAAACCAAAGGTAAAATTTTACAACATTCAGTCCTAGTGTTTCTTCTCCCTTCAACCTTCTAATTTGTTTAGTTTTCCCCCATTTGGACACCCAAGGCCATGGATTACTCCAAAAGAAGGGAGAAAATATCTCCAAGTCTAGGTAGAAAAGAAGAGATGAAAGCCTAGAAAACTTTCTCATACCATTTAACGTATGGTTTTATTTAAAGATTGATGATAGAGATCTCTATGTTTTTGTCCTTTGAAGATAACCCATTCATCTCTTCTTTTAGGCCTTTAGGCCGTGGACACCATCAAAGGGAAAGAAGAAGAAATCTTTCCTAATTTAAGGCTAAGTCCAAGAACAAGGCAAACATTTTTGTTGGTTTCTTCGTTCATCTACAAACTCGGATCATACATGCATAAGTTCAAATGAATTTTCCACCATAAACATGTAAAAAGTGTTCTTGCATGCCTTTTATGTGAATACATATGTGTGATTCTTGAATGTGTGCATGCATATTACTAAGATGATATGAAAAAGTGTCATGCATGTGATGTTTAAGATATGTTTAGGCCTCATATGAAAATGCATGTCACATGTAGCCAAAGACTAGGCATGCATATCTCATTTCATGAAAAGTGCTGGTTACATATCACACTTTCTTGAAGAAGTGTACTAAGAACCATAATTTGAATCATATTCTTGAATGTTTTCAGGATGATCATCACATATATGTTTCTTGATGATTTTTAGTGTTCATACATGTTGATGGTCTTGATTTAGCATGATTGTAAGACATCATAATTTTTTCTATGATGCTTGACCATAAAAGAATGTTTCTTGATGATCATCGCGCCATTTTTATTCATAATCATCCATGGATGGGGCTGTTTTGGGCTGCCATCTTAGGCATGATTCATCACCTTTATTTTGAAGTGTAATCTTGGTGATCATGCCCTAAGGATGTATGGTTTCATGTTTTTCATCTACCTATGTGTTTGCATTTAATTTTCATCATGATCATCATCATGATCACGGCTCTTATGTTCATATCTATGATGCAAACTAACCATGCATGTATTTACTAGTGTTGGAACCAAAAGTATAATTCATGATCATGAAGGAAAATGTATAAGTCAAGTATGCACATTTATGTTCATGAAATATTAAAGTGCTAAAGGGGTGTAATCACTTTACATGTATAAAATGATGAATAAGCTGAAAAACCATATGTGTATATTCATGTATAAATTCGGCCAAGTGGCCATATATGTGTGCCAATGATGTTGCTTGGATATTTACTTGATTATATGTATGTAAAAATAAGTGTATCATATATTATATGAATGACTAACTAAATTATGTGTTAAACAAGGAAAGTAAGGAAATGGTAATATGTGACAAGGCCAAAAGTGGGCTGAATTAATTAGCCATGAAGTAATATGAACATTATAAAATTTAAGATAATGATGTTAGTCGTCAAGGCCCAAAAAGTGGGCTGTTTTTGAGTCCTAAAACTGAGAGCTCTTAGGAGGGGTATAATTGGTATTTTACTTAAGTTTATAATATGAACTATGAGCTAAATGTTGGACATTAAGTGCTGAAATTTTTAGATGAGCAAATGAGCCAAAACTGAGCCCACACGCATATATAAATGAATTCAAAGTTTTGGAACGAAATGAGTTATCACGCGATGCGTTTTTATGATATGTTTTTACCACATGATGTGTTTTAAAATAGATTTTAAACGTAACAAACCATACCACGAGACGATTGATTCTGATGACACACTTTATGTTATATGATGATATGTTGTATTATTAGTGCGCTGGCCTGACATCAGGTCTACAGGAGGATGTCAGGGGCATATATGTATGATATCGATGACCAAAGTGCCGCATGACACTGGAACCTAAGGAGGTTGGTGTCATGGGCATACATGTACCTTGCCTTATTGGCCGAGTGTAACACCTTGTTTGGGACAAGGGATCTCCGCCCTCTTAATGTTACCGTTAGATCCATATACTTATAGTGTAATGCCATGTTTGGAACATGATATTCATATTTGTATATGCAACTATATGGAGAATCAACCGGTATCTCGTGTATTATAGTGCGTACGTAATGAAAAGTGCTATAGCCAGTTATGAAAAAGTCTTGATATGAAAGTTATGAAAATGTTATGTTTTTGAAATGTTTTACGGAAAAATGAGTCATGTTACAAACTTCGTCGATCATATGACATGGACCCCGAGTTATCCTATTGGACACATCCTTAGACTTGCAGCAAGCTTAAGTTGAACAAATAGAATGTGATGCATGACCTAAATATAATGAATTAGCATAAGACATAGATTAGAAATAGATTAAACAAGCAAAGGATGTACTAATATGGAAACTTAGATAAGTTCAGTTGTGACTTTATCTTTCCACACTTTATATGGTTATGTGATGTTTATGTTACCTGTACCATTTGTTACTTTATTCGTAAATGAAGACGAAATGTATTTTATTATTTACACTAGAATGAATTTTATCACCCTGTCTCCCATGCATGATCCATATGACGAACCTGAGCGGACATACTTGCTAGGCGACTCATTATAGATCACTCTTTATTTTTCTCATTATGCAGAGCCCTGAACCCCTGATTTGGACTTCATAGAGGACGAGCCAATGGTAGGATATGTAGACCGTGCACCTATAATAAATACCACTAGAGGGGGAGGGTGAATAGTGGTTAGCAGAAATTACACTACTACTCTTGATTAAAATCCCCTTTGAAAACAGAATCTGAGACCACTTCAGATTCAGAACCCATTTTTGAAAAATTCAAAAATCCTTGTACACAACTCCAAAAATTATGAAAATTTTCAAAACTTAACTTCAACGTCTTGACAAGACTCTATACAAAAATCAGATAAAAATAAGATCGTTGGCCCTTCAAACAAATAAAAAGATTTAGATGGTCAATTTGGACAGAATTGGACAAAATGTTGCTGAAATTGGAAAACGTGTTTCTATTTGAATACTTAACCAAAAAGGTTGATCTTTATGTCAAAACACTCCTTAGGATGCCTAATTTATGTTTTCAAAAGGCCCCGACCTTAAACAACTCTTGGTTAAAACAGAATTCAAGTTTCTCAAAAATGGTCAGATTGCAGCCAGATTGGAGTAGCTATCTTGCAACGAGTGAAAGATTTTCCTTGCTCAAAGCAATTGCAAATGAATGCTAACAATCTGAAGTATAACTCCACCAAAAATTACGAATTTTGAAAGTGTTTATCTATTTTTTCAAAACGTGAGAAGTTGTGTGAAATCTGCATTGAAAAATGGGCAGAAAACAGAAAAATGTAAAGAAGACAAGAACACCAAAGATTTATCCTGGTTCGATCAATTTGACCTACTCCAGTCTCAAGGAACACCTCTCCTTGGAATTAAATATGGTGTGAACCAAATTACAACAAGAACCAAGTTTGATCCTTGAGTTAACACCAACCCTATTCAAGGCTTGGATGAACACCTCTAAGCAACTCTTGGTTGCAACACTTCTATCACCTATTGATGTAGCCTTATAGATTTGGCTAATCAATCTTATAAATGAGACACAAGAGGCTTGTAGCTCTACAACAAATATCACAAAAACACCTTGGCTACAAAGAATGAAACAAGAATGAAGAGAAGAAGAAGATAACAAGACAAATAAACTTTTGCTTTTCAAGTGTGTGTTCTTCTTCTTCTTCACCTTTGCCTCCTATTTATAGTGTGAAACGGCTCTTGAAGATAAGAACTCTTATGTGTCACCATCTTCATCATTCATCATTAATGCTTAAGTGTCTTCACGTCATTGGTTGGCCACATAAACACCTTGTACACTTGGCAAAATGAAACAACACAATTGGTCCACCATCACCTTGGCTGATTTTCACACTTCATTTTGTCTTGAAAATGTTGAAGATAATGTAGTAGGATAAAATGGCATAACAACTCCTCTATCTCCTCAACTTTTTTTCCATGAGAATAGGCATGTGGGAGCTGAAAAATTCAAATAAAAATCAGCTCTAAAATAGCCTTGTAGCCGTTGGCTACAATTTGAAATTTCCTAGTTGGCAATTTTTGCCTACCAGATTCTTTTTGGTTGGTCCACTTGTTACCAAGTCATAAAATGAGTACATCATCATTTCCACCTGTATATACACATTTCTTAGGCTGTATATATTTATATCAACTCAGATTTTTGAAGTAGAAAACAACAAGTAATAGTTGATAAGATTATGTCGACATATAACACCAAAGTTTCTATTTTTTCTCATTGTATGTTGTGATCAATTTTACACATTTAAATTCTCTAAAAAATGATGATTAATATCCTCCAATGACATATAGAAGAAGGTCTTCAAGAAAAAATAGAATGTGACATTACAACTCGTCACATATCCGGCTACTGTCGATAATATCATCAAATAGAGAAATAAGATAGAGAACCACCAAATAATTTTCAAGATAATAATACATGATAATAATATACTCAAAAGATTCCTTGAGTGAAAATACCAATACTGCCCTCAGGGATAAAATGACCAAAATGCCTCTGGTGAGAGAAAACTCAGAAACGACTCGGATGGTAAGAAATAGATATAATGACACCTTTGTGATGATAAATATAATATGAATGTGTCTTTGAAACATTTTCACCATGTCATGTTCCTGCAAAATTCAAAATACCAATTTTCCCCTTTGTTGATAAGTTGTAGAAACTTCCCAAGGCACATTAGTCACAAAACATTTATAATAATCAAAAACATGTAATGTCAACGTAATGAACATATACAAATCATGTACAAATGAAAACAATTACTTCTTCTAAAAACCCTAGATCGATCAATCGAAGTGTCTCAACTTCAGAGATCGATGTCTCACAGTGAATTTCAGTGTTTGTCTCTGACTTACATTGTTCGATCGAAGTGAGGGTTCGATGTACATCGATCGATCAATGTGTCTCAGGTTTAGAGATCGATGTCTCATAGTAAGGTCTTGGTTTTTCTCTGTCTTACATGGATCGATCGATGTGAGGGATCGAAGCGCATCAATCGATCGAAGTGCACCAACCTGAGAGATCTATGTCATTTTCTCAACCTTTTCAACTTCTAATCATTTATAACACCATGTGTGACATTTCTATGCATTCACCACTTAAAATCATGACCTTGAAAATTATCCAAACATATTTCTCAACGTTCTCCCCCTTTTGGATGATTTTCAAAATAACTTAAAATGATTTTAATGTCATAATTATTTATCACATATTTACAAATTTTATTTGAAAACTTCACCGATTACCAATTGTTTCACCAATTCTATACCAATTGTTTTCAAACAAGCTCTCAAATCTTATGTTGTAAACATATGTGTTCATGTGCTCCCCCTCAACTTGTACTCTCCCCCTTAACCTCTGCTCAAAACTTGTACCAATTGGAACTTAACATTTAATTCAAATCCAAATCATGACTTACCAACTTAAATCATGTTCTTATTATGTCTCTTCCTTTATTTTGCAAATCATACAAAAGATAGAATTACGCAATTGTATCGTAAGTCATCATTCCTAACTTGGCTCGTAAGTTTTCAAAAGTGGCTTGATTAAAGGGTTTGGTGAAGATGTCAGCTATTTGATGATCATTTCTTACATGATCTATGATTATGTCCCCATTTCGAACATGATATCGAAGGAAATGGCATCTTACCTCAATGTGTTTGGCCTTAGAATGAAGTACCGGGTTCCGAGAAAGATTGATCGTACTTGTGCTATCGCAAAAAATTGAAATCTTATTCATTTTAATGCCAAAATCACTAAGTTGTTGTTTAAGCCAAAGTATTTGGGTAGTGCATAAACTCAAGGCTATATACTCGGCTTCAGTGGTAGAGAGTGCTATACTAGCTTGCTTTTTAGAAAACCAAGAGATCAAGTTGATTCCTATGAATTGACAAGTGCCGATAGTGGATTTTTTTATCTAGTTTGCAACCACCATAATCAGCATCACTATATGCATATAATTTCAACTTAGCACATCTATCATACCAAAGTCCTAAGAGAGGTCTGTGTTTAAGATATCTAAATATTTTCTTCACTGCATTGTAATGAGATACCTTAGGACAAGATTGTAACCTAGCACACGTACACACACTAAACATGATGTCAGGTCTTGATGCGGTTAAATCTAACAATGAACCACTCATAGACCTATAAAGTGTGTCATCAAAAGGTTTACCATTTTCATCTTTGTCTAGTTTGGTACTAACGCTCATAGGTGTAGGTGTTGGTTTCAACTCTTCAAAGCCAAACTTCTTAATCATATCATTGATATACTTAAGTTGGCTAATGTGGATTCCTTGAGGGGTTTGTTTAATTTGTAGTACTAGGAAGTGGTTAAATTCTCCTACCATTGACATTTCAAATTCTGGCTTCATACATTCTTCGAATTCCTTTACTAAGGTAGGGTTGGTTGAACCAAAGATTAGATTATCTACGTATATTTGAACTATTAACAAGTCGTTATCTTTTCTTCTTAGGAATAATGTGGTGTCTATAGTCCCCCTTTGATAATTATTTGCAATAAGAAAGTTTGCAAATCTATCACACCAAGCTCTTGGATCTTGTTTCGAACCATATAGAGCTTTCTTAATCTTGTAAACATGTTTAGGATTCTTTAGATCTTCGAATCCCGGAGGTTATTTCACAAGCACCTCTTCTTGGATGTATCCATTCAAGAACGCACACTTGACATCCATTTGAAAGAGTTTAATATTGCTTAGACTTGCAATGGTAAGTAACAATCTAATTGCTTCTAGTCGTGCAACGAGTGCAAAGGTTTCTTCATAATATATTCATTCTTGTTGATTATAACCTTGTGCGACTAGCCTAGCCTTATTTCGTGTGATGTTTCCCTGTTCATCTATTTTATTCCAAAAGACCCATTTGGTTCCTATTATAGACTTGTTTTTAGGTTTAGATACTAAGTCCCACACGTTGTTCCTTGTAAATTGATTCAATTCCTCATGCATGGCATATCCAAGATATATCACCTAAGACTTCTTTAACATTCTTAGGTTCTAAGTTTGAGATTAAGCTATGTCTTTCAGGTTGACTTATGTTTCTATATGTTTTAACCTCAACACTTGGATCCCTAATAATTAACTCTTTAGGGCTTTTATGTTTGTTTTTTATAAGCCACCAATTCCTAGACTAGGTTCACCCTCGTCTTGTTCAAATGTTTCATTAGTGTGAATATTGTCGTATATGCCATCAATTCACAAAACTTTACTACATCTTTGTTTTTAAATTCTCCACCTCTATCACTCCTAATTCTTTTGACATTTTCTTCATACAAATTCTCAAGTTGTTTAATTAGATTGTCAATTGCCAATGGAGCATCGTCTTTGTGTGTTAAGAACAATGTCCATGTGTATCGTGAATAATCATCTACTATGACACGCACATAATAGTGTCTACCTAGGCTTCTTGTCCTACTTGGACCAAATAAGTCTAAGTGAAGCAATTCTAGTACATGACTAGTACTTACTTCATGTTTGGTTTTAATGTTTCTTTAATATGTTTTCCTCTAATACATGTTTCACACATTTGAAAATTATCTAAGTCTAACTTAGGCATGCCTGTAATTAACTTCTTCTTAGATAACTTTTCAATAGTTGGAATTCCTATATGGCCTAGTCGTCTTTTCCATAAATTTACATCTAAGTCATGTGATATTAAACACTTAACCTTAGCATCTATCATGTTATTTAGTGATAGTGTGTAGTGTAGGACCTCAGGCGCTACCAACTCTCCCAAAACCAATTGGTGACAGGAGATGCGCATACCCTATCCTTATAGCACATTCAGCACACAAGCGCCCACGGCATTCGACTGTGACTTGGCCCACCCGGCCTACGCCCACCGGCCTACGCCACGGGACAATTGATGCACCCAACAATCTCCCCCTCAGCAATTGCTCCCGCTGGGAATCGAACCCGTGACCTCGCTCTGATACCACTTGTAGGACCTCAGGCGCTACCAACTCTCCCAAAACCAATTGGTGACAGGAGATGCGCATACCCTAGCCTTATAGCACATTCAGCACACAAGCGCCCACGGCATTCGACTGTGACTTGGCCCACCCGGCCTACGCCCACCGGCCTACACCACGGGACAATTGATGCACCCAACCAAATGTTGAGAAATATGTTTGGATAATTTTCAAAGTCATGATTTTAAGTGATGAATACTTAAAAATGTCACACATGGTGTTATATGTGATTAAAAGTTGAACAAGTTCACATCGATCGATCTATGTAAGGCAGATAAGTTTAAGACCTTTCTGTGAGACATCGATCTCTAAACCTAAGACACATCAATCGATCGATGTATATCAAACTCTCACTTCGATCGATCGATGTAGGTCAGAGGCAAAACCTGAACCTTTATGTGAGACATCGATCTATGAAGCTGAGGCACTTCGATCGATCGATGTCTAGAGTTTTTAGAAATAATTTTCTAAAATGTGATAAAATGGTTGTTTTCATTTGTACATGATTTATATATGCTCATTATGTGCTTATTATGTGTTTTTGGTGATTATTATTGTCTTGCGACTAACGTGCCTTGGAAGTTTCTACAACTTACCAAAAAGGGCAAAATTGGTATTTTAAGTTTTGTAGGAACATCATATGGTGAAAAATATTTCAAGTGCATATTATTATCTTGGTTATCATGACAAAGGTGGTATTGTGATTATTTTTGATCATCGGGGGCATTTCTGGAGTTTTCTCACACCAGGGGTATTTTGGTCATTTTACCCCCAAGGGTATTTTTGGTATTTTCACTCAAGGAATCTCTTGAGCATATTATTATCTTCATTCTGGAGCTGTGTTATTATTATTTTGAAGATTATATGGTGATCTTATATCTTATTCTCCCAACCGATGATATTATTGACTATAGCTGGATATGTGACGATTTGAGATGTCACATTCTATTTTTTCTTGAAGACCCTCTTATATATATTATAAGAGGATATTAATCATCATCGTTTAGAGATTACAAGGTGTCCTTGGTGCAAGATTCATCACAATATGTAAAGGAGAAGAAAGTATGAATTTTGGTGTTATATGTTGACATAATCTTGTCAACACTTATTCATTATTTTTTATTCACAAAATATGAGTTGGTATACATACATACAACATGAAAAACGTCCATAAACAGGTGGAGAAGGTGGTATACTCATTTTATGAGTTGGGGACAAGAAGACAAACCAAAAGCAAGCTAATTGGCAAAAGTTGTCAACTTGAAATTTCAAATTTGAAGTTAATGGAGACAAGGTTGTTGGAGATGATTATGGAGGTGCTTTATTTCAAAATTCTCAGCCATCACATGGTCTAAAAGTTGGAGAGAATATTCCATCCATTCACACTATAAATAGGAGGCAAGGTGAAGAAGAGAAGACATATACTTGAAAGCAAAAATTGAAGATTGTTGTCTTGCTATTCTCTTCTCATATTTTCGTTCATACTTTGTGTAGCTAAGGGGTTCCATTTCTAGTTGTTGTCCAGCTACACTATACACACCTTCTTGTGTCATATTTGTAAGATTGATTAGCCAAATCTATAAGGCTACATCAATAGGTGATAGAGGTGTTGCAACCAAGAGTTGCATAAAGGTGTTCATCCAAGTCTTGAATAGGGTTGGTGTTTAACCCAAGGATCAAGCTTGGTTCTTGCTGTAATTTGGTTCATACCATAGTGAAATCCAAGGAAAGGTGTTCCTTGCGACTGGAGTAGGTCACATTGACCGAACCAGGATAAATTCTCGGTGTTCTTCTCTTGTTTCTTTATTTCTATTTTCTGCCCGTTTTTTTACTGCAGTTTTCACACCACTTCTCACAATTTGAAAAAATAGCTAAACATTTTCAAAATTCGTGATTTTTGGTGGAGTTATACTTCAGACTGTTAGCTTTCATTTGCAACAAGAATCACTTGATTTGAGCAAGGGAAAGTTAGTCTTTCAGTCTTTGCAAGATAACTGCTCCAATCTGGCTGCAATCTGACCAGTTTTGAGAAAACTTAAATTCTGTATTTTTCAAGAGTTGGTTAAGGTCAGGGCCTTTTTGCAACTTCATCTACACATCCTAATGAGTGTTTTGATATAAAGATCAACCTTTTTGGTTGAGTATTCAAAGAGAAACACGTTTTGCAAAATCAGCAACATTCTGTCCAATTCTGTCCAGATTGACCATCTGAATCTTTTTATTTATTTGAAGGGTCAAACGATCTTATTTTTGTCTGATTTTTGGATAGAGTCTTGTTAACTCATTGAAGTAATATTCTGGAAAGTTTCATAATTTTTGGAGTTGTGTACAATTATTGGTGAATTTTTGAAAAATGGGTTCTGAATCTGAGGTGGTTTCAGATTCTATTTTCAAAGGGGATTTTAACAAAGGGTTGTACTGTAATTTCCGCTAACCACTATTCACCCCCCCTCTAGTGGTGTTTATTGCAGGTGCACGGTCCAACATTTGGTATCAGAGCCAGACCAACACCACTCAAAAGAAGCAAGATTCAACACCATACAAGGCCAAGAAACAACGATTCATTATATACTACTTGTCTCAAATTCAAGGTACATACTATGGCTATTGTTTCTCACAAAGGTGAAATGGAAGGTATGTCTACCCAACGCCCTCCTCTTTTTGATGGCAATAATTTTGTTCATTGGAAACTAAGAATGAGGCTATTCTTAATGGCTATAGACATCGATTTATGGTCTATAGTTGAAGATGGGCCGTATATTCCAACGAAAGTTACACAAGTTAGTGAAGTAACTCAAGAGGTTGAAAAATGTAAAAGTGAATGGTCATCAGATGATAAAAAGAAAATGTCTATGAATGCTAAAGCTATGCAATTACTTTTGAATGGACTTACAACTTCTGAAGCAGGATATGTGTCAAATTGCACAAGCGCACACGACATGTGGAAATCACTTGTATTAAAGCATGAAGGTACTAGTGGTGTTAAAGAGTCAAAAATAAATATGCTTATGACTGAATTAGAGACTTTCAAAATGTTGCCAAACGAATCCATAACATCTATGGATTTGAGGATTACTAATATTTTCAATGCCCTTGAAGCTTTAGGAAAGTCATTTTCGAACAGTGAAAAGGTTCAAAAGGTGTTACGAAGCCTCCCTGCTGAATGGGATCCAAAGGTGACTGCAATCGAGGAGACAAAGTCAATCACTAAGATGGATGAATTGATCGGGTCTCTTAAAGTTTATGAGGTTAAATTAAACCAACGAAAGTCTGAATCGTCTAAGTCATCCGGTAAGTCAATAGCTTTCAAAACAACCGAAACACATGCTAGTAACGATGATAGTAATAGTGATACTGAATTAGACGATGAGTTGATATTGATAGCTAGAAAACTAAGAAAATTTTTCAAACGTCCAAATAGGAATAGACAACGTAATTCTTCTTCTTCTTCTTCTCAACCTAGGAAGAATAACATAAACAAATGGAATAATAAAGAATTAAAGTGTTATGAATGCGGTCAAAAAGGACATATTTCATACGACTGTCCCACGAAGAAAAATAATAACAATAACAACAATAATAAACAAGCCAAAGACAAGGAGGCTCAAACGACAAAGACAAAGGAGTCTAAGGCAAGAAAAGGGAAACGAGCAATGAAGGTGAGCACATAGAGCGACTCATCCGACTCAGAATCCGAAACTGAGGAAGCTCAAGTCTGCTTCGTATCCAATGAGGTATGTTCTTCTTCTGATAGTGATTCTGATAGTGACATGACACTTGATGAAATGTATGAAGAATTCCTAAGAATGCATGCTCACTGTAAGAAGCTCTCTAAAGAAAAGAAGAAACTAGTTGAAGAAAATGACAAGTTGAAGACGTCCAACTTGGAATTTTCCGATCAACTAGAATCTCTTAAACAAGAGTCTACTAATACTCTTGATTCTTTAGAGAATAAAATTGAATCATATAGGAAAGATGAACATAAGATAAAAATGGAAAATAAGATGTTAAAATCTAAGATAGAAAGTTGTGAACATGAAATAACACAACTTAAGTCGTCTAAACTTAACTTAGAAAAAATGTTAGAACAATTTAAATCGGGTGCAAATATGTTAGATACACTTATCTCATCACAAAAGTATGGTAATGATAAAACCGGCTTAGGCTATAAAGAAGAAAATGAAAAAGTAAATAAAAAGACTAAGTTTGTTTCATCTAGTACAAAGTTACCATATAATACAACAAAATCAACTTTGCCTGCTTCTACACCTTCGTCTACTTATATCAAGGCAAAAATGCAACATACACCCATAAAAGCATACACGCATAAACATACATCTAGGCCAAACTTTGCATCTAGACAACATACAAATTATGCCTACATGTACACAAATGCAACTAGACCGAATAAAATGCATACAACTTATTATGAACCTAAGTATAGGCAACACTCTTATAAGTCTTATAGAAATGCCTACAAACACACTTATATAGCGCCATATAAGAAACAAATTCACATGCCTTATACCCATCATAAATCTCGGCCATCCTATAATGATTATCAACCATGGCACAACATGTATAACAATGAATCTTCACTTATGTGGAATAATCATGTATATGCTAATTCTTCTTATTTTCCAAATTATAACAATGCTAAAAATGTGCCTAGAAGGTATATTCAAGGTTGGATACCTAAGGGATATCTAAACAACAATAGTGCCCCTAACATTCAAGGACCCAAATAAAGGGTACCTAAAACTTTGTCTCCATTGTAGGATAAACGCAAGGAATGCAAGAAGGAGGCAAAGTCAAAGAATCTAAAAACCAAATGGTTTTTAGATAGTGGATGTTCGAGGCATATGACGGGGAACCCCAAACTATTCATCGAATTGGAACACATCAAGGATGGAGGAAAAGTAACATTCGGTGACAACAACAAAGGACAAGTTGTTGGAAAAGGAACAATTGGGGACCCTAACACATTTCAAATACGAAATGTGTTATTAGTAAGCAATCTATCTTATAATTTACTTAGTATTTCTCAACTTATAGATTGTGGTTATAATGTCTCCTTTCTTCCCAATTCTTGTGATATAATAAATGAAAAAGAAAAAACGGTCTTAAAGGGAAATAGAGATGGAAATATTTATACTCTTACCTTAGATAACATGTTAGATGCTAAGGTTAAGTGTCTAATATCACATGACTTAGATGTAAATTTATGGCATAGAAGATTAGGCCATATAGGAATTTCAACTATTAAGAAATTATCTAAGAAGAATTTAATTAGAGGAATGCCTAAGTTAGACTTAGATAATTTTCAAATGTGTGAAACATGTATTAAGGGAAAACACATTAAAGAAACCTTAAAACCGAAACATGAAGTGAGTACTAGTCATGTACTAGAATTGCTTCACTTAGACTTATTTGGTCCAAGTAGGACAAGAAGTCTAGGTGGACACTACTATGTGTGTGTCATAGTAGATGATTACTCACGCTACACATGGACATTGTTCTTAACACACAAAGACGATGCTCCATTAGCAATCAAAACTCTTATTAAGCAACTTGAAAATATTTATGAAGAAAATATTAAAAGAATTAGAAGCGATAGAGGTGGTGAATTTAAAAACAAAGACGTAATAAAATTTTGCGAACTATATGGAATAAAACATGAATTCTCACCACCTAGAACACCACAACTTAATGGAGTTGTTGAACGTAAAAATAGAACAATTCAAGAAGTTGCTAGGACAATGCTGTGTGAAAATAAATTACCTAAATATTTATGGGCTGAAGCTGTTAGTTGTGCATGCTATATTATAAATAGGCTCACTATTAGAAAGAAATTAAATAAAACGCCTTATGAATTGCTAAACAATAGACAACCTAAGATAGATTATCTTAAAGTATTTGGATGTAAATGTTTTGTGCTGAACACTAAGGATAATCTAGATAAATTTGAACAAAAGTATATTGAATGCATATTTGTTGGGTATTCAACTAACTCAAGAGCATATAGGTGTTATAATCCTGCATCTAGAAAAATAATTGAATCCATACATGTGAAATTCAATGAAAATGCATGCTTTGAAGTTAGTGATAAACATCAACATAAACAAGAAAATAATGTTGAAAATATGTTTGATGATGATGATATATTACTTGAGCCTGTTCATGATCATCTAGAACCAACTTTCCCTGAACAAGATGTGCATGAACCTTTAGGTGAAATAAATCAAGAAATTTTACAATTGGAAGATAATCTATCTAACTTACAGGATGTTCCAATCGTATATGAAAATGTTCACACGAATGAAACATTTGAACTAGAAGAAGGTGAACCTAGTCAACTTAGGAATTGGTGGCTTATAGAAGATAAACATAAACACCCCAAAGAGCTAATCATTGGTGATCCAAGTGTTGGGGTTAGAACACGTAGAAATATAAGTCAACTTGAAGGACATAGCTTAATCTCACAATTAGAACCTAAGAACGTAAAGGAAGCCTTAGGTGACATATCATGGATAGATGCTATGCATGAGGAATTAAATCAATTCACAAGGAACAACGTGTGGGACTTAGTACCTAAACCTGAAGACAAGTCTATCATAGGAACTAAATGGGTTTTTAGGAATAAAATGGATGAACAAGGAAATATTACAAGTAATAAGGCTAGACTAGTCGCACAAGGTTATAATCAACAAGAAGGAATAGATTATGAAGAAACATTTGCACCCGTTGCACGACTAGAAGCAATTAGATTATTACTTGCGATTGCAAGTATAAGCAAAATTAAGCTCTTCCAAATGGATGTCAAGAGTGCGTTCTTGAATGGATACATCCAAGAAGAAGTGTTTGTAAAACAACCTCCTGGATTCGAAGCTCCGAAGAATCCGAACCATGTTTATAAGCTTAAGAAAGCTCTATATGGTTTAAAACAAGCTCCAAGAGCTTGGTATGATAGATTTGCAAACTTTCTTATTGCAAATAATTATCAAAGGGGGACCATCGACAACACATTATTCCTAAGAAGAAAAGGTAATGATTTGTTAATAGTTCAAATATACGTAGATGATATAATCTTTGGTTCAACCAACCTTACTTTAGTAAAAGACTTCGAAGAATGTATGAAGTCAGAGTTTGAAATGTCAATGGTAGGAGAGTTGAATTATTTCTTAGGACTTCAAATCAAACAAACCCCTCAAGGAATTCACATTAGCCAACTTAAGTATGTCAATGATATGATTAAGAAGTTTGGCTTTGAAGAGTTGAAACCTACAACTACCCCTATGAGTGTTAGTACCAAACTTGATAAGGATGAAAACGGTAAACCTTTTGATGACACACTTTATAGGTCTATGATTGGCTCATTGTTATACTTAACTGCATCAAGACCTGATATTATGTTTAGTGTGTGTATGTGTGCTAGGTTTCAATCTTGTCCTAAGGTATCACATTACAATGCAGTGAAAAAGATCTTTAGATATCTTAAGCATACACCTCACTTAGGATTGTGGTATGATAGAAACGCTAAGTTGGAATTACACGCATATAGTGATGCTGATTATGGTGGTTGCAGGTTAGATAGAAAATCCACTAGCGGTACATGTCAATTTATAGGAACCAATTTGATCTCTTGGTTTTCTAAAAAGCAAGCTAGTGTAGCTCTTTCTACCACTGAAGCCGAGTATATTGCTTTGAGTTTGTGTACTACCCAAATACTTTGGCTTAAACAGCAACTTAGTGATTTTGGCATTAAAATGAATAAGATTCCAATTTTCTGCGATAGCACAAGTGCAATCAATCTTTCCCGGAATCCGGTACTTCATTCTAAGGCCAAACACATTGAGGTGCGATACCACTTTCTTCGCGATCATGTTCAAAATGAGGACATAGTGATAAACCATATAAGAACTGATCACCAAATTGCTGACATCTTCACCAAACCCCTTAATCAAGCCACTTTTGAAAACTTACGAGCCAAATTAGGAATGATGACTTACGATACCATTGTATAGTTCTATCTTTTGCATGATTTGCAAAATAAAGGGGGAGATAGAATAAGAACATGATTTTAGTTGGTAAGTCATGTTTTAGTTGGTAAGTCATGATGAATCATATGCTAAGTTTTATTGGTATAAATTTTGGAGCATAGGTTAAGGGGGAGAGTATGAGTTGAGGGGGAGCAGCATACTATTTAAACGTTGAAAACATAGTTGAAAACATTTGGTTAAACTTTTGGTTATAAGTTGTGACATTAAAATCATGTTAGGTTATTTTGAAAATCATCCAAAAGGGGGAGAATGTTGAGAAATATGTTTGGATAATTTTCAAAGTCATGATTTTAAGTGATGAATACTTAAAAATGTCACACATGGTGTTATATGTGATTAAAAGTTGAACAAGTTCACATCGATCGATCTATGTAAGGCAGATAAGTTTAAGACCTTTCTGTGAGACATCGATCTCTAAACCTAAGACACATCAATCGATCGATGTATATCAAACTCTCACTTCGATCGATCGATGTAGGTCAGAGGCAAAACCTGAACCTTTATGTGAGACATCGATCTATGAAGCTGAGGCACTTCGATCGATCGATGTCTAGAGTTTTTAGAAATAATTTTCTAAAATGTGATAAAATGGTTGTTTTCATTTGTACATGATTTATATATGCTCATTATGTGCTTATTATGTGTTTTTGGTGATTATTATTGTCTTGCGACTAACGTGCCTTGGAAGTTTCTACAACTTACCAAAAAGGGCAAAATTGGTATTTTAAGTTTTGTAGGAACATCATATGGTGAAAAATATTTCAAGTGCATATTATTATCTTGGTTATCATGACAAAGGTGGTATTGTGATTATTTTTGATCATCGGGGGCATTTCTGGAGTTTTCTCACACCAGGGGTATTTTGGTCATTTTACCCCCAAGGGTATTTTTGGTATTTTCACTCAAGGAATCTCTTGAGCATATTATTATCTTCATTCTGGAGCTGTGTTATTATTATTTTGAAGATTATATGGTGATCTTATATCTTATTCTCCCAACCGATGATATTATTGACTATAGCTGGATATGTGACGATTTGAGATGTCACATTCTATTTTTTCTTGAAGACCCTCTTATATATATTATAAGAGGATATTAATCATCATCGTTTAGAGATTACAAGGTGTCCTTGGTGCAAGATTCATCACAATATGTAAAGGAGAAGAAAGTATGAATTTTGGTGTTATATGTTGACATAATCGTGTCAACACTTATTCATTATTTTTTATTCACAAAATATGAGTTGGTATACATACATACAACATGAAAAACGTCCATAAACAGGTGGAGAAGGTGGTATACTCATTTTATGAGTTGGGGACAAGAAGACAAACCAAAAGCAAGCTAATTGGCAAAAGTTGTCAACTTGAAATTTCAAATTTGAAGTTAATGGAGACAAGGTTGTTGTAGATGATTATGGAGGTGCTTTATTTCAAAATTCTCAGCCATCACATGGTCTAAAAGTTGGAGAGAATATGCCATCCATTCACACTATAAATAGGAGGCAAGGTGAAGAAGAGAAGACATATACTTGAAAGCAAAAATTGAAGATTGTTGTCTTGCTATTCTCTTCTCATATTTTCGTTCATACTTTGTGTAGCTAAGGTGTTCCATTTCTAGTTGTTGTCCAGCTACACTATACACACCTTCTTGTGTCATATTTGTAAGATTGATTAGCCAAATCTATAAGGCTACATCAATAGGTGATAGAGGTGTTGCAACCAAGAGTTGCATAAAGGTGTTCATCCAAGTCTTGAATAGGGTTGGTGTTTAACCCAAGGATCAAGCTTGGTTCTTGCTGTAATTTGGTTCATACCATAGTGAAATCCAAGGAAAGGTGTTCCTTGCGACTGGAGTAGGTCACATTGACCGAACCAGGATAAATTCTCGGTGTTCTTCTCTTGTTTCTTTATTTCTATTTTCTGCCCGTTTTTTTACTGTAGTTTTCACACCACTTCTCACAATTTGAAAAAATAGCTAAACATTTTCAAAATTCGTGATTTTTGGTGGAGTTATACTTCAGACTGTTAGCTTTCATTTGCAACAAGAATCACTTGATTTGAGCAAGGGAAAGTTAGTCTTTCAGTCTTTGCAAGATAACTGCTCCAATCTGGCTGCAATCTGACCAGTTTTGAGAAAACTTAAATTCTGTATTTTTCAAGAGTTGGTTAAGGTCAGGGCCTTTTTGAAACTTCATCTACACATCCTAAGGAGTGTTTTGATATAAAGATCAACCTTTTTGGTTGAGTATTCAAAGAGAAACACGTTTTGCAAAATCAGCAACATTCTGTCCAATTCTGTCCAGATTGACCATCTGAATCTTTTTATTTATTTGAAGGGTCAAACGATCTTATTTTTGTCTGATTTTTGGATAGAGTCTTGTTAACTCATTGAAGTTATATTCTGGAAAGTTTCATAATTTTTGGAGTTGTGTACAATTATTGGTGAATTTTTGAAAAATGGGTTCTGAATCTGAGGTGGTTTCAGATTCTATTTTCAAAGGGGATTTTAACAAAGGGTTGTACTGTAATTTCCGCTAACCACTATTCACCCCCCCTCTAGTGGTGTTTATTGCAGGTGCACGGTCCAACATGTAGATGTTACCATCCTTATTTCCTTTTAATACAATTTCTCCTTTTTCATTTGTTATATCACAAGAATCAAGGAGAAAAGTAACATAATAAATGGGATCTATAAGTTGCGAAATGGTTAATAAATTACAAGAAAGATTTCTTACTAACAACACATTTCGTATTTGAAATGTGTTAGGGTCCCCGATTGTTCCTTTTCCAACAACTTTTCCTTTGTTATTGTGACCGAATGTCACCTTTCCTCCATTCTCAATAAGTTCCAACTCGGTGAATAGTTTGTGGTTGCCCATCATATGCCTTGAACATCCACTGTCTAAAAACCATTTGGTTTTTAGCTTCTTTGACTTTGCCTCCTTCTTGCATTCCTTGCTATTTTCCTACAATAGGGACGAAGTTTTAGGTACCCTTTACTTGTGTCCTTGAATGTTAGGGGCACCACCCTTGTTTATATACCCTTTGGGTATCCAAACTTGGATGTACCTTCTTGGCACATATTTGACATTTTTAAAAAGTTGAATAATATAAAGGATTCTCATGTACTTGACCATTCCATTTAAAAGATGATGCATGTTTATACATGTTATACCTTGGTTGATAATTATTATAAAATGACTTATTTTGATAGTGTGTCTAAGGCATATGATTTTGTTTCTTATATGGTTCTATGTATGTGTGTTCATATGCATTTCTATAAGCCTTATATGAATGTTTCCTATAATTATGTCTATTATAATAAGTTGGTTGCGGTTTATTTTGTTTAGACACATTTGCATACATATAGGCATAATTTCTATGTGGTCTAGTTGCAAAGTTTTGCCTAGTTAGACGTTTATTTGTGTGTGCTTTTGTGGGTGCATGTTGCATTTTTACCTTGGTATAAGTAGAAGAAGGTGTAGAACAAGATGTAGCAGGGAAAGTTGATTTTGTTGTATTATACGGCAACTTAGACTTAGATGATACAAAGTTGGTCTTTTTGCCTAACTTGTCACTTTTTTCTATATAACCTAAGCCCTTTTTATCATTTCCATATTCTTGTGATGATATAACTGTGTCAAGCATGTTTTATGCCAGATTTAAATTGTTGTAACATTATCTCTAAGTTTAGTTTAGAAGATTTAAGTTGAACTATCTCATTTTCACAACTTTCTAACTTAGATTTCGACATACTTTTCTCAGTTTTTAATGCATGTTCATTTTCCATATATGATTCAATTTTAATCTCTAAAGAATCAAGAGTATTAGTACACTCTTGTTTAAAATATTCTAATTGATCGGAAAATTCAGAGTTGGACGTCTTCAACTTGTCATTTTCTTCAATTAGTTTCTTATTTTCTTTAGAGAGCCGTTTACAGTGAGCATGCATCCTTAGAAATTCTTCACACATTTCATCAAATGACATTTCATTATCAGAATCTTCATCAGGTGAAGAACTTACCTCGTTGGATCGAAGCAGACTTGAACCTTCTCAGTGTCAGTTTCTGAGTCGGACGAGTCGCTCCACGTGCTTGCCTTCATTGCTCGTTTGCCTCTTCTTGACTTGGACTCCTTTGTCTTAGTCTTTTGCACCTCCTTGTCCTTAGTTTGTTTATTATTGTTGTTATTATTATTATTCTTTGTTGGGCAATCATATGAAACATGTTTTTCTTACCGCATTCGTAGCATTTTAACTCTTTATTTTACCACTTGTTATTTGAAGTTTTCTTAGGTTGAGAAGAAGTAGAAGAAGATTGTTTTCCATTTCTATTTGGTCGTTTGAAAAACTTTCTAAGTTTTCTAGCTATTAATACTAAATCATCATCTAATTCATTATCACTATTACTATCATCATTATTTGTATGTGACTCAGTAGATTTGAAAGCAATAGACTTACTGGATGATTTAGATGATTCAGACTTTTGTTGGTTCATCTTTACCTCGTAAACTCTAAGTGAACCGATCAATTCATCCATTTTAGTGATTGATTTTGTTTCTTCAATTGCCGTGACTTTAGGATCCCATTCAGCAGGAAGGCTTCGCAGCACCTTTTGACCCTTCTCGTTGTTGGTAAATGATTTTTCTAAAGCTCCAAGGGCATTGAAAATATTAGTAATCCTGAAATCCATAGACGTTGTGGATTCGTTCGGCTACGTTTTGAAACATGCAAGCTCAGACATAAGCATGTTTATTTTTGGCTTTTTTACACCGCCAATACCTTCATGCTTTAATTCTAAAGATTTCCACATGTCGTGTGCACTTGTGCAATTTGAAACATATCCTGCTTCAGAAGTTGTTAGTCCGTTTAACAATAATTGCATATCCTTAGCATTCATTAACATTTTCTTTTTATCTTCGGAAGACCATTCACTTTTATATTTTTCCACTTCTTGTGTGACTCCACTAACTTGTACATTTTTCATTGGAATGTACGGCTTATCTTCAACTATAGACCATAAATCAATGTCTATAGCCATTAAGAATAGCCTCATTCTAAGTTTCCAATGAACGAAGTTATTTCCATCGAAAAAAGGAGGACGTTGTGCAGACATACCTTCCAACTCACCTTTGTGAGAAGCTATGGCCATTGTATGTACCTTTAATTTGAAATTAACAGGCTACTTTGAATTGTTTATTCTTGACATTGTCTTGTTCGTATGGTGTTGAATCTTGCTTCTTAAATGGGGTAGACCAGCTCTGGTACCAATTGTAGGACATTGCACTTGCAATAAACACCACTAGAGGGAGGGTGAATAATGGTTAGCGAAAATTACACTACTACCCTTGATTAAAATCCCATTTGAAAACAGAATCTGAGACCACTTCAGATTCAGAGCCCGTTTTTGAACAATTAAAAACAATCCTTGTACACAACTTCAAAAATTATAAAAATTTTCAGATCTTAGCTTCAATGTCTTAAAAAGACACTATCCAAAAATCAGATAAAAATAAGATCTTTTGACCCTTCAAACAAATAAAAATATTCTGATAGTCAATCTGGACAGAATTGGACAGAATGTTAATGAAATTGGAAAATACGTTTCTCTTTGAATACTTAACCAAAAAGGTTGATCGTTATGTCTAAACACTCCTTAGGATGTCTAGTTTATGTTTCCAAAAGGCCCTAACCTTAAACAACAATTGGTTAAAATAGAATTCAAGTTTTCTCAAAACTGGTCAGATTGTAGCCAGATTGGAACAGTTATCTTGCAACAGCTAAAAAGACTAACTTTTCCTTGCTCAAATCAAGTGATTCTTGTTGCAAATGAAAGATAACACTCTGAAGTATAACTCCACCAAACCTCATAAATTTTGAAAGTGTTTAGCTATTTTGTCAAAACGTGAGAAGTTGTTTGAAATATGAACTGAAAAACAAGCAGAAAACAGAAAAATGTAAAGAAGACAAGAACACCAAGGACTTATCCTGGTTCGGTCAATGTGACCTACTCCAATCCCAAGGAACAACTTTTCTTGGATTTCACCATGGTATGAACAAAATTACAACAAGAACCAAGCTTGATCCTTTGGCTAAACACTAAACCTATTCAAGACTTGGATAAACACCTCTAAGCAACTCTTGGTTGCAACACCTCTATCACCTATTGATGTAGCCTTATAGATTTGGCTAATCAATCTTACAAATGAGACACAAGAGGCTTGTAGCTCTAAAAAAAATATCACAAGAACACCTTGGTAACAAATAATGAAACAAGAATGAAGAGAAGAACAAGATAGCAAGACAAATCAACTTTTACTTTCCAAGTGTGTGTTCTTCTTCTTCACCTTTGCCTCTTATTTATAGTGTGAAACGACTCTTGAAGATAAGAACTCTTATGTGTCACCATCATCATCATCAATTCTTAAGTGTCTTCACGTCATTGGTTGGCCACATAAACACCTTGTACACTTGGCAAAATTAAACAACATAATTGGTCGACCTTGGAAATCACCTTGGCCGATTTTTACACTTCATTTTGTCTTGAAAATGTTGAAGATAATGTAGTAGGATAAAATGGCATAACAACTCCACTATCTCCTCAAATTTTTGCCATGAGAATAGGCATGTGGGAGCTGAAAAATTCAAATAAAAATCAGCTCTAAAATAGCCTTGTAGCCGTTGGCTACAGCTGGCAATTTTTGTCAACTAGTTTTTTTCTGGTTGGTCTACTTGTCACCAAGTTATAAAATGAGTACACCATCATTTCTACCTGTATATACATGTTTTTGAGGCTGTATATATGCATATCAACTCAGATTTTTGAAGTAGAAAACAACAAATAAAAGTTGACAAGATTATGTCGACATATAACACAAAAATTCCCATTTTTTCTCTTTGTATGTTGTGATCAATTTCACACCTTTAATACCTTTAAATTCTATGAAAAATTATGATTAATATCCTCCAATGACATATAGAAGAAGGTCTTCAAGAAAAAAGAGAATGTGACATCACAACTCGTCACACATCTAGCTACTGTCGATAATAACATCAAATAGATAAATACGATAGAGAACCACCAAATAATCTTCAAGATAATCATAAATCAACTCCAAAATGAAGATAATAATATACTCAAGGGATTTCTTGAGTGAAAATACCAAACTTGCCCTCAAGGATAAAATGACCAAAATGCCACTGGTGAGAGAAAAGTCTAGAAATGACTCGGATGGTCAGAAATAGATATAATGATACCTTTGTGATGATAAATATAATATGAATGTGTGCTTGACATTTTCACTATGTCATGTTCCTACAAAACTCAAAATACCAATTTTGCCTTTTTTTTGATAAGTTGTAAAAACTTCCAATGCACATTAGTCACAAGACATTTATAATAATCAAAAACAGAAAATATCAACATAATGAATATATACAAATCATGTATAAATGAAAACAACCACTTTATCATATTTTAGAAAAATATTTCTAAAAACTCTAGACATCGATCGATCGAAGTGCCTCAGCTTCAGAGATCGATGTTTCACAGTGAGTTTCAGATTTTGTCACTGACTTACATCGATCGATCCAAGTGAGGGTTCGATATACATCAATCAATCGATGTACATCAATCAATCAATGTGTGTCAGGTTTAGAGATCGATGTCTCACAGTAAGGCCTTGGTTTTTCTATGCCTTACATGGCTCAATCGATATGAGGGATTAAAGTTCATCGATCGATCGAAGTGCAACAACCTGAGAGATCGATGTCATTTTCTCAACTTTTTCAAATTTTAATCATTTATGACACCATGTGTGATATTTCTACGCATTCACCACTTAAAATCATGACCTTGAAAATTATCCAAACATATTTCTCAACAGGATACCCGTGAGGAGCTTAGTGGGCCCAGCTGCTAGATTCTGTACTTATGTTATTCCCGCGATGTATTCATTTTTCTTTCGTACTGGTGACACTATGATGTATTGAGAATTAGTATTGTATGTTGCTTATGATTTGTCTATTTTATGATACTTCCGCTATTTCGATACATGTTTATATCGACATGCATATAAATGTTATCGACGTCTTGTACTTCTCGTATCAGAGTACGGCGGATGCTCCGTGCCGAGACCATAGTCCCGGACGGGCTGCTACAGGTGGTATCAGAACAATGGCTCTACATCCACAGCAGACAACATAAAGTAAACGAGGACATGTTACTTAAGTTATGATTTTAGAATCTAGGTGATGATCATAGACATAAGGATGATCTTAGACCGAGAGCGACAGCTTTAGGTTAAGTCCGCTAGCACGTTTTAGATATGAAAGGCCAAAAGAACCTCCCCTCTACTTGCTTAGTCAATGAACACCTCCGAACCCTAATTACTAGAATTATTCCCGCAGGGACTGATCAATCAACGAGAGCTAAAACTTTATACGTAATTGTCTACACAAAGACTAGCCCCTGAATTAGGGTAAGACAAGAAAGATTTTAGACAACCTTAGTCAAAAACCCTAAATCAAAAAGGATACCACAAGGGTATTTCTGACCACAGCAACGGTACGAAATATAGTATTATGGAATGAAACAGGACAATGTTCCCGCTTATAACGAAAATACCCGACATTGGTTTAGGGTAAGGAAGAATCATAGTTATCGAGAATTAAAATTTTTTAACAGACTAACGACTACTAGGCAATAATTTGTTAACATTACGATCGGCGGAATTAGTCAGAATACGGTATAAGGAGTTTATAGCAATAACTAAAATGTTGAAGTCAGATTTTTCAAAATAGGTCAAAAATGTTGGTTAATTTCCTTACGTAATAAGTACAAGGAAGTCTCCTAGTTTGTAGGGGTTTTGTTTTGGTATATTTCCTTTAGGTGTTATTTATTTTCCTATTAGGTTAAGGTTTGTCTAGGCTAGAGAGTCTATTTAAAGGGGTCGGCCGAACCGTTGTAGCGGCGGCGAGTGTTGTTCGGTTTTGAGTTATTTTCTGAATATTAATAAAGTGAGTTGTGCTTTATTCGTGTTGTGTTTTTTGAATCCGTGTTGGTATCAGAGAGGGCGTTGTTACTTCAATTGGTATCAGAGCAATTGTTGTTACTTCAATTGGTATCAGAGCCAAGGTTGTTTGGAGAGGGAGGAGCCACCGTGGTAGGGTTGCCGTGTTAGGGTTGATCCCGTGAGGAGGCTGCCGTGTTCTTCGAATCAACAAGGGTCGGATTCCGTTCAACACAACAACAAGTAGTTAATCAAAAAAAAGGAAAAACCGAGAAGGACCTGGTTGTGACAAGTCGGCCGAAGTTTCAAAGGGCTGTTGGTGCCGTTGTGGTTGAAAGCAAAGGGCGTGCCGTGTTGTTCAACCGTTGTTGCAGACGCCGGCGTTGGACTCAGAGGATAGGCCTTCTTCAGTCAAATCCCGATAATTCCTCTGAGGAGCACGCCAAATAGGACAAGGCCAATTTGCTTGGGATCCTTTCCATGATAGCAGAAGTAGAAAGATTTCTTTCGATGAACCACGATTGGGTATAATTGCATTGCTTTTGCCTGAAAATCCACCATCCGTTGTGGTATTCAATTACTCAGAAGGACCAAGAACAGCATTGCCCTCAACAGCTGCCTTTGGTTGGACTGGTGCACCATCTGGACGAGAAAGCTTGTGGTGCAGGAAAAGAACGGGCGATACAAAGGACAGGGGATTTGAAGATTTCTATTGGAATTCTGTCGGAGCCAAGGTTGGTTGAAAGGAGTTGTTGGTGCCGAGGGTGGACCGAAAGCTTTTGGTATTTGTCGTGTTCATTGAAGTGGCTGATACATCAACGAGATCGGATTCTTTTTCTGCTGTAGTTGAAGATTCGTGATACCGAAGGAATCTTCAACTCGAACAATGAGCAAAACTGGTGAGAGTAGCACTCGACCATCAAGCACCACATCACAACAGCGTGTGAGAGAGGTTGGATCGACTTCCGTACAGTACCCGATGCTTTCTCCGACGAATTATACCGTGTGGGCTATGCGAATAAAAGTTGTTCTAAGAGTTCACAAGGTGTGGGATACGATTGATCTAGGTTCGGATGATGCCGAGAATAATGATGTCGCAATTGCTCTACTGTTTTAAGCAATCCCCGAGAATTTGATCTTACAAGTCGGCCATCAAGAAACATCGAAAGGAATTTGGGAAGCCATAAAGACGAGATATTTGGGTGCAGAGAGGGTCAAAGAGGCGCGACTTCAAACCCTAGCTGCTGAATTCGATAGACTCAAGATGGCGAAAACGGATTCTATCGATGTTTATGCTGGAAAGTGTCCGAAATTTCAGCAAAGTTGGCCTCCCTTGGGCAGCCCCTAGATGACTCCAAGATGGTCAAAAAATTCCTTAATGGTTTGCCGAGATCGAAGTACATACACATTGTTGCCTCACTAGAACAAGTGTTGGATTTGAACAAGATCGATGTCGAAGATGTTGTTGGTCGCTTGAAAGCGTACGAAGAACGAATTAACGAAGAAAGTTTCAATACTACATCAGACAGTACTTTGTTATATTCATCTTCTTCCGATCAACAAAATAAGGGATTTTCGGATCAGAGAGACAGAGGCCGCGACTCACGTGGAAAAGACAGAGGCCGAGGCTGAGAGACGAGGAGGGATCGCCCGAAGTTAATATGTTTTAGTTGCGACAAGCCCGGACACTTTGCAAGCAAGTGTCCCGAGAAGTTAAGATGTTTTCGTTGCGACAAGCCCGGACACTTTGCAAGCAAGTGTCCCAAGAGAAAAACAAAAACGGATGAGGCATTTATCTCTGATGAGCATGATGTAGATGAAACGGTGTTTGTCCACGAAGGTGTTGATTACGTACCTCAAGAAGTGTGCTTGAATGAAAGGAGCTTGATGCCGAGTAAATTGACTTCTGAGCCTATGGAAGATCATATATGGTATCTGGATAATGGTGCGAGCAATCATATGTCGGGAAATAAATCTTACTTCTCCAAGTTGAATGAAAATGTGAAAGGCAAAGTAAGATTTGGAGATGGATCTTGCGTTGAAATTAAAGGCAAAGGAACGGTACTTCTTCAAGGCAAGACAGGGGAACAAAAGCTGCTTACCAAAGTCTATTATATACCAGAGTTGAGGAGCAACATACTCAGCCTCGGACAAGCCACAGAGGGTGGTTGTGAGGTGAGATTGAAGGGTGAGCACTTGATGATGTATGATAGGGGCGGCCGTTTATTGATGAAGGTTGAAAGGAGTCCGAATCGATTGTACAAGATTTGTATAAAGCCGGGTGTTCCGATATGTCTTCAAACCGAGAAGAGAGCAAAGAAGCTAAAAGATGATCTGGGTTTAGCAAAGGGCGAAATTTTGCGGTTAAGAAGCCAAACGAGCTCATCGAAAAGGACCCTGAATGATAAGCAACAGGAAGCTGTTGAAGTAAGAGCTACCAAATCTGCTGCAGCTCGACAGAATTTGGAGATGAGGGAACTTAATGGGAAGGCTATGAAAATCGAAATGGAGCATCGTGATGCAAAAGATGTACGAGACAGGGACTGGTCCCATGAGATGGAAAGAGAGCGTCCTCCAGACCGTGACTCTGGCATGGGGGATGTGAGTCAAGAAAGGAACCAAAGTCCATATACAAGGTATGATCGTTCTCACTCAAGTTCTCATGTGCCGGATGACCGGACAAGATCAAAGTCACCTCGAAGTCGAAGGAGTGGCGACGAGCAAAGAGCGGAGATCTTGACGAAGCCGTTGGCGCGGACGAAGTTCAAAGAGATGCGAAGCTTGCTTGGCGTGGAAGACCTTCCGAGGGTACATTCGGAAATTAAGGGGGAGAATGTTGGTTAATTTCCTTACGTAATAAGGACAAGGAAGTCTCCTAGTTTGTAGAAGTTTTGTTTTGGTATATTTCCTTTAGGTGTTATTTATTTTCCTATTAGGTTAAGGTTTGTCTAGGCTAGAGAGTCTATTTAAAGGGGTTGGCCGAACCGTTGTAGCGGCGGCGAGTGTTGTTCGGTTTTGAGTTATTTTCCGAATATTAATAAAGTGAGTTGTGCTTTATTCGTGTTGTGTTTTTTGAATCCGTGTTGGTATCAGAGAGGGCGTTGTTACTTCAATTGGTATCAGAGCAATTGTTGTTACTTCAAAAAATACCAGCCTTACTAGAGATATTGATAAATAGCAACAAGCACACATTGTTATCGGAAAGATTGTAGGAAGAGAGATTAGTCCAATCTTGGACTAAGAGTTGATCTCTAGGAACATTGAGTTACTTAGACGAACCAACTAAGCTTGGATTAAATAAGGGTAAGCATGAACGGATAGGGATGTTATACATTTGGAATTTAACTGAGTTAGAGTTAACGGTTGAAATAATCAAATAAAAAAGAATGATAAGTCAGAGTGGCGAAATTTGCTGACTAGAATTAGTAAAGCTTAAGTTGATAATATTAGTGTATTACAAAAAGTCGACTGAGACACTGTTTTGAGAAACACCACGACAGTTTGATGTTCTTAAAATGGGATGGGTATTATCGTAAGGAAATAAACCTATGATCAAATCATAGCTCTATAAGTTACGATTTTAAAAAAGCGAGTCTGAAAACTTATTTATGAAGGATGTACGTGACATGTGATAAATAAAGATTAAGTAGAATTACACTAAGTAATGGATTACGACTCAATACACAAGTTTTAAGGATGAAACTTCTTGTATGGGAGAGGAATGTTACGACCTGCACCCCTAAGCCTTTAGGAAAAAAGAAAACAAAGGAAATTATGTATATTAAAATAGGTTGTACCGAATAGAATCAAGTAAATTGTTGTGCTGCGTTAAGTGGTATAGGTAAGAAATGTGGAACACACTAAGATACATAAGCGCACCTTAAGTAACAAAAAGATATTGTGGAATAATTAAGAAAATTAAACTTTAAGGCACACATATTATTCTACATTTAAATTAATGAAAAAGAAAAGTTAGGACATAGAAAGTGAGGTGGATAAAAATTTGTCCTATTATGTCCACTTAAGTACCCATGGCCACCCCCATCTAACGCAAGTGGAAGAATATTTTATTTTCTTCTTCCATTATCATTAGTATTATTACACCATTCCACCTTCAACCAATCAAAATACATACAACTAATCACTGTATGGCTTGAAATAGGCTAGTACAGAATGGAATGCCAAGTTCACAAACTTTCTGATTTCTCTAGGGTTCTCACAGTCAAAGAATGACTATACATTATTCACTAAGCTATCAGATAATTTCTTTGTTTTGGCGATGAATACGCCGATTCGACTTGAATGTCTCTGAAGGACATGATAATGGTATATCAAAAACAAGTCTAAAACGTGGACACCCAGTTGGTGTAAAAGATAAAAGCCCTCGAAAGAGAATGGTACAAATAATACTCCAAAAGAGAATACTCAACAAGAGATTAGATGTTCACAACTTGAAAGCGCTATAGAAATAAGAACTGATCAGTTTTAAAATCAATAAACAAGTTACTCCTGAAGAAGCAAGTGAACACAATTTTGAAAAGATCTCTTTCAATTATCAGAGAAAATTGGGATAGACAAATGATCATTATTGATCATGTATTGATTAAGGATTGCATATGAAATTATGAATCAGGATCCTGAACCAATGTTAACTGAAAAGTATCGACAAAGAAATCGTTTCAAAATAAAGGATCTGGGCAGTCTAAGATATTTTCTTGGCATTGAAGTGGCTAGATCATCCAAGGGGATGGTACTTAATCAGAGAAAATATGCTTTGGAGCTGTTGGAGGAGATAGGTTTCTTGGGATGTAAGCATGTGGCAACACCTATGGAAAGCCATGTCAACCTGGTGCATAATGATTCAAGCCTGCTGGACAGTGCTACTGAGTATAGAAGACTAATAGGGAAATTGATGTACCTTATAATTACTAGGCCTGATATTGCCTTCAGTGTACAACAATTGAGCCAGTTTTTGGATTGTCCTACTATAAATTATTTAAAGGCTGCACATAGAGTCTTAAGGTACTTAAAGGGTTTGGTTGGTCAAGGGATCTTATTGCCTAGCACTGGTGAACTGAAATTGAAGGGGTTTGTGGATTCAGACTAGGCAGGATGTCAAGAGACCAGGAGGTCTGTTATTGGATATTGTGTATTCTTAGGAGACAACCTGATGTCCTGAAAGGCAAAGAAGGAGACTACGGTATCCAAGTCCTCAACAGAAGCAGAATATAGAGCAATGGTCACAGCTGTGTGTGAAGTGCAGTGACTGCTTTACTTGGCCAAATATTTGATGCTTACTGAGACAGAACCGGTGGAATTGTTTTGTGATCGCAAGAGTGAGCTGTACATTGCTGAGAATCCTGCGTTTCATGAAAGGACGAAACATATAGAGATAGATTGTCACATAATGAGGGACAAGGTGCAACAACGTGTGATTAAATTGATGCCAGTTAGAACGCAGTTCCAGTTAACAGGTACATTTACTAAGGCATTGGACAATAAGAGATTGAATGAGCTGGTGAGGAGACTGGGAGCATACGATATATATATATATATGGCAAGCTGAGCTTGAGGAGGGCTGTTACAAGATGAGACATGCAATGATTGGAGAAGTGAGGCTGCAATTGTTGATTCAGGGACGGATTCATGACAGAGTAAAGCAGAATCGTTGGATTAAGATCTTAATCTACGGTGTATATTGGTTGGAAGTGAAGAGAGTACGTGGGGGCAGGATGATCCAACAAGATTACGGAGGAGTGCAGCTGCAATGTGCAGAGCAGGAAAGGAAGAAGAAAAGAGTACCGCGGGAAAGTTCAAATTGGTGTGAAATGACAATTTTACCCCTTTTAATTGTAATGGTTCAGTATTAGCTGAAAAGGAAATTATGTAATTTCAGTAGGGCATTTATTTTCTTCTTATTTCTTGTACATATTCTGGCTCGTTCGACGATTTGCACAATCAAGACATCAAAGGCTCACATCTTCAATTTCTCTCTCCTCCGAATGTTCTTACTCTTTGATTCATATTGCGTGTTCTTGATTCTTCATATCAAGATTCTGTGATGGATTTTGCTTGATGTTTTTCGGTTGCTGCTTGAATTAGAATGTTGTTGAATGTTTTACATGTGAGGATAATACCATCCAATATTCAATATTTTTTCTTATTCACTTCACCTCCAAAACTCAAGTTCACAAATTTATCATGAACGACATGATCATTCACTTGCTTTGGTGTTGACATGTCTTATTATTCCTGTGATGGTGTTATTGACAACAGATAAAAGTGGTATGTACAGGGGATAGTAATGTGACTGATACTTCATGACCAAACAATTGAAGAAAAATAAGATTGTAAGGTTGCATTCTACAAATCATAAACCTCAAAAGTTCAAGAATCGACCTACTCATTTGAATACCTCTTGAAGTTCTCATTTCCCTTGGATTAAGCTAATGTACAAGGGTTAGTCTTATACGTCAATGAATCTTCTCACACATCTGATCAACTTCTAAAATCCAAAAAGATCCATTAACATTCATTTGTTCTTCAATCATGAAATATCTTGCAAAAAGATAATGTAGTATAGCATTAAAAAAATTGTCTCCAGAAACTTTTGAAGTGTATACACTACTATTCTTTGTACAATCTCAAGCTTAGATCAGCTGGTAAATTACTATCCTCTCTATATCATCATGCCTTCACTTTCTAAATGTAATACTATTGCTATTGTTAGGAATTTGGAAAACTCTTCTATTAATCTCAAAGAAAATTACAGGAGGAGCCACGCTCATGCTACTACAGAAAACCAATTCCTTTTATGCACTTCTCATATAAGTAGTGTATAACCCACTACCAACTGTCTCTAAAAAAGCTTTACAAATCCTTCTCGTTGGTGTATCGCTTCTCCAGAAATATGCTATTTATAGATAAATGAAGATCAAGAAAACCCATATGTTTTAATATTCCAATTGCTGCTCCACTTTTCTTTGTCAAAATATATGTGCTACTAGCCAACACAATTAAACAAAAGAGAGCTACTGCAGAAGTTATCAAGGATACTACTCAAGTCGCTATTCTAAACAGTGTTCACCATTACTGTGAATTTTATGAACAATTCATGTAATTAATTAACAAATCGATATGATCACACAATCAAGAACACAAGTGACGAACACAAACGAAAAGTGCAAATCACAAGGATTACAAGAGGAGAATATCAAGAATGCTCGGTAGAGGAGCAGTTGGAAGCTAAAATGCAGTAACCGTCAATCTCTGTTTGTTACAGACTTTAAAAGAGAAGGAAATCTGTAAAAGTACTAAAATGCCCCTCAACTAATTCAGTCACTCTTTAATAAAACAAGGCCATTTTTGCCATCTCCTTCCAAATACAAATTCTGGTGACACAATCCTTCTTCTCCCTTTTTCTATTTCTTCGCAGCTAATGTATTTCAGCCTTCATACACTATTGATCTTATTTCTCATCCGATGGTTGCCAAGAATGCTAACTAGGATCACGATCTGTCACACCCTTCCTCAAGCCATGCTTGCCATAAGGGTGAACACTCCAATTGATTGCAACACCATTGCTAACCTCCTGTGATCCAAAGCCTTTGTGAACATGTCTGCCAGTTGAAGATCTGTGCATATAGGCATCAACCTTAGGGTCCCATTCTGTACCTTCTCTCTAACAATATGACGGTCTATTTCGATGTGTTTGGTCCTTTAATGAAACTCCGGATTTTCAGCAATGTAAATAATACTTTTGCAATCACAAAAAAGCTTCACTGGTTAGTGATCAGGCAATTTCAAATCATCAGACAGGTACAACATCCATTGCAATTCACAAGCCACAGCAGCCATAAGCATGTATTCAGCCTTAGCTGAGGATCTTGAAATCGTAGTTTTCTTTTTAGCTTTCCAGAAAATTAGAGAACCACCTAAAAATACACAGTATCCCGTTATGGACCTCCTACTCTCATTGCATCCTACGGAGTCAGAGTCTTAAAAGCCCTGTAATTGCAGTGTGCCTGTGCTAGGGAAGAGTAGTCCTTGCCTTGCAGTCCCTTTCAATTACCTTAACACTCTATGAGCTGTTTTGACGTGATTGATTGTGTGACAGTCAAGAAACTGTCTCAGTTGGTGTACTGGGAATGACATGTCAGGCCTAGTGAGGGTAAAGTAGATGAGTTTACCTATAAGACTTCTATACTGGGAGACACCAACATAGGGATCTGAATCATTGTGAGTTAAAGCTTGGTGCGCCTCCATAGGTGTTTTGGCTTGTTTGCTTCCCAGGAAAACACTTTCTTCGAACAATTCAAGTGTGTATTTCCTCTGGTTTATGATCAGGTCATCTTTAGACCTTGCCACCTCAATTCCTAAGAAGTATCTCAACTTACCAAGATCATTTATTCTAAATTTCTGGTGTAGCAAATCTTTAAGTTATTGTATGGCTTCCAGACTGTCACAACTCATTGTCATATCATCTACATATACAAGCAAAACCAGTATAGAAGTCCCAACTACTTGGTGAACATGGTGTAATCACACTTAGACTGTGTGAGCCCCTGAATGATCAGAAAACTTGTGAGCTTGGCATTCAAATCCCTGCTTGTCTGTTTAAGGCCATAAAGGGAATTCCGAAGTTTACACACCATCTCAGGCCTTGGCAACATAGTTCCTGGTGGAGGTGTCATGTAAATTTCTTCATGAAGATCACCATGAAGAAAAATATTGTTGATATCAAGTTGTTGAAGATGTCATTCCCTTTTGGCTGCCTAAGCCAATACTGCAGTCATCTTGGTTACAAGAGAGAATGTATCTTGATAATCAATACCATACTGTTAGGTGTACCCTCTTGCAACTCACCAAGCTTTGTATCTCTCTACACTCTCATCAGCTCTGTATTTCACTTTGTACCCCCATTTGCAACTAATGGGATGTTTGCCTGGAGGCAAAGGCACCAAGCTCCAAGTTTGATTCTCCTCCAAAGCCTTGATTTCAGCATTCATAGCATCTTGCCAGGCTGGGACAGTAGCTGCTTCCACATAAGAGGAAGTATCTACATGCCTGCTTATATTCAATGTGTAAGACTTATACTGAGGAGCTAAAGATGCAAATGTCAGAAGAGAGGCACGAATCAGAGGCTGAGGCCAGATTACAGTAGTAATCTTGAAGATGTGATGGAGGCTTTTTGAGTCTAGGAGTTCTGTAGTGAGTTGCAGAAGGAGTAGGTTGTCTCTCTGAAACTGCATGTGCGTTTGGCATTGTGTCAGGTATGGGTGGTAATTCAACATATAGATTTCCAAAAGAAGGGTTATGTGTCACAGGAGAGCCTGATGATCCAGAGGAAGATTCATGAGAGGCTTGAGGATTAACAGGTGAGAGAGGTACAGGATGGCCAATAGAAGGCTGTAAATCTGTGGTTTCATATGGATGTTGGTGTTGAGGTTCAGATGGCAATGAATGGGCTGTGGGATCAGAAGAAACGGGTGCTTGATCACCATACCAAGATTGAGTGTGTGTGGTAAATGGTGCATAGGGGTAGTTTTTGGTAGGAGAATTATGAGCTTGAGAGTCTGTGGGGAGTTAAAAAGGAAAGATGTGCTCATGAAAGGTCACATCTCTCGAAATAAATACATCATTGGTGGTAATGTTTTGCAAAATACATCCCTTATAGTGTGATGATATGCCAAGGAAAACACTTTTGAATGCCCTGGGTGCAAACTTTTCCTTATGCGGATATGTATCAGTGGCAAAAGACAGGCATTCAAAGACCTTCAAATGATCATATTTGGGGTGAGTATTGTAGAGTAGTTCATGAGGTGTTTTGTGGTTAAGAAGGGGAGAGGGAGTAAGATTAATAAGATAAGTTGAATGCTGAATGCAAACCCCCCAATATTGGCTTGGCAGATGTGACTGAAATCTTTTGGCTCTTGCAACATTTAGCAAGTGTTGATGCTTTCTTTCTACCAGCACGTTTTGCTGTGGGGTATAGACACAGCTGGTTTGATGAATGATTCCTTTATGTGAAAGGAAGGAATTCATGTTAAATTCTTGGTCATTGTCAGTTCTAATAACTTTGATGAAAGAATTAAATTGCACAAGTACAAACTGATAAAAGCTCTCTATAATCTTTCTTGCTTCATATTTTGATTTCATCATGTACACCCAAGAATATCATGTATAGTCATCTACCACAGTAAGGAAATAGTGTTGTTTGTATATATTAGGGTATTTGTATGGGCCCCAGATGTCCATGTGAATGAGAAAAAAGGGTGAAGCAGAAATAGAAGATGAAATAGGGAAGGGCAATCTTTTTTCTTTAGTAAGAGGACAAACAATACAACAATCGTAATCTACTTTAGTAATGATACTTGGTTGCTGCTTGTGTACTTCCTTCAGTCTAGCTATTCCCATATGGCAAAGTCTCATGTGCCATAGCATGCCCTCAGTTACAGATGCAACTGAGTACTGAGATGTAATGAAACAAGATCTTGTTAAGGTGTGATTGGTTATGCCCTGCAGATGGTATAGCCCCTCTCTCTTTTCAGCTAAGCTAATCATCATTTTTGTCCTCTTTTCCTGGATTAGGCACAGATGGCCATCAAAGATAATAGTGATAAGTCCATGATGAGTGAGTTTACTAAGGGATATAAGAATAAAGGTGAAGGTAGGAATATAGAACACATCATGTAAGATCAGGTCAGAATTGATCCTCGCTGTGTCTATATGAGTGACATTGTCTATATGATTCAAGGGAAGATTAACAGAAATGCAAGAAGTAGGTTGATATGATTCAAAGAGATAAAGACATGAGCAAATGTGATCTATAGCTCCAGAGTTTAAAATCCACACAGTTGAACTTTCACAAGATGTACTACCTTCACACTTACCTGAAGCCTTTGCCTGCTGGGCACTCATCACTGCAAGCGGACCACTATTGAAACTAGAGTTTATTGCTCCCTCCTTATGTCCCTTATCTTGATGGTCCCTAAGCAGGTTAAGCAACTGTGAATATTGTTCTTGAGTCAGATTTGGGACAGTGCCTGAATCTGAGCCCATCATATTGTGTCCACCATCCTCATAAACCTATATTACATCACCATCATTCTGGTTTAGTCCTTCATCCTGATATTGATAACTATACTCTCCACTTACACCGTTTACACTATTTCTTGTCTTATATCCTGGTGGACACGTATTTTTCTTTTAACAACAATCAATTGTATGCTCAAGCATATTACAGAAAGCACATACAGGTACTTTAGAGTTTGGAACACCTGACCTTGAGAAGTCCTTCCTATAACCTTTGTTGGCAAGTCTGGGTAGCAGAGCGCCATTGCTTGTTCCCAACCCCGACCTAGTTTGAAAACCACCATATCTGGAATTGCCTTCCACATTCATTACTATTGAGGGATTATTACTGAAATGTGGTTGATTATTAGAATATGCAAGTTTCCTTTCGAATTTAACAGTCATGGCAAAGACTTTCTTAAGACCTGGCAATGGTGTTGACAACAACACTTGAGATTTTACGGCCTCGAATTCCTCATAATAACAGAGTCATTCTCAAAGAATTTATGCATCTAAGTAGTTAAATCACAAGTACACCTATGTCAATCGCAACTAGGTATGGATCTTAATATAAGTAACTCTTCCCAAAGCACTTTCAATCTGGTGTAATACTCTGTGACTAAGAAGTTACCTTGTTTAGCGGCATAAAACTCTTCCTGAAGTTCTGACAGTCTGAAGGCATCCGTGTTTTATACCTATGCTTTAAATCATTCCATATATCTGAGGCATCATCCAACCACATGACACTTTGTCCTATAGGACCACTGACAGAGTTCACCAGCTAGGCTGCCATCATATTGTTTGCTTTGGTCCAAGCCGCATATCTTCGAGATGCTTCAGCGGGTTTGACAATCGTACTGTCTGCAAAACCTATTTTGTTTTTGGATTGGAGAGCACGCTTGAAACTCCTACTCCAACTGTGGTAATTGCGATCATCAAGCAACGATTGAACAAGAGTCAAAGAAGGACTATCACTCGGATGTACATACAAAGGATCATCCGAAGGATCTGCATGATTAGTAGAAACAAACGCAGACTGCAATGAGGAGGGAGAATTGTTGTTGTTTGCCATAAAGGTTCCAAAATTCATTATTGAATGCTCTGATACCATGTGAATTTTATGAACAATTGATGTAATCAATTAACAAATATCACACAATCAAGAATACAAGTGATGAACACAAACGAAGAATGCCAATCACAAGGATTGCAAGAGGAGAATATCAAGAATGCTCGGTACAAGAGTAGTTGGGAGGTAAAATGTAGTAACTGTCAATCTATTTGTTACAGAATTTAAAAGAGAAGGAAACGTGTAAAAGTACTAAAATGCCCCTCAGCTAATTCAGCCACTCTTTAATAAAAGAAGGACATTTTTGTCATCTACTTCCAAATACAAATTCTGGCGCCACAATCCTTCTTCTCCCTTTCTCTCTTTCTTTGCAGCTAATGTATTCCATCCTTCATACTCCATTGATCTTATTCCTCATCCGATGGTTTCCAAGAATGCTAACTAGGATCATGATTTGTCACAATTACTAAATCTCCTTTTCCAGACTAGGGGCATCATATAATCCACCTCTATCTGATTCTTTTTTAAAAATTACATTTCATCTTCTATGGTCTTGTGGTAATTGGATTTGTCACCATAAGATTGTGCTTCTCCGAAGCTCTTTAGGTCCCCCTTGTAGGAAAGAAAGATGTAGTTTGTAGCATCATATCTTGATGATGGAAACAAAACTCTTTCTGGTTTCTGAACTTGATTACTTCATCAGAACCGTCGGCCAATGGATCTTAAATTTCAAGGGGTGAAAGCCCCCCTGTTTAACGCCTTCCACATTGTCTGCTTCATTGCCTGTTTAATCTAGAAACGCATCATATAGCTTTTCAGAACATATTTAAACTTTGGAACTTTACCACTCACTAACTTCTGGCTTGTAACCATAAAACAGGTTTTCGTGATAACCACGTCTCTGCTTCAAGTAACTCTCTTCACGTATGGATCCCACAGCATTAATCCAAAGACTTCAGCTCCCTATCCAATAAAGATACATGGAATGGATTTAAGTTCTAGCTTTTTTCTTAATTCATTAGAAACGTGTGCAAACACCTTGAACCTAAACACTCTCAAGTGAGAATATAAGATATCTTCACCCATCTGTATCTTCTCCGGAACTTCAAAATTCAGTTAAACTTAGGGTGACCTGTGCAAAGAAACAAGTATTTTGGCAAAACAAAATCTGTCCTTCCTTGTATCCATTGCCCAATTTATAGTACAAAATGAAGTAGTAACACTAAGCACTACCTAAAACATTATGCTAATCAAATCCACCTAGTAGGGTAAGAATATCTGCACAATAAATTAAACATGTATAAAGATATGTACAAAATCAAATCAGATAATCTTCAATCAAATCCTGTAATCTCTGGGATAACGATTGCCAAGCTGCCGAGCTGTAAGTTCGCCAATAAGTTTACGTCAAGCGTAGGTCATCAGATTAGGTCAGGTCAGTTTGGCAAAGGTCAGGTCAGTCATCAAACCAGGTCAGATCAGCTCGACAAAGGTTAGGTAAGCTTAGGTCAGGTCAGCCAGATCAGCTCAGCAACCTTAATACCTCCCTCAAGTTGGTGCGTTATGATATGAGACGCCCAACTTGGACAACAGAAAGCGAAATTCGCGGGCTCCAAGAGATTTGGTAAGAAGATCGGCAAGTTGATGGATTATGGAGACATGCAGAGGACGAATTTGGCCAGCTAAGATTGCATCACATAGAAAGTGAAAATCAACCTTGATGTGCTTTGTTTGCTCATGAGCAATGGGATTCTGTGCTAGATACAACACAGATTGACTGTCCGTGTAGAGGGGAATGGGTTCCTTTTGTGAAATGCCAAGGAAATGAAGCAGTCCAAGGAGCCACTTGAGTTCATAAGTAGGTAGGCCATGGTTCTATATTCCGCCTCGGTAGAGGATCACGACATGGTAGATTGTTTCTTGGTCTTTCAAGAAATCAAAGCAGAGCCGAGCATAATGAAGTATGTAGTGAGAGGACGACGTGTGAGTGGGCATCTCACCCAATCCGAGTCACAGTAGGTGGTGAGATGAAAATCACTCGAGGAAGGAAAAAGAAGGCCTTGGCCAAGATTACTTTTCAAATAACGAACAACCTTCAGAGCAGCATTTCAATGATCAAGTCGTGGAGTTTGCATAAGCTGAGCCAAGATGTGAACTGCATAAGAAAGTTCAAGACGTGTAACGGAGAAGTAGACAAGGTGGCCAATGAGCCGTCTATACGGGAAAGGATCATCCAAGACTATGCTGTTGGAGCTGAGGAGATAATGTTGCTGCTCGAGAGGGGTAGGTGAAGGTTTGGCTGTAAGCAGGCCACAGTCAGAAAGAATGTCAAGGGCATACTTTCTCTCTAAGATAAACAATCCAGCTCGACTACGAGCAACTTCAAGACCGAAGAAATACTTCAACGGGCTAAGGTCTTTCATATGAAAACAGCTACTAAGGTACTGTTTCAGCTGGTCTACAACGCTGGGATCGTTGCCTATTATGATCAGATCATCCACATACACTAATAGGAAGATATGAGCTTGATCGCGAGTGTAGCGAAATAAAGAATAATCAGAGTGCAATTGAACAAAACCATAAGCACGTAACGCGTCATAAAACTTGGCAAACCAACAATGTGGAGCTTGCTTGAGTACATACAGTGATTTTCATAGTCGGCAGACCTGATTGGAGTTTACGGGTGTAAAGCCAGGTGGAGGTTTAATGTACACTTCTTCATCAAGATCACCATAGAGAAAGACATTGCAAACATCCATCTGACACATGGAACAGTTATGCGTGGCAGCCAGAGCTAGAAGAACCTGGATAGTAACCATTTTCGCAGTGGGAGCGAATGTCTTAGTGTAATCAATGCCTTCAACTTGGCGGTTGCCATTAACAAGGAGCCGAACTTTGTACCGTTCAATGCTACCATCTGAATTGTATTTAATCTTGTATATATATTTACACCCAATAGCACGTTTACCTGGAGACAGGGACTCAAGTGTCCAAGTATGATTGTCTTGCATGGAACCGAGCATCCTGGACTGCTTGAGAATAAGATTGAGGTTCTGCAGACAAAGTAAGTGCAGCAAGAAAGGCCCAATGTGCCAATGAAAATTTTGAGGTACTAAGATAATTGTGAATAGAGTAAGGAGTACCTGAGGAGTTGGACAGAGTAGGAGAAGAGGCCAAGGGGCGATGTTGTGCGACGCTCATATCATACTTAGCAAAATGACGTGGAGTTTTCTTCACATGGTGACCTCGACCAAGAGGAGATGACTCGGTCTGGGGCTCATTCAGAGTTTGAGATGAATCTGGGGGCAGCTCGGATGGGGATTCTTGGGTGTGTACAGTAGTCAACTTGGTAATGGACAGAGATGGAGTGGAGCTCAGCTCGGCCGTTGGCTGAGATGGAGGGGACAAGGGAAGGTCGACCAAGTTGGGGAGTTGATCAAAATCCTAGGTAGGAACATCAGGCGGAAGAGGCAGTGGAGGATGAATAGAAAAGGAAAAAGGAAAGGTGTTCTCAATAGAGGTTACATTGCGGGAAGTGAAGAGTGTGCAGGTTGTGAGGTCATACACGTTCCATCCTTTGGTGCACGAAGGATAACCCACGAAGACACATTCACGGCAACAGGTTTGGAATTTGCCGCCGTGATGCTGATCATTATGAGCATAACAAAGGCTGTCAAAGACACGAAGATGCGTATAGTCAGGAGGTTTTCTAAAGAGAAGCTCATATGTTTTACCATCAAGTAAGGCTGTTGGCGTACGATTAATGAGATATGCTGCAGTGAAAACACATTCACCCGAGAAGTAAATAGGTAAATTAGCTTGAAACGTAGGGCGCGAGCAACATTTAGAATATGGTGATGCTTGCGTTCTACTTGGCCGTCTTGTTGAGCGGTGTGCCGTATAGAATTTTGATGCAAAATACCATGCTCGGAAAAGAAAGAACGAAGGGGTGAGAACTTCAAGCCATTATCAATTCGAAAGGTTTTAATCGTTTTGTTCAATTGGGTACTGACGATGGCAAAGAAATTTCGAACGACTGACGATACTCTATCTTTGGTTTAAGTAGGTACAACCACACTGCCCGCGATTTGTCATCCACTAAAGTTAGGACATATGACGCTCCACAAGATGTTTTTTCGTGATATGGTCCCCACACATCATAATGAATTAGTCAAAACATTTGTTGGCTATTGCATAACCAAATCAAAGGGCTTTTTAGTTTTTTTAGCACGGAAACATACATCACAAATAAAATCAGAATCAGATGTCAATGGTGAGACGACATCACACAGTAACCGCATCACACTAGGGGAAGGATGGCCAAGTCGATTATGCTGGGTCACTGAATCCTGTGTAACTCCTACAGCACATGTCCGAACTGGTGGTTGGACGCACAATATGTATAGCCTATCGGCCTTCTTACCCACTCCAATCCTCATCCTGGTATTCCGGTCCTGTATTACACAACCATCATTAGTAAACAAAACAAGCACCACCAGTCAACAACTGAGAAACTGATAATAGATTGCAATTTAAATGAGGCACAAACAACACATCGTCAAGGGCAAGGTCAGCATTCAATTGGATTTGCCCTTGCTAGAACGCATTCGTTTTAGTTCCATTAGGCATTCGTACAGTACATGGTTGCACAAATGTATGATTGTGGAGAAGATTCAAGTTACATGTCATGTGATGAGATGCTCCTGAATCAGTGATCCAACAAGAGTAAGAACACTCACGACTCAAACGCTCATTGGCGGAGAGTTTTCATGCATTAAGGACTTCAATCACAGCATGAAGCTCGGCCTCAGTTAGCTCCGCAAGGGTGCCTTTTACTGAAGCCGAAATGTTACTCAGATGCTTCAGTGCGGCCGTTGTCATATGAGCAGCAACAGATTTTGGCTCAGCAGAAGTTCTGGAGGTCTGGCCCTTGGGCCGAGCAGATCCTTTGGGGCGATCACCCCACCAATCTGGATAATCTATAAGTTGAAAACAACCATTTACCTCGTGTCCATTACGTTGACAGTGAGCAGAGACGACATCAGGCTTCAGGAGGCGAAGGGCTGCCTTCTCTTGGTCACAGTAAATGTTGTTGATTCAGGATGGGTCTCCACACTTGCTCGGCTAAGACACTCCTCTTAAACCACCATGTGATAGGCTTGGTTCAAGGACGGAAGAGGCTCTTGGTTCAGGATAGACGAGTGCACCACACGATACGCCTCGTCTAGTCCCATGAGAAAATGATGAAGTTGGTCCACTTCCATGCACCGGGCAATGAGTTTGCGCAGATCATAGGCGCAGCATGCACAGTTGCACATAGGCAGAGCCACATAGTTTATAAGTTCATCCCGCAGCTTTTTCAATTTTCTATAGTAAACTATAATGGAGTTCCCGTTTTGTTTACAGTTTGCGAGTGCTTGCTTCAATTGCTGCACTCGAGGAGCATTCATCACAAAAAATCTTTGTTTGATATCATCCCACAATTCTTTAGCCTCCTCTGCATAAGAAATTGTGGATCTCAGACTTGGTTCTATTTCATTTATAATCCAAGCCATGATCATAGAATTAACCGGTTCCCAATCTGCCGCATAAGACGATTCGTCGTCGGGTTTCCGAATTGAGGCGTCCAGAAAACCAAATTTCCGCCGGGCAAGAAGCGATCCTCCGACCGTTTGTTCCCACTCTTAATTGGAGATTCAACAATGTGTGTGTGTGTGTGTTGATCGATACAGATTGACGCACCATTATGAGTTATCGGAAAACAACCGTTGTTTGTTTCTAACACATGGGTATAGTTGTGTACGTCCGACCTCCTATACCCTAACATAGGCGGAAGCGTCTAAGTCAATGGGGTGTGTTGTTGTTGTTGTTGAATAGTAGTCAGATATTTGACTTTTACTTCTTATATTAGGCGCACTATTAATATCTCATATCATCCCTCACCCACATAAAAAGAAAAATAAAAATGATATGTATCAACCCCACTATTGAGCAAAGCAAAATCCAAAAAACGAAAGTGGCAATAATGTTCTTTCTCATTTTTGGGTTTCCACTCGAAATGGATTAAAAGATTCTCACAGTTGGAAATTAACCATGGGCAGAGCCTTTGTTAAGAATGATGGATCTAGTCCTTGTTTTTTTCCATATAGTTTCATGTTAGCGAGCAATAACTCATTCTCGATTTGCATTATTTTGACACCGATGGCCAAATTATGACTTAGGAGTCGTGGAAATTTGTGCCAATTGATTTGCTCCCCTTTCGCTTTCAACCGCTTCTTCCACTCTCCAGGAATGTGCTTCATAATAGATGCCCCCTCTTCAAACACTTGTTAGTAAATGTACATATACTAAATAAATGACCCGATGGAATTCATTCATAGTACTGTGAAGATTACCATTCTCATCTAGTTTTACGTCTTTTTATCATTTTTCATCAATTTTTATCATCTTTTATTGTCATATATCTTTATCATTTTTCATCAATTTTTGTAATCTTTTATCGTCACTGTTGAAATTGGCTTATTTCCATTTGTACCACATCGGTGGTAAAGAAGTGAATAGGGAATTTTAGACCTATAAATAAACCCCTCCTCTTCTTATGTAAATTATCCCAAAACTTGTATCTTCTTCTATATATAAATAGAAGCAAGCAATTCAGCAAGTGTTTGGAGATCAAGCTATCTTGGCTGAGCTATAGTGGCAAAGCTTTCGGGTGTGTTTCTCTCTTTATATCTTTTATTGTTCTGTTCTCTTTATTGTTGTTTTACTGCTTTCTTTCCTATTGTAGTATAGTATTCAATATTATTTGTCGGGTAGTTTTGTTAGTGTTCTGTCCAGTTCACTAGTTCTGAACTGGTGCATTTCACTAGTTGTGTTGTCGTAGTGGGAAAATTACCTGATTTTCCCAATAAGTGGTATCAGAGCCGAAGGTTCGCCCTTGGGCTGTCTGAAATTCGTTGTAATATTGAATACTATATATTGAGTCTGTAATGGCAACAAAAGATCAAGAAGCAAAGGAGGTTATCTCAAATATTCCATCGGGGGTATCGACCTCCTCGTCATCATGGTCGAGGTTCCCGGTGTCTGGTTTGAAATTAGCGGTGGAAATATTTGATGGTACTGGCCCTTTTGGTATGTGGCAAGGAGAGGTCTTGGACTCTCTTTTCCAACAGGGTCTTGATATTGCCATTGAAGGAAAGAAACCAGAAGAGATAGAGGATAAAGACTGGAGTATCATCAATCGGTTGGCATGCGGAACTATTCGATCCTGCCTGTCCAGAGAGCAGAATTATGCCTTCAAGAGTGAAACTTCTGCACACAAACTGTGGAAGGCATTGGAGGACAAGTTTCTGAAAAAGAGTGGTCAGAACAAGCTCCTCATGAAGAAAAGACTGTTCCGATTTGATTACCGACCAGGTACTACTATGAATGAACAAATCACTACGTTTAATCAATTAGTAGCAGACCTGCTGAATTTAGATGTGAAATTTGAGGATGAAGATCTGGCTTTGATGTTGTGATCGTCTCTTCCCGATGAATTTGAACATTTGGAAACTACATTACTTCATGGGAAAGAGAATGTGTCGTTAGATAGTGTTTGTTCTGCTTTGTATAGTCATGAATTGAGAAAGCAGGATAAGATAAAAAAACAAATCAACGACATTAGAAGAAGCATTGGTGGCAAGAGGTCGTCAGCAAAGCCAGACAAAAGGAAGAAGAGAAAGGTTTAAGTCCAAAGGCCGAGCCATTGCCAAAGACGAGTGTGCTTTCTGTCGTGAGAAAGGGCACTGGAAGAAAGACTGTCCAAAGCTGAAAAAGAAAGGGAAGACTCCGCAAGATGCAAATGTTGCAGAATGCAAAAGTGATGCGGAATCAGATATCTCTTTGACTGTCTCTCCTTCAGCATCATTACATCAAGATGAGTGGATATTGGATTCAGGTTGTACCTATCATATGTGTCCTATTCGGGAATTTTTCTTTGAATTCCAGGAACTTGTTGGTGGGGTTGTTTACATGGGTAATGATAATCCATGTAAAACTACTGGGATAGGATCAATCAAGCTGAGAAATCATGATGGATCCACCAGAATTTTACGGGATGTGCGGTACGTGCCAAAGTTAAAGAAGAATCTCATCTCTTTGGGAGCCTTAGAATCTAAAGGTTTACTTGTGACGATGCGAGATGGAGTTCTTAAAGTAACTTCAGGAGCACTTGTGATGTTGAAAGGCGTGAGGAAAAACAATCTGCATTACTACCAAGGTAATACAGTGGTGGGCAGTAGCGGCAGCAACTTCTAGCACAAAGAAGGATGCTGAAGCAACGAAGCTGTGGCATATGAGGTTGGGACATGCTGGAGAAAAGTCCTTGCAAATTCTTGCCAAGCAAGGACTCTTGAAAGGTACTAAGGCTTGCAAACTTGAATTTTGTGAGCATTGTGTTCTTGGAAAACAACGAAGAGTGAAATTTGGCACTGCGATTCATAATACCAAGGGTATTCTGGATTATGTGCATTCAGATGTGTGGGGACCTGCCAAGACTCCATCCATTGGAGGTAGACATTATTTTGTCACCTTTGTTGATGATTTCTCAAGAAGAGTGTGGGTGTATACAATGAAGAATAAAGATGATGTGTTTGACATTTTCCTTAAGTGGAAAGCACAAGTTGAAAACCAAACAGGAAGGAAGATTAAGGTTCTCCGAACAGATAATGGAGGAGAATACAAGAATGATCCATTCCTGAAGGTATGCCAAGACTGTGGCATAGTTTGACACTTCACTGTTAGAAAGACACCACAGCAGAATGGCGTGTCAGAGCGTATAAACAAGACACTTGTGGAGAAAGTTCGTTGTATGCTGTCTAATGCTGGGTTAGACAGAAAATTTTGGGCTGAGGCTGTGACGTACGCTCAACATATCGTCAATCGGTTGACATCATCTGCTATAGATGGCAAAACTCCGTTGGAGGCATGGTCTGGAAAACCTGCAACTGATTATGATTCTTTGCATGTTTTTGGTTCTATTGCATATTATCATGTGATTGAATCAAAGTTGGATCCACGGGCAAAGAAGGCTCTTTTCATGGGCTTCAATCCTGGAGTGAAGGGATACTGTTTATGGTGTCTGGAGGCAAAGAAGACGATTATCAGCAGAGATGTTACCTTTGATGAATCTCCCATGATGAACAAGGTAAATCAAGAAGGAACTGATAGTACTCCGAAGCAGGTGGAGTGTACTCCGAAGCAGGTGGAGTTTGAGCAAAGAGTGGTGATCCCAGCACGAAGCACCACCAGTGACTCTCCTATGGCAGAAGAAGAGTCAGATGAAGAAGAGGATTCTACCCAAGAACCTCAACAGCAATCGACGCCAATTGTAGTTAGAAGGCAAAGACGAGAAATTCAAAAGCCTACTCGTTTTGCTGACATAGTAGCCTATGCACTTCCAGTTGTTGATGACATTCCATCCACTTACTCAGAAGCTATTCTAAGTCCAGAAAGAGGAAGCTGGGCAGGTGCAATGGAAGAAGAGATGCAATCTCTGAAGAAGAACAATACGTGGAAGCTGACACAACTACCAGAAGATAAGAAGGCAATTGGGTGCAAATGGGTATTTGCAAAGAAAGAAGGATTTCCTCATAAAGAAGATGTTCGCTACAAGGCAAGGTTGGTGGCTAAAGGCTTTGCTCAGAGGGAGGGAATTGATTACAATGAAGTGTTTTCTCCAGTTGTTAAACATTCCTCCATTAGGATTTTGTTGGCCTTGGTAGCACAGTTTAATTTGGAGCTAGCTCAACTTGATGTGAAGACCGCGTTCCTACACGGTGATTTGAAGGAGGAAATCTACATGACTCAGCCAGAAGGATACAAGGTTGCTGGTAAAGAAAATTGGGTTTGTAAACTTACCAAATCGTTATACGGGCTGAAACAATCTCCAAGACAGTGGTACAAACGATTTGATAAGTTTATGAAGGGTCAGTCGTACAAGAGGAGCAAATACGACCATTGTGTGTATTTGCGCAGACTTCAAGATGGTTCCTACATCTACTTACTCTTATATGTTGATGACATGCTGATAGCAACAAAGAGCCAAGCAGATATTGACAAGTTGAAGGCTCAGTTGAGTAAAGAGTTTGAGATGAAGGATTTAGGAGAAGCCAAGAAGATTCTCGGCATGGAGATAAGCAGAGACAGAGAGAGGGGTAAACTTTGGCTGTCACAGAAGCAGTGTTTGCAGAAGGTACTACAACGGTTTGGTATGCACGAAGATACAAAACTTGTAAGTACCCCACTTGCTCCTCATTTGAAACTGAGTAGCCGTTTGTCTCCAACTACTGATGAAGAACGAGAATACATGGGGAAAATCCCATATGCAAATGCAGTTGGAAGTTTGATGTATGCGATGGTGTGTACGAGACCAGATATTTCACAGTCTGTTAGTGTTGTTAGTAGATACATGCATGATCCAGGCAAGGGTCATTGGCAAGCTGTGAAATGGATTCTACGGTACCTCCAAAATACCGTAGATGTTGGATTGGAATTTGAGCAAGATAAATCACTTGGTCAAGGCGTAATTGGATATTGTGATTCTGATTATGCTGGAGATTTGGATAAGCGACGATCTACAACTGGCTATTTGTTCACTTTAGCAAAAGCGCCAGTTAGTTGGAAATTTACCTTACAGTCAACGGTGGCTTTGTCTACAACAGAGGCAGAGTATATGGCGATTACAGAGGCTGTGAAGGAAGCAATTTGGCTTTATGGGTTGCTTAAAGACTTGGGAGTTGGTCAGAAACAACTTGAAGGATATTCTGACAGTCAGAGTGCTATTCATTTAGCGAAGAATCAAGTCTTTCATGCACGGACGAAGCATATTGATGTTCGCTATCATTTTGTGCGGGAAATTCTCGAAGAAGAGGAGATACTTCTCCAGAAGATTCATACTACAGAGAATCCTGCAGATATATTGACCAAGGTTGTTACAAGGGCCAAGTTTGAACATTGTTTAGACTTGGTTAATATCTTGCGCGTTTGAGTTGGTACTTCATAGTGCAACATTTGAAAGCTCCACGAAGACTATTTTTTTGTTGATATGTTTTGTATTTGGTAGGATTTGAAATTAAGCCAAGGTGGAGATTTGTTGAAATTGGCTTATTTCCATTTGTACCACATCGGTGGTAAAGAAGTGAATAGGGAATTTTAGACCTATAAATAAACCCCTCCTCTTCTTATGTAAATCATCCCAAAACTTGTATCTTCTTCTACATATAAATAGAAGCAAGCAATTCAGCAAGTGTTCGGAGATCAAGCTATCTTGGCTGAGCTCTAGTGGCAAAGCTTTCGGGTGTGTTTCTCTCTTTATATCTTTTATTGTTCTGTTCTCTTTATTGTTGTTTTACTGCTTTCTTTCCTATTGTAGTATAGTATTCAATATTATTTGTCGGGTAATTTTGTTAGTGTTCTGTCCATTTCACTAGTTCTGAACTGGTGTATTTCACTAGTTGTGTTGTCGTAATGGGAAAATTACCTGATTTTCCCAACAGTCACATATCTTCAGATCATGTATCATCGCTCCTTACGTCATCGCTCCTGACTAGAAGAGAATACGGACCCATAAATCACATAAGAACTACTAACATAAAACTATATGTTTTATCAAATTAAAAGACAAAGATAGAAAGTAGATAGAAATGATCAAATTGAAGATATGATTAGATCACGATAGTATTAGATCATATCGAATCTTATCATATGCTTGTATTAATATTGACCAAGTTAGTGTAGATAGAGTAGAACATGGACCATAAATAGAACACATTGTAATACGTTGTTGATCATGAAATGTACTTTTTCATTCCCATAAATAATTTCCTACAGAAGACTCATAATCAGAGGAGGAAAAAGAATGCAAACAGCATAAACAAAGGTAAAGGTTGCGATTACTTGGCAACAAAGTCATGTAGATGAAGAAACATTATTTCACTAAAAAAAAGAGAAGAGAGAATTAAATAGGAAAAGTGCACTATTCCATAGTGTTCTTCAAAGAAGAATAAAGTTGAGACAGCAGTTTTGACAAAGGTCTTCCCCTTCAGTTAGCTTCGCAGATGAGATCACCATGAACGCAGTGACACTCCTCGTCACAGCCAATGAACTGGCAAGATTGGCCGGCACAAGATGGCGGATCAAAATCTTCTGGTTTTAATGTTGAGCTGTTGATGTGTGACAACCTCTGAACTGAATCAACTTCTTTGGCACTTGCTTCTTTGAAAATTCCGGCCAACAAGGTACAATATTCTGTGTATCAGTGACATATAGCGAAAACCAAACTACCAAATTCACATTAGAGATGATACAGTAGACAATGAATATCTATGAAGAATTTAATCTCAATCTACAGACACTCTTCTTTGACTCTGGAATATGATTGAATAAAGCAAAATGAGTCACTAAATTAACTGTTTCATGTAACTTTCTCCTACTGTTATTATAACTGTAAATACCCAAAGAAACATAAGACGTATATATATTCTCAACTGAAGTACAAAAAAAAATGTTTAGCATGGTAAGGATGGGCCCTGAAGAACTAACCATATGATGGATTGTTGAAAGTCATGTGTCCAAGACAGTGTGCTTGAGCCAATAAAGCGAGACCCATCATCATGCCTAAGAACATCGTAGCTTTTGGTGCAACCATTTTTGCTTTTCTTTTCAAACAGTTTTACGTGGTGCAACGCTATTCTTGGTATGCTTTTAATTTATAGAAACGAGAATGATGTTTGTTGATTTCAAATTGTTTTCGGCCTGAACTCAAAAGGCTTTTGTTGTTGTTATTTCTTAGAAAATGGAATCTGGTGAAAAGATCAAACAGGAATTCCAATGGATAACTAATTGCGGATTTCTCGTTTCTTAGTAATAAATACCAGGATCATGTGAGTTTTGTATCTATTTACTCGGATGAGATCCTAGAAGGCTAAAAGTAAGGTAGAATATGAGGCCTCCAATCACGCGTCGGCATGTGTACAAAATTAGTTTTTTTTTTTTAAAAAAAATTGCAGCACCCCCTTAATTTTGTACACGTGGCGACGCGTAATTGGAAGCCTCATATTCTGCCTCACTTTTAGCCTCCTAGGATCTCATCCGCTATTTACTTGCTATTTTGTGGTTAGCTACCACATATGTAAAGTGGACGGGCCTTGAATCAACTGATAAGTCTGTTTCTTTGTGACCTTGAGGTCACGAGTTCGAACCGCAGAAACAGCCTCTTGCATAAAGTGTAGGATAAGGCTGCGTACATCAGATCGCGAGGCGATCCGGCCCCTCCACAGACCCTGTGCAAACGCGAGAGCCTAGTGCACTGTCAACTCCTTTACCACATATGTACAGTTTGATCATTGGTTATTCCTATTGACCAAAAAGAAAAAGAAATTAAATAATAAACCTGATGATGCATGATACCCTGCTGCAGTTGTTGGTCCTTATCATACACGATCAGATAAATGGCCTGCAAGACTGTAGATGAACTTTTCCATACGCCACGCAGCTAGGTCAATATTATGGAATTACAGTTTTGTTAAAAAAGTCAACCATTACGATATTAATAAAAAATTATCCAAGTACTTTTTAAGGAGCAGCTATTTTCGCATCCTACAATAATTTCGATCCTTTTTTTATTGGCCGACGTTAGTTCTGATGTTATACATGTGTAACATAAGAACAAATTGCGATTTTAATTATAAGATAACGATAAATTGCAACCGTGATCCTGATCATAACATTTAGATTATAATCTTAATCATGTATCAAAAGATCACATGTGTAGATTTGAGAGAACTCACAAGGTAATCGAATCTACTTTATGTCATTAGAGATTTTATCTTATTCAGTCAAGTTAAAGTGACCTAGATGAGAAACAATCAAGTGTAAAAGATGTTGAATCAAGTGAAATATACATAGACAATTAAACTGAATCTACTTCAATCAAAATTGAGTGAACTAGATGAGAAAGTAACAAATAAATTATAATGGTAATTGTACCTGCTATGTTGATCGAAGTGTGCAATAATGTGTACATGATAATTAATTGCGTATTTGAGTTGAGATTTTCTTCCAATCAAATAGCTAGTAACTTTTATAGCTAGTTGGATTGACGAAATCCTATGGAAGAACCTCCAAAATTGAAGGGGAAAACTGATATTCAAGAGTGAAAAATGCTATGTCCATGCAAGTTTTATTGTTTGTTATTATGGTTATTAATTAATTAATTTGTTGGGGAAGTGACCCTCCTCAATCTCGAAATATCACAAATATCTACTAAAAGTCTACCGATTTCAAGGCATACAATTCTTTGTAGTGTAGTCACTTGGATCAGATTTTGTTTAATCCAAAATAGCTGATTGAACCATTGCGCCAACTGAGTTGACGAAATTCCAACCTTGTGTTAGGTCTTTTAGAACACATTAGAAGGGGGTTGAATAGTATGTTCACCAAGTATGGATATTTTCTGGATATTTTTCGTTTTAGAGTGCAACCAATACTTGGATGTGTTCTTTAGAAAGAATAAAGACTTGTAAGAAAGTAAAGAACATAAGGATGTATAGAGGTTCAAGTCAAATGACTCTACTTCTCTACCTTCTTGATTTTTCACAAGGAGGATTTTGAAAAGGAGATTGTTATTTCTATGGGGGAAACAACAATCAAAAACAAAATCCAACAAATGGAAAAACTAGGCAACATGCTTAGACCACAACCGAGAATTCTAACCCTTTGAAGTCTAGCATCCAAAGATCTTCTTTGCCCTCAAAGAAATCTTGTAGGGAGAATAGTGCACCACAACACTATCAACTAACTCTTCAAAGTCTAGAAAACTCAAACAAGAAGCACCCCTTGCTCCTTGACCAACAGTCTACACAATCTCTCACAATCTTTACTCACCAAGAAGAAGACTCTTCTTCTTCTTACAATAATCACTCTCAACAATAAAGTAAAAATGTACCAAGTTTACAACTATCTTGAGAGCTTGAGCTTGAGAGAAAACTTGAGAGCTTTTAGATGTAGAAAGTTGGAGAAGAAAAGAAGAAAACCCTTCTTTTTATCAAATAATAATGGGTTTTGGCATCTTATGTTGGTGTGTCCTCATCATTGGAGATCTCCCTTTGGCATGTAGCAACATTCTTGGAGAAATTTCAAAAAGAATGCCAAGAAAGGAAACTTGAAATCTTCAGTTTTGAGGGATGACCTGTGAAAATAACACTAAAGGAGGAGGGTACAAAGAGTCAACTGATGTTAGAAGGTGAAGCAAAAGACCTTTGTAACGTTGGTCACATGAAGCGCCTAAAGTGCTTAATGAACAGGCGTTCGAAGTGACATGGAGCGTTTAATGTGAAAATGAACTGGCGTTCGAAGTCACATGAAGCGCCTTATTTGGGCAGCTGAAGGCGTTTGAAGTCACATGAAGCGCCTGATGTTACACTTCATGCTTGTTCGAACTAATTCTGACATTTCTCAGAAAGTACTTGATGTACGTGTCTATTTTGGGGGAAAAAGTACTTTTGACTTGGTGATACACTTGAAGCGCCTAATGTAGGCGTTCAAAGTGTACTGCCTTTTTGCCAGAACACATGAAGCGCCTAATGTAGGCGTTCGAAGTGTTCGGGCTTACATACACTTCACATGAAGCGCCTAATGTAGGCGTTCGAAGTGTACGCACATCCAGACACTTCACATGAGGCGCCTAATATAGGCGTTCGAAGTGTACTGAATTCCACCAAGGCACATTAAGCGTCTAATGCAAGCGTTCGAAGTATACGGACTTCCAACGCACTACATGAAGCGCCTAATCCACCGTTTGAAGTACAAAACTTGTGCAAATCATCAAGACTTGAACTTTGTTTTAACATTCTCCCTCTTTTTGATGATTTCACAACATGCATAACTTATCAAAGTTAGCTCCCCCTTAACTTATGCTCCCCCTCACTAGTGCAAGAAAAAAAAACTTGGAAAGAACAAAGTTTACTGAACAACATCAATTGGAAATTACCAAGGTACCAACTCAAGTTTTCTTGCAAAAAAAATGAAATTTTCACATACTAACAACAACACTTAAAAAAAATTACATAGCACCTCCACTTGGAGGTGTGAACCTGCTAAAACCAAAACCTCCACTAGCAGCAAAGTCAGTGAATCCACCCATGGATCCTCCAACACCTCCAGAGCCGCCAGCATCACCATCACCACCATCGTCAGCACCGCCAGCACCACCACTTTCTCTCCCTAAATCATCAAAATTGGAGGGAAGAGCCCACAGACAAATCTGCATGAAGGCATTTTTAACTGCAACCATGCAAAGTTCTTTGCGTGCATGCTGAGCTTCATGCTCAGCATCACGAAGCTGCAACTATTGAACAGTATTTTGAAGTGAGGCTACTTGTGATAGAAATTCAGATGAAATGCTACCACTGTCATCTTCCTGAGGTCCTTCGTCAACCTCATCAGCAAGATCAGGAATGGCAGTGGCCTTCCGTTTCTGTGAATCAATGGCTTGGGTGATGTTGTAGTTGTCATAGAAGTCAGTCTTTGCAACTTGGGTCAGTTCAACATCAGAAATTGCAATACCTTTTGACTTTAGCAAGATTGTGATAATATTTGCAAAAGGTAATGCTTTGGGCCCTTTTCGAAGAGCTACAAACATGACTTCTAAAAAGATCCAGGCAAGGTTCAGCTGGGTCTCATGTTTGATACAATAAGTGACATAGAAATCCATGTTGCTTGGATTTTTAGTAGACTTACCGTTTACGCAATAGGTGACCACAACCAGCAGAATGCGATCCACTAAGGGCATGTTCTGAGTCTTCTTTGAGGAGAAATACCCCAGATCAAATTTTATGTCCTGCTCATGGATGCCGTATTTGCTACTCCAGTCAAATACGAAGAAGTCACTTAATCTCTCGTTTCGGATTCTCAGAACTTCAAAGATTTCAAGAACAGTGAAGTTGAGAGGAGTACCATCGATAATAGTGTGGAGGGAAAAAGGTTGAGACTCAGATTGTGGAGTGACCCACATGTTTGCATAGAATAGCTTGGTGTGTTCGCTAGAGAATATTTGCATGTCAATTCTGGACCAAAGAGAGGTCCATCCTTGATGTTCAAGCAACAGGACTATTTGAAAAGCATTGCTAGTCTCAGGAAGATTACGGAGACGAAGCAATTTGAGTGGGATGATGGGACGATTGTTTGTATCCCATTCTTCAAAGAGCAGTTTTGAGTACATCGACAGATGCACTCCTTCGTCTGCATGAAAGGGTGGATTCTTGATTTCTGAGTCAAATTTTTTCAACCAAGGAAAATTTTCCTTGGAGATGTTTTCGCGAATGGAAATGAGATGTTGAGGTTCAACAACCCCAGCGGTATGCTTTCGCTTGTGGCTGCGGGGGCATTTGGAGGGACCTGCTGAAGCCATCTTAGAGTGTTGTTTGATGGAAAGAAAAGAATATCTCTTGTGAAAAGGAGGTGGGCAGAGTGAGGAGAGAAGAGAGTAAGGATGGAATTTATAGAGACAAAATGGAAGATGGAAAGCCTTGATGTTGTTAATGGAAGGTAATGGGAGAGAGAAAGAGTTTAAGAGATGGAGTAGTGGAGAAGATAAAGAGATTGAGAGAAGTAGTGGAGAAGAAGATTGGGAAGATAGAGAGGTGGTCAGACATGGGAAGGAGTGAAAGGCGGTATGAATTGATTACTCTTGATTGGCGCAAAAACTGAAGAGACGGCGGAAAAGACAGTGAAGAAATAGGGTTTAGGCGCCTAATGTGACTTGGAACGACTTCACAAAATAGGATGAAGAGCTTGAAGTCACTTCGAACGGTTGTGGAGATGCAGATTGAGCGCTTAATGTCACTTTGAACAAGTGAACTCATTTAGATGAAGCGCTTAATCCTACATCGAACGCTAGTGTAAAGGAACATAAAGCGTCTGATGTCACTTCGAACGAGTGACATCCTTAACATCAGGCGTTTGATGTGACATCGAACGCCTGAAGTAACTGTGATGAAGCGTCTTATGTATACTGACCTTGAAAATTTGAAAATTTTCTTGCTCAAAACTCAAGATGGGTTATCATCAACCCATGTTGAGCAACCCCAAACTACTTCTTATGGATGCAAATACATCACTAGGTAAGCGTTTCGTGAATATGTCTGCTAATTGGTCTCGTATAGGAACAAATTCCACACTTACCAAGTTCTTTTGTACACAATCACGAATGAAATGATACCTCACTTCAATGCGCTTAGTCCGACTATGTTGGACGGGATTTTGTGCAATATTGATAGCAGACGTGTTATCACACAAAATTGGCACCTTGGAGAAGTGAATGTTATAATCATTTAAAGTGTTTGGCATCCATAACAATTGTGCACAACAAGAGGCGGCCGACATATATTCGGACTCCGCCGTAGAAAGAGAATGTTATAATCATTTATTGTGACAACAATGGTGCCATAGCACAAGCAAAAGAGCCTAGGTCTCATCAGAGATCTAAACATATACTCAGACGCTACCATCTCATTCGAGACATCATCGATAGAGGAGATGTCAAGATATGCAAAGTCGACACAAACGATAACATAGCGGATCTATTGACTAAGCCTCTATCACGGGTCAAGCATGATCAGCACACTAGATCTATGGGTCTCATATTTGTAGGCCTAGTGCAAGTGGGAGATTGTTAGTGTATGTGCTCTAGGCCATGATTTGAATATTTATGTTATGCATTTATTATTAATAAAAGAGGTTTTATTATCATTATTGTTGGTTAGTATGTTACACAATTTTGATATATGTCCCTGATTCATTATTGTTATGGAGATAAAATAATTTATAATCAGTATGAGTATTGATTTGATAATCATGAGATGATTATGTGTATGGTGATACGAATCAATCTCATAGATACTTGTTAGAGAACAGTGTATTGGATAGACCCATCATGAGATTGCTACATGGATTAGCGTCATAAGTAAATCTCATGATAGTCATGTTTTAATCCTTTGACTTGAGATTGTCATAGTTTCCAACATAAGGACTATTATATTTTGACATGATCAAACGTTATCCATAACTGGATAATAATAAAGGTCATGATTGAATGTGATAGAAATTATGTAGAGGATATTGAACAATCAAGATAGAATTTGTCCCTCTCTTTTGAGAGAGATATCTTTGGGTCTCTCGATTACTGAGACTGTGAAATGCATGGCCCTGCTCAAATGAATTGATAGTATGATCAGTATCATTTGTTTTATCAGTCTACTTAGAGATCGAGTAATCATATGTTTGAACAATATAAGTATGATGCTGACTATGACTTATGTTCAAACTAGATATCGTGTGACAAAGGGATTAATGCCTGTACTATTGTTAGGCTAATTGGACTTTACTCGTATTAATTGGGTAGCTGTAATGCCTTGCTAGAGGCCAATTACGACTTGTTGGTTTAATAGCGATTTAATCAACTGCCAATTAATATGGGCCTATCGGGTCACACACAAGAATGCGTATGGCTGAGAATAATAATATTAATAATTTTAATATTGGATATTAATTATTATTATTATTTTCGTTTTTTGGTGATTATATATATATATATGTATTATCGGATAATAACGAGAGAATCCATATCTGATATGGATTTTGAATATCCTGATAGAATCCGTATCTGATATGGATTTTGATTGGCATCAACTAATCCGATTAGGACTCGGATTTTGATGTCTACGTATGTGTATATATATTTGTGTATCTCGTATACACTACACACACAAAAATATACAGAATCATCAAAGAAACCCTAGAGCCGTTTTTTTGGAAAACCGAGTTCTTCAGCCGCGCCGTTTGAAGAGCTAGCACTCCGGATAAGCGTTCGTGTGGATACGGACAGAGGATGATCGTATTTTCGCACCTGCTTCATCTGCGTAATTCGTATCTACAAAGGTAATTTTCGAGTTTCTTTCATCGAATTAAGCAAACAACATGGATCCTTGGTAGGAAATCGGAGATCAAGTTTTTGTTTTTTGCTGTGCGTTTTGCACTGATCTCGTTTGATTTCCTAACATCAACAAGACTCCCCGCATAATCGGAGTGACAATATCCTCTTAAATCAAAACATGCATTCTTAGGATAAAATAGACCAAATTTCAAAGTACTTCTAAGGTATCTAAGGATGCGTTTTACCGCAATAAAATGCATCTCCCTAGGATCACTTTGAAATCTAGCACATAAGCACACAACATGTAAAATATCGGGTCTATTAGCCGTCAAATAAAGTAGACTACCTATAATGCCACGATACAAGGTTACCTCGACATGCTTTCCTTTTTCATCCTTGTCAAGCTTGGCACTTGTGCTCATAGGTGTGTGTACTTCTCTTCCTTCACCAAAGTTGTACTTTTTGAGCAAATCCTTTGTGTATTTGGTTTGGGAAATGTACACGTCTTCTTCGGTTTGCTTGATTTGTAATCCAAGAAAATATTTGAGTTCGCCCATCATGCTCATCTCGAACTCACCTTGCATAAGACTAGCAAATTGCTCACAAAGACAATTGTTAGTAGCACCAAAAATAATATCATCAACATATACTTGAACAATTAAATGATTTCTACCTTGTTCTTTTATGAACAAAGTAGTGTCAACTTTACCTCTTGAAAAACCATTATTAAGAAGAAAAGTACTTAACCTCTCGTACCAAGTTCTTGGATCTTGTTTGAGGCCATAAAGAGCCTTTTTAAGTTTGAAGACATGATGTGGTGAATCATGACATTCAAACCCGGGAGGTTGTGCAACATACACTTTTCTTGAATAACACCATTCAAGAAGGTGGATTTAACATCCATTTGGTAAAGTCTAAAATCCCTATAACAAGCATATGCTAATAACATCCTAATAGCCTCAAGCCGTGCTACGGGTGCAAATGTCTCATCAAAATCGATACCTTCTTCTTGGAGGTATCCTTGAGCAACTAACCTAGCCTTGTTTCTAGTGACATTCCCTTGATCATCCATCTTGTTACGAAAAACCCATTTCGTACCAATAATATGATGATTGTGTGGTTTGGGAACTAACTCCCAAACATCACTTCTTTCAAATTGGTTTAATTCTTCTTACATAGCCAAGATCCAATTTTCATCAAGAAGTGCATCTTTAATATTTTTAGGCTCTATAAGAGAGACAAATGCATTCTCTCTATATTGCCTTCATGTGGTGATACCCTTATTTAAATCACCTATGACCAACTCGTGTGAGTGAGAACTTTTGTGCTTAAATGATCTAGGAAGATTGGAGACATCTCCTCCAACTTCCTCATGATCATGTTCTGAAAGTGATGAACCTTCATCATTCACATGAATCTCATGTTCCAGAATGTGTGATGCATTATCTACATTTTGTGTATCAACATGAGTTAAGAAATATTTCTATTTGACTCACTAAGTTCATGCACACAAGGTGGGGGAGTACCTTCAATAGGTTCAACTCTCAAGTCAATGAAGATGTTTCCAATTGGAGGATCATCAACAATCTCTTATTGAGGAACAACCATAGGAATATCCTCAAGAATTTCTTCTTGAGGAGTCACATCTTCATTTTCTTCACAATTCTCATTAAGTTTAGGTTCGTCACTAAGTGACTCATTAAACTTAACATGGATTGATCCTTCCATCTTTTGACTCCTTTTGTTGAAAACACGAAATACCTTACTATTTGAGGCATAACCTAAAACGATACCTTCATCCGCTTTGAGGTCAAGTTTGTCCAAAGTATCTTTGGTATTAAGTATGAAACACTTGCAACCAAAGACTTTGAAATACCCAATGTTGGGAACTTTTCCATTCCAAAGCTCATAGGGTGTCACATTTAGGTATGGTCTCAAATATACACGATTAATCACATGGCAAGCGGCATTTACCGCTTCGTCCCAAAAGTATTTGGGCAAACCGAATTCATTCAACATTGCTCTACATATTTCTTGTAGAGTTCTATTCTTTCGTTCGCCACACCATTTTTTTGTGGAGTTCTAGGTGCCGAAAGGTCATGAGAGTATCGTTTAGATACACAAAACCTTTCGAAATCACCATCAAACTCACCACCACGATCACTACGGATGGTCTTAATGGTGTCACCCACGTGATTTTCCAATCGTCTACTTAAACTCATAAACTCACTACATGCATCACTTTTCTTAGCTAGAAACATCACCCATGTATAACGAGTATAGTCATCTACTTCCACGAAGGTATAATGTTTACCACCTAAACTTTTTGTTCCAATATCCCCATACAAATCTATGTGAAGCAATTGTAGGGGCTTGGAGGTGGATATATTTGTCTTGGGTTTGAAGCTTGTTTTCACAAGCTTCACCTTTTGACAAGTGTCACATAAGTCATGGTTTTCGAAAGACATTTTTGGAAGGCCTCAGACTTTATCATTTTCGCAAATAAATTTAAATGTTTTGAAACATACATGTCCGAGACGGCTATGCCATGGTTGCGTCAAATCATTCTTAGCAACTAAGCAAGATACATTTTGAGAAACCAAATCATTGATGCTAAGTTTGTAAATATTTTTGAAACGCAAAGCCTCAAATAAGATGTTATTATCCTTTTTCTCAACACACTTTGTTTTCAAAAACGTTACCTCATAATTAGCATCACATAGTTGACTGACACTTATCAAGTTAAACTTAAGACCTACAACATACAAGACATCACTAAGAGAGAAGGAATCGTTACCCACAATACCATGTCCTTTGATTTGGCCTTTGCTACCTCCAAAGTGGACAACTCCTCCATCTTGCATAGTGAGTCTATGGAAGAGACGTTTGTCTCCCGTCATATGGTTGGAACACCCACTATTCATGACCCATTCGACCTTCTTGTCTTCGCTTTCTCCATTGAGTGCTAGGGCCTACAAATGAACATATGAATTTGGTACCCTTTTTGTTTTGGGTCCTTGAAGGTTAGTAACCTTCATTTCGCCTTTCGGCACCCACACGAGATTCTTGTTATTTTTAGCCCTACATACTCTTTCTACATGACCTTTCCTATTACACTAAAAACATGTAGGAGTATGTTTGTGAGATTGTGCATGCTTGTGCGAATGCTTGTGTGTAGGCACATTTCATGATTCCTTTTTAAGAACAACCTTCTTTGGAATCGACGAAGGTTTTTGTTTCACGACATGGACCAAAGGTTGTGATGTCTTTAGTGCATTTGCCTTTGCCTTAGGCATGTGCCTTTGTTTCTTCAAGGAGGTTTTAGGCTCCTTGACCACTTGTGCTTGTTCCTTTTTCTTTCCCTTCTTAGATGCATACATGGCACTAAGCTTGATTTTAGCTTTCATGATTGGCCTAGATGCATCCTTAACCTCTACCTTTGTAGCACTTACCATTGAATCATTTTTCTTCTAATCAAGGGCTTGAGCACATGATTTCATCAAATCATGTTTCTCTTCAAGTGCAATCACATGCATTGTCAAAAATATATCATGCTCAAATTGTAATGCAATGTGATCTTCTAACGTGTCATTGTATTCATTTAAGCATGCTCTAAATTCCTTCTTGACACGTTTATATTTTAAGTCTAAGAGGTCATTCTCTTGCACTAAATCATCTCTTTCATCAATTAATCTATAGTGAGATGAAATATTGCATACCTCCATGTCATCGTCGATGGCCATGAGTGCAAAGAACTCCTTGTCTAGATCATCTTGAACCACACCCGTGAGTGCAAGATCATCATGGTCGCCATTGTCGCTCTCGGACCCAGAAAGAATGCTCTCCCAATGGGCTACTTCCGCTTGCAAGGCCTTCTTCCTTTGGTAGATGGCCTTCTTGTCCTTGAGTTGCGGCTCCTTCACCCGAGAATCCTTTATGAAATGACCAAACTTCCCACACTTGTAGCATTTGTTTCTTGGTCCTTCACCTTGTCCTTGGAGAATTTATCTTTGATGAATCTTTTCGCTTCATCCTCATTCTTTCTCGCAAAATGTCGGAATCTTCTAACTAGAAGTCCGACTTCATCGCCCGAGTCCTCCGACTCGCAAGCAAGGGCTTTTGTAAAGTGGCGAATAGTGTCGTTCTTTTCTTGCGCGTCGAGATGAATCTCATAAGTGATGAGATTCCCGTAGAGTTCGTCCAAGGTGATGGTCTCCAAATCCTTGGACTCCTCAATGGCAGTAACATTTGCGTTCCATTCTCTTCCTAAACTGTTTAGGAAGCAATGGTTGAGATTCTCTTGTTCTATTTTCTTGCCAACCGCTGTGAGAAGGTTGACAAGTTTGGTGAATCTTTGGATGGACTCTTCAATCTTTTCACCTTTGGGGACAGTGAAGTTGTAGAATTGTTTGATCAACTGTCTCCTCTTTGCCTTCTTTACTTGAGATGTTCCTTCGTGGATCATCTCAAGCTTTGTCCAAGCCTCATGTGCAGATTGGACTCCTTGAATCTGAGCTCTCTTATTTGGAGTAAGAGAGCTGTTCAAAATAGCAAGAGCTTTGCTATTTATGGCAAACTGTAACTCCTCTTCAGGTGTAGGATCATTAATATCAAAAGGAATAATGGAGCCTTTTGATACTTCTCTCCATATTCTGTACCCACACAAACGTAAGTATGTTTCTATGTTGGACTTCCATAGTGGGTAGTTTAGAGGATCAAACATTGGAACTTTGACATGTACACTGAAAATGGAAGGGAGAAGTGTTTGTTGCCTCCTTCTTCTTGAGGCATCACCACTTGAGGAACTAGCATCATCAAAAACAAAGGGATCCATACTATGAAGATCAAATCTTGCTATTTGAACTCAAAATCACAAAATTTAGCTCTGATACCAATTGTTAGGTCTCTTAGAACACACTAGAAGGGGGTTGAATAGCGTGTTCACCAAGTATGGATATTTTCTGGATTTTATTGTTTTAGAGTGCAACCAATACTTGGATGTGTTCTTTAGAAATAATAAAGACTTGTAAGAAAGTAAAGAACACAAGGATGCACTTAACACAATTTTACACGTTTTACATCCTATTATCAACTATTTACTGTGTGAAGAACTCCCAATAACCCATATAGGAAAAAGGCAAACCATCATGCCCCCAATGAGGATAAACGTGAATCGGTAGTCGCTGTCTATAGAGGTTCAAGTCAAATGACTCTACTCCTCTACCTTCTTGATTTTTCACAAGAAGGATTTTGAAAAGGGGATTGTTATTTCTATGGGGGAAACAACAATCAAAAACAAAATCCAACAAATGGAAAAACTAGGCAACACGCCTAGACCATAACCAAGAATTCTAACCCTTTGAAGTCTAGCCTCCAAAGATCTTCTTTGCCCTTAAAGAAACCTTGTATGGAGAATAATGCGCCACAACACTATCAAATAACCCTTCAAAGTCTAGAAAACTCAAACAAGAAGCACCCTTGCTCCTTGACCAACAGTCTACACAATCTCTCACAATCTTTACTCACCAAGAAGAAGACTCTTCTTCTTCTTACAATAATCACTCTCAACAATAAAGTAAAAATGTACAAAGTTTACAACTATCTTGAGAGCTTGAGCTTGAGAGAAAACTTGAGAGCTTTTAGATGTAGAAAGTTGGAGAAGAAAAGAAGAAAACCCTTCTTTTTATCAAACTTCAAAATCTTCCCATTTGAAACCCTCTCCTGAGACAATAATGGGTTTTGGCAACTTGTGTTGGTGTGTCCTCATCATTGGAGATCTCCCTTTGGCATGTAGCAACATTCTTGGAGAAATTTCAAAAAGAATGCCAAGAATGGAAATCTGAAATCTTCAGTTTTGAGGGAGGACCTGTGAAAATAACACTAAAGGAGGAGGGTACAAAGAGTCAACTGATGTTAGAAAGTGAAGCAAAAGACCTTTGTAACGTTGGTCACATGAAGTGCCTAAAGTGCTTAATGAACAGGCGTTCGAAGTGTCATGGAGCGCTTAATGTGAAAATGAACTGGCGTTCGAAGTTACATGAAGCGCCTTATTTTGGCAGCTGAAGGCGTTCGAAGTCAACTGAAGCGCCTGATGTTACTCTTCATGCTTGTTCGAACTAATTCTGACATTTTTCAGAAAGTACTTGATGTACGTGTCCATTTTGCGGGGAAAAGTACTTTTGACTTGGTGATACACTTGAAGCGCCTAATGTAAGCGTTCAAAGTGTACTGCATTTTTGCCAGAACACATGAAGTGCCTAATGTAGGCGTTCGAAGTGTTCGGGCTTACATACACTTCATATGAAGCGCCTAATGTAGGCGTTCGAAGTGTACGCATATCCAGACACTTCACATGAGGCGCCTAATGTAGGCTTTCAAAGTGTACTTGATTCCACCAAGACACATTAAGCGCCTAATGCAAGCGTTCAAAGTATACGGACTTCCAACGCACTACATGAAGCGCCTAATCCACCGTTCGAAGTACAAAACTTGTGCAAATCATCAAAACTTAAACTTTGTTTTAACATTCTCCCTCTTTGTGATGATTTCACAACATGCATAACTTATCAAAGTTAGCTCCCCCTTAACTTATGCTCCCCCTCACTAGGTGCAAGAAAAAGAAAAAGAGAAAATCTCACTTATTAGCCTAAGGTTTGGCCCATTACTCAGTTAGCAGCCTAACGTTCATGAAACTCACTTAATAACAACTCTTTTGCCGAAATGTCTCACTTGTAGCCAGGTGACCGTTGACCAACCGTTGACTAACCGTTGACCAGCCGTTGACTTTCTCAAACCAACCAGAAGCTGACACGTGGCAACCCTTTTTTAATTAAAAAAAATAAAATTGTATTTTTGAATAAAATGATTTAAAATGAATTTAAAAATTCTAAAAAATTGTAAAAATTAATTAAAAATCATTTTAAATATCAAAAAATTAGAAAAAAAATATAAAAATAATAAAAAATTACCCACAACACTCCAGCACTCCACCCACCTACCCCCCCACCCCTCACCCCCCCACACCCCCCCCCGCACCCCCCGGCCAAAAAATTTTTAATTTTTTTTCAAACTCACTCGTAACGCTCCGACCACCCCCGCGTCCCCTCCCCCACCCCCTCCTCTCGTGAATTTTTTGTTAAAATTTTTTCTAACTCATCCATAACATCCTAACCACCCCTGCGTCCCCTCTCCCACCCCCGCGCACACCTCAAAAAAATTTTAAAATTTTTTCAACTCACCCACGAAGCTCCGACCATCCCCCAGAACCCGAAATAAAGCCTCATCCGACCATCCCCCAGAACCCGAAATAGCCACAAAAATTGATTGATTTAGTTTGCTGAAATAAAGCCTCATTGGCTAGTAAAAACTCATACCGCATTTTGTACTAATATAATATGCTCCATGATTAGTCACTGCACTTCAGCAAATACACTTGCTACCTTTTATTGTAGTAGTAATATTTAAAACAAAATGACTCACTAATTAATTGCGTTTCTTATATTGTGAAGTAGTAGTTGACTGACACGGGTTGACGCAATTTTCGTTATGGATTATCGAGAAACAAAATCTGTATGTTTCGGGTTCTGGGGGATGGTCGGAGCTTTGAGGGTGAGTTGAAAAACTTTTAAAATTTTTTTGGTGTGTGCGCGGGGGTGGGAGAGGGGACGCAGGGGTGGTTAGGATGTTATGGATGAGTTAGAAAAAATTTTAAAAAAAAATTTCGCGAGAGGAGGGGGTGGGGGAGGGGACGCGGGGGTGGTCGGAGCGTTATGAGTGAGTTTGAAAAAAAAATTAAAAAAATTTTTGGCCGGGGTGTGCGGGGGGTGGGGGGTGGGGGGTGGGGGTGGTGTGGCGTGGGGGGGCAGGTGGGTGGAGTGCTGGAGTGTTGTGGGTAATTTTTTATTATTTTTATATTTTTTTTCTAATTTTTTGATATTTAAAATGTTTTTTAATTAATTTTTACAATTTTTTAGAATTTTTAAATTCATTTTAAATCAATTTATTCAAAAATACAATTTTATTTTTTTTAATTAAAAAGGGTTGCCACGTGTCAGCTTCTGGTTGGTTTGAGAAAGTCAACGGCTGGTCAACGGTTAGTCAACGGTTGGTCAACGGTCACCTGGCTACAAGTGAGACATTTCGGCAAAAGAGTTGTTATTAAGTGAGTTTCATGAACGTTAGGCTGCTAACTGAGTAATGGGTCAAACCTTAGGCTAATAAGTGAGATTTTCTCAAAAGAAAAAGTTGGAAAGAACAAAGTGATGATGCACTTTACTGAACAACATCAATTGGAAATTACCAAGGTACCAAATCAAGTTTTCTTGCAAAAAAAATGAAATTTTCACATACTAACAACAACACTTAAAAAAAATTACATAGCACCTCCACTTGGAGGTGTGAACCTTCTAAAACCAAAACCTCCACTAGCAACAAAGTCAGTGAATCCACTCATGGATCCTCCAACACCTCCAGAGCCGCCAGCATCACCATCACCACCACCGCCAGCACCGCCAGCACCACCACTTTTTCTCCCTAAATCATCAAAATTGGGGAGAAGTGCCCACAGACAGATCTGCATGAAGGCATTTTTAACTGCAGTCATACGAAGTTCATTGCATGCATGTTGAGCTTCATGCTCAGCATCACGAAGCTGCAACTGTTGAACAGTATTTTGAAGTGAGGCTACTTGTGATAGCAATTCAGATGAAATGCTACCACTGGCATCTTCCTGAGGTCCTTCGTCAACCTCATCAGCAAGATCAGGAATGGTAGTGGCCTTCCGTTTCTGTGAATCAATAGCTTGGGCGATGTTGTAGTTGTCATAGAAGTCAGTCTTTGCAACTTGGGTCAGTTTAGCATCAGAAATTGCAATACCTTTTGACTTTAGCAAGATTGTGATAATATTTGCAAAAGGTAATGCTTTGGACCCTTTTCGAAGAGCTGCAAACATGACTTCTAAAAAGATCCAGGAAAGATTCAGCTGGGTCTCATGTTTGATACGATAAGTGACATAGAAATCCATGTTGCTTGGATTTCTAGTAGACTTACCGTTTACGCAATAGGTGACCACAGCCAGCAGAATGCGATCCACCAAGGGCATGTTCTGAGTCTTCTTTGAGGGGAAATACCCCAGATCAAAATTTACGTCCTGCTCACGGACGCCGTATTTGCTACTCCAGTCAAATACGGAGAAGTCACTTAATCCCTCGTTCTGGATTCTCAAAACTTCAAAGATTTCAAGAACAACGAAGCTGAGAGGAGTACCGTCGATAATAGTGTGGAGGGAAAAAGGTTGAGACTCAGATTGTGGAGTGACCCACATGTTTGCATAGAATTGCTTGGTGTGTTCGCGAGAGAATTTTTGCATGTCAATTCTGGACCAAAGAGAGGTCCATCCTTGATGTTCAAGCAACGAGACGATTTGAAAAGCATTGCTAGTCTCAGGAAGATTACTGAGACGAAGCAATTTGAGTGGGATGATGGGACGATTGTTTGTATCCCATTCTTCAAAGAGCAGTTTTGAATACATCGACAGATGCACTATTTTGTCTGCATGAAAGGGTGGATTCTTGATTTCTGAGTCAAATTTTTTCAACCAAGGAAAATTTTCTTTGGAGAGGTTTTCGAGAATGGAAATGAGATGTTGAGGTTCAAAAACCCCAACGGTTTGCTTTCGCTTATGGCTGCGGGGACGTTTGGAGGGACCTGCTGAAGCCATCTGAGAGTGTTGTTTGATGGAAAGAAAATAATATCTCTTGTGAAAAGGAGGTGGGCAGAGTGAGGAGAGAAGAGAGTAAGGATGAAATTTATAGAGACAAAATGGAAGATGGAAAGCCTTGATGTTGTTAATGGAAGGTAATGGGAGAGAGAAAGAGTTTAAGAGATGGAATAGTGGAGAAGATGAAGAGATTGAGAGAAGTAGTGGAAAAGAAGATTGGGAAGATGGAGAGGTGGTCAGACGTGGGAAAGAGTGAAAGGCGGCAGGAATTGATTTCTCTTGATTAGCGCGAAAACTGAAGAGACGGCGGAAAAGACAGTGAAGAAATAAGGTTTAGGTGCCTAATGCGACTTCGAACGACTTCACAAAACAGGATGCAGCGCTTGAAGTCACTTTGAACGGTTGTGGAGATGCATATTGAGCGCTTAATGTCACTTTGAACAAGTGAACTCATTTAGATGAAGCGCTTAATCCTACTTCGAATGCTAGTGTAAAGGAACATAAAGCGCCTGATGTCACTTCGAACGAGTGACATTCTTAACATCAGGCGCTTGATGTGACATCGAATGCCTGAAGTAACTGTGATGAAGCGCCTTATGTATATTGACCTTGAAAATTTGAAAATTTTCTTGCTCAAAACTCAAGATGGGTTATCATCAACCCATGTTGAGCAACCTCAACTTACTTCTTATAGATGCAAATACATCACTAGGTAAGGATTTCATTAATATATTTGCTAATTGGTCTCGTGTAGGAACAAATTCCACACTTACCAAGTTCTTTTGTACACAATCACGGATGAAATGATACCTCACTTCAATGTGCTTAGTCCGACTATATTGGACGGGATTTTGTGCAATATTGATAGCAGACGTGTTATCACACAAAATTGGCACCTTGGAGAAGTGAATGTTATAATCATTTAAAGTGTTTTCCATCCATAACAATTGTGCACAACAAGAGGCGGCCGACACATATTCGGATTCTGCCGTAGAAAGAGACACACTGTTTTGTTTCTTGAAAAACCAAGAAACGGGACAATCTCCAAGAAACTGACAAGTTCCGGAGGTACTCTTCATATCAACAAGACTCCCCGCATAATCGGAGTCACAATATCCTCTTAAATCAAAACATGCATTCTTAGGATAAAATAGACCAAATTTCAAAGTACTTCTAAGGTATCTAAGGATGCGTTTTGCCGCAATAAAATGCATCTCCCTAGGATCACTTTGAAATCTAGCACATAAGCACACAACATGTAAAATATCGGGTCTACTAACCGTCAAATAAAGTAGACTACCTATAATGCCATGATACAAGGTTACCTCGACATGCTTTCCTTTCTCATCCTTGTCAAGCTTGGCACTTGTGCTCATAGGTGTGTTTACTTCTTTTCCTTCACCAAAGTTGTACTTTTTGAGCAAATCCTTTGTGTATTTGGTTTGGGAAATATACATGCCTTCTTCGGTTTGCTTGATTTGTAATCCAAGGAAATAGTTGAGTTCGTCCATCATGCTCATCTCTAACTCACCTTGCATAAGACTAGCAAATTGCTCACAAAGACAATTGTTAGTAGCACCAAAAATAATATCATCAACATATACTTGAACAATTAAATGATTTCTACCTTGTTCTTTTATGAACAAAGTAGTGTCAGCTTTACCTCTTGAAAAACTATTATTAAGAAGAAAAGTACTTAACCTCTCGTACCAAGCTCTTGGAGCTTGTTTGAGGCTATAAAGAGCCTTTTTAAGTTTGAAGACATGATGTGCTTAATCATGAGATTCAAACCCGGGAGGTTGTGCAACATACATTTCTTCTTGAATTACACCATTCAAGAAGGCAGATTTAACATCCATTTGGTAAAGTCTAAAATCCCTATAACAAGCATATGCTAATAACATCCTAATAGCCTCAAGCCGTGCTACGAGTGCAAATGTCTCATCAAAATCGATACCTTCTTCTTGGAGGTATCCTTGAGCAACTAACCTAGCCTTGTTTCTAGTGCCATTACCTTGATCATCCATTTTGTTACGAAAAACCCATTTCGTACCAATAATAGGATGATCGTGTGGTTTGGGAACTAACTCCCAAACATTACTTCTTTCAAATTGGTTTAATTCTTCTTGCATAGCCAATATCCAATTTTCATCAAGAAGTGCATCTTCAATATTTTTAGGCTCTATAAGAGAGACAAATGCATTCTCTCTATATTGCCTTCATGTGGTGATACCCTTATTTAAATCACCTATGACCAACTCGTGTGGGTGAGAACTTTTGTGCTTAAATGATCTAGGAAGATTGGAGACATCTCCTCCAACTTCCTCATGATCATGTTCCAGAAATGATGAACTTTCATCATTCACATGAATCTCATGTTCTGGAATGTGTGATGCATTATCTACATTTTGTGTATCAACATGAGTATGAGAAATATTTCTATTTGACTCACTAAGTTCATGCACATAAGGTGGGGGAGTACCTTCAATAGGTTCAACTCTCAAGTCAATGAAGATGTTTCCATTTGAAGGATCATCAACAATCTCTTGTTGAGGAACAACCATAGGAATATCCTCAAGAATTTCTTCTTGAGGAGTCACATCTTCATTTTCTTCACAATCCTCATTAAGTTTAGGTTCGTCACTAAGTGACTCATTAAATTTAACATGGATTGATTCTTCCACCTTTTGACTCCTTTTGTTGAAAACACGAAATGCCTTACTATTTGAGGCATAACCTAAAAAGATACCTTCATCCGCTTTGAGGTCAAGTTTGTCCAAAGTATCTTTGGTATTAAATATGAAACACTTGCAACCAAAGACTTTGAAATACCCAATGTTGGGAACTTTTCCATTCCAAAGCTCATAGGGTGTCACATTTAGGTATGGTCTCAAATATACACGATTGATCACATGGCAAATGGCATTCACCGCTTCGGCCCAAAAGTATTTGGGCAAACCGAACTCATTCAACATTGCTCTACACATTTCTTGTAGAGTTCTATTCTTTCGTTCGGCCACACCATTTTGTTGTGGAGTTCTAGGTGCCGAAAAGTCATGAGAGTATCCTTTGGATACACAAAACCTTTCGAAATCACCATCAAACTCACCACCACGATCACTACGGATGGTCTTAATGGTGTCACCCACGTGATTTTTCAATCGTCTACTTAAACTCATAAACTCACTACATGCATCACTTTTCTTAGCTAGAAACATCACCCATGTATAACGAGTATAGTCACCTACTACCACGAAGGTATAATGTTTACCACCCTAACTTTTTGTTCCAACATCCCCATACAAATCCATGTGAAGCAATTGTAGGAGCTTGGAGATGGACATATTTGTCTTGGGTTTGAAGCTTGTTTTCACAAGCTTCGCCTTTTGGCAAGTGTCACATAAGTCATGGTTTTCGAAAGACATTTTTGGAAGGCCTCGGACTTTATCATTTTCGCAAATAAATTTAAAGTTTTGAAACATACATGTCCGAGACGTCTATGCCATAGTTGCGTCAAATCATTCTTAGCAACTAAGCAAGATACATTTTGAGAAACCAAATCATTGATGCTATGTTTGTAAATATTTTTGAAACGCAAAGCCTCAAATAAGATATTATTATCCTTTTTCACAACACACTTTGTTTTCAAAAACATTACCTCATAATTAGCATCACATAGTTTACTAACACTTATCAAGTTAAACTTAAGACCTACAACATACAAGACATCACTAAGAGAGAATGAATCGTTACCCACAATACCATGTCCTTTGATTTGGCCTTTGCTGCTTCCAAAGTGGACAACTCCTCCATCTTGCATAGTGAGTCTATGGGAGAGACGTTTGTCTCCCGTCATATGGTTGGAACACCCACTGTCCACGACCCATTTGACCTTCTTGTCTTTGCTTTCTCCATTGAGTGCTAGGGCCTACAAATGAACAATATGAATTTGGTACCCTATTTGTTTTGGGTCCTTGAAGGTTAGTAACCTTCATCTCGCCTTTCGGCACCCACACAAGATTCTTGTTATTTTTAGCCCTACATACTCTTTCTACATGACCTTTCCTATTACACTAAAAACATGTAGGAGTATGTTTGTGAGATTGTGCATGCTTGTGCGAATGCCTGTGTGTAGGCACATTTCGTGATTCCTTTTTAGGAACAACCTTCTTTGGAATCGACGAAGGTTTTTGTTTCACGACATGGACCAAAGGTTGTGATGCCTTTGGTGCATTTGCCTTTGCCTTAGGCATGTGCCTTTGTTTCTTCAAGGAGGTTTTAGGCTCCTTGACCACTTGTGCTTGTTCCTTTTTCTTTCCCTTCTTAGATGCATACATGGCACTAGGCTTGATTTTAGCTTTCATGATTGGCCTAGATGCATCCTTAACCTCTACCTTTGTAGCACTTACCCTTGAATCATTTTTCTTCTCATCAAGGGCTTGAGCACATGATTTCATCAAAGCATGTTTCTCTTCAAGTGCAATCACATGCATTGTCAAAAATATATCATGCTCAAGTTGTAATGCAATGTGATCTTCTAACGTGTCATTGTATTCATTTAAGCATGCTCTAAATTCCTTCTTGACACATTTATATTTTAAGTCTAAGAGGTCATTCTCTTGCACTAAATCATCTCTTTCATCAATTAATCTATAGTGAGATGAAATATTGCATACCTCCATGTCATCGTCGATGGCCATGAGTGCAAAGAACTCCTTGTCTAGATCATCTTGAACCACACCCGTGAGTGCAAGATCATCATGGTCGCCATTGTCGCTCTCAGATCTAGAAAGAATGCTCTCCCAATGGGCTACTTCCGCTTGCAAGGCCTTCTTCCTTTGGTAGATGGCCTTCTTGTCCTTGAGTTGCGGCTCCTTCACCCGAGAATCCTTCATGAAGTGACCAAACTTCCCACACTTGTAGCATTTGTTTCTTGGTCCTTGACCTTGTCCTTGGAGAATTTATCTTTGATGAATCTTTTCGCTTCATCCTCATTCTTTCTCGCAAAATGTCGGAATCTTCTAACTAGAAGTCCGACTTCATCGTCCGAGTCCTCCGACTCGCAAGCAAGGGCTTTTCTATAGTGGCGAATAGGGTCGTTCTTTTCTTGCGCGTCGAGATGAAATTCATAAGTGATGAGATTCCCGTAGAGTTCGTCCAAGGTGATAGTCTCCAAGTCCTTGGACTCCTCAGTGGTCGTAACCTTTGCGTTCCATTCTCTTCCTAAACTATTTATGAAGAAATGGTTGAGATCCTCTTGTTCTATTTTCTTGCCAACCGCTGTGAGAAGGTTGACAAGTTTGGTGAATCTTTGGATGGACTCTTCAATCTTTTCACCTTTGGGGACAGTGAAGTTGTAGAATTGTTTGATCAATTGTCTCCTCTTTGCCTTCCTTACTTGAGATGTTCCTTCGTGGATCATCTCAAGCTTTGTCCAAGCCTCATGTGCAGATTGGACTCCTTGAATCTGAGCTCTCTCATTTGGAGTAAGAGAGCTGTTCAAAATAGCAAGAGCTTCGCTATTTATGGCAAACTGTAACTCCTCTTCAGGAGTAGGATCATCAATATCAAAAGGAATAATGGAGCCTTTTGATACTTCCCTCCATATTCTGTACCCATATGAACGTAAGTATGTTTCCATGTTGGACTTCCATAGTGGGTAGTTTAGAGGATCAAACATTGGAACTTTGACATGTACACTGCAAATGGAAGGGAGAAGTGTTTCTTGCCTCCTTCTTCTTGAGGCATCACCACTTGGGGAACTAGCATAATCAAAAACAAAGGGATCCATACTATGAAGATCAAATCTTGCTATTTGAACTAAAAATCACAAGATTTAGCTCTGATACCAATTGTTAGGTCCCTTAGAACACACTAGAAAGGGGGGTTGAATAGTGTGTTCACCAAGTATGGATATTTTCTGGATATTTTTCGTTTTAGAGTGCAACCAATACTTGGATGTGTTCTTTAGAAAAATAAAGACTTGTAAAAAAGTAAAGAACACAAGGATGCACTTAACACAATTTTACACGTTTTACATCCTATTATCAACCATTTACCGTGTGAAGAACTCCCAATAACCCATATAGGATAAAGACAAACCATCATGCCCCCAATGGGGAACAACAATCAAAAACAAAATCCAACAAATGGAAAAACTAGGCAACACGCCTAGACCACAACCGAGAATTCTAACCCTTTGAAGTCTAGCCTCCAAAGATCTTCTTTGCCCTCAAAGAAATCATGTAGGGAGAATAGTGCGTCACAACACTATTAACTAACCCCTCAAAGTCTAGAAAACTCAAACAAGAAGCACCCTTGCTCCTTGACCAACAGTCTACACAATCTCTCACAATCTTTACTCACCAAGAAGAAGACTCTTCTTCTTCTTACAATAATCACTCTCAACAATAAAGCAAAAATGTACAAATTTTACAACTATCTTGAGAGCTTCAGCTTGAGAGAAAACTTGAGAGCTTTTAGATGTAGAAAGTTGGAGAAGGAAAGAAGAAAACCCTTCTTTTTATCAAACTTCAAAATCTTCTCGTTTGAAACCCTCTCCTGAGACAATAATGGGTTTTGGCATCTTGTGTTGGTTTGTCTTCATCATTGGAGATCTTCCTTTGGCATGTAGCAACATTCTTGGAGAAATTTCAAAAAGAATGCCAAGAAAGAAAACCTGAAATCTTCAATTTTGAGGGAGGACCTTTTAAAATAACACTAAAGGAGGAGGGTACAAAGAGTCAACTGATGTTAGAAAGTGAAGCAAAAGACCTTTCTAACGTTGGTCATATGAAGCACCTAAAGTGCTTAATGAACAAGCGTTCGAAGTGGCATGGAGCGCTTAATGTGAAAATGAACTGGCGTTCGAAGTCACATTAAGCCCCTTATTTGGGCAGCTGAAGGCGTTCGAAGTCACATGAAGCGCTTGATGTTACTCTTTATGCTTGTTAGAACTAATTCTGACATTTCTCAGAAAGTACTTGATGTATGTGCCCATTTTGGGGGGGAAAAGTGCTTTTGACTTGGTGATACACTTGAAGCACCTAATGTAGGCGTTCAAAGTAACTGCCTTTTTGCCAGAACACATGAAGCGCCTAATGTAGGCGTTCAAAGTGTATGCACATCCAGACACTTCACATGAGGCGCCTAATGTAGGCGTTCGAAGTATACTGGATTCAATCAAGGCACATTAAGCGCCTAATGCAAGCGTTCGAGGTATACGGACTTCCAACGCACTACATGAAGTGCCTAATCCACCATTCGAAGTAGTGCAAATCATCAAAACTTAAACTTTGTTTTAACACCTTGGAGGGTTGGAGCCTCGTAATCAGAGGAAAAAAAGAGGCCAAAAACATTAACAAAGGTAAATGTTGCAATTATATTGAAACTTGGGCTTATTCGCATATCTATTTTTTAAATTTTAAGGCAGTAAGTGGTGGTACCTCATTCTCATATAACTTATATTTTTTTTTTCAAAGTGGCCGATGTAAGACTATATTCTCAATACCCGCTTTCACGTGACACGCGCCTTAGAACTTATCCTCAATCACAAAGCACAAGTCAGGCATCGCACAAGTCAGACATAACATTTGGACTTGTGTGAAGGGAGATAATAAATGGCCAACAATAGGCTAGACAAAGTGTGAGTTCACATTTTAAACCTGCTCTGCTACCATGTTGAAACTTGTGCTTACATGATGTGAGACTCATATCCACTCAAAACCTTAAGTCAATGGGTGGCGATACCTCATTTTCACATAACCTATTTTTGTTTGCTCAAATCGGTCAATGTGGGACAGTGATCTCAATAAATTATTGGTAACAAAGTCACGCATATGAAGAAAACATTATTTCACTAAAAAAAAGAAAAAGAAGGGAGAATGAAATAGGAAAAGTCACTATTCCATAGTGTTCTTCTAAGAAGAATAAAGTTGAGACAGCAGTTTTGACAAAGGCCTTCCCCTTCAGTTAGCTTTGCAGACGAGATCACCATATACGCAGTTACACGCCGCCTCACAGTCAATGAACTCGCAAGATTGGCCGGTACAAGATGGTGGATGAAAATCTTCTGGTTTTAATGTTGAGCTGTTGATGCCTGAATACCTCTGAACTGAATCACCTTCTTTAGCACTTGCTTCTTTCAAAATTCCGGCCAACAAGGTACAATATTGTTTGTATCAGTGACATATAGAGAAAACCAAGCTACGAAGTTCACATGAGAGATAATACAGTAGACAATGAATTTCTATGAAGAATTTAATCTCAATCTACAGACGCACACTTTCTTATGTTCGTAATATGATGGAATAACTGTAAACACCAAAAGAAATATAATACACATATATTCTATTTAAAATATATAAAAAAATGTTAGAATAAGTTAGTGTTTTGATGATTTGCACATGTTTGTCATTTGGAAAGTTAGATTAGGCGCTTCATGCTGTGTGTTTGAAGTCAGTATACTTCGAACACTCACTTTAGGCGCTTAATGTGCCTTGATGGAGTCCAGTACACTTCGAACGCCTACATTAGGCGCCTCATGTGAAGTGTCTGGATGTGCGTACACTTTGAACGCCTACATTAGGCGCTTTATGTGAAGTGTATGGAAGTCATGACACTTCGAACGCCCACATTAGGCGCTTCATGTGTCCTGATGAAAAGTGCGAACACTTCGAACGCCTACATTAGGCGCTTCAAGTGGTTCACCAAGTCAAAAGTACTTTTTCCTGAATGGGCACGTACTCCCAAGTACTTTTTCTGAGAAAATGTCAGTTTCAGCTCGAACAAGCATGAAGGGTAACATTAGGCGCTTCATGTGACTTCGAACGCCTTCAGATGCCAACATAAGGCGCTTAATGTGACTTCGAACGACAGTTCTTTTTCACATTAAGCACATCAAGCAAGCAAATACATCAAGCAAGCAGACTAATCTTCATGCATCCAAGCATATAGCAAGTCAAGCTTCACCATGTGATACCAAATAAGCACATCAAGCAAGCAAATATATCATGTCTATCAAATGCATATCCATCAAGCAAGCATACCCAAAACATCATTTATACTCACTCATCCATCATATCCAATAGCATATTCAAACACAAACATAAGCGCTTATCCAAGTAAGCAAGCCTAAGCATATACCATTTTGTCCCGTATACCATATATCAAGTCTCATACACAAGATACATACATGAGTCATATATCAAGCCACATATACAAATATATCAATGTACCAACATGCGTATGAATATACCAACATACGTATTCTCCCCTTTTTTGTAATCATCAAAATTCTCTAGGACAAAGCAAAAGAAATATTATATTTCCTCTTATTCAAAGTATTCAGGCTCACCCTCAACATATTATATACTCATATTTGCCACATATACATATCTTAAACACATATCTCAAACTCATTTTTGCTCATACCTATTAACCTTCAAATACATATCACCTTATATTAATCCCATATTGCATCACATGCCTTATATATACATTCTTCATTATATACTCCATATATCTGTATATTTTTCTTTCCCTTTTTTAAAGGACAATAATGCAAAATGAAAAGATCATATAAAGGAGATAAAAAGAAATCATATGATCATTCAAGTTTCTAAATCCATCACTACATCGGATTTCTTTAACATGAAGCAGATGATGTTGCGATAAGAATGGTAGTGTATGACTTAGTGGCTGCTTCTATCATATTTGACATGAATAACTCCACAAAGTTCAAAAAATTTCTTGTTGGCAAGGCGTTAGGATATGTAGAAGTCAAAGTTACTAGGAAGCTTATAAGATTTCTCAGTGACACAAAATATGACAGTTGTAGTCAACACTCGATATACCAATGACATATTGCTTTTGTTCTTGGTAGGATCGAAAAATAAGAAGCTTTTTAACTTGGTCCTCATTGACCTTTCATCTTGTCCCATCCCATTTTCATATATCAATTCTTATATAACCCTTCATCAGGAGCCATAAGCAAATCATTTATAATCCTAACATTCCATTCTAGGTGTGTACCATGAATCACATTAAGCATTGCATATGGAAAAGTATTCAAGTATTCCACCTTCCAGTGTGCATAAAATAGTCTAGTGTACATTCTAGACATTTTGTCATCTACTTCTCATTCCAAAGAGGTCTCTATATTTGAACATCTATCTAATCTAAGACTAGCATCAACTCATCATTTTTCTCAAAATCCTTGATTTTCAACAATTCCAAAGGAGTCGATGTCCTCTCATTCATCTCTCATTCAGTAAATGATTCTTAAGCACGTGAAGAGATGTATTTAAAGTTACCTGGCACATCTAACGCTCTAAATTCTGCAAGTTTTATCCACAAGAAGTTGCAGATAGTTAACCATCTCCTTAATTCCATCTACTTCTCAGTCTTGACGAAATCCGTGCCTCTAGTCCTAACCGTCCAGCTTCTTGGTCCAGTGGGGACTGTGTGCTTTGGCCTTGAGAAGGATTGCTTGATCCTCCTTCACTATGTTTAAAGTTCCTTGACCTCTTGTAAATTATTCTTTCTTCTCATTTTGATTTCTTTTTTCTTTAACGAGATTCTAAATTTGTAGGGAGACACATTCGACACAAGCTAACTCCTTTTTTATATAATCTCTTATAAAGCGATGTCTAACCTCAATATGCTTGGTTCTACTATACAGAACTGGATTTTGTGATATATTTATAGATGAGGTATTATCACATAAAATAGGTACTTTTCTCATCAACAGGATTTTTAGCATAGTCTGAATCACTATACTCTCTTAAGTCAAAAACACGCCAACATTCAATGTACCTTTTAAATCTTTTAAAAAATATGTTTTAACACAACTCGATGCAATTTCTTTAGCATATCATAAAATCTAGCACATAAGCACATATCATATAACATATCCGGTTAGCTAGCAATCAAACAAAGCAAACTATGAATCATACTCTTAAACTTTGTTATCTTGACCGGCTATCAAGCTTTGTACTTGTGCTCATTTGTATGCTTACATTCCTTCAGTTTTCAAGTTTGTATTTCTTGAGATGATCGTTGGTGTACTTTGTTTGAGAGATGTAAACTTCATCCTTGGTTTGCTTGATTTGAAGCCCAAAAGAGGTGGTTGAGCTCATCCATCATACTCATCTCAAATTTTCTTCCTTTAGCTTAGTAGAGTGCTTACAAGGGCAATCATTAGTAGCACTAAACACAAGGTCATCAACATATATTTGAGCAAATGAATAACTTCTTCCTTGTTCTTTGATAAACACGTAAGTATCAACTTTTCCTCTTAAAAGACCATTTTTAAACAAGAAATCTCTCAATTTCTCATACCATGCTCCACATGTTTAAGTCCATAAATGGCCTTTTAAATAGATAATTTGAATGATCATAATCTTTAAAGCTCGGTGGTTGTGCTATATATACAAAAGTTTTATTTGATATCACTTTTTCCAAGTTTAGCATTAGCCCTTATAATCATATCAAATGATTCTCTAACTTTCCATATAAGCAACTGTTTTGCACTTAGTTTGGATCAAATGTATTTCATGGTGTGTAGTATGAAACTTTCGAAGATAGTTGAGTTTTCCTTATAATGCTTTCATCAAGCTTATCATGCATTGGCTTATGCAAATCTCCCACAAACTTTTGTATATTTGACCCAAATATATCATCAACATGGATATTAACAAGAATATGAGTACAATATTTTTGGATGAAGAGTGTGATGGCTCATTTTCTCTTTTCAAATTATATTGACCTCTTATACCAAACTATACGAGTATGGCTCAAGTCATACAAGGATGCTTCTACCTTGAAACATGATTTGACACATCATGGTCTTTAATATTGAAATATTTGGCTCTATATTTTGCATCTATTTATTAAAGATGATCAATTTTGCATGTTGATTTTCTATGCCAAATATGGCATAGAAAGCTTCTTTTAATCTTACAAGGTAAGACACAAGTTTCATCAATATCATGATACTAGTCTAGAGCTATAGTTTAATATTTCTTCTTCAGTTGTGTCATTATTCCTTATTCTTTAAGCTAAAGCTTGGATGATCCTCCAAATTCAATCTGTTTTGAATTTTCTAGACCTTAAAGGACTCACATAGCTTAAGAGTTTTATCTTTGCTTTTGATCCTCATGAATGTTCAAAGACCTTTATCATCTTAAGTTCTACATATGATTTTTCCTTAAGTGAGATATTTAAGTTAATACTTGTTCAACTACATGCTCTTATTGTTATGTCCATTATTTATTAAAGTTCACGTGTTTCTAAATCATCCTTGGTGTTAATTTTGAAAATTTTACATCTAAAAACAGTAAAATATTTTAGAGTCGGAATTCTATCATTTCAAGACTCATAGAAAGTCATATTAAGACAATTCCTTAACTACACCATATTGATGATCAACCAATACTTAAGTTTTCCACTTTGAAGTGTTCTAAGAGAGGAACTTCAAGAGAAACTCATCCTTATAAATATTTTAGTTTTACTTTCTTCAATCCAATTTTGTTTAGAAGTTTAAATACCAAGACATGGCGAAATGCATCCTCTCAGTTGATAAAGAGCTTGGTATTTCCTTTAAACTTCCAAATTCTATTTCATTTGATAGATTAATCTTATAGGAATTCTTATTTTCAAGTCTTTTTATAGACTCATGATCATGCATCATAGTTCATGGCAAGAAACATATCCAAGTAAATGACATAGAATCAATTAGCTTCAAATACTCAAGCAAGCCACATAAATCAATCAAGTTGTAAAGAAATCATTTAATACCATAAGCATGCATAATGCTCCTATAAAGAATTGAGGCATTTAGAGAGTCTACAGAATGTACCTTTATTACAAAACTTAAATCCTTACTTATCATGCTTTAGACATATGCCATCATGGTTCATAAATATTTTGATAGGTTGGTACTTTCAAATGTTTATAGAAACTTTGTAACCAACATATCTAGGTCATTTATTCCATGAGATAGACCAAGTCCAAAAACTTTGCATATGAGTTTTTGACAATAAAGCCTTGTAAGCTAAACATTTGTTTTCTTTTCAAAAATCTCAAAGACATCAAAACATTTTCTTTCCCTTTGCAAATATCTTATCATTTTAAAAAATTTAAGTATTATTGAGAATACATAACAAATTTTAGCTTGTGTTTCTTCTGTACAAATTATAGGACTAAAAGAATAGCTAGAAAGTTTACCAACTCTTCCAACTCCACGGGTCTAGCCTTTTCCATTGCCAAAATGGGATACCGCACCATATTTGATCTTGAACATGATAGAGAGGTGCTCTTTGTTGGATATATGGATTGAACATTTCAATTCCATGAGCTATTTGACTTCTTTCACTTTTGCCTTCTCCGTAGATTCCAAGCTCCTACATAAGACAAATATCTATCTATAGGTACCCTTTTGTTGTTGGGTCCATCTTGGTTAGTTATCATGCCTTTAGGCCTCCAATAATACTTAGATCTTTTCTTTGCTCTACAAACACTTACCACATGACCCTTTTTGTTACAAAAAAGACAAGTAGGTGGATGATGTGATTGTGTGTTTTTAGGCTTGGAAGGTTTAGCTACCTTCATAGGCTTGGAAATCTTGTTGACATTTCTAAGCACTTCCATTGGGAGTATCAAATTAGCCTTAGGTGAATCACATAAAGATGTCTTTATTATCTTTGATAATTTTATATTGGTTGTAGTAAAAGCTTTAAAACCTAAGTTTGATTTTCTATTTACTACTTTTTGTTTACCAAGATGTTTTTCATGGACAACCTTCTCACATGTCGCCTTATGAAGTTCTTCAAATTTAACACATTTATTCTTAATCTCTATGTTTTCTAGAGATAAAGGTTTATGTGTCTCTAAGATGACATCATGCTCTAGATGAAGCAAAACAAGAGAGTCATGCAAATTTTCATTTTCTAATTTGCATAAATTAAGCTCCTTTTTGCATGCTTGTGTTTTAAAACAAGTTTTTCAAGTTCCTCATGTAAAGTGATATATTCATGTTGTAATACATCAAATGAAGAAGTTGAAAGAGATACCTCTTTGTCATCTTCAAAAGCTATGAGACATAATGATTCTGTGTCATTGAGATCATCTTCATCTTTGTTTGATTGATGACCATCGTTTGATAACTCCTCAAGCTTCTTCCATGTCTCATGTGGAGAGAAGATGCCTTGAACCTTTATTAGCTCATCATGTGAAAGAGATAGATGAAGGATTTCAAGAGCCTTTCTTTATAGCTCAAAGTTTTTCTTATCTTCATCATTGTAGTCATTCACCTCCTTCATTACTACTCTCTTGTTTTCGTCCAACCTAGTCGGTGGAGGTACTCCCTCTATGACTATTCTCCATATGTCATAACCACATCCACACAAATATGCATTCATCATATATTTCCATAAGGAATAGTTTTGAGTATCAAACAGGGGGACTTTGGTGTTTGGTGCTGTGAGTAGAGTGGTTGTTTTGAGAGTTGAGCTAGGTTGTCATTGCCCTATTTCCAATGATCTTTAACCTTGCTACTTGCAAACATTTGGCCAACAAATCAAGGTTAGGCTCTGATACCAATTTTAAGGTCCGTGATGAACACTCTAGAGGGGGTTGAATAGCGTGTTGGGCAATTTTGCGGATTTTTCTCGGTTTAGCTCAATACAAAACAAATGTACTCAAAATCAACAAAGTAGGAGATGAGAGATAATGAGTGAAGACACAGGATTTAGAGTGGTTCGAATCTTAAATAATTCTACTCCACTACCACTTTGCTTTCAAAGTGGATTTTCAATAGCAATTTTCTTATTACCTTTGATAAGGAACAAGAACAACAACAGCAACACTTACACTAACTCTAGTGCAAGCAACAACTATAACAACAACAACTTATTGCACAATCAATTTGTACAATATCGACAACTGCAGCAGTAACTTGTTGCACATACGCTTTGTGCAACCTCAACAACAGCAACTTAAGCAAGAACAAGTTCTTACTTCCTCACAACTTCAAAAAAGTTCTCTCAAGAACTTTCTCACACTGGGTTAAAGGAAGTAGTGGAGATCATACTTTCTTTCTAGTCTAAACACAAGCAAGAGATCAAATGTTTATGGTTCCTCTTGTGTTAGACTCTCTATCTCTCAATATACAACAATGAAGAACAAAGAAAGGCTTAACAAGCTTTAAGCACTTTTACACATAAGAGAGAAATATACAACAATGAAGAATGAAGATTGATGATGGTGAAAGTGTGTTTTTGCTTCATCCAAACCTCTTCTTTTTATAGAATATGTTGACCACTTTTTGCTCCAAAGCCATACTATAGTGTCTTGAACATGTTTGCAAAAGTGTAGAGAGCATTACACAAACCAAGGTAAAGTCCACAAGAAATTTGAGCAAGATTGGAAGGAGAAAACATTAAAAATCTCCCTTGGATTGTGTTGCAACGGCCATAAAAATTTGAATTCTAGGGGATATCGATCGATCTATGTGAGGGTATGATGTACTTCGATCGATCTATGTGAGGGTATGATGTTGGACAATGTGGTTTCGATTTGATTCAGGATGACATCGATCGATCTAAGTGAGGGTATGATGTACATCGATCGATCTATGTGAGGGTATGATGTTGGACATTATGATTTCAGAAAGATTCTGGATGACATCCGATCGATCTATGTGAGGGTATGATGTACATCGATCAATCTATGTCACGGTATGATGTACGTCGATTGATCTATGTCAGGGTATGATGTACATCGATCTCTGTTTAGAGATCTATGTCAGGGTATGATGTATATATAGATCTCTGTTAGAGATCTATGTGAGGGTATGATGTTGATTTCTTATTCCAAATTATAAAACGACTTTTCAATCCTTTTTCAAACATCTTTTAAGCTTCATCAAAACATTCATATCCCAATAATCTCCTCATATGTGAGAGATCTATCTCTCAAAATAGATTTTGTTCTAATTCCAAAGTATGAAATATCTTTTTATCTCATTTTCAAACATCTTTTAAATTCATCAAAACAATTCATTTTCCAACACATCACACTACCATATACACATCATATTTGTGAGTATATAAAGGTTCTTTATCAGACTTTACATGTCATCAAGTTACCAAAAATATACCGACACGTCAGTTCATAAACCAAAAATTGCCACATCAGATGACTACCGAACTGCACCGACATGTCACATACTTACCATACCAAGATGGCCAGCCTATATACACTCCAAAAGCTCAACCATTTTGTGCACCAAATGTCTATATAAGCCCCAAAGTCATACCATGTTTACACATATCAATTATCTACAATTTGCCTTGATTTGTTGAAAATTCAAACCACATGACTAATTTTTATCTCAGCTGTTGTTGCTGAAAATACACTTTATATTATTTATATTATGTGTGACATAACATATTTTACATGTCTAAGATGTTTGAGAATAATTGGAGAAAAATCGCGTAATCGACAGAAATTTGATTTACTACACTTATCTTACATGGGACATTTTACATTGTGTGTAACATGTATCTAGACAGTTTTTACACATCTAAGACATATTGGAGTATTCTTAAAAACAATTTAACGGTTGATTGAATATATTGCACCATTATTTGACAAACTTCATAAAAGAATTTCAGCACATGGGAGCTGAATATATACACGCCATTTTCATCCTATTTGGAGCTTAGGTGGAGCTTGTTTGGAACTTTGATTGGTGGAGGATGAGCCACAAATGGATGGTGACATTGAAGAAGACCTAGACACACATGGAAAGAACTCAAATTAAACAAATGTTGAAATTTTCAGCACTTTCTTGGTGTGGCCGATTTTGTGCATGATTTGTCTTCAAATTTATTCCAAAAATGATGGGGAAATCACATATTGATTGATTGGCAATCAACACACTTGATTTTTGACATGTGTTTCATATTTTTATGATAAATTTACAGGTCATATTATTAGTGCCAATGTTGAAATGAAAGCCCTATCATAGAGCGACAACTAGGCGAAGACACATCGTTTGTCCAATCATATTTCGCTAAGTAAGCAAGGGTGTGCCATAAAGCTATACAAGGCATCTTTCAAGGGTATTCAAGACAAATTCAAAGAATAATTCAGCACATAGGGGAGTCCATGACACCTATAAAAGGAGGCAAGGTGTTCAAGACAAAGAAAACCTCAATTCATATTCAAGCAAGTGCAAGCTAGACTTCTCTTCTTCTCCTATTCTCTTCTCTTGCTCATAGCCTCAAGCCTATCATACTTACATTCTAAATTCTGTATACGATTTGATTTTACCACCTATATCCCATTCTTGTACAAGGTTGATCAAGATGTGATCAAACCTTCATCAGTGCGGTGGTAATATTTGTGTTGGTTGTTTACATTTGTTCATTGTAAGAAGGATGGATATTGAAGGAGTTGGTGTATAACCCAGCCACCCTTGTCTTAAGGTGTTTTTGTGATCATTGAATACCGAGGAAGGTGTACTCAAAGACTGGAGTTTGTTGATTTGGCCGAACCAGTATAAAAATCTCGGTGTTCTTTCTTTTCAGCACTTTTACTTTCAGTTCCTGTTTTCTGCATCCTTTTTATAGCCACGGTAAAAATAGGAAATTTTTTTTAAAAAATCATCAAACTTTGCAGAAATATAGCCAAAGGTCTTAGGTTTCATTTGAGACAAGTTTCATTGAATTTGGATAAGTATAAGTCATCCAAACGTTCATAGTTTTGAGACTAGTCCAATCGATTCTCAGATCTGCAAAGGTTGAGAACATCAACGTGGTTGATATACTTAGCAAAGGAATTTTGAAAAACTGTTTCAGACATTTAAAGTATACATCTTAAAGGTCATTCCATAAAATGTTCAGAGCATTTAGAGTTGTCATTGAATAGGAATTAAATTTTCATTTTAAGGAACAGTTTCTAGCAGATTGACAGAGTCTAGGTAAAAACGGTTTTTCAAGGCCTTACACTTTGAATTTGAATCTAAAATTTTTAGGGCAGATAGATAACATCTGAGAGTACATTGACACACTTTCCGAGACATTTTCCTTCAATCCATCTTTTCATCCATCAAAAATAAAAAAAGAAAGAAAGAAGCAAGCTCCCAGGCAGTGGCCAGGAGCAAGAAAAAAGTAAAAAGAGAAAGGCCATCGCGTCAGCCTTGTGTCAGTGCTCCAGGAGCCAAAGAGAAAAGCAATCTGCAGTCAATTTTTAGCGTCAGCATCGGGAGGCAGAAGTCAGCCGCCTAGAAGTCCATCAGCGCGGTGTCCGAGGCAAAGCAGCGTAATTTTTTACACGGTTTCTTTTGCTACTACTCTTTTATCCAATTATACATAGATATGATGGATAGTATGGATTTAATCTTTGGCTAAATTTTTATTTTCTTGACTAGCTTTTTTGTGAAAGTTGAATTGTTTTTATGTTTTAACATATTAGTTTTTTCTCTTTGATTTATCTAATTTACTAGTTGAATTCCAATTGCTAATTGTTGTTGGTGTTTTTATTGCGTCAATAGATTAGCTACCTATTGATAGAACATATAATTAATTTTGATGAACCGGAAGGTGAAGATTTTAATTATGATCATGTCAACAACCTTATAGTAAAATTGACTAGGGATAGATTCGATTTTTATAAGGGGATTGTTAGGATTTAATAACTAAATGTTATTGAAACTAGGGAATTCCATAAATATTTAATGCAATTTATTTGATTAAATTTCACATAAGGATATGGAATTTATCAAATTAAATTAGGTTTTTACGCCAAGACATTGGGTAAAAATTAAAATAGGGAATTTCTTCCGTAGCGGTTCGGAATAGAAACTAGTTAATTATTTTGGTTAAAGAGTGGATTACACTTGAGAAAAATAATTCAACTGGAACATAAACTAGTCAATGAAATCTTAAAGGGAAAAAGTTAAGGTTTAGTAATCTAATTAGTAGTTAGTTTTTGTTTTTATTAAATTTTATTTATTAGGTTTAAATTAAGATGAAAAAATAATTTTGGTACTTAAAATTAGTCCTCGTGGGATTGACAACTCTCTTGCCTACTACTCTACAATTGTACCTAGTGCACTTGTTAGTTAGAGGTTAGAAATTACAGATGAAGTTTTTGGTCACGAATTTCGGAGGTTTATAACCTGATCATTCAGTTAATCAAAAATCGGGTCTGAAAACAGAATTTGTTTTCAGAAGTGAGTAATTGGTGACAAAAAGTTTTAAAAACCAAATTTTTCACACTCACTATTCAACCCCCCTTCTAGTGGTGCTATAAAGGTCCTATAAGGTGCGGGTGTGCCACTTGACTAGTTACATAACAACAGGATGCCAGAGACTGTGCAACAAGATCAAGTAGATGACGCCACCGAGGAGACCCTCGGCAACGTAGGAAGGACAGACGTGTCACGACCATCTCATAACCTCTTTTGGTGAGTGCTCCTCAAGAGGTAAGTTACATACATATTGATGACATAGTATTTGAAGATGTTACCTCTAGTGCCCCATCTGAGCCACAGGTACAAAGACTTCCACTTAGAGAAAATATGGGAATACCACCATAAAGGTAATCATTAGAATGCACAACAAGATCCTCAAGGTATCTGGTGAATCCGACTCAGGGGGAGGCAAGAGGAGGTTTGCTTACAACATTGAGCCAGGAGACAATACCCAAGACCGTCGAAGCAGCTAGCAGACTACAGCAATGGTGGGATGCAATGAATGCAGAAATGGAGGCTCTTAAAAAGAACGAAACGTGGGAAAAGTGCGTACTACGTCAAGGAAAGAAACTAGTGGGGTGATGATGGGTCTTCATAGTCAGGTATAAAGCAGATGATACAGCCGAACGATACAAGGCCCAATTGGTGATGAAAGGGTATACTCACACATATAGAATTTGATTATTCAAAAACTTTTTTTACCAGTAACAAAAATTGACAATTAGGTTCTTGTTCTCTGTAGCTGCAAACCAAGGTTGGCCCATAAATCATTTTGATGTAAAAAATGCCTTTCTATATGGTGAGTTGAGGGAGGAGGTATACATAGAAGCCCCACCAAGCTTCACGAACGAGTTTGAGGAAAATGAAGTCTATCGACTAAAAAGGTCTCTCTATAGGCTGAAACAATCTCCACGTGCATGGTTCAGAAGATTCACGTCAGTTATGAGAAAAATTGGATAAAAACAGAGTAATGCTAACCATACATTTTTATTTAAATGAAGAGAGAGTTGATAACGTGTCTAATTATCTATGTGGATGACATGGTTATTCTCGGGAGTGACCAAGAAGAAATTTTAGAACTTCAGAAAAAAATTGTTTGGTGAGTTTGAAATGAAGGACTTGGGAGCCTCGAAATACTTCCATGGGATAGAAATCCTTTGGTTGAGCAAAGGAATCTTCATATCACGTAGAAAGTATATACCTGACCTACTGACATAGGTAGGAATGCTAGAGTTTAAGCAAAGTGATGTTCCAATGGCAACTAATCTTAAGAATGACTGATGAAGGGCCATTAGTAGACCGAAAATAGTACCAAAGGTTGGTAGGGAAGCTGATCTATTTGTTCCATACACGACCATACATTGCCTATGCTGTTAGAGCTGTGAGTCAGTTCATGCATAATTCAAAGGAGGAGCATTGGAAAGCTATGGTACGCATTGTGAGGTATCTCAAAGGGACTCTCGAGCAGGGAATATTCTTCAGTAAGTATGGGCACATGAATATAGAGGTTTATAACGATGCAGATTAGGCAGGCAATCCAAGTGATAGAAGGTTTATGTCTAGGGTACTTTGCACTAGTCAGAGGTAATTTGGTCATTTGGAGGAGCATGAAGCAGAATGTAGTAGCGTTGTCAAGCGCGGAAGCAGAATTTAGGGGTATCGCCAAAGGAATCATGGAAGTCCTGTGGTTGAGAAAGCTACTGTGCGAGTTGGGTTTTCCACAGAAGTGTCTTGCTCAACTAAAGTGTGACAATAAGGCTGCAATAAGTATCTCTTAAAATCCAATGCAACATGATCAAACCAAGCATGTCGAGATAGACATACACTTCATCAAAGAAAAGCCCGAGGATGGTGTTAATGAGATTCTTTTCGTCTGCTCAGAAGACCAATCGGCTGACATACTTACCAAAGCGGTGGCATGGAATGTGTTCCGATTCACACTTGGCAAGTTGAACATTAGAAATCCAAATGTTCCACTTGAGGGGGAGTGATGAAAAGTAAATCAAATTAAAAGACAAAGATAGAAAGTAGATAGAAAGGATCAAACTGAAGATATGATTAGATCACGATAGTATCAGATCATATCAAATCTTATCATATGCTTGTATTAATATTGACCAAGTTAGTTTAGATAGAGTAGAACATGGACCATAAATAGAACACATTGTAATACGTTGTTAATCATGAAATGTACTTTTTCATTCCCAGAAATAATTTCCTACAGAAGACTCGTAATCAGAGGAGAAAAAAAATGGCAAACAGCATAAACAAAGGTAAAGGTTGCGATTACTTGGCAACAAAGTCATGTAGATGAAGAAACATTATTTCACTAAAAAAAAGAGAAGAGAGAATTAAATAGGAAAAGTCATTATTCCATAGTGTTCTTCAAAGAAGAATAAAATTGAGACAGCAGTTTTGACAAAGGTCTTCCCCTTCAGTTAGCTTCGCAGACGAGATCACCATATACGCAGTTACACGCCGACTCACAGTCAATGAACTCGCAAGATTGGCCGGCACAAGATGGTGGATGAAAATCTTCTGGTTTTAATGTTGAGCTGTTGATGTGTGACAACCTCTGAACTGAATCAACTTCTTTGGCACTTGCTTCTATGAAAATTCCGGCCAACAAGGTACAATATTCTATGTATCAGTGACATATAGCGAATACCAAACTACCAAATTCACATTAGAGATGATACAGTAGACAATGAATATCTATGAAGAATTTAATCTCAATCTACAGACACACTCTTCTTTGACTCTGGAATATGATGGAATAAAGCAAAATGAGTCACTAAATTGACTGCTTCATGTAACTTTCTCCTACTGTTATTATAAATGTAAATACCGAAAGAAGCATAAGACGTATATATATTATAAATTGAAGTACAAAAAAATGTTTAGCATGGTAAGGATGGGCCCTGAAGAACTAACCATATGATGGATTGTTGAAAGTCATGTGTCCAAGACAGTGTGCTTGAGGCAATAAAGCGAGACCCATCATCATGCCTAAGAACATCGTAGCTTTTGGTGCAACCATTTTTGCTTTTCTTTTCAAACAGTTTTACGTGGTGCCACAACGTTATTCTTGGTATGCTTTTAATTTATAGAAACGAGAATGATGTTTGTTGATTTCAAATTGTTTTCGGCCTGCACTCAAAAGGTTTTTGTTGTTGTTATTTCTTAGAAAATGGAATCTGGTGAAAAGATCAAACAGGAATTCCAATGGATAACTAATTCCGGATTTCTCGTTTCTTAGTAATAAATACCAGGATCATGTGAGTTTTGTATCTATTTACTTAGCTATTTTGTGGTTAGCTACCACATATGTAAAGTGGACGGCCTTGAATCAACTGATAAGTATGTTTCTTTGTGACCTTGAAGTCACGAGTTCGAAACGCAGAAACAGCCTCTCGCATAAAGTGTAGGGTAAAGGCTGCGTACATTAGATCGCGAGGCGATCCAGCCCCTCCACGGACCCTGTGCAAACGCGAGAGCCTAGTACACCGACAACGTCCTTTACCACATATGTACAGTTTGATCATTGGTTATTGAGCGTTCCTATTGACCAAAAAGAAAAAGAAATTAAATAATAAACCTGATGATGCATGATACCCTGCTGCATTTGTTGGTCCTTATCATACACGATCAGATAAATGGCCTGCAAGACTAGATGAACTTTTCCATACGCCACGCAGCTAGGTCAATATTATGGAATTACAGTTTTGTTAAAAAAGTCAACCATTACGATATTAATAAAAAATTATCCAAGTACTTTTTAAGGAGCAGCTATTTTCGAATCCTACAATAATTTCGATCCTTTTTTTATTGGCCGACGTTAGTTCTGATGTTATACACGTGTAACATAAGAACAAATTGCGATTGTAATTATAAGATAACGATAAATTGCAACCGTGATCCTGATCATAACATTTTGATTATAATCTTAATCATGTATCATAAGATCACATATGTAGATTTGGGAGAACTCACAAGGTAATCGAATCTACTTTATGTCATTAGAGATTTTATCTTATTCAGTCAAGTTAGAGTGATCCAGATGAGAAAGAAGCAAGTGGAAAAGATGTTGAATCAAGTGAAATATACATATACAATTAAACTGAATCTACTTCAATCAAAATTGACACCACAAAAAGAATTTCGATTAGCGACGAAAAATTCACCGACGAAACAAGGTATGTCGGTATTTCGTCGTTAATTTGCGACGCAACAGCGATAAACACAGTTTCGTCGTTAATTGCGACGAAACTACGATGAAATACATTGTCGCTAACAAAAAAGTAGTCAGGTTAATCATTTCGTTACAATTTCGTCGGTGTTTTGTCGGTGATTCGTTGCTACTCTGTGTCTTTTGTTTGTCGCTATTTAGTTTGTAGCGTTTCGTCACTATATCGTCGCTAATGTGTCGCTAAAATTCCAGAAACATAAACACGGATAAACAAGGAAATAAATTCGTCGGTTAGAAGGTTCTCGGCGTTGTATTACGTTTCGTCGGTATATCGTCGGTGTTTAGTCGATGAATTAGTCGTCGCAAATGTTTCGTTTTACTTTTCGTTCGTATTTTACATATTCCGATTCGTCATTGTGTCGTCGCAGATTCGTCGAGGATTAAACACACGTATGAATTAAGAAAAAAGAAAGCGATGATTGGAAAAAAAATTTATTTATTTAGAAATAAAAATTTACATTATAAAGACGAAAAATTTAAAAAAAATCTAAAAGAGAAGCGGAGAGGGGCCATTCACTCTTCATCAACGGAAGAAAGAGTGGCCGCCACATTCTCCGCGAACTCTTTGAGGAGGCACTTCAGGTTGTAATATCTGGCTTTCAACTTGCGCAGCCTTCTGTTCACGCTGTGCAGTTGCCTCGACTGCTGCTGCATGTTTGCTATAAGCATACGGTAGTCGATCTGCGGTACCGGTATTTCTTGTTGAGGATCCTCTGGCGGCATTGGGCCATGCACAGATATTGAATCCTCCCGCTCAACTGATGGTTGTGGTTGAGGAGGAGGTCGTTGTGGAGGTGCATTGTTTGCCCCTCCACGCCTTGGGGTTCTTCTATAACGACGGGGCATACATTGTAGTTTGTTTAGGAAGTTTTATAACTTTGTTTATGTGTAATATACGGCTGTGGGGTTATAAATAGGTAAAATTAGCGACGACATAGCGGCGAATATGCGACGAATTTTTCGACCGTTAATCAAGATGGGAATAAGTGCGGGCGTGACACTTCGTTCGAATAAGCGAAGCACTAGCGACGACTTAGCGACGTAAGGTCATCGTACGTTGTACCCATCGGACACTGTGCGGATACGGCCGTTGGGTGAATAGCGACGCCGTAGCGACGCCTATAGCGACGAAAGGCATCGTATGGTGTGAAGGTACGACGGTATTTTGTCGGTAAAGCGTCGCTAAATTTCCACGGATAATCAAAGAATTAATTCGTAGGTTATTAGGTTCTCGTCGTTGTATTAAGTTTCGCCGGTATATAGTCGCTGTTTAGTCGGTGAATTAGTCGTCGCAAATTTTTTCGATTTACATTTCGTTTGTATTTTACCGTCGTCTGTATTTTAGCGTTGTCGAGATTCGTAAGGGATTAAACACGTGTTTAAATTAAGAAAAAGAAAGCGATGATTGGAAAAAAAAACTTCATTAATAGAGAATTAAAAATTACAAAATACATAAAGAAAAAACTGAAAAAAAATCTAAAAGAAGAGCGGAGAGGAGCCATTCACTGTTCGTCATCTGAACAGAGAGTAGCAACACTCTCCGTGCACGCCTTCAGGAGGCGTCTCAGCAGCGCAGCATTGGCTTTGATCCGCATCTGCCTTCTGTCCAGGTAGTCGAGACGCTGATCCTGTTGCTTAAGCACCTCCCTCATCTCCTCTACTGTGTTCCACATCTCCTTTATTTCTACACGAGGATCGCCAATTTGGAGATCCTCTTGCCGCCTTGGCCCCTCCACAGAAGGTTCAGAGGAGTCAGCCGGTGGGGTGGTTGTGGTTGTGGAGAAACCGGTGCGGGTGTGGGTGGTTGAAGAGCCCGTCCTGGGTTCGTACGACCTCTACCACGGCTTGCCTGTGCCTTAGTACGAACCATATTTGTCTCCTTTTGTATGATTAGAAAGAAGATTTTATTTTTTTATATTAGGAGAGACATGGCAGTTTGCTGTTTATATAGGGGAAACCAGCGACGATATAGCGACGACTTAGCGACTTAAGGTCATCGTTTGTTGTAACACTCGGGCACTGTGCGGACACGGCCGTTTGGGTAAATAGCGACGCCGTAGCGACGCTAATAGCGACGCTAATAGCGATGAATCCAGACATTAATACACGCACACCATACGACGTGTTTCATCGCTCAAGGCGTCACTAAGTCGTCGGTATTTTTGTTTGTTTGTTTCCTTGTAAGCGTCGGTATTTGTGTTTCTTTGTTCGTCGCTATGGCGTCGCTAAGTCGTCGGTAATGTTGCAGGCAGAAAACCATAAAACCATCTTTCTTCTTCCACTCTTCTCCCATTCTTCTCCCATTTCAAACACATAAATCATCACCTTTCAACGAAAATGTAGAAGGAAGATACCTTATTGTGTGGGATTTTGAGGTTTTCCACACCGAGAAGAGATAGCTGATGTTATTTTGAAGGTATATCGAGAAAATGGATCCGAGGAGGAGTGATAGAAAGTAGATGTACGAGAGAGTAAACAACGGGGAGTGGAATCTTAGATTTGTTGGAGGTCTCGAAGAATTTGTGGATTTTGCGACGAGTAATGAAAGTGGAACGCAGATTAGATGTCCGTGTAAGAAATGCAAGAACCGTAAATATATGGATCCGGGTGACGTGAGGGTTCACTTATTGAAACAATGTTTCGTGCACAATTACCATACATGGTACTGCCACGGTGAATATGCGGGGGCGTCTACATCTGCAACTGTTCACGTCGAAGGGGGACCCGGTCAGGTTGATGTTGATCTCAGAACCCGTATGTGCAGATGGTGCAAGACGCAGCCGTCGGCGCATTTACGGGAGAGCAGTACTTACAGATGCATGTCGGGTAAGAACGTGCACAGGATCCGGATGAACAGCCACATATATTTGTGGAGGAAGATCCGAACCCTCAGGCGAGACAGTTTTTTGAGATGCTGAACGTCGCCAACACGCCGCTGTATTCCGGTTGCAGTAGTCACACACAGATGTCCATGATCGGTCGGATGATGAGCATGAAGACGGAGCACCGCATGACGGAGAGATTGTACGATGGGATGTGTCAGCTGATGAGGGAAGCTCTTCCCGAAGGGAACACGATGGTCGACAGTTTTTATTCGACGAAGAAACAGCTGCAGGCGTTGGGACTGCCAGTTCAGAAGATTGATTGTTGTTCGGAGGGGTGCATCATATACTGGGGCATCAACGAGGATAAAGACAAGTGCAGGGTCTGTGGGACACGCAGGTGGAGAACGAACAAAAGAAACCAGAACGTGCCAAGAAAGCAATTCTACTATTTACCTCTCGCCCCTAGACTGCAGAGGCTCTACGCATCCGGTGCCACAGCTAGCCAGATGAGGTGGCACGCAGAGCACTACACAAAAGACGGTGAGATGTGCCATCCATCTGACGGCGAAGCTTGGAGGACGTTCGATGCGACACATCCGGGTTTTTTGTCAGAGACAAAGAACGTTAGGTTGGGGTTATGCACCGACGGGTTCAACCCGTTTGGACATTCGGGAGAACAGTATTCGTCGTGGCCTGTCACCGTGACGCCGTACTATCTATTGTATCCGACGACGAGGATGAATGCGAGCTCAAAAGACTGGCGAGCCATGTGCAAAGTGAAATCGAGCAAGTTTGATGTCAGTATCCAGCTAGGTTCAGATAGCATGGATGCCGCATTTCAAGAAGAAAACCCGCGCGTTGTGGATACGACACATGTTGAACTGCACAATCTCCCTCTAAATGACCCCAACAGCGGTTTCATCGAAATTCATCTCAACATACAACTGGTTGACAATATTGAAGATGTAGACGAAGACAAACATGAGGATGAAGATGAAGATGAAAATGAAGATGCGTATGAGGATGCGGATGAAAATGAAGATTGACGTTAGTCAAAATTTCTATGTACCTCTTTATGTGAAAGTGTGTATGTGTTGATGTACTTATACACATGTATATACATAATGTGTATATGTAAGTACTTTATATTTTGTATTATTTTTTTTACAATACTGAAAAGCGCCGACGATTTATCGAAGAAACGTGTCATCGTAGGTTTGGAATAACGACGACACAAGAAATAGCGACGAAAGCCCGTAGCTATTTCGTCGCAAAATTTCAAAATTAAACCAGAAATCCCCCTTCTTCTTCCCCATTTCAGCCCCCGCCCATTTCCCTCCCCCGCGAAAGCTCCCTCCCCCGCGACTTCTCCCTCCCCCGTGAAATCTCTCCACCACCGCTCCTCCAGCTTCTGCCATTCTCCGGTGACCTCCTTCCCCGGTTAGTTTTTCTTCCTATTTCGTTTTTAATGCTTTTAGTTAGTTATAGATTCAATTCTTTGTTTTGGGTTTGGGTTGTGGGTGTTGGTGGTGGGTCGGGGACTATGGGGAGGGCTGTGGGGCGGGGTAGTGGTGGTTAGGGGGGCAGTGGTGGGCGGGGGTGGCTGTGGGCGGGGCAGTGGTAGTTGGGGGGGGCAGTGGTGGTTGGGGCAGTGGTGGTTGGGGGTGGCTGTGGGCGGGCCAGTGGTGGTTGGAGGGCAGTTGTGGTTGGGGGTGGCTGTGGGCGGGGCAGTGGTGGTTGGGGGTGGCTGTGGGCGGAGCAGTGGTGGTTGGGGGGGCAGTGGTGGTTGGGGGTGGCTGTGGGTAGGGCAGTGGTGGTTGGGGGTGGCTGTGGGCGGGGCAGTGGTGGTTGGGGGTGGCTGTGGGTGCAGGTTTGTGCTTGGTGGGGCTGGGTGGGGCTGGGTTGGGTTTCCATGTCCGATGACATATGAAGCAAGCATGTTGGTGATCATGTGGCTAAGGTATGTTCAAAGACAGCCCCTAATGCTCTTGAATTCTCAATCTTTATGCCTATTTTATGTTACAAGTGATGTATTAAGTAGCTTTTATTTATTTTTCAAGTTTGAAGCTCAAATTATGTATATTATTGAAGCCATGTATTTTGTTTAGCTAGTTTATGGTTGGAGCCTGTTTGTTGTTAAACTGAATTGTGTTTACTTTGGGCAGCCCATAATTCTCTCAAATTTACCATTTTTATGCATAATTCATGTTACAAGTGATGTATCATAAGGATGTAGAGGTGATGTATATTTTGAAGTGTAACTTGTTTAGAGGTGATGCATATTTATGCTTTAAGTATCAAGTTCAAGTGATGTATACTTTGAAGTGTAATTTGATGATGAAGTTTGATTATGTAGTTTGGTTAATCATGTCATGTTGTTTGGATTTGGATTTGTCTTGGGAGAGGCCATTAAGGCCGGGAAACCTCTGATAGACGAATAGGTCATGCCGAAATTTTCAAAATTATTAATATCTTGCATTAAATGTATGTAAACACTTGTCATTTTTTGGACATCTAATTTGTTTGACCAACCAACCCTAAACTTGTTGAATGTGCCTTTTATATTTTTCACCCTTGCAGATCTGATGGCTAGTGAGGGTTTACCTACTCGACCCACCTACCCACCAGCCAGACAGGCCCTCTCAGGAGAGTTCGATCTGTTCGTTTCTCAGCATGAGCTGCTTGGTTCGGTGTCGACCGCCGCTCTGGCTGCGGACGCGGACCTTTTAGGGCCTGCCGATAGGTCCGCACTCCCCAGATCTCCGACGCCACCCACACCCACCGGTTCAGCCCATCATCCGGCGTCTGATGCGGCATCGGACGAGGATGTCATACCAGGGCGTCGTGCCCTCCCTTGGTCACATGGTACCCATACGTAAGTAATGATTTATTTTTTTAAACACGTTTTCAAATATATTTCACGAGTTATTTTTTCCTAACAACTTCACCTCTTTCAGGTTTGCATCAGACTCGGTCCAGATTTCCGGTTGCATCACTCGGTCCTTCCACCTGAGGCAGGACCCTGCTGGATATGCCTGGTCTCGTGTCACCCCGCAGACACGTAGGTTCTACTGGGATGAGTTTCAGGTATTCAAATTTGATGAATTTCACTTTTTGATGTGTAATCGATCATTACTTTTCTAACCACATTTTTATTTTTCCTCCGTATAATAATTGCAGAAGGCGTACAGCTGGCCAGCCGACATCGCCCACGACATGGAGCAGGCCTGGCGCCAGAGGCTGCCAAACGCTACAAGGACTTCGTCAACTCGCTGAAGACCAAGTGGGAGCGTGACCCCATTTCTGCGAGGCCTCCCTACGTGTCCGAGGTCATCTGGGCGGGGTGGATAGAAGGGTGGCTGGACCCTGCTAACCAAGCCCGCAGCGTCCGGAACGCGGCGAACTGGCGCAGCGGCAATCTACATGCCCCAGCACCTGCCACACACTCAGGTGGTCCGGTTTCTCATGCCACCACGATGCGTGCTATGGTAAGTATTTTAATATTGGATTATTTAGATTCATTGATTTCATTGGATTATTTAGATTATGCACTGGGCTCAATGAAAGTTCACGTGCAGAAAAAGAAAGTATTTATTTATCTATATATATAACCACCTCATGGACCAGATGCAACTAACAAATCCTATGTCAGATTGTCCTTCACTGATAGACTAGGTGCGTGCCAACTAACCTTCTGGCAACCCAAGGCATCCTATTTCTTTCTCTATGTTTCGGTGTCCTCAAGTTCTGGTAATACGACCAGAACAATGGAACCAATTGCACTGAACTATAACCATCAGAAGGAACATCTTCTATCTTCACAGGCTAATCTACGAAACGTGAGGAGGATATGCACTTTCCTTCTCATATCACATCCACGAAGAAATAATCACCACAGCATGGAGTGAACTCTTCGAAGTACGAAGTGCGAGATAAGTTCATTCACTATCCACTTTTCCTTTTGGCTGTTGTAACTGACCAGAAAGTGTTTGAACTTAGGAGGTAAGGAATTCAGAATCATGACCACTAGCATGTCGTCTGAGACATTAAGTTTCATGTTTCTTAATTGAGAAGCCATGAGCAAAGGAAAGTTAGTATTTTAGTCGTTGCAAAATAACTGCTCCATTCTAGCTGCAGTCTGACCAGTTTCACGCAAATTTAAATTCTGTTTTAATCAAGGATAGGTTCAGGTTAGAGCCTTTTGGAAACATAAACGAGACATCCTAAGGAGTGTTTTCACATAAAGATCAACCATTTTGGTTGAGTAATCAAAGAGAAACACGTGTTCAAAGTTCAGCATTATTCTGTCCAATTCTGTCTACATTGACCATCTGAATATTTTTATTTCGTTGAAGGGCCAAACAATCTTATTTTTGTCTCAGTTTTGGACAGAATCTAGCCAAGACATTGAAGTTAATTTCAAAAAAGTTTCATAATTTTTAGAATTGTGTATACTAAGTTTTGAATTTTTCCAAAACGGGTACTGAATCTGAGGAGGTCTCAAATTCTCTGTTCAAAGGGGATTTTTTTTAAAGGGCAGCAGTGTAATTTTTGCTAACCACTATTCACCCTCCCTCTAATGGTGTTTACTGCAGGTGTACAGTCCAACAGTTCTTTTCTTCTACTTTCCGCCCGTTTTTGCTGCAGTTTTAACTCAAATTTACACGACTGGAAAAAAAGATAGCAAAAAGTTTTCAAAATTATTGATTTTTGGTGGAGCTAAACGTCAGACTATTAGCTTTCATTTATACCAAGAATCACTCGATTTAAGAAAAGAAAAGTTAGTCTTTCTGGTACAACCCGTATTTCTGGGTCAATGGAAAATGAAATAAGATGATGGAAAATAGGACGCAAATGCGATGTCGATAAAATTTCAGCGGATTTTAAATTTTTATTTAAGATTAATAAAGAAATCGACATTATGTATTGGGGTTAGAAACACTCAGAAAAATAATAGAACGCTAAGTTAACAGATATAGCGAGACTTGATGGGAGTAGATAACGAACGGGTCGGACATATATACGACTATTGTGATATCATGAAAATGTTATTTTTATAAAGCATACTAATTTTAAAATGTACCTTTCAAACTATGTATATACATGTATACACATTTACATATACATTCGTATTCCGACCCGTTGTCTTTCCAGTGTCTCTTTATCAAGCGAAACATGTCACGTCTAGCATTAATAAATATGGTACCAAGTATACATGTTATATAAATAAGTAAATAAAATAAGGATATGTAACAAGCAAATTATGCAACAAATAAAAAAAACCAACTTGGGCATAAAAGGAGTTGTTTTACAAAATGGCCAAATCAACCCCCCTCAAAAATGCCACAGCCGTACCCTTCCCTCTTGAGGACCACAAAAGCTTTTCAAAATCTCTTCACAAACAAGAATGAATGATTTCTTAGAAAAAAACTTCCAAAAGTGTACCAAATTTCTCACTTTTCTTTACAAGACTTGTATTTTCTCGTCTTATCTTTCTATTCCACATAGAGAAAAAGATGGAGTTTTCTTCCCCACCCTCTTTTCTTTTGAAATCTTAGCCGACAAGTGTGAAGGAAAATTAAACATTTCCTTCACACTCCATCTTTCACCTCATGATTTTCTCTATCTAATAAATAATCTAGAATTCCACTACAAGACAAATATTCCCAAAATTTCTCCTTCAACTTTCCGCAGGCACCGTTTGCTAGGAGACTTTTATTACTTTTCCCATGTACACCACTTCATATTTACACTATTCTCTTCTTTTCACACCCTTTCCAACCAAGACCCAAGACAATACTCCACCTCATCTACTCCAACTTTCGGCCATGCTACAGAAAAAGAGAAGAATAATTTATTTTATTCCCTTATTCTACATTTTCAAGGGGGCAAAAGTCTCATCCTCTTCAAATCCTTTTCTCTCCACTCCTCCGCCCTCAAACCAATACCTCTCTTCCCTTGCTCCCTTTTTCTACCGAGAGTTAGTATAGAAATCAAGGAAGGAAAACATCAAGGAACCCTAAGCCGTGAGCTACCAAGGAGCAAAGATATCTATTTTTGGTCTAAAGGTTCAAGAATAAAGGCAAGTCTCTCTTCTTAGTTTCTTCATGAATGCTAAAATGGAACCTTTTATGCTAACAACCTAAGAATGGATTCTATTATGTAAAATCCTAGGATGGATCATGCATGTCTAATAGGAAATTGTATATTTACTATGAGCATGAAGGAAGCGAACTTGCATATGCAATATCTCATGGTCTTAGTAAAATTAGTCATACACCTACACGTTGTGATGAAGGTAGGAGGAAAATGCCTTGCATGTTAGATTTAAGATAAATGTAGGCCCTACATAGATATGCATGTGAGGTCATCATAATCATCATCATGATTCAAGTGTTCATCTTCATCTCTATTTTGGTTGTTAATATGTATGTCCTTGGAATGTCTAGAATGAACAATATGTGTATGCTCAAGAATGAACCATCTTGTGTATGTTTGATGAAGGTAAAAATAATATGTGGGTATGTATGCATGGATTCTGTCAAAGAATGGAAATGAAGGTAATGGAGGTGTGTTGTTTAATTACTTTTATGTATGAAAATGGAAAATGTCTAAGGAAGTGTATAAAGTTTGAATGTGTACTTCCTCACTCTCGGTCTAGTAGGCATGTGCATAGTCCAATAAAGTTTCTCTTATGCTTAGCTAAGTCCAAGACCTATAAAATGGATGTATAACATATTATGTAATTTCCTCTCATCAATAGGCATTAGGACACTTGCATACAAGAAGGTGATAAGTAACATATTTTATTTTATTCTTTCAGCACGTGGAGACGGGGGAGTGGCCAGCCTCCTACGATCTCTTCTACACGGCGCATCGGAAGAGAACCTCCGACGGGACGGAGGACTGGATCACGGTGAAGGCCCGCGACATCAGTGTAAGTAGTCTACGATATCATTTGTTTTTTCCTTAGTTTGTTTTATTTCTAAACCCTAAACCGTAACAATTCTTATTCTCATTTCAGGACGAGTACAACAGATTACTGGCATAGAGAGAAAAAGAGGCCGACAAGAACCGTGCTTATTGGGATGCGGTTCGGACCATCGGCCCTCAGAATAAGAAGAAGAGGGAGGTGTACGGGATTGGATCAGCAGCGCCGCGATTCTTCCCCGAAGTTCTGCATCCAGGTGCTTCCTCCGAGGCCAGCACCTCCGAGCCTTCTGCGACGCCAGAGGATATTTTGCGCCTGAACGCAGATCATGCGGCGCTGCAGCATGAGATGGATACCATCAGCGCGCAGCATGAGGAGAGTGTACAGGCGCTGCGGTCGCAGCTCACTCAGACCCAGCAGGCGCAGCAGGAGACGAAGCAGGCGTAGCAGGAGACGAAGCAGTAAATCTCGCAGCTATCGCATATCCTCCTCTCTTTCCTTTCCAGCTCCTCGCAGCCTCAGCCTCGCCCTCAGGATGGTCAGCCTTCTCCGCATGATCCCCCTCCAACTTCCTCTGCATAGTATTTCATTTTTTGATTTTTCGTACTGACTATTTCATTTTTTGTATTGACATATTCTTTGTTCTTTTATATTTTATCTGACATTTATACGGATTCCATTTCATTTGTGTTGTTTAATTATACGAATTTCAATATGCAAATACCGTATTTCTGTATAATATTCGTAAAAATGATTTTATATACAAAATAAAATATATTATAAAAATTTATTTAATTAATAATATATTGATATTATTAATAAATTATAAATATTTAATATTTAATATTTAATATTTAATATTAGTTTAAATAATAGCGACGAACCTGCGACGAAACATAAATGTTGCAGACCGGGCATATGAAAAAATCAAAAATTTAAAATAACGACAAAAGAGATATACCAACGAACCGACGACGGAAAAAACAGGTCGCATACCTGATAGTTTTACGTCGCAATTTTACGACGAACCGCCGACGACCTTGATCTCATCGCAATATAACGACGCCGTACCGACGAAAATCACTTTGCAACAAGCCGTATAGCGACATACATATTTCGTCGCCATTTCGTCGCTATATATCGTTAGCGACGAAATGGCGATGAAATATATCTGTCGCTATATGGTTTTTTTTTGTGGTGTGAGTGAACTAGATGAGAAAGTAACAAATAAATTATAATGGTAATTGTACCTGCTATGTTGATCGAAGTGTGCAATAATGTGTACATGTTATTGGAAAAACCAGATGAATAATTAATTGCGTATTTCAAGGCATACAATTCTTTGTAGTGTAGTCACTTGGATCAGATTTTGTTTAATCCAAAATAGCTGATTGAACCATTGCGCCAACTGAGTTGACGAAATTCCAACCTTGGAGGGTTGGAGCCTCGTAATTAGAGGAAAAAAAGTGGCCAAAAACATTAACAAAGGTAAATGTTGCAATTATATTGAAACTTGGGCTTATGAGCCGCATATCCATTTTAAATTTTAAGGCAGTAAGTGGTGGTACTTCATTCTCATATATCTTATATATTTTTTTCAAAGTGACCGATGTAAGACTATATTCTCAATACCCGCTTTCACGTGACACGTGTCTTAGAACTCACCCTCAATTACAAAGCACAAGTCAGGCATCGCACAAGTCAGACATCAACATTTGGACTTATGTGAAGGGAGATAATAAATGGCCAACAATAGGCCAGGACATCAACATTTGGACTTATGTGAAGGGAGATAATAAATGGCCAACAATAGGCCAGATAAAGTGTGAGTTCACATTTTAAACCTGTTCTGATACCATGTTGAAACTTGTTCTTACATGATGTGAGACCTATATCCATTCAAAACTTTAAGTCAATGGGTGGCGATACCTATTTTCACATAACCTATTTTTGTTTGCTCAAATCGGTCAATGTGGGACAGTGATCTCAATAAATTATTGGTAACAAAGTCACCCATATGAAGAAAACATTATTTCACTAAAAAAAAGAAAAAGAAGGGAGAATGAAATAGGAAAAGTCACTATTCCATAGTGTTCTTCCAAGAAGAATAAAGTTGAGACAGCAGTTTTGACAAAGGCCTTCCCCTTCAGTTAGCTTTGCAGACGAGATCACCATATACGCAGTTACACGCCGCCTCACAGTCAATGAACTCGCAAGATTGGCCGGCACAAGATGGTGGATGAAAATCTTCTGGTTTTAATGTTGAGCTGTTGATGTCTGAATACCTCTGAACTGAATCACCTTCTTTAGCACTTTCTTCTTTCAAAATTCCGGCCAACAAGGTACAATATTGTATGTATCAGTGACATATAGAGAAAACCAAACTACTAAGTTCACATGAGAGATAATACAGTAGACAATGAATTTCTATGAAGAATTTAATCTCAATCTACAGACGCACACTTTCTTATGTTTGGAATATGATGGAATAAACCAAATGAATCATTAAATTCGCTCCGTTTTTTATAACTTTCTCCTACTGTTAGTATAACTGTAAATACCGAAAGAAACATAATACACATATATTCTAATTAACATATATAAGAAAAAGTTTAACATGGTAAGGACGTGCCTGGAAGAACTTACCATACGATGGATCGCTGAAAGTCATGTGTCCAAGACAGTGTGCTTGAGCCAATAGAGCAAGACCAATCATCATGCCTAAGAACATCGTAGCTTTTGGTGCAACCATTTTTTTGCTTTTCTTTTCAAACAGCTTTACGTCATGCAACCACAACGCTATCCTTGGCATGCCTTTAATTTATAGAAACGATAATGATGTTTATTGATTTCAAATTATTTTTGGCCTACACACCAGAAGGTTTTGGTGGTTGTTATTTGTTAAAAAAGATTCCAATGAATATAGTAACAAAGAGCAACTGACCATGTGACTTTTGTATTTGTTTACTTGCTATGTTTTGTGGTTAGCTATGACATGTACAGTTTGTGTTAGATTTAATTTAATAAATCTTTTAATAGAACCGTTTAATTGAATCATTGAACAAAGTAACAAAGTGCGAAAATTATACATTGCTCCATTGTTGATGTTAATATGCCGACTTTGTAATGCTCCTGCTGCTGCTGAATCTGGCGTGATCCAAGGATTCACAACCTCCCGCCAATTGTTGATGCACCCCTTGAACGGATTCAACAATTCACTGATTTAACCGATGGAGAGGCTAGGCAGTATGAGCTTTATAGAAAAACTGGCACAACCCTCCCTCTGGAATGTGTATGGCCGGCGTCTATGTTGATGTGTGAGGTGTAATGCCTCCTCCTTTACAGAGAGGGAGAAAAGAAGAATCCTGACGTGTTTAGGGTTCAGAGTTTTGTCTGAAACCAAACCATCTTCCTTATGGATAGAGATTTCCTTATCCCAAATACCTGGTGATATACTTTATATCATAATCAAGTTATCTTTATCTCTTATTAAATATTATTAATATTAAATAATAAATATTATTATCTAATATTTAATATTAAATATTATTTAATATTTAATTTATGTACCAACAATTATATCTACTAGCCACGTGTGGGTTGTCGTCCCTCGGGGACAAGACGTGGTACACTTTATATTCGTTGCTTTTTGAGCACATCCATCGCGGTCTCTGGCCATATGACTTTCTACATATTCAGGGTTTCTATTTTAGACCATACTATACATCCACGAACATACCTGATGATCACTTAACGCGTGGATGTTATACGTAACAAATATTATTACGTGACATATGTGACATATAACATTATCATACATAACGTCCACGTTATGATTAATTCGTATAAGCTTTACCAATGTGCTGAGCATTACACGTATCTCGAACTAATCCCAACATTTTGATCATTGGTTAACGAGGGTTCCTATTTGAACAAATAATAATAATAGTAAAAATAACAACAACAACAACAATAATAATAGTAAAATTAATAACAGCTATAATAATAATAATAGTAAACAATCAGATACCCTGCTGCATTTGTTTGCCCTTATCATACACTATCAGATAAATGGCCTGCAAGACTGTAAATGAACTTCTCCATACGCCAGGCAGCGAGGTCAATACTATGAAATCACAGTTATGATAAAAAAGTAAACCATTACAATATTAATAAAAAATTATCCAAGTACTTTTTAAGGAGCGGCTATTTTGGCATCCTAAAATAATTTTGATCCTTTTTTTTTATTAGCCGACGTTAGTTCTGATGTTATACATGTATAACATAAGATCAAATTGCGATTGTAATTATAAGATAACGATAAATTGCAAATGTGCTCCCGATCATAACATTTTGATTATAATCCTAATCATGTATCATAGGATCGCATACGAAGGTTTGAAAGAACTCATAAGATAACCGAATTTACTTTATGTTATTTAATCAAAAGAGTGAGCTAGATTAGAACTAGGAAAAACTTATTCAATCAAATTAGCATGACCTAGATGAGAAAGGAGCAGAGTGTAAAAGATATTGAATCAACTGAAAGATTCGTAGATAATGAAACTGAATCAACCTCATTAACTTCAGTCAAAATAGCGTGAACTAGATGAGAAAATAACAAATAAATTGCAATGAAAATTGTACCTGCTATGTTGATCCAAGTGTGCAATAATGTGTACATGTATCATGGTTCATATATCATGTACTACAAAAGGGAGGGGAACAAAAATTTTGCCGCCTTGGGAATAAAAAGTAAGTTAAAAACAAATAAAACCCGCCTACAGAATGTTTAAGAGGCAAGAATATATTTCTGGACGGAGATTTTGAAACTATTTTTTTCTTGGTGAAATGCGAATTTGTATTACCCGAATATCAAGACATCAAAGGGATGTATCCCACACAATAACCCTACTTGTAGAACGGCCTGTCGATCTACATGCGCAATTCAGTAATATAAGTTATTTTAAACAATAGAAGCATCGGCTATGTCTACAATATGGGAGAAGTGCTTATACATTACTCTGTATACATGGGTGCGTATTCTATGTACTATATCTCTAGATACAAAAACTGTGTTTTCAAAAATGTTTTCATTCTGTGTCTGCCAGATGTGGTACACTGTAGGTGCCGAGACAGTTTTTGCTGTCTTGGCTTTGATTGCATTCATTTTTAGTTTCAGTGAGCTCTAGGTCAGCAATCTGTGAACTGTATTAAGTCCCTGTGAAAGTCCAAGCCAGGCAGAGATGGAGATCCAAACCTGCTTGGTGGCTGAGCTGGAGAAGAAGAGTGAGGTAGTGTCGCTTGTCCCGAAGAGCAGAGGTGGCATACATTGTCGTCTAAGTAAACAAGCCAGTCCTTAGTGGGCAGCCGGTTCAGCCCAGCCAGCCATAATGTAAAAGAGTGTTCGGGAGTCACAACTGAATCCCAGACAATTTTAGCCCAATTGACTTTCTTACCTTTTTCCCTGAAGTGATTGTACGCTAGATGAGGTTTGAGGATATCATCCATCGTCCATGAAGTAAGAACATTTACAGTCGAACTGCAAGAGCGTGAGCTGGCAACAATTTGTTTTTGATCTCCAGAAGCTTTTTCAGGGAGATAGTCAGTGTTGTGGTATACTCTTGTCCATAACGAGGCGTATAGCTTGTACTTATGGTTCATCCACTGCACCGAGAATGTGTCCTTCTTATGATGGAGGTCCCATAGGTGCTTGGCTAACAGCGCTAGATTCCATGCCTTCAGCTGAAGAACACCCAAACCTCCTTCTTCTTTAGGCATGCTATTCTGAGACCATGATACCCAAGTCTTTCTGGCCCCAATCGAGGAGTTTTCCCGTAAGAAGTGTAGGAAAATTATGTTCACAAGAGACCTAACTGTTGTTGGTATAGGCAGCATACTTAACCAGAGACAGGTTACGCCTTGCAACATTGATTTGATCAACTATAGTTTGCCAGCGTATGAAAGACTATTCGCATTCCATAGGCCCACCTTGTCCATCGGTTTCTTGATGAAAGGAGTGTAGTGGGTGCACCGAAGCTTGTGTCCAGCAATGGGTATGCCTAGATATCTAAAAGGCAGAGTTTCAGCTGAGAAACCTGTACTGACCTGCAGCCAGTTGGTGTCCTGACCAATTCCTGCATGGAAGAACTGAGACTTGGCCAGGTTAGCCCTGAGCCCTGAGCATTCACCAAAAGTATTTGGTTCCTCCATGATTCTTTGCACAGAGCAGACATCACTACAGGAGAAGAGGATGAGGTCATCTGTGAAGCTGAGGTGAGTGATGTTCTACTCAGCACAGTCAGTAAGAAAGTGGAATTCTTTGTCATGGTATAGTTATTGCAGGAGTCTTGAGAGGTACTCCATGCGTATTACAACCAGAAAGGGCGATGTAGGGTCCTTTTGTCTAAGCCCACGTTTGCCCTAGAAGTACGCGTAAGGTGTGGCATTGAGCGAGATAGAATATGAGGTGGAGATCACACACTCCATAATCCATCCTGTGAAGACGGCAGGGAAACCATGACCTAGTAGCATGTCCTTAAGAAAGGACTAGCTGATGGAGTCAAAAGCTTTCCTGATGTCAACTTTGAGCATGTATTTAGGAGCAGTTCTCTTTTTTCTGTACTCCCTAATCAGTTCCTGCACCAAGAATATATTTTCCATCATGGATCTGCCCTTAAGGAAGCCGGCCTGAGCAGGGTCCATAAAGGAAGACATGACTGACGTCATTCTGGTGGCAAGTATCTTAGATCTAGTCTCGTATATGACATTGCAGCAGGAGGTAGGCCTGTAGTCCTCAACTCTGTTGACATGGACAGACTTTGGAACCAGAGCAATAATATCATGATTAAACTGCTTCAGCAATACCACATTCTTAAAGAATTCCTGAACCGCATTAACAAGGTCTAGCCCCACTATCTCCAAGGCACCGATGAAGAACTGAAATGTGTAACCATCAGGGCCCGGAGATTTGTCTTTACCAACAGAGAGCAGAGCTGCTTTAATCTCAGCCTCCAAGATAGGAACAATAAGAGAGTTAGCCTACTAAACTGAGAGCAGTGGGCTTCTGTTCGACACTTTTGCACTGATGGCCTACACAAGCTTCTCTTTAATTTTTTCAATTTTTTAATTAACGGACGGATTCTAACTCGAATGCTTAGACTATGAAAAATGCTAATTAATCGTTAGACGTTTAAATGTTTTTCGCATGTAAGGTACCCACTTAAATCACTAATTCGTTTCTAGTAGATGCTGATGGTTTATATTCAACTTTTACGCTTATAAATTTACATTATTGCTCCTTTAATTATTTTAATAGTGTAATTAGAAGCCCAAAAAATGTTGGTGTGGGCTGAAAGTTTATTGATAGAATTGTTTTGAAAGGAAAAACAGCGCAAGGTGAATAGTCTACAAATACCAAAAGTAACAGAAGTCATAAAACAGTTTAGTCTTAGCCTTTCTGGTTCGTCGAGAAAGATCAAACGACCAATGTGTCTTACGAGGCTTCAAGTGACCAACTAAACCAAGTAACATTATCGGTAAGAACCTCAGGTTTATCAAACCCCAATTGGCAGATCTCAAAATCAGCCCTCAAGGTGGATTCAACATCCTGTGCACTTTTCAAATTTTCTCGTCCGACCACTTATGTAAGTTAACAGTGTGGTTCGGCAATTAGCTACAAATTTTCACCTCTCTTTTCACTTTTCTGCTGTCCGTTTTCTCCTGTCAATATCTTTATATAAAAAAATGTCGCCTCTAAGGGTGAGGGCCAAAGTAAAAAATAAATTAAAAGGTTCGGGCATAACATGTCACCTCTGGCAGAAAATGATAAGACAAGTATAATTTTCACTTTGAGGGATTCATAAATTGTTTTATTAAATTACACAAGCATGAACTGTAAATACCTTTTGACATGGCAAAATATTAAAGATGAGCCCCGAAGAAGTTACGATACGATTAATTTTTGAAAGTCGTGTCCAATAAGTTGTGATTGATCCAATAAAGCAAGACCCAACATCATGCCTAGGAGCATCATAACTTTTGGAGCAACCATTTTTTGCTTTTCTTTTCAGACAATTTCTCTTAGTTTGTTGCAGTTGTGAAAATACTCTCTTAGTTTGTTCCAGTTGTAAGAATAGGTGCAGTTGTATTTCCGACTGTCTCATGTTGAAAGAAACACATTCAGATGACAGGAGATAAACTCCTATCCTGGACTATGTCCTTAGAGAGGTACAAGTCTAGTAGGTCGTATATAGGGACACCTTAGAGTGTATTTAAGGCCATAGATAGAAGTAGACACTATCTACGTTTTAGGTTGACTTTGCACTTGTTTGTTTATGTTTTACCGTTGTTTTGCATTACATGTACATGATATACACGTTATGTGCATTTTAATATCGAACGCCTCTTCTTTGTATTTTCTGAATTCTCTCACTAACACACTAGCACATCATATCTATATTATTATGTCATTTAAGCAGGTAAATAGAGAGCCGGAGGTCTCACTGGAAGCATACTCTCTATCCCTTGGGACAGAGGTATTGTTTGCTTACCAATTACCCTCCCCATACCCTAGCGATAGCGTTTGATGTCGTTGGAATATACTGGGTACGGATGATGATGATGATGATGAGTTATCTTAATGGTAGATGTGATTGAAATACGAGATATGGATAGGAGTCAACTTCCTAAAAGATTTAACTTACATATACTGTTGAAGAATTAAAGGTTTGGGCTTTGGCCCATAGTTGGAGAATTAAAGGTTGGGCTTTGGCCCATTGTTGGAGATTTAAAAGGTTGGGCATTGGCCCGTAAAAGAAGGTTGCAAAACTTGGTTGAGCAACGTACTTTGAGCTTAATTATGATGAGTTTCCGATAATGAAAGTCGAAAACTAATGTGTCCTTAATTATCTACGTATCGAGTAGTTAATTTAAGGCTGTGGAATCACTCAATTACGATGTTGGGTGAATGAGAAATTAATGCTCAAAGTGGATGGAAAACGTTGTGGATGGGTGACGTGTCACCCTTATGGAGGAATACCACATTGGATGTGTCCATGTGGCGTAAAGAGCTTCTAACGGACATCGATCGATGACATCGATCGATCGATGTCACTTCGATCGATCGATGTCATCGATTGAAGTTGATCAGAGAGCTTCGATGTTTCTGTCTTACATCGATCGATCACTTCAATCGATCGATGTGATCGATCGAAGTTGGACAGAAAGGTGAGGAATGATTCTAACGTACATCGATCGATCACATCGATCGATCGATGTGACATCGTTCGATCGATGTGATCGATCGATGTTGGACAGCGTGCAGAATCCTTCTGTTTGTGCAGTTGTGTTTCAAACTTGAAACAAACATTATCCTCCTACAAAAGATAAGATCAATCTAGTATGATCTAATGGTGGTGGAAGAGGCAGCTTTAATCTAACGGCCGAGATTTAAACTGTCTTAACCGCCCAACCAAATGTGGTTTCCATCTAACGCTCCAGGTTTAAACCTGCAAATCAATCTTCAATCTAAAGGCTGAGATTAAACCTTCCTAATCTAGATAGGAGGTTTTCATCTAACGGCCTAAATCAAACTACGGTTTTGATCCAACGGTCACGGTACCTTGTTCTCCAACCGACTCCCCTATATAAACAGGGCAAAGGGTACATTCTAAACACACACTAGCTCTAGCATTCGTAGCATACTACTCTCATAGCGTTCTAGATTTGCATATCGTCCAAGAGAAGTCAGGACACTCTAAAGTTCAAAGGAGTTCAAGTTCAGCAGTGCTGCTCAACTGAACAGGTACCCATTGTATCCTGGGAGACGGTTGCTCACGCCGGTTGGGCACAGTATACCAGAGCAATACGTCTTAAGGACAGAGTCCTCAACTCGCCCCGGGTTTGATTTATTTTGTTATTCCATACGCACACACGAAACGACTGCGTCTTAGTACAGGAGTGATTGTCTCCAACAATCTTAAGACGTAAACCAGTATTCATACTGATTTGCAGTCTGCTTCTACTCCTTTCTTAAATCTGGTTCTGTTCTGATCTGTACGTTTTGATCGAACTGAACAGGAATGGAGAACGAAAGCTCGAACTCTGTTCAAGGCTTTGATGGTGCTCACTTCGTGTCTGCACCTGAAGGGGCAAACAATGTTGCTGCCGGACCGCAGTTCAATACGGTTCCGTTGGCACCAACTGGAGGGCCTCAGATGAATCCGGCTGCCACTGCTGCTCATGTGGAGAAGCCAGAAAAGTTTGCTGGAAGCTTCTTCAAGAGGTGGCAGCAGAAGATGCTGTTCTACCTCACGGCACTGGGATTGGCCAGAATGCTGAGCGAGGATCCACCCGTGGTTGAGCTTGTGAAGGATCAACAACAGAATATGCAGAACGTCTTAGGTGCTGAGGCCTGGGCCTATACAAATTTTTGTTGTTTAAATTTGATTCTGGGTTGCCTAGATAATACTATCTATGGCGTGTTTTGTACATATAAAACTGCAAAAGCTTTGTGGTCGGCTTTAGATAAAAAGTATCGCACAGAAGATGCTGGTACGAAAAAGTTGATAGTTGGGAAATTTCTTGACTATAAAATTTTAGATTCCAAAACTGTAATTTCGCAGGTGGAAGAAATACAGATGTTGGTTTTGAAATAGAAGAGGAGGGCATGACGCTCAGTAAATCTTTCCAGGTTGCGGCTGTGATTGAGAAGCTGCCTCCTTCGTGGAGGGAATTTAAGAGCTATCTCAAACACAAGCGAAAGGAGATGAAAATGGAGGATTTTATTGTCCGTCTTCTTATTGAGGAGGACAATCGTCGTACCAAAAGAAAGCCGTCCACATCGTCTGGTCAAGCCAAGGCTCATGTTGCTGAGGCGAAGAACAGAAAGAAAAATAACACTTTGGGCGTGAACATCAAGCGCAAGAAAATTGCAAAGAAGTTCACAGGTAAGTGTTATAATTGTGGAAAACCAGGGCATCGAAGCAGTGATTGTCGAAAGCCCAAAAAGAATCAGAATCAAAATAAAGCGAAAGCAAATCTGGTCAGCGCAATGGAAGACATGAACCTCTGCGCAGTGGTGACCGAGTGCAACGCAGTGAGAAACCCGCGTGAATGGTGGGTGGACACAGGGGCCACTCGACATGTTTGTGCAAACAGGGCTATGTTCAGAGAATATGTACCCACGACAAACAACGAGCAACTCTTCATGTGAAACTCCAACAGCTCAAAGATCGAAGGATCGGGCAAGGTGATCCTGAAACTGACCTCAGGAAGGGAGTTGACCCTGCGGAATGTGCTGCATGTTCCTGACATAAGGAAAAATCTGGTTTCTGGCACGCTGCTAGTCACTCATGGATTCAAGCTTGTTTTTGAGGCAAACAAATTTACATTTTCTAAGAATGGGGTGTATTTGGGAAAGGGGTATCTTTCTGATAACATGTTCAAGTTAAATGTTATGACAATTGTACCCAAGAAAGTTACGCCCGTTGAGGCTAATAAAATTATTTCCTCTTCTGCTTACATGCTTGAGTCTTCTTGTTTATGGCATTTTCGTTTGGGACATGTTAATTACAAGTCAATAAAACGAATGATTAATCTTGACTTATTGCCCAAACTGGACTTTAATAATAAAGAGAAATGCCAAGTGTGTTTTGAAGCTAAATTGACAAAAGCGCCATTTCCTTCAACAGAACGAAACACTGAATCATTGGATTTAATTCATACAGACTTGTGTGATTTAAAGTTTGTGCAAACAAGAGGAGGTAAAAAGTATTTCGTAACTTTTATTGACGATTGCACACGATACTGTTATGTGTATTTGCTAAGTAGCAAAGATGAGGCCATTGATGCTTTCAAAGATTACAAAAAATGAAGTTGAGAATCAACTTAGCAAACGAATTAAAGTAATTCGAAGTGATAGAGGTGGAGAGTATGACGCATCGTTTAATGAGTTCTGTTCAGAACATGGCATTATTCATCAAACGACTGCACTATATTCACCTCAATCGAATGGTATTACTGAACGCAAAAACCGTACTCTAAAAGAGATGATGAATGCTATGTTGATAAGTTCGGGTTTACCTCAGAACTTGTGGGGGGAAGCAATTCTCTCCGCCAACATCATTTTAAATAGGATTCCGTCCAAGAAGACGGATAAAACCCCATATGAACTTTGGAAAGGCTATAAGCCTAGTTACAAATACTTGAAAGTGTGGGGGTGTCTGGCAAAGGTTGCAGTACCTAAACCAAGACAAGTGAGAATCGGGCCTAAGACAATTGATTGCATATCTGTTGGCTATGCAACGAACAGTAGTGCATATCGTTTCTTAGTGCACAAATCGGACATTCCCGAGATTCATGAAAATATTGTCATGGAATCAAGGAATGCATTGTTTTTTGAAAATGTCATTCCAAAGAAAGACAAAGACAGTCAAGAAGCAAGCACTAGTAAGCGAGTGCGTGAGACGACTCCTCAAGAAATTGAGGAACCTTGTCAAAGCAAACGAGCCATAATACCGACGTCTTTTGGACCAGATTTTCTATCCTATTTGGTAGAAGATGAGCCAAGGAATTTTTCCGAGGCTATGTCAACTCCAGAAGCTCTTTTCTGGAAAGAGGCAATTAACAGTGAAATAGACTCGTTTCTTCAAAATTACACTTGGGAGTTGGTTGATCTTCCTCCTGGGAGTAAACCACTTGGTTGCAAGTGGATTTTCAAGAAGAAACTTAAAGAGGATGGGTCTATTGGAAAGTATAAAGCCAGGTTAGTAGCCAAAGACTACAGACAGAAAGAAGGCTTTACTTCTTTGACACCTACTCACCAGTGACTAGGATCACTTCTATAAGGATGCTAGTGTCCATTGCTGCAGTCTATGATCTGGAAATCCATCAAATGGATGTGAAGACTGCCTTTCTTAATGGTGAGTTAGAGGAAGAGATTTATATGGAACAACCCGAAGGGTTTGTGGTTCCAGGACAAGAAAAGAAAGTGTGTAGACTTGTTAAGTCTTTTGTACGGACTTAAACAAGCACCCAAGCAATGGCATTTAAAGTTTGATCAGGTAATGATGTCAAACGACTTCAGGATCAATGAGTGCGACCAGTGTGTGTACATTAAGAGCACACAGAATGCATATGTGATAGTATGTCAATATGTAGACGACATGCTTATCATGAGCAGTAATCGTGACATCATCTTGAGTACAAAGAAGATGTTAACACGAAATTTTGATATGAAGGACATGGGGGTCGCCAGAGTTATTCTGGAAATTAAAATTTCTTGAATGACTGATGGTCTTGTTATGTCGCAAACTCACTATATTGAATCTGTCCTAAAAAGATTCAGTATGTTTGAAACAAAACCGATTAAGACCCCACTTGACTTAAGTATACACTTAAGGAAAAATCGAGGCGAACCTGTAGCTCAATTAAAATACTCTCAGGTAATCGGGAGTCTGATGTACATAACGAATTGTACAAGACCAGACTTAGCTTGTTCAGTAAACAAATTGAGCAGGTTTACTAGTAATCCAAGTGATGATCATTGGAAAGCTCTTAATAGAGTGATGAGGTATCTGAAATACACAATGAATCTTGGATTACACTACACAAGATATCCAGCAGTATTAGAAGGATATTGCGATGCAAATTGAATATCAGATTGTAAGGATTCGAAGTCCACCAGTGGATACGTGTTCACTGTTGGTGGTGCTGCTGTGTCGTGGAAATCTACGAAACAAACGTGCATAGCTCGGTCTACTATGGAGGCTGAGTTTATAGCGCTGGATAAAGCTGGGGAAGAGGCTGAATGGCTTCGGAATTTCCTAGAAGATATTCCTTGCTGGCCTAAACCAATCGCTCCTATTAGCATACACTGTGATAGTCAGTCAGCTATAGGACGTGCTCAAAGCAGCATCTACAATGGTAAGTCAAAACACATACGTCGGAGGCATAACACCATTAAACAGTTGATCTCTAATGGCGTGATTTCCATTGATTATGTAAAATCAATGGAGAATCTTGCGGATCCGCTTACAAAAGGCTTGCCTAGAGATCAGATGTCAAGATTGACAAACGGAATGGGACTAAAGCCTATAATGCAAGAGTCTTTGTAATGGTAACCCAACCTTGTTGACTGGAGATCCCAGAATCTTGGTTCAATGGGACAACTAAGTTATGAAGATTCAGTTAGCACTTACTCATTCCGTCACATAAAAGTGCTATCTGCAGAGAATGTTTAGGGTAAGCTAAGGCTTTTAATGATGTCCTATATCTTGATACGTCAAGTGGAGTATGGCAGAATACTCTTGATAGGAATCACCTATGTAAGTGTGAAGTGGGGCCTATTCTATGAGAAAGTCTTTGAGGCAAGATTTCTCTAAACCACTTTCTGAAACCAGGTTGTTCATAGCCAAAACGAACACAACCATGAGAACCAAAAGGGTGTTAAAGGAAATATTATGTGAGTATCGTTGTCTAGGTTCACAACAAAGGCTGGCTAGTTCAAGACATCAAGTCACTATTTAGCCGAGTGAATCCAATGGTACATCACTATGAAAGGTTCAAAGCCAGAAGCTACCTCTTCTGATGTAATATTTTCTTGTCTGAATTCTCCGTAGAGTCTGCATCTGCATGTGCATTAATTTCCATTCATGTGGGGGATTGTTGGAGAATTAAAGGTTTGGGCTTTGGCCCATAGTTGGAGAATTAAAGGTTGGGCTTTGGCCCATTGTTGGAGATTTAAAAGGTTGGGCATTGGCCTGTTAAAGAAGGTTGCAAAACTTGGTTGAGCAACGTACTTTGAGCTTAATTATGATGAGTTTCCGATAATGAAAGTCGAAAACTAATGTGTCCTTAATTATCTACGTATCGAGTAGCTAATTTTAGGCTGTGGAATCACTCAATTATGATGTTGGGTGAATGAGAAATTAATGCTTAAAGTGGATGGAAAACGTTGTGGATGGGTGACGTGTCACCCTTATGGAAGAATACCACATTGAATGTGTCCATGTGGCGTAAAGAGCTTCTGACGGACATCGATCGATGACATCGATCGATCGATGTCACTTCGATCGATCGATGTCATCAATCGAAGTTGATCAGAGAGCTTCGATGTTTCTGTCTTACATCGATCGATCACTTCGATCGATCGATCTCACTTCGATCCATCGATGTGATCGATCGAAGTTGGACAGAAAGGTGAGGAATGATTCTGACGTACATCGATCGATCGATGTTGGACAGCGTGCAGAATCCTTCTGTTTGTGCAGTTGTGTTTCAAACTTGAAACAAACATTATCCTCCTACAAAAGATAAGATCAATCTAGTATGATCTAATGGTGGTGGAAGAGGCAGCTTTAATCTAGCGGCCGAGATTTAAACTGTCTTAACCGCACAACCGAATGTGGTTTCCATCTAACGCTCGAGGTTTAAACCTGCAAATCAATCTTCAATCTAAAGGCTGAGATTAAACCTTCCTAATCTAGATAGGAGGTTTTCATCTAACGGCCTAAATCAAACTACGGTTTTGATCCAACGGTCACGGTACCTTGTTCTCCAACCGACTCCCCTATATAAACAGGGCAAAGGGTGCATTCTAAACACACACTAGCTCTAGCATTCGTAGCATACTACTCTCATAGCGTTCGAGATTTGCATATCGTCCAAGAGAAGTCAGGACACTCTAAAGTTCGAAGGAGTTCAAGTTCAGCCGTGCCGCTCAACTGAACAGGTACCCGTTGTATCCTGGGAGACGGTTGCTCACGCCGGTTGGGCACAGTATACCGGAACAATACGTCTTAAGGACAGAGTCCTCGACTCGCCCCGGGTTTGATTTATTTTGTTATTCCATACGCACACACGAAACGACTGCGTCTTAGTACAGGAGTGATTGTCTCCAACATATACTACCTATAAATAATAGGAAACCTAATTACCACATATCTCTGTGTGTGTGTGTACATATAAACCTTAGCTAGAAAAAAAAATAAACCCTATCTACACACTTAGCAGCCGGCCTCCCCTTCCCCATTGCTCACAAACAGCCGGCCCATACATCAACCATGGGCAGGCGGAAGCCGCCTTCAAAGGAAGAAAAAAGGTCTGTTTCCCATTCAACCAAGAATCCTAATTTCATATATATATATATATCGAAAACCTTTAGGTCTAGCGGTTGAGTAGCATTTATCCCATTCTGGGGTCTCGAGTTCGATTCTCCTCCCCAATTTTTAATATATAAATATATATATGTAGTGAATAGAGGACGGAGCCTCCTACTTCTATTATATGTAGTGAATAGAGGACGGAGCCTCCTACTTCTATTATGTTGCTCTTACTTATGACGGAGGAATACCATTAATACAAAGGAGTTCGAAGCATAAAAAAATAAAGCTACTAAATAGAGAAATGCAGAGACCTCGAAGCTTTAAGGGAAAGGGATATTTCCCAATTGGGATATGATATGTGCAGCGTCCCGCTCCCGGACCGTAGCATCAGGAACAGTGCACCGTCGTAGCCTGCAACGAGGACTACAAAGCGTTGTTCAAACTTATTTACACATCAGAACTGACGTAGAAATTTTTCACGGAAATGATAATAAAAGAAATAAACGTCTCGATTAAATTAGATCCATGAGAAATAAAATCAAGTACAAGGGTTGAAGGAACCCGCTAAGTCAAGTATGAACTACAGTGGAGGTCTATCTGACTATCTCAAGAAACAAGCTCCCGGTCAACAAGATCCCTTCTCGAGCCCAGCTCACTCTTCCCAGCTCGCGTAATCTGTCCCATCCTTGATAAACAAATATACTCATAATCCTAATCATATGTGGAGGGGACGCAGGGGGTGAGTGATGAGAGTCACTCGTAGGTTATCCGTCTCTCCCGAAAAGGGACTGTCACATATTGAGTCGGGTAAACAGATAGAGCATGTAAAGCAGGAACACATAAATAAAGCAATATAACATAAATAGAGAAATAGCACATACCCGACCCGATCCGTATATCAAAACGTAGCACTGAAAGAACTTAACGACAAGATCAACGATAATCACAACAATAACTATGCAATGCGCAACTTCATGATGCATGCTCTTTCATCACCATGTCACACGCAGTCATTTAATATCACACGTCATGCTCTTCCTTTTCTATGATATGTTATGCATGTTAGGGGTCCTATTAGGTGAAGGTAATCGTTATTACCAACACCCATCACACGCCTTGTCAGGCCACACGTCCCGTGGGACCACACGACTCATAGGCCAAATGCAATGCTTGTGCCATAAATGCGTCACACTTTCACACTTCCGTTACTCCTATGTCGCATGCTCCATTATATGTTGCGTATTACCTATATTGCTTAGTTACCCTATGTTGCGTGATGTTCATTACTGAATTTTATCTTCTACCGTTAATTATCTCTCTAGACTTTATTTTAGTTTTATACATTTTATTTTATTTTTCTAGGCTTTCAAGCACTTACATATTTTATTTAATCATTTTCATCTTCCCCTGCTATTTTTATCTCTTTTATTTTAATTTATTTAATAGGTTTCTAAATTTTTCCATTATTATTAAAGCCTTTAATATTAAATAGATTAATTATATAATAATTTTCTTTTTCCCTTTTTTCCACCCTCGGCACATCAGGTTCCATTAATTTGTTTTTTTGATTATTTTATTTTATTTTTCTTTGTTTTAATTACTGAGTTTATATATTTAATAATTGAATTACCTTATTTATTTAATTTAATTAACATTTAAATAAACAATTCTGCAGGCCCCTTAATTTTTCTTTCTGGCTCTTTTTCCTTTGTCCAGCCAATTCGGCCCCTTTTATTGCCAGGAGCCCGCTAGAACTCCTCTGTGGCCCATTGGTTGCGGCCTTCTTAACAACCTTTTTTTATAACTTGCGATTTGGGCATGTTCTATTCCAGCAGGCCTGGCCTGCAAAACCTGCAGCCGGCCTGCTGGCCTCTGGCCCGTTACACAGTAATTTTCCTTTTTTTTGTTAATAATCCAAATTGGACCGAAATCTTTCTTGGCCTGATGTGTTAATGAGGCCGGCTTGCCAAGGCTGGCCTGCTGACTGCGGCAGGCCAGGCCTGCCTTAATATATATATATATATATATATATATATATATATATATATATATATATATATATATATATTGTTATTTCCATTATTTTTTTAATTTCTATATTTTCTTCAAAAATCCATATCTTCTTCGTTTTAACTCCGATTTACCCCAAACCCATTCCATCGGACTCCGTTTAACGCCCTCTACATAACATCACTAACAACGTCAGCGCGTGTTCTGTACACGCCGCTCAGAGGTGCTCATGGGCAGCTACACGTGTGTTACACGTGACGCGTCCGGGTGCTTTTTCGACGAACTGAACCCATTCCCTCGTATTTCCGTTCTATATGATCTATATCTAAGGGCATTCATGCAATTTCCATACCAAAAAAAGAAGAAACGCGAATAAAAAAATAAAAAAACGACACATGCAAAAAACCCACCCGATATGCAAGAAATACAAAGCAATCCGACAGAGGGGAGAGTCACCTACCTCTTGAATAAAGGATTTACTGAGTACGTAGGTTGGATTCGACGTGGTGTGCTTACTTTTCTTCTTCTCCTTCCTCTCTTTTCCCTCTCTCTCCTCTTTTTCTCTTTTCTTTTCTTTCCCCTTCTCTGTTTGATGCCGTCCCCCTCCCTTTCCCTTCATTTTCTTTTTTCCTTTCTCCCTTTGTGCGTGTGAGGCTGCCTTTGCCTTGCTTTGCTTTCTCTATTTTTATCTAACAACCGATTTTGTGTGTGGCTGGGAAAAGCAAATAACGGCTGGGGTTTAATCGAGGGGATAGGGGGCGATAATCAAGGGGAGTGGGTGGTTATGGAGTGATTGAGGGAGGGGATTTGGGTGGTTAGGATTAGGATAGAATCAATTTTTTAAATAATTCAATTGAATTAATTTTAAATTCTTTTTTTCTTTCCCACTGTTACAACAATATGCCTCATTCAAACATTGGCAAGCAAAACCACCCTTGTGGATAAAATCTTGCGCAAAGGAAAAATAGTACATATTTACCCCATTTAGGACAGTTGTAATACATAGACAGAAATGCACATAAAATGCGATGTCATGCCATTGGCGAGTCCCTCGTAATCCCCCATTATTGCCCATCGCAGTCCATGCAAAGCAAAACATAAGGATAAAAAACATAAGAGCGTGCCAACATGAGTGAATGAGTATGTGAAATACCAAAAACAAAGTCATACCCAGCCTGCCTGCATCCAGTAGAATGTAGGAAGAAAGTGTGTAGAATGACCAATGCATATGGAAGACGATATCAAAAGTATGATGGCATTGTCAAGCATGACGAAGATGTCCTGCGGTAACATCAAGTAAGACGCAGCTACGAACAAGAGATGGTGACATAAACTGTGTATGATAACCAGTATGTGGAGTTTGCAAGCCATGTTGCGCTAAGTAATGCGCCGCCGGATTTGTCTCACGATATGTATGCTATATATGTGTATGAGTCTGCATGGTCAAAGTGTGCAATAGCCATAGATGATAAGTGTGCGGAGCAATGGTGATCTGAGAAAGTGTTCGGGATAGCTCTTGAAAATCAGTCTCCAATATAATATGAGGATGATCAGGTAACAAAAAAGGCCAAAAAGAGCAGCCTGGGTTTCCGCGATAAATGGAGAACTAATGGAAATCGAAATGAGAGTGTACCAATACAAGCACCCGTAAAATCACATAAAATCAAACCCCTGCTGTAAATCGACGTCTCACTGCCGCATCTGTATTAAGCTTCAAACGCCTAGTGAGAGGTACCAGCCAGGTCACCATTTGGACTCATTTGAGACAGAGATTAGGTAAGATTCCTGCATGATGTAATGGTTGAAAACCTGACCCAAGTTTTGCTCCATCAAGTGGTTTGCCCCATAAATAAATATCCGATCTGATAGCTGCCATTGTAGATTCCGCTGTGCAAGAGAGTTTGTCACCATAGCAAATAGATGCATAAGTCCGCCAAACGTTGTAGACAATGATACTCAATACCATTATTCGTAAAACACCTGTGAGAGTGGCCGACGTGGAACGAAGCCACCATGCCACTAAATAAGTCCATAACTGCACAGATGTCGGGAAGATACCATCCAAACAGGTCGCATAGAAAACCCAAATTGGGTGGATAGATGGACACTGTAAAAGATATACGATACCTCCGCAGATGCTAACTTACAAAAAGGGCATTGTGTATGCTTAATTGCTAAGAAAGTGCATAAATATTCTTCCAGAGGCAAGGCTCTATGATATAGACGCCAAAGGAAGTGGCTTATAACTGGACATTGATGCTTATGCCAAATAAATTTCATGGACAGTCTAGAAGGACATGATAACCGACAAACCTCAAATGCCGAACGTAGGGAAAAGATGCCCGAAGAAGTAGGCGTCCAGATCACTATATCATCATCATTATGGCTGTGCAAAAGTCACGTCATTGTAACAACAAATGAGTTTCCAGATAGGCGAGTCAGGAAGCCTAAGACGGTAATCTTTCGAGATCAATATATCCTCCTTTTTTTCCTCATAGGAGGACGGGCTACTCTTTATTAATATTAATAAACGTTTATGCCAGTTTCTGTTCTTAATCAAAATCTAATGGTGATCTTGGATTTTCTTTGATGTAGTTTGTTGGACCAAGAAAACCCCTGTGAGGCTAACGCTAGCTTAGAATAGTATAGGCTTTCGCGCTCTATTATAAAGCGTT
>AP025049.1:25360344-25606648 GCA_036186865.1 Eustoma russellianum | reverse complement strand
CTTCCTCAGCAGCTAATAAATTCTCTTATGATCCGCTTTTTTTGAAACATTAGAATACAACCTTTTCCCTTAAGTAAAGCATTGGTCACCGCCAGCTCTCTTTGAATTTGTCTTTTTATACTTCTTACAATTAGACAGTGTTCATAAATTTCATAAAAAATGCCGTATTTAATGAAAGTCGTATGTACGGCCTAGAGGGAGATCTTTCATATCTTTCGAGATCCACCCTACAATATGGGGTGAAAAAAGCCAAAATAAGTGATTTTAATTTTAGCAAAGTTAGGATTTTTGATGATTTGAGGGCGGAATATGGTAGAAAACGTCCAAAGGAGAATTCTGGTGATGGAGGTGGGCCGAATGCGGCCCACACGCTGGCCAAAGGCGGCGCGTGGCTGCTGTTCAAGCGGCGCATCCGTGAGCTGTTTTTCGTAATTTTTGCAGCAGTGTGTTAACCATGAACTAATCTAGGTGTCCATGGGGTTAGATGTGAGAAAAATCAGTGGTGAGAAATCGTGTTGTAAACCGAAGTGGCTAGTGTGCGGGGGCAGTCTTTCACCGTGTGTCCAACTTTGCCACAGTTGAAGCACGCCCTATCTTTCTCCAGCAGTCCCCTATGTGTCTCCAGCAACATGCTAGACAAGTCGAAGTCTCCATCGGCTGAACTCTCACTGCCTGCTACTACTGTTGTGTCTGCAGTCGTGGTTGCTTGGGCATGAATGGCGAGCCCCTCTGGCTGACGTCGTGGTAGTTTAGCCCATCTCCCGGGTCTACTATCGTTACTCTCCTCTCAAGGCCTCTTTCTTCTCTCCTCTACGGCCACCCTCTGCAAATCGGCTTGCACTCAGTGGCATGCCTCCAGTAACTCTCCAAAGTTTCTCGCATTCGCAGTCACAATGCCAGAGCGGATGCAAAAATTTAGACATGTCTCAAACTTCAACATCTTGAGTCTGGTGTCAGCCATGATAGACGGGGCAAATCGCTATAAGACTTGGAATCGACCTGCATATTCTGACACCAACATGCTCCGTTCCATTACTCCTCAGCCTCTCCCAGCAGGAATGGTGTAACGACCTCGACCCAGATCTCCTCGCGCTCCTGCAACAGTCGGAGGTTGTTCTCTACCTCGTTCATCCATGCTTCAGCCTCGCTAGAATCAGTGCTCCCCTTGAATGTTGGAACGTGTGCCTTGTTCATCTACTGATAGAAGAATCGAAGACCCATCTGTGGTGGTGGAGGTGGTGATGGTGGCTGGTTCTGTTGTTGCTGCTGCTGCGTCAGGACCTGCGCTATAGTGGTAAAGCATCCGTCAGGGCCTGGGGCAGCGCACCCTGATTATTTTTGTTGCCGTCTCCATTGTGATATCTTCTTGGCAGAATGATGCTGTGACATTACAGTTTCAACAACAGATACCAAAATTATAATTTTAACATAATTAAATGAAATTTATGGTGATCGGACAATAGGTATAGTTAACGCAAAATTCGAAAAACTAACATGAAATTGGTAAATAAAATGCTCGGATAACTACGTATGCGTGCCTCACTTGATCATCACTTAAGTCTAAGGTCAAAGCTTACCTCTAAGGTTATACTTAATATCAAAATACTTAAATCTAAATAATGACATAGGGACAAAATCGTAATCTTAATTTCTAAGATCATGGCCTAAATCTGCGTCTCCACCATGGATCTAGAGCCATGCTTTCATACCACCTGAAGCGACCTGTCCGAGCCCTAGTATTCAAAACGACCCACCCGCAGCATTTCACTAAGAAAAATACAAGGCGTCCAAGACGAAATAATTACACGTCAGTAAAGTGAAGCAAATCGATGTCAATGGAAGTCAAAATCTAAACCTCGAAATAATCATTAATAACAATAGCAAAGGTACAAAGGTTTAAGCAAACTAAATAGTACAATGTCGTAATGAAAAATAAAATAAATAACCGAGTTTCTATGGAATATCTCAAACTAGAATCCATAAATCCTCCAAACCAATCGTCAATCTATCCTCAATCTAGCCATAAGCAGTCAACATCTTCAATCCGCGTCCTCCTCAACATAGACTAGGTCATACTCCTCATCATCTGAAAGCAATGAGAATGTATAGTATGAGCAACACTTCGCCCAGCATGTAACCTCACTATATTTACCATGTGGTCATACACGAATAAGCAAGTGTAACAAAATAATACTATGCTTCTCATTCGCAGATAAAATTACCATTTTACCCCTAATATACAAGTCAAAATCAGCACATATGATCAACCAAGTCAACATACACAGGCCAGTCAGAAATTAATCCAAGTCCAAATCATGATGCAATTTTTCCAAATAAATGCAATGCCAAAATCAAAGTCAAATTTCCAAAGTTCCAAATCCAAAATGGCCAAATCCGGTTAAACCGATCCAAAATCCAAAGTCCAAAATTATAAATTCAATATAATGGCTATAGCAATTTTTCTACAAGTGACTTATACCATATGCCTTACGAATTGATCCTCCAATAGTCAATATTCCACAGACACCCTGTCTTAGACAAGATCGTTACTTCTGTGGTGCCTTAATGGCGACCAATATGTTCGTGCACCCTATCCTAGACTAGGTAGTTACGCCCGGACGCTACGTTTGTTTGGAACCAATCCAGCTTAACAATATATTTCAACTTGTAAGGGTGAATTTCACAATATGGATACAATTTCCAAAAATAATTTCCAAATCCAAAATATTTTCCAAAATTTACAAATATTTACCAAAAAATTCTCAAAATCCAAATTTAACTACAAATAGACACAAATACTCAAAAATTCCCAAAATACCAAATGGTACCACCTCAGGCGCATACATATATTCATATATATGCCCACGACCACACATGTGCATATACAGATACATACATATACGTACCTCCCTTAACCCACTCTTTCCACAATCTCCTGCCCAACTCATCTTACTTCACCCCAAAATCCCTCTGCACACCCACTGTCCTACTACTTAGTGACCAGCCCTACCGCCACACCCTCAGCCTAGGCCTTTCTTCACTCCCAAACCCTAATTTTACTCAAACCTTTCTCTAAACCCCTCGGCCCCCTTCAACTCCCTCACTCTCAATATTTTCTCACATCTAACCCCATATGCAGCAAGTATAGTCCAAACCTTACTCTCAGAGCACCCTCACACGCCACCACGTTCCCACGCACTACCACATGCCGCCGGTTGGCTGGCGTATGAGCTTCATGCGCCGACGCTGGTGGTGCACCCGATTACCAGAATTCTTCTCTCTCTGAGTCCAATCCTATTCCACCCTCAAACTGTACAAATTTTAAATTTTTCATGGTTCAATTTCCCAACTTCAAATCCAAAAAAATCAAATCATATAAATGATGCTATAAACAATTCATATTGTGCTCCAAATTCCAACCATGATTATACCCCCCTCATTCAGCCCCTACTCTCAGCCACATCACCCACACATCATAAAATATAAACAAAATCACCAACATATAATTGCATATTTAAATATACAGAAACCATTACCTATGCAATTTAGAATACCCCAAATGTATACATATACATATATCACACACGTACCCTCAGTGGTCTACTCGGCCACTGCCGCCACAAACATACATGTATATACGACACACACACACACTTCATGCATATACATAGTCAGTCTTCTATACAAGCATTTACACAAATGCATGATCCAAGATTGATACCGAAAATATAAACATAGGTTTTGCAAAATCATAACAAATACAGCAAAGTTACTTACATTGATTAAATATACTATACCGTAAACGAGTTTGGGTGGGGTGTGGGACTAAGCTTCTCCTTCTTCCTCTTCTTGCAACTCTCAGCTGTATGGGGTCTTGGGATCAAGCTTTTTTGCTCTTTGTTTTTGCCCTGCTGAGGGGAAAACTGCAGAGATGAGGGAAAGTGAGAAAAAAGTTTTTTCTTATAGATGGGATATGCTGGGGGAAAGTGGGCGAGAGATTTTGGGTATGAATAGGAAATCATTAGTGGGGGGTTAATTGTCCCCAAAAACTGCCGTTTTGTTTTTTTAATTCATGTGCAAAAATTTTGTGTATTTTAATTATATATATATGTGTGTATATATATGTATATCTTTTCCCTTGTTTGACGTGCACTGTTACAGCATAAATAAGTCTCAAGAATTAATTTGGGGAAGTGACCCTCCTCAGTTTCGAAATATCTAAAGGTCCACTAAAAGTCTATCGATTTTAATGCATATAATTCTTTCTAGTGTAGTCACTTGGTTCAGATTTTGTTTATCCAAAATAGCTAATTGAACCATTTGTTGAGAGCTGCAGCAGTAGCACAACAATGCAGATTATGAGCCAAAGGTGTGACGTGAAGCAAATGAAGCAATTTTGGGCAGAAGAAGCACAATCCGTGTGAAAAAGGTGATGGGTAAAGGAAGATCATTGATTAAGTATTTAATCAATAGCTAGGAGCTGATGGGAGATTGTGGATTGGGGCACACAGATTGAGTTGCAGCAGAGGTTGGAAAAAAGGAGGACGTAATCGTGGGAAGAAGAAAGAGTTGGCGGGTTGAGTTTAAAATGATGTAATTTTACCATTTTACCCTTTGTCGTTAGGTTGGTTGTGCTGATATCGCAAGGGTATTCTTGTCTTTTTACTAGTCTTCTTCTTCCCTCAAAGATTGAATGTATATATATTCCGATTTTGCAGCTAACCTGACGGTTGTAAAGGAGAAATTCAAGAATTCTTTGCACCTCCTTAATCTGTTCATCTCAATTTTATGCACCTTTTTGTTTGTTCTTCATAGTTTTCGATTTCATTTTATGCACCTTTTTGTTTGTTCTTCATAGTTTTTGATTGCATTGCTTATTTTTAATATGGTATCAGAGCGATTTGATTGTTGAATGTGTTGGTTTGTCTTTGTTGTATAATTTCTGATTGAAATTGGTGATCTGTTGTGTGTGCCGTGTAATATTATATTTTGTAATGGTGTCTCATGGCAATATTACCTCTGGAGCAAGAGAAAATCAGAATCAAGATGATAGTAGTCCCTTGCAAAATGTAATGTTTGGTTCAAAGGGAAACCAAACTCAGCCTATTAAAAGTCCATTACAAAATTCATACTACTTGCATCCTAATGATAGTCCTGCCATTGTGTTGGCTCAACCACCTTTGAATGCACATAATTATGATACATGGAGTCGTACCTTCAAAATGGCTTTGGTAGTCAAGAACAAGGTAGGTTTCATTGATAGAACAATTCTGAAACCTATGAATACAGACCCTCAGTTTTCTGTCTGGAGGTAGGTCAACACAATGACACAGTCATGGATCATGAATTCTGTATCTCAATCTATCTCTCAAAGCATTATGTGGTTTGATAGTGCCTTTGATATGTGGAATGCTTTGAAGTTAAAGTGTGGTAGTACTGATCCTTTCAGGTTGTTTGATTTACTTGAAAATTTTACTCTATCTAGCATGGAGGACTTAGTGTGAATGAATACTTTCCTAGGCTGAAGGTTGTGTGGGAGGAGTTGATGGCAGTTAGGACTGTACCTAAGTGCATGTGTAGAGGTTGTAGGTGTCATATGGCTGGCAAGATGCAGAAGTTTGCGGGGAGTGATTATGTCATTAAATTCATTAAAGGATTAAATGATTGTTTTGACCCTGTGAAGTCACAAGTCTTTTTAATGTCTCTTTTGCCTGAGATAAATACCACTTTTTCAATGGCTTTGAAGTATGAGAGAAAAGTCATGGCTGATAATGAATTAAATGTGCTTGAAAATAGTGTTACTGCCTTGATGGCTGACTGTCAGCCACCTGAGGATATGGTTGCTAGTACATATACAACAGGCATCCATATGGAGGATACATGAGGGCAATGGAAGGACCTACATAGAGGGTGTCAAGCGTTTACAATGCACTAATTGTGGTATGTCAGGACACACATTGGAGTGGTGCAAGCTGCATGGTTATCCTCCTAATTTTAAGCCTAAGAGTCAAGTTTACATGAGTGAAACTGTGGACCTGCAGCCAGAAAAATCTCAAATGAATCAAGTAACCAAGAACTATCATACCTTGGTCCTGACACCTCAACAGAATAAAAGGTCGTTGAACAGGTTGAACCGAGAAGATTTGAGTCATCAAGCTCAACCAGGAGGGGCTTCTCAGAATGTTGTTCTGCCTGCTAAGGTTAACAAAGTGTCAGGTAAATCTGTGACTAATAGTATAAACACATGGACTTTTGATTCATGAGCTACTGATCATATTTTCTCACATCTATTCTGTTTATTTCCTGTAAGCCCATTAATCATGTCACTATAAAGTTGCCTAATGAAATATCTGTACCTGCCACCCATGTTGGGACAGTAGTGGTTAACCCTTCACTCGCAATATGATGTCTTGTATGTTCCTTTGTTAATTACAACTTGTTATCCCTTAGTAAGCTTGCTACCGATCCTATGCTAATAATTCAATTTCATGGTTCTCTTTGTGTGATTCAGGATCAATTGTCCAAGAAGATGATTGGTTCAGCTAGTCTCTCACAGGGCCCTTAGTATCTACAATGTAATGCTTTACCTGATCAGAATTCCATTTTTTTTGACTTCCTCAACCTCTCTATCTCCCTCTCTGTTATGACATTGTAGATTGGGACCTGCTTCTGTTCTCAGAATCCAAGCGGTCCAGAAGCATGATCCATCTGTGGAAGGGGGCGCTTCATATTTCATGTTCTATTTGTCATTTGGCTAGACTTCAGAGACTTCCTTTTCCTCTTTCCTTTTCTGTTGCAAAATCACCTTTTGACCTTGTACAAGTATATATATAAGGGCCAAATAGGCATCCTACCATGTATGCTCAGAGGTTTTTTCTTACTATTGTTGATGACTGTAGTAGATATACTTGGACATATTTGATAAAATCCAAGAATGAAGTTAGACAAATTGTTCAAAATTTTTGTCAGTTTGTTCATACACAATTTGAGAAACACATTAAAGTTCTTAAAACATACAATGGGTCAAGAGTTTGCTATGTCTGAATTCTATCTCAGCGTGACATTATACATTAGACCAGCTGTGTATATACACCTCAGCAAAATGGACTTGTAGAAAGAAAATACCAGCATATACTTGTACTAGAAAGATCTTTGCTATTTCAAGCACACTTGCCACTATCCTACTGGGGCTTTGCTATTTCTCATGCTATTTACTTGATCAATTTAATTCCTACTCCTATTCTTAAACAGAAAACCCCACATGAGACTCTTTTCACTACAAAACCTGCATATCAACATCTTAGAATCTTTGGATGTTTGGCATATGCACATAACAAGGATCCAAGCAAAAATTTTCTCCCAAGGGCATTCCATGCGTGTTCGTAGGTATTTCTTCCACCACAAAAGGATTTATCCTTCAAACGTTAAGTCACAAGGAGATCCTCATCTCAAGGGATGTCCAGTTTCATGAGTCACAATTTCCTTATGCCACCACACCTGTCCAACCTCATTCAATTTCATCTGTATTTGATCCTTATTTAGTGTCACCTATGTCATCTCCTTCATTACTATCTCCTTTTTGTGACACTAACTTTACTAAGAACTTGTCACAACCTGCTTCACCAATTTTCTCACCCAAATTTGCCTCATTATCAGTTCACAACTCATCTTTTCCCACTCCTCATCCTCTCCACCTGCAGCTCCCATTTCTTCTCCAACATATAACACTCTTAACATTCTTTTAACCATTAATTCAGCAAATCATGTCCTGTTGCATGAACTTCCAGATGCCAATGACTTTTCTTCCCATGGTGTCTCTCTAACACCTTCAAGACCTCATAGAATAAAACATCCCCCTCAGTACCTTAAGGACTATTACTGTCATCAGTCTCAATATACTTCCCAACCTTTTACATCCTCCATTGTCTTCTATCCCATTGAGCATACTAATTATTTGATCATTTAGCTCCTAAATACAAAAATTATGTGTTTAACATTAGCTTGCAGCAAGAGTCTACTTCTTATCACCAGACAACTAGATCAGTAGACTAGAAGCATGCTATGAACTTAGAGCTGGCTGCATTAGAAGGCAACTATCCTTGGGACCTTGTATCTTTGCCTCAAGGGAAGAAACCAATTGGTTGTAAATGGGTATACAAAATTAATATACGGCAAATGGCAGTATTGAACGTCATAAGGCCAGGTTAGTTGCCAAGGGTTACATGTAGCAAGCAGGCATAGACTATGGAGATACCTTTTCTTCTGTAGCATAAATGACTATTGTGAGGGTCTTTTTAGCTTTGGCATCTGTATAAGGTTGGCATTTACATCAACTTGATGTCAATAATGTTTTCTTACATGGACATTTAAATGAAGCCATCTACATGTCCTTGCCAGATGTTGTCTCCACTTCCATTCCCAATGCTGTCTGTAAACTCAGCAAGTCTTTATATGGTCTTAAACAGGAAAGTATGCAATGGAATGAGAAACATACTGCCTTCTTACTTGCTTATGGGTATCATCAATCTAAACACGATTACTCACTGTTTACTAAGTCACATCAAGGTTATTTTTGGCACTGCTGGTCTATGTTGATGACATGGTCGTGGCCAGCAATTCTTTGTCCCTCATTACTGATCTCAAGACCAGTCTACATCATACTTTCAAAATCAAAGATTTGGGTGAACTAAAGCACTTCCTTGGCTTAGAAGTAGCCACGTCTCAGGAGGGGATCCTTATCTGTCAAAAGGAAATACACATTTGAGTTGTTGGAAGAAACTGGCTACTTGGCCTCTAAGCCAGCCAAGAGTCCTATGGAGCAAAACTTGAAATTAGCTCATAATGATTCCAAGCTGATTGAGGATGTGTCATCATATAGACGTCTAATAGGCAAGCTATTGTATCTTATTATATCAAGGCCAGACATTACATACACAATGCAAAAATTAAGTCAGTTCTTGGATGCTTCCATAAAGTCACACAATGCAAAAATTAAGTCAGTTCTTGGATGCTTTCATAGAGTCACATATGAAAGTTGCACAAAGATTACTAAGGTATCTGAAAGGATGTCTAAGACAAGTGTTGTTGTTTCCAAGCAAAGGGACACTGTAGTTGAAGGCTTTTTAGGATTCAGACTGGTGTTGAAAGCTGAAGGTCAGTAACTGGTTATTGTATGATGTTAGGTTTTGCATTGGTGTCTTGGAAGGCAAAGAAACAAACCACCGTACCCAAATCCTCCTTAGAAGCAGAATACAGAGCTCTTGCCTCAGCCACTTGTGAGGTACAATGGATACTCTATCTGCTTAAGGACCTTTAAGTGGAGTTCAAGGAGCCAGTTGAACTGTTTTGTTACGATAGAAGCACTATATACATTGTGGAGAATCCAGCCTTTCATGAGAGAACAAAACATATTGAGATTGATTGCTATATTGTGAGGGATAAGTTTCATGAATGGATAATAAGACCAATGCCTATCAAAACGGATCTGTAGTTGGCTGACATCTTTACTAAGGTATTGGACTCAAGAAGATTGACAATCATGTCTGATGCATTAGGAATATGCAACATTTATAGTCAGTCAGAATTGAGGAGGGGTGTTGAGAGCTGCAGCAGTAGCATAACAATGCTATTTATGAGCCAAAGGTGTGACATGAAGCAAATGAAGCAATATGGGCAGAAGAAGCACAATCCGTGTGAAAACGATGATGAGTGAAGGAGGATCATTGATTAAGTATTTGATAAATGGCTAGGAGCTGATGGAGGATTGTGGAATGATGTAATTTTACCATTTTACCCTTGGTAGTTAGGTTGGTTGTACTGATATAGTAATGGTATTCTTGTCTTTTTACTAGCCTTCTTCTTCCCTCCAAGATTGAATCTATATATATTCAGGTTTTGCAGCTAACCCGACGGTTATCAAGGAGAAATTCAAGAATTCTTTGGACCTCCTTAATCTGTTCCTCTCAATTTTATGCACATCTTTGTTTGTTCTTCACAGTTTTCGATTGCATTGCTTATTTTTAACACCATTGCGCCGAGTTGACGAAATTCCAACCTTGGAAGGGTTGGAGCCTCATAATTAAAGGAAAAAAGGAGGCCAAAAGCATTAACAAAGGTAAAGGTTGCAATTATATTGAAACTTGTTGTTATATGAGGTGATGTCTATATCCATTTCAAATATTAAGGCAGTACCTCATTCTCATATAACCTATATATTTTTCTCAAAGTGGGCGATCTGTGACTATATTCTCAATACCCACCTTCATATGACAACGTGGCTTGACATAAACACGCGTTTTATAATCCACACTCAATCACGAACCACAAACTAGATGTGAATATTTGGACTTAAGTAAAGAGAGATAATAAATAGTCAACGATGTACGAGGAAAAAATGGCAAAAAGCATAAACAAAGGTAAAGGTTGCAATTACTTGGCAACAAAGTCACGTAGATGAAGAAACATTATTTCCCTCAAAAAAAAGAGAAGAGAGAATTAAATAGGAAAAGTCACAATTCCATAGTGTTCTTCAAAGAAGAATAAAGTTGACACAGCAGTTTTGACAAAGGCCTTCCCCTTCGGTTAGCTTCGCAAATGAGATCACCATAAACGCAGTCACACTCCTCGTCACAGTCAATGAACTCGCAAGATTCGCCGGCACAAGATGGATGATTATCTTCTGGTGAGCTGATGATGTCTGACAATCTCTGAACTGAATCACCTTCTTTAGCTCTTGCTTCTTTCAAAATTCCGGCCAACAAGGTACAATGTATGCATCAGTGACAAATACAGAAAACCAAACAACTAAACTCCCATGAGAGATGATACAGTAGACAATGAATATCTATGAAGAATTTAATCTCAATCTACATTACCATTTTTGAGGTAATGACTCTGCCTCAAGTGTAGTTTTCATTTCCAATAGAGACGAGACACAACTTTGGAATATGATGGAATAAAGCAAAATGACTCACTAAATTGGTTGCGCTTCTTTTATTGTAAAATAGCAGTTGATCGACACAGCTTGACGCAATTTTCATTATGGGTCATCGGAAAACAACCGCTGTATGTTTCTAGCATATGAGCATGGTTTTGTGCACCCGGCCCCGTCATACCTTGTTATATGCCGTAGCCTCTAAGGCAATAAGATAATGTTGTTGCTTTTTTGTTGACTCTGCCTAAAGTGTATTTAAGAAGTTGTGATATTATAATGCTGTACCCGTGTCTAGAACATGTCCTTTGTCTGAATCTATCAGGTTCTTGATTTACATCCCTACACTTCGTGTGAGACCGAGGGTGGCAAGTACCCTTACTGGTTGGAGTACAACCTTTTACTAAGTTGTGATATTGGGGCCAGTGATAATCTGTAGACATCTCATTTAGACATCAATAATTGCAGATGACACTATACATACTTTCAAGAATCAGTTATATTTCTGTAACTTTCTCCTACTGTTAGTATAACTGTAAATACCGAAAGAAACATAAGACATATAAATTCTAAATTAAAATATATAAAAAAGTTTAACATGGTAAGGATGAGCCCTGAAGAACATACCAAATGATGAATTGTTGAAACTCATGTGTCCAAAACAGTGCGCTTGAGCCAATAAAGCAAGACCAATCATCATGCCTAAGAGCATCGTAGCTTTTGGTGCAACCATTTTTGCTTTTCTTTCCAAAGAGTTTCACGTGATGTAACCACAACGCTATTCAATTTATAGAAACGATAATGACGTTTATTGAATTTCAAAATTTTTTTTGGGCCTGCACTCAAAAGGCTCTTATTTCTGTTATTTGTTAGAAAATGAAATATGGTGAAAAAATTAAACAGGAATTCCAATTGGCTAACTAATTGTGGATTTCTCGAGAACAATTTTCTTAGTAATAAATACCAGCTGAGTATGTGAGTTTTGTATCTATTTACTTGCTATGTTTTGTGGTCAATGAGGTTCCTGTTTGACCCAAAATAAATAAATAATAAACCAGATGATGATTGATACCCTGCTGCATTTGTTTTTGCCCTTATCATACACTATCAGATAAATGGCCTGCAAGAGTGTAGATGAACTTTCTCATACGCCAGGCAGCGAGGTCAATATTATGGAACTATAGTTTTGATAAGATTCGTCGTCTTAGGTCATATTTCTAGAGTGCTGTTGAGTCAAACTTTACATATTATGATAATTCTATGATAGTTATTTCACAAAATGACTAGTGGTCAATCAAAGTTGAAGCTAATAAGCTGAAAGAGGATGAATTGAGCTGAGAAGTTGAGGGATCATGAAGTAAGCAGTTTAGGTTGATAGAGGAGTGTTAATCTGCTGAATGAGCACGTGATCGGGGTGATGAGCAAGGCCTCAACGGAAGTGCAGCTGCAAGAGACTGTTACAGTTGCTGGGCCTCGGGAGAACAAAGAAGAAGTAGCGTGGGGTTTTTTAAATAGTGGTGAAATGATGTTTCTGTCCCTGGTTATTGCATAAGAGGCAACGGTTAAGTAGGGGCTTTCTTGTAATTTTACGTGTCTTCTCTCTTGATAAAAACAGAACGCAGCTGAGATGTTCTGCATCTTTTGCATACCAATTTGACGATTATTTTCAATAGAAATCCTCTCTTGAAGTTGCCATTTCCTCTTTTCTCGATTGTTCATCTCTTCTTCTGTTCCTTGGCAGATGTGTTAGATTTCTTTGATTTGTTGATTTCATTGTTGCAATTTGTGAATTGCACTCGTTCATTTATTAAAATTCACATGATATCAGAGCCATAGTTGATGAATTTTGGAACATTCATGACTTCGAACAATGCATCACCTTCTAGCTCCGGGAACAATACAGTTACGGCAGCGATGGATTCGTCTGAGGATCCTTATTTCATTCATCCAAGTGATAATCCATCTTTGGTGTTAGTTCAGCCTGTGCTGGATGGCCAGAATTTCTATGGCTGGAGTAGAAGTGTAAGGAGAGCGTTGGAGGCTAAGAATAAGATGGGGTCCATTGATGGAACACTTGTGAAGCGAACGATTGCTTCGCGCAGATACAATGCCTAGATCAAGGCAAATAATATGGTTGCTGCCTGGTTGGTAAACTCTTTAACTCCAAATATTGCACAGAGTGTCACCGGTTGGATAATGCGTTGGATATATGGAATGATCTAAAGTTTAGGTATGGAAATGCAGATGCATTTCGCCTTTCTGATTTGCAGGAAGAGTTTTACACAATTAAGAAAGATAATGTCTCAGTTACTGAATACTATACTAAATTGAAGAGTGTATGGGAAGAGTTGTCCGTGTTGAGGTTTGTCCCTAGTTGTATTTGTACACGTTGTTCTTGTAACATCACAGTGCAGATTAATAGATTTGTGGAAAATGAATGTGTGATTAAATTCTTGAAGGGACTCAATGATGAGTTCGAAGCTGTGAAAGCTCAAGTGCTTCTTACCTCACCTTTGCCTGATCTAAAGACTGCCTTCGCCATGACCGTGAAATTAGAGAAGAAAATGAACTATTCTGCTGAACAAAATACCTTTGTGAATTCACATACGTCTGTAATGAATGTTAACCTTGTGCCTAGAGGAGGCAGTGGTTTTGTTTTTAGAGGAGCTAACAGTAATGCTGCAGGAATGCTGACCAGGCCATTTGGCAGGGGTTTTGGTAGAGGCAATGGTAAGTTTGGACAGACAAGCATGAAAGTCCCCTATTGTACTCATTGTAACATGATAGGGCACACTGTAGACAGATGCTACAAGAGGCATGGATATCCTCTCGGCTTCAAGCCTAAGAACCATGTTAATCTGGTAGTTGGAGATGGTAGCAATCAGCCCTATGGAGAGGTGATTAGTCAAATTGACTGTGAAGGATTAGAGGTCTATGAGCTAGGAGGTGAGGATGTTGGAGGAGTATCACCTCAGATGTTGCCAGCCTTGACCCAGGACCAGTACACTCAGTTGTTGAGCCTGGTACATGAACATCAAGAGAAGAAGAGCAGGAGTGGTTCAGAAGTCTCCATGGGCACTACCAGTAGCCATGCAATCATGATAGCGCAGAGAGCTAATGACTCTGATAAGAGCTCAGGTAACTTCTGGCACCAAAACTTAAACATATGGATATTGGACTCTGGAGCTAGTGATCATGTGTGCTCATGTCTTGCCTTGTTTGATTCTTATAAACCAGTTGACACTATTTTTGTAAAGCTGCCAGATAAAACCTTAGTCCAAGTCACTCACGTTAGGATAGTAAGAGTAAACAATGATCTTGAACTCACAGACGTATTCTTTGTACCCTCATTTGCATTTAATTTGATTTCTCTCAGCAAGTTAACACAGTCAAATACACTATCCATCTCATTCCATTCCAACCTTTGTTTGATTCAGGACCTAAGAACCAAGAAGATGATTGGTTCAGCTGAAGTGAACCAAGGACTGTATCATCTTCATGGATCTCTCAAGGTCTCAAACTCTCAGCTCACATAATTCTTCCACAGTACCAAGAGCGTGTGTGGTGTCTGCATCAAATCCATTTCTATGGCATGCCAGGCTTGGACATATGTTAAGCTCAAGAATAAAAGAAATACAGAAGAACAATACATGTTCCTGAAAATTTAGATATGTGCACTGTATGCCCTTTAGCCAAACAAAAAAGACTCCCATTTCCTGTATCAAAGTCTGTGTCCCCTACTGTTTTTTCCTTTGTGCACATGGATATATGGGGTCCCTACAGATACTCTACATTGTATAAACAACAGTACTTCTTGACTATCATTGATGACTATAGTAGATATTATTGGATTTACTTAATGAAATCCAAATCTGAGACTAGGAACATTGTACATAGCTTTTGCCAATATGTTCAAATTCACTTCAGCACCAATGTCAAGACTATTAAAACAGACAATGGGCAAGAATTTAACATGCCTTCTTTCTATGCTGACAAAGGCATAATACATCAGACAAGCTGTGTTAACACACCCCAGCAAAATGGTGTAGTTGAGAGAAAACACCAGCATATATTATCCGTTGCTAGATCCCTTAAATTTCAGTCCAATGTCCCACCTTCTTATTGGGGTTTTTGTGTGCAACATGCGGTTTACCTTATCAACCTCACTCCTTTCCCTTTACTCAGCCAGAAAACACCTCATGAACTGCTTCACAACCAGCCACAATCTTACAACCAGCTCAAAACCTTTGGTTGTCTTGCGTATGCAACTGATACCCTTGCACACAAAGAAAAGTTTGCACCAAGGGCCAGAAAATGTATTTTCCTGGGATTCTCATATACTACCAAGGGTTACGTTTTGCAGGATCTTGTCAACAAAGATGTATTTATTTCAAGAGATGTGACATTTCAAGAAACACACTTTCCCTTCCAACCTACAATGACACCTTCCCAAAGAAATTCCCCCTCACTCTCAGTACCTAACATGTCAGCCTCAGATTTTTCAACTCTCACAATACCTAATCCTCTTCCAATGAATTCCACATCTGATCCTATGACCTCACCACACTCACATTCATCTGACCAACATCACATTCCTTCTGATCCTGTGCCCATGTCATCTACACAGCCCTTTATTCGGCCATGCAACTGTTCTGAACCAGCTTCACCATCTTGTTCCTCTCCATCCACAATCAGCTCCCCATCTCCTTTATATCAAATGCCCTCTGGAGACCTGGTAATTGATCTTACCATACCAAGAAATAACGACATCAGTGATGCAGCACCACAGAGCACCAAATGCACACGTATAAGACAAAAACCATCCTATTTGCAGGATTACTATTGCAATCATCTATTTTAACAACCATCTGTATCATCTAAAGATTCCAATTGTCCCTATCCTCTCCATGACTATATAACATTTGCATCATTATCTCCAGAGGACAAAGCATATGCATTAAGCCTTGGTACACAGGTGGAGCCTAGTTTCTATTCAGAAGCAGCTAGCTCTCCTGCCTGGCAAGAGGCCATGGCTGTAGAGCTTGCAGCTTTGGAAGCTAATCAGACCTGGAGTCTGGTGCCTTTGCCCCCAAATAAACAAGCCATTGGCTGCAGATGGGTGTATAAGGTGAAGTTAAAGTCCAATGGTGAAGTGGAAAGGTATAAAGCCCGGTTGGTTGCAAAAGGGTATACGCAACAATACGGTGTGGACTACCAAGACACCTTTTCACCAGTGGCAAAAATGACTACATTTAGAGTCATTCTTGTCCTTGCAGCCAGACACAACTGGCCAATCCATCAGTTGGATGTAAACAACGCGTTTCTTCATGGGTCCTTGCATGAAGACATTTATATGCTGCTACCCCCAGGTATGTATCTTCCAGAATTAGGCATTGTGTGCAAGTTACAGAAATCTATGTATGGCTTAAAGCAAGCCAGCAGAGACTAGAACTCTAGACTCACACAGTTCCTAGTTTCCAAGGGGTTCAACCAGTCCAAGTGCGATTACACTCTCTTCACCAAGAAGGTACACTCTTCCTTGTTGGTCTTGTTGGTTTATGTAGATGACATCATTGTCACTTGTGACAATGAGGGGGCCATTGGTGATATCAAACGGGCACTACATGAGGAGTTCAGAATTAAAGATCTTGGAGAGCTAAGATTCTTTATGGGCATTGAGGTAGCCAGAGCCTCAGGGGGCCTGCACATTAACCAGAGGAAGTATAAACTGGAGCTTCTGGAGCAGACGGGTTTTTTGGGGTCCAAGCCAGCCAAAAGCCCCATGGAGTGTCATGGAAGCTTAAGTCACAATGATTCTCCTCTGTTGGCAGACAATTCACAATGCAGAAGATTAATTGACAAGTTGATCTATCTGACTATCACTAGGCCTGATATTTCATTTTCTTTGTAACAGCTTAGTCAGTTTCTTGATTGCCATACACGGACAACCATTTAAAGGCTGCTCACAGAGTACTAAGATATCTGAAGGGGACCATTGGGCAGAGATTTTTGTTCCCAAGAGGAGGCAGTTTAAGACTGAAAGCGTTTGTTGATGCAGACTGTGGAGGGTGTAGTGAAACCAGGAGGTCCATAACAGGCTACTGTGTATATCTTGGAGATTCATTGGTGTGTTGGAAAGCAAAAAACAGGGAACAGTGTCTAGGTCGTCTGCGGAGGCTGAGTATAGAGCAATGGCCATGGTGACTAGTGAGATACAATGGCTCATTTATTTGATGCAGGATTTAGAACTGGGAAGGCAGACTCCAGTTGAGTTGTTTTGTGATTGCAAGAGTGCAATGTATATAGCTGAAAATCCTGTATTCCATGAGAGGACGAAGCAAATCGAAATTGACTGTCATGTAGTGAGAGACAAGGTGCAGGAGGGAGTGCTGAAACTGATGCCTATACGAATAGAGCTGCAGGTTGCTGATCTATTTACTAAGGCACTTGATTCCAAAAGGCTGGGGAGCTGATTGTAAAACTTAGAGTGCATAACATCTATACCAAGCATAGCTTGAGGGGGGGGGGAGGTTGTTGAAGCTAATAAGCTGAAAGAGGATGAATTGAGCTAAGAAGTTGAGGGATCATGAAGTAAGCAGTTTAGGTTGATAGAGGAGATGTTAATCTGCTGAATGAGCACGTGATCAGGGTGATGAGCAAGGCCTCAACGGAAGTGCAGCTGCAAGGGACGGTTACAGTTGCTGGGATTTGGGAGAACGAAGAAGAAGTAGCGCGGGGTTTTTTAAATAGTGGTGAAATGACATTTTTGTCCCTGGTTATTGCATAAGAGGAAACGGTTAAGTAGGGGCTTTCTTGTAATTTTACGTGTCTTCTCCCTTGATAAAAACAGAACGCAGCTGAGATGTTCTGCATCTTTTTGCATACCAATTTGACGGTTATTTTTGATAAAACTGGTGTTGATTACAGAATGGAAAGGGAAGATGGCCTTGACAAGGAGGAAGTGAGTTGTCAGCTGGTGGACAAACAAACACATCTTCACCAATTGAAATTACAGGATCACTGGAGGGATGAGAGTGATGGATTGCCAAGTCAGCAGCGTGATATTTAGTTGGCTGGATTGAGGATGCTGAAACTAAAGTTGTAGAGAAGAGGAAGGAAGTTGTGCGGGAACAGAGCTGAAGGAAGAAGACGGTGTATTCTAGCGGGAAGTTTTCAATGTGTGTAAATGACTATTTTGCCCTTTGTAAAATAAAAGAACGTTTGAGGTCCAGAAGGACATTCTTGTAATTATGTAGGGTAGTTATCGAAAGCTGATGGTGGTAGGTATTTAGTTAGGAGCAGTTAGTTGCAATTTTCAGTTTTTCCAGATTTTGTGCCTTGTACTCTTTTCAGTTTTCTCTCATTGATGAAAAGTTTTTCATCTTCAAGAATTTTCTTATGATTCTCTTCGAGTTCTTTTGTTTTCTTGTTCTCTTTTGATGCAATCGTTGAATTGCTTTGTTTGATTTGGTGCGTGATCATGAATTCGATCAGCATCTGCGATTTGATGCAAAATTAACATGGTATCAGAGAGTGTGTTGCAACCGCTGTGAGTTGTTCTGAATTCTTTTTCGGTATCTGGTTGATCGCGAACAATGGCGAGTACTCGAAGTTCGTCAGCCAATTCTACAGTTCCGGAGAATCCTTTGTCTAACCCCCTATACCTTCATCCTAATGAGAGTCCATCTGCTGTGCTTGTACAACCACCATTGGATAGCCACAATTTCCATTCGTGGAGTAGAGCCTTCAAAATGGCGTTGACTGTGAAGAATAAGGTCTGTTTCATTGACGGTACCATGGTGAAGCCGTTTGTGGAAGATGCTAAATATCAGGCGTGGAATCAAATGAACAGTATGGTACAATCATGGATACAGAACTGCATAACTCCTCCTATTGCGCAGAGCATCATGTGGTTCGAAACCGCGCATGAGGTATGGAAGGACCTTGTTCTTAGATTTGGTAGTGGTAATCCGTTTCGTTTGTCTGAACTTTTGGAAGAATTTTATGCTGTAAGACAGGAAAATAATTCGTTGAATGAGTATTTTACCAAACTAAGAATGTTGTGGGAAGAGATGTTGGCCATTAGACCAATTCCTAAATGTTCCTGTGATGAGTGTTCTTGTGATATTAATAAGAAGGTCAGTGAGTTTGTGAACGAAGATTATGTGATAAAATTTGTGAAAGGGCTGAGTAGTGATTATGATGCTGTAAAGTCCCAAGTCTTTGTCATGTCTCCTTTGCCAAGCATTGTTAACGTGTTTTCAATGGCATTACAATTTGAGAGAAAGGTGATGAGTGGTGGTAATCACAAGCAATTCTCTAATAACCCCTCTGTGTTGATGGTTGATTCTGGAGGGCTAGGTAACACGTTCGCTGCTAATACATATGGTCTAAGACCACAAGGAATGTCATCAAAAAGGGGAGGCAGAGGCAAAGGTTATCAAGGACAAAGGCCAGTGTGCACACATTGTGGCATGTTGGGGCATATTGTTGACAAATGCTACAGGAAGTATGGTTTTCCCCCCGGCTATAAGCCTAGGCCTCAAGTTAATATGGTTGAAGGCTGCCAAGACAATCCCGGTGCAGCAAGCCTTGATAGCATGGGTGGTATGGAAGCACAGTCCCATGGATATAAGGCAATGTCTCACACCCTGACAACAGAGCAATATCACAAACTCATGGGCCTGTTGAATGAGAATGGTCATCATCATGGGTTGAATGCTGGAGAGGGGGCCAGCAACAGTTTGCAGCCTGCTGTCATGTCAGCACAGGCTCTGGTTCAGTCTGGTAAGAATGATGGTAAGTGTCTATTCAATAACTCAAGTATATGGGTCCTAGATTCAGGGGCTACACATCACATTGCTTGTCATCTTTCAGTCTTTGACTCATTCTCCCCTATCTCAGATGTTTCAGTAAGAATGCCTAATAACATATCAGCTCTAGCTACGCATGTTGGCAAGGTTACCTTGAACTCATTTCTTGTTATCACAGACGTGCTATATGTGCCATCTTTCTCATTTAATCTTCTGTCATTGGGAAAACTGTTTACCTCTTCAAAAGTCTATGCAATATTCATAAATTCAAACTGCTATCTGCAGGACCAATTCTCCCACAGGACGATTGGTTCAGCTAACTTGTCCAATGGGCTGTATCTGTTTCATGGAGAGGGCAGACAGTCACAGCCACAGTCACAGTCTTCATCAACAGTTCCTCCTCCTTCAAATATACCTTCCTTTCGTTCTGCTTTATGTTTGTCTAGTAATACATTGAATGATATGATTTGGCACTTCAGACTAGGACGCATCTCTTTTCCTAGACTGAAGCAAATAAGTAGGATGGAACCATCTGTTTGTATTCCATCCAATCAAAAGCCTTGTAATGTCTGTTTAATGGCAAAGCAAAAAAGGCTACCTTTCTCAGTTTCTCATTCCGTTTCCAGTGCAATCTTTGATTTGGTTCATATTGATGTATGGGGACCTTACAAAGAGTCCACCATGTATGATCAAAAGTATTTTCTTACCTGTGTTGATGATTATAGTAGACACACCTAGGTTTATTTGTTGAAAACCAAAGATGAATCAAAGAAAATCATCATGAGTTTCTGGCACTATATCCATACTCAATTCAATAAAGATATCAAAGTTATCCGGTCAGACAATGCCCTTGAGTTCAAACTCAATTCCTTCTAATCTGAAAAGGGCATTGTCCATCAGACCTCGTGCGTATATACACCTCAACAGAACGGCTTGGTTGAGCGAAAGCAGCAGCATATACTATGCGTGGCAAGAGCGTTAAAATTCCAAGCACAGTTGCCCATTTCTTATTGGGGTTTCTGTGTCCAACATGCTACCTATCTTATTAATCTCTCTCCCACTCCACTGCTTGACCATCATACTCCTCATGAATTGTTATACAAACAGAAGCCTTGCTACAAACATCTTAAGGTATTCGGTTGCCAAGCGTATGCGTATAACATTGATCCTCATAAATCAAAATTTGACTCCAGAACTCGAAAATGTGTCTTTCTTGGAATTCCATATACCACGAAAGGGTATATACTTCAGGATCTCGAAACTCAAGACATTTTCATTTCTAGGGATGTTGTATTCCATGAGACTGTCTTTCCTTTCTATGCATCCCAAGACGTAGCCTCTCCTATCTCTTCTCTAAATCAGCAGTCTTTGATGTGTCCTGATCTCACAAATACTGATTCAACCTTTCCCGTGGAAGACAGTCTCAACATTCCTCCTTCTGATCTTGATCCTGATCCACCTGTGTCTTCATCAACTCCAGTGCCCGCGAACTCTCCACCTTCACCTGTGTCGTTGCATCACATGTCATCTATAGTGCAACCTACTAGAGTCAGCAGGAACAGACAGCCTCCCTCATATTTGCAAGACTATTACTGCAACTCTATATGCTCATCCTTGAGTCATTCGTGTTCTCAATCATATTCCACCAAACATCCCATTCATGAGTACCTATCGTTTGATTCCTTGTCCCATGAATATAAGTCTTATATCTTGAGTATTAGTGTAGACAAAGAGCCATCTTCTTATCAGGAAGCATCACGGTCTGGCTGCTGGCAGCAAGCGATGCAAACTGAATTGGAGGCATTAGCACGTAATCAGACCTAGTCAGTCATGCAGTTGCCTCCAGGTAAAGTACCAATTAGATGTAGATGGGTTTACAAGGTCACACGTAAAGCAGATGGCTCAATCGAAAGATACAAGGCATGTTTGGTGGCTAAAGGCTATACTCAACAACTTGGTGTTGATTATATTGATACATTCTCTCCTGTGGCCAAGATGGCCACAGTGCGTTTAGTTCTTGCTCTTGCTGCGTCAAAGGGATGGTTCATTCATCAATTAGATGTGGACAATGCGTTTCTACATGGCACAATCACTGAGGAGATCTACATGGATCTTCCCCCTGGGGTTCGGTCTCCACTGCCTAATGCTGTCTGTAAATTGCATAGGTTACTCTATGGGTTGAAGCAAGCCAGTAGGCAGTGGAATGAGAGACTCACACAGGCTCTCCTGCAACAACAATTCATTCAATCTCCTAATGATCATACATTGTTTACTAAGACTACGTCTGATGCTTTTGTGGCAGTTCTGGTGTATGTGGACAATATTATCGTGACTAGTGGTTCACTTGGTGCAATTCAGGATCTTAAGGCATATCTGCATGCTACCTTTCAGATCAAAGACATTGGTGACCTCAGGTACTTCCTTGGTATTGAAGTAGCTCGGTCACAAAGGGGGCTTGTCATAAGTCAGAGGAAGTATGCTTGTGAGCTTTTGGAGCAGTCAGGATTTCTGGGAGCAAAACCTGTGAAGAGCCCCATGGAGAAGAATCTTAAGCTTCAGCATAGTGATTCAGCATTGATTGATGATGTATCAGGCTATAGAAGCCTAATTGGGAAGTTGCTATATCTGACCATATCCAGGCCAGACATTACGTACACTGTCCAGCAGCTGTCTCAATTTTTAGACTGTCCTACTGAGATGCATCTGAGAACAGCTCATAGGCTGCTGAGGTATATCAAGGGAACTGCTGGACAAGGCCTACTGTTTCCTAAAGGGGGAGACCTTCAGTTAAAAGCCTTCTCGGATGCTGATTGGGCTGGTTGTGTTGAGACTAGAAGGTCAATAACGGGCTTTTGTGTGTTTCTTGGTGGTGCTCTGGTGTCTTGGAGAGCAAAGAAACAGACAACTGTAAGCAGGTCATCTTCTGAGGCCTAATATAGAGCTTTGGCAGCAACCACCTGTGAGGTGCAATGGCTGATTTATTTACTGAGTGATTTAGGAGTTACTCAGAGACAACCGGTTGAATTGTTTTGTGATTCAAAGAGTGCAATGTATATTGTGGAAAACCCTGTGTTTCATGAGAGGACCAAGCACATTGAAATAGATTGCCACTTGGTCAGACAAAAATATCAAGAAGGGGTGATAAAGCCTATGCCAATAAGGACTCATGGACAGTTGGCGGATCTATTCACTAAGGCACTTGATGCTAAGAGGTTGTGCCACCTGACTGAGGCTTTGGGAACTTGTAATGTCTTTGCTCAGTCAGGTTTGCGGGGGGGTGATAAAACTGGTGTTGATTACAGAATGGCAAGGGAAGATGACCTTGACAAGGAGGAAGTGAGTTGTCAGCTGGCGGACAAACAAACACATCTTCACCAATTGAAATTACAGGATCACTGGAGGGATGAGAGTGATGGATTGCCAAGTCAGCAGCGTGATATTTAGTTGGCTGGATTGAGGATGCTGAAACTAAAGTTGTAGAGAAGAGGAAGGAAGTTGTGCGGGAACAGAGCTGAAGGAAGAAAACGGTGTATTCTAGCGGGAAGTTTTAAATGTGTGTAAATGACTATTTTGCCCTTTGTAAAATAAAAGAACGTTTGAGGTCCAGAAGGACATTCTTGTAATTATGTAGGGTAGTTATCGAAAGCTGATGGTGGTAGGTGTTTAGTTAGGAGCAGTTAGTTGCAATTTTCAGTTTTTCCAGATTTTGTGCCTTGTACTCTTTTCAGTTTTCTCTCATTGATGAAAAGTTTTTCATCTTCAAGAATTTTCTTGTGATTCTCTTCGAGTTCTTTTGTTTTCTTGTTCTCTTTTGATGCAATCGTTGAATTGCTTTGTTTGATTTGGTGCGTGATCATGAATTCGATCAGCATCTGCGATTTGATGCAAAATTAACAATTTTCAATAGAAATCCTCTCTTGAAGTTTCCATTTCCTCTTTTCTCGATTGTTCATCTATTCTTCTGTTACTTGGCAGATGTGTTAGATTTCTTTGATTTGTTGATTTCATTGTTGCAATTTGTGAATTGCACTCGTTCGTTTATTAAAATTCACACAAAGTGGACTCAACATCCTCAGGTCAAACTTGGCCTACACACCACTCCAGGACCCTTATTTGTGAAGGTTTCAACTACCTTATTTTCATTCCTCGATGCCGGCTGGGCTGGCTGGAAACAAAGAGAAAGATAAAAATAAGTAATGGAATCAGTCTTGGGGTTTTCTTCGTTCATAGAGACGAGGCAACCTATTCTTGGAATGCGAATTCATGTGTAAGATGTCTAGTTTTCTTTTTAATTTTTTCAGTGATTTTTATTAACAGAGGGAGACGGATTCTAACCTGAATGCTTAAGAGTTCGAGAAATGCTAAGCAACCGCTAGACGTTTAAAAGTTTTTCGCATGTAAGGCACCCAGTTATATCACTAATTTGTTGCTAGCAGATGTTGATGGTTTATATTCAACTTTTACGCTAATAAATTACATTAGTGTTCCTTTAATTATTTTAATAGAAGCCCAAAAATGTTCATGTGGGTTGAAAGTTTATTGATAGAATTGTTTAGAAAGGAAAAACAAGGCAAAGTGAGTAGTCTACAAATGCCAAAAGTAACAGAAGTCACAAAACAGTTTAGTCTTAGCCTTTCTGGTTCGTCCAGAAAGATCAAGCGACCAATGTGTCATATGCGGCTTCAAGCCACCAACTAAGACAAGTAGCATTATAGGTAAGAACCTCAGGTTTATGAACCCCTAATTGGCAGATCTCAATATCAGTCTGTGCACTTTACAAATTTAGCAGTGTGGTTAGGCAATTAGCGACAAATTTTCACCTCTCTTTTCACTTTTTTGTTGTCCTTTGTCTTCTGTTAACATCTTTATGTAAAAAAAAAAAAAAACTCGCCTCTAAGGGCGACGGCCAAAGTAATAAATAAAGTAAAAGTTGCGGGCATAACATCTCGCCTCTGGGTATTGAAGATAGAGTAAAGAAGATTGAGGAGTGTTCAAGTCGTAGCACAGAAGCAGCGTGCCAAAAGGAGCGTGCTAGAGCTGGTGTGCCAGACACAGCGTGCCAGACGCAGCGTGCCATCGGACAGAGCTGGACATGGCTGAAATGTAGTATAGGCAGGATCAGATGGTGATAGATGGTGACATACAAAGTCAACAGTTCATGCGAGAGAGAGAAGGTGCAGCCAATCATACTCAGCCTGAGAGACAGTGCCACGTCGGATTAAACGGCAGTTGCTTAGTAGTTGCGTAGTTGACTAGCGAATTAGCTCAATTGTACTTTAATCACGTGTGTAATTCATTTCTAGTAGATTCTGTTGATGTATTATATATGTTGGAGGATTTGAAATAAATTGAAAAAGTTTGGGCAAATGGGTTTGTCAAAAGTTGACAACCACCATACTTTGAGCTTAATTATGATTAGTGTTCGTTAATCAAAAACAAAAACTAACAATTTCTAAATTATCTACGTAACAAGTAGATGACTTTAGGCTTTTGAATCACTCGATTCCGATACCGGGTGAATGAGAAATTAATGCTCAAAGTTGGAGTAAAATTGGAAGAAAATTGGAAAAATGGTGATGTGGCCTCTTGAGGAGTGAACACATCACCCCTTAAGTGGAATACCACATTGACTATTTGAGATGAAAGGGCCACCATATATAGTTCAAGTTGGAGCTTTCTAAAATGTGCCTTTGGGAATGAGAAGTTTTTGACGGAGTCAGGATGCAGCTCAGGCAAGGTTCACCACACACGCGCGCGCGCCGCCGCCGCCCGTCCCGGCTCGGCTCGTGGCTCGTGGCTTCGTGGCTCTGGCCTGTTCTTATCTTTTTGGAGAATTTTTCATTAAAATTTTCCAGAAAAATAATTCTCTTAATCGTATGGCTAATAAAATTCTGAGAAGATCTAAAGACTGAGATTAAAAGTTGATGCGGATTGCGATCCAAAGGCTTCTATTTAAAACTGTCAACAGTTTCTGATCCAAAGGCTTAGATTTAAAACTCCTACGGTTTTTTATCTAACGGTTGTGGATGAAAACCGTCAGATCCGACGGTCCACGTTTAAAACCGTCGATCTAACGGTTGTGGATGAAAACCGCCAGATCCAACGGCTGAGATCGAAAACTGCTATTTCCTTTCCCCTATTTAAAGGTCTGCTCTCCAGACCTCTGAGGCTGCGAAAATTTTCACCTTTCTTCTGCTTTCTCCCTTGAATACATACTGCTGCATTCATCCCTTACAGTGATCGTGAAGTCAGAGCGCTTACAGGTTCGATGAGTTCCTACGTTGCAGTGCCGCTCGTGTGAACTGTTTGCCGTTGTATCCTGGGAGACGTTTGTTCCATCCGGTTGGGCACAGTATACCGGAGTAATTCGTCTTAAGGACAGAGTCCTTAGACTCGCCTCGGTTTTGCTTATTTTGTCGATTTACCCGAACACACACTGTACACTTGTTCTGATTACAATTTCTAACTTTCTTAAGACGAATTTTGATTATTTATTCTGTACTATTCTGTTTGTAAATCAGTGTATACTGATTCAGTTTGCTGTTTCTGCTTACAGAAAAGTGAGATATGGAAGGCGAAAGTTCCAACTTGTTCAACGGTGTGCATTTGGGCATTTCTGAGGAACAGAACAATGCTGTTCCTGTTGCACCCGCTACTCCAGTCACTGCTCCTGTTCCTGCTGTTGGACAGGTTGGAAAGCCAGAGAAGTTTGGAGGAAGTTACTTCAAACGCTGGCAGCAGAAGATGCTGTTCTTCTTGACCACATTAGGTTTGGCTAAGATGCTGACTGAGGATCCTCCGGAGGTGGTGCCGGTGGAAGACCAGAATGTGAACATGCAAAACAATCTGATTGCTGAAGCGTGGAGTTACAGCAATTATGTTTGTTTGAGTCACATTTTAAGTTGTTTGGATAACTCATTGTATGGATTGTATTCTACTTATAAAACTGCGAAATCCTTATGGCAGACGTTAGACAAGAAGTACCGCACTGAGGATGCCGGTACTAAGAAATTTATTATTGGAAAATTTCTTGATTTTCAGATGACAGATTCCAGGACTGTTGTTTCTCAGATTGAGGAACTTCAGATGCTTGTTGCTGAGATGAAAGAGGAGGGTATGACCCTCAGTGAATCTTTTCTGGTTGCTGCTGTGATTGAGAAGCTTCCTCTTTCGTGGAGGGAATTCCGAAGCTATCTCAAGCACAAAAGAAAGGAAATGTCTTTGGAAGACTTGATTGTCCGACTCCGTATAGAGGAAGACAATCGAAAAGCAGAGAAGAAGCCGTCTTCCAGTTCTGGCCATGCCAAAGCTCATATTGCAGAGGCGACGAAAAAGAAGAAAGGAAATTCTGTCGGAGTGAACGCGAAGGGCAAGAAGGTTGCCAAAAAGTTCACTGGAAAATGTTACAATTGTGGGATTCAGGGGCATCGTAGTGTTGACTGCAGGAAGCCCAAGAAAAGGCAAGAGAAAGCGAAAGCCAACATTGTAAGTGCAATGGATGATTTGGACTTGTGTGCTGTTGTTTCTGAATGTAATGATGTAGGTAATCCTAGCCAGTGGTGGGTGGACACTGGCGCCACTAGACACGTTTGTGCAAACAGGGGAATGTTCAAGGAATATGCTCCTGCAAAAGACAATGAAAGGCTGTACATGGGAAACAAGGATAGCTCGAAGATTGAAGGTTCGGGCAAAGTGATTCTGAAGATGACCTCCGAAAAAGAATTGACACTGCAGGATGTGCTGCATGTTCCTGACATCCGCAAGAACTTAGTCTCTGGTGCTTTACTAGTCAGGCATGGATTTAGACTAGTATTTGATTGTAACAAATGTATTCTTACTAAGAATGGTGTATTTCTGGGGAAGGGGTACCTGATGGACAATATGTTTAAACTTAGTGTTATAACTGTTGTACCAAAGAAGACTACGCCCGATGAGGCTAATAAGACTGCTTCTACTTCCGCTTACATGCTTGAGTCTCCGTGTTTATGGCATTTACGTTTGGGTCATGTTAATTATAAGTCATTGCAAAGAATGATTAATCTCGACTTATTACCCAAACTAAGTTTCAATAATGAAAAGTGCCAAGTCTGTGTTGAAGCAAAAATGGCTAAGTTACCATTTCCTTCAATCGAAAGAAACACTGAAGTGTTAGATTTAATTCACACAGATGTTTGTGATTTAAATTTTGTGCAAACAAGAAGCGGTAAAAAGTACTTTGTGACTTTTATTGACGGTTGCACTCGATACTGTTACGTTTATTTGCTAAGTAGCAAAGATGAGGCCTTAGATGCTTTTAAAGATTATAAAAATGAAGTTGAGAATCAACTTAGCAAACGAATTAAGTCAATTCGTAGTGATAGAGCTGGCGAACATGATGCACCGTTTAATGAATTTTGTTCAGAACACGACATTATTCATCAAACGACTGCATCATACTCCCCTCAATCAAATGGTATTGCAGAACGCAAGAACCAAACTCTGAAAGAGATGATGAATGCTATGTTGATAAGTTCGGGCTTACCTCAGAACTTGTGGGGGGAAGCAATTCTCTCCGCCAACGTCATTTTAAATAGAGTTCCATCTAAGAAGATGGATAAAACCCCATATGAACTTTGGAAAGGCTATAAGCCTAGCTACAAATACTTGAAAGTGTGGTGTGTCTGGCTAAGGTCGCAGTACCAAAACCAAGACAAGTCAGAATAGGGCCTAAGACTATTAATTGCATATTCATAGGATATGCAATTAACAGTAGTGCATATCGATTCTTGGTGCACAAGTCTGTCATTCCTGACATACATGAAAATGTTGTCATAGAATCAAGAAACGCAGTGTTCTTTGAAAATGTCTTTCCAAAGAAAGACAATAACATTGAAGAAGCAAGCACTAGTAAGCGAGTACGTGACACAACTCCTCAAGAAATAGAGGAACCTCGTCAAAGTAAAAGAGCCAGAATACCAAAGTCTTTTGGACCAGATTTTTTAACGTATTTGGTAGAAAATGATCCAAGGAAGTTTTCCGTGGCTATGTCAACTCCAGAAGCTCCCTTCTGGAAAGAGGCAGTTAACAGTGAGATAGAATCAATTCTTCAAAATCACACGTGAGAGCTGGTGGATCTTCCTCAAGGGAGTAAACCACTTGGATGCAAGTGGATTTTTAAGAAAAAACTCAAAGAGGATGGATCCATTGACAAGTACAAGGCCCGGTTGGTAGCTAAGGGCTATCGATAAAAGGAAGGTGTTGACTTCTTTGACACTTACTCACCAGTAACTAGGATTACTTCCATAAGAATGCTAGTTGCTATTGCTGCAGTCTACGACCTAGAGATCCATCAAATGGATGTAAAGACTGCCTTCTTGAATGGCGAGCTGAAAGAAGAGATTTATATGGAACAACCTGAAGGGTTTACTGTCCCAGGACAAGAAAGGAAAGTTTGTAGACTTGTTAAGTCTTTGTACGGACTTAAACAAGCACCAAAGCAGTGGCATTTGAAGTTTGATCAAGCCATGATGTCAAACGGTTTCAGGATCAATGAATGTGACAAGTGTGTTTACATAAAAAACACACCAAACGCCTATGTGATAGTATGTCTCTATGTAGATGATATGCTAATCATGTGCAGTACTCACGACATCATCTTGAATACCAAGAAGATGTTAACGAGAAATTTTGACATGAAAGACATGGGGGTTGCCAATGTTATTCTAGGAATCAAGATTTCTAGGGTAACTGAAGGATTGATCATGTCACAAAGTCATTGTATTGAGTCCGTTCTCAAACGATTCAATATGTTTGATGCAAAACCAGTAAAAACCACACTTGACTTAAGTATGCACTTAAGGAAGAACCGAGGTGAACCAGTAGCTCAATTGAAGTACTCACAAGTGATTGTAAGTCTAATGTACATAACGAACTGTACAAGACCAGACTTAGCTTGTTCAGTAAACAAATTGAGCAGGTTTACTAGTAATCCAAGTGAAGATCATTGGAAAGCTCTAAATAGAGTGATGAGGTACCTTAAGTACACAATGAATCTTGGATTACACTATACAAGATATCCAGCAGTATTGGAAGGATACTGTGATGCAAACTGGATATCAGATTGCAAAGACTCTAAATCCACAAGTGGATATTTATTCACTGTTGGTGGTGGTGCTGTGTCATGGAAATCCACTAAGCAAACATGCATAGCTCGATCCACAATGGAAGCCGAGTTTATAGCATTAGACAAAGCTGGAGAAGAAGCTGAATGGCTTCGAAATTTCCTAGAAGACATTCCATGTTGGCCTAAGCCAATCGCTCCTATTAGCATACACTATGATGGTCAGTCAGCTATAGGACGAGCTCAAAGCAGCATCTACAATGGTAAGTCACGACACATACGTCGGAGACATAATACCATTAAGGAATTGATCTCTAATGGCGTGATTTCCATTGATTACATAAAATCAAAGGAGAATCTTGCGGATCTGCTTACAAAAGCTTTGCCTAGAGATCAGATGTCTAAATTGACAAACGGAATGGGACTTAAGCCTACAAAGCAAGAATCTTTGTAACGGTAACCCAACCTTGTTGACTGGAGATCCCAGAATCTAGGTTCAATGGGAAAACTAAGTTATAAGGGTTCAGTTAGCACTTACTCATTCTGTTAAATAAAAGTGCTGTCTGCAGAGAATAGTTAGGGTAAGCTAGAGCTTTTAATGATGTCCTATATCTTGATAAATCAAGTGGGGTATGGCAGAATACTCTTGATAGAAATCACCTATGTAAGTGTTAAGTGGGGCCGCTTCTATGAGAATTCTGAGAGGCAAAAATTCTCTAATACACTTTCTGAAACCAGGTTGTTCATGGCCAAAATGAACACAACCATTAGAACCAATAAGGGGTGTCAAAGGAAATGTTGTGTGAGTATCATTGTCTAGGTTCACAATAAAGGCTGATAGTTCAAGACATCAAGTCACTAATTAGCTGAGTGGATCCGATGATACATCACTACGAAAGGTTCAAAGCCAAAAGCTACCTCTTCTTATGCAACATATCCTGTCTGACTTCACGATAGAGTCTGCATCTGCATCTGCATTAATTTTTCATTTATGTGGGGGATTGTTGGAGGATTTGAAATAAATTGGAAAAGTTTGGGCATATGGGTTTGTCAAAAGTTGACAACTACCATACTTTGAGCTTAATTATGATTAGTGTTCGTTAATCAAAAACCAAAACTAATAATTTCTAAATTATCTACGTAACAAGTAGATGACTTTAGGCTTTTGAATCACTCGATTCCGATACCGGGTGAATGAGAAATTAATGATCATAGTTGGAGTAAAATTGGAAGGAAATTGGAAAAGTGGTGATGTGGCCTCTTGAGGAGTGAACACATCACCCCTTAAGTGGAATACCACAGTGACTATTTGAGATGAAAGGGCCACCATATATAGTTCAAGTTAGAGCTTTCTAAAATGTGCCCTTGGGCATGAGAAGTTTTTGACGGAGTCAGAACGCAGCTCAGGCAAGGTTCACCACACACGCACGCGCGCGCCGCCGCCGCCGCCCGCCCATCCGCCTGTCCGGCTCGGCTCGGCTCGGCTCGTGGCTCGTGGCTTCGTGGCTCTGGCCTGTTCTTATCTTTTTGGAGAATTTTTCATTAAAATTTTCTAGAAAAATAATTCTCTTAATCGTATGGCCAATAAAATTCTGAGAAGATCTAAAGGCTGAGATTAAAAGTTGACGTGGATTGCGATCCAAAGGCTTATATTTAAAACTGTCAACGTTTTCTGATCCAAAGGCTTAGATTTAAAACTCCTACGGTTTTTTATCTAACGGCTGTGGATGAAAACTGTCAGATCCGATGGTCCATGTTTAAAACCGTCGATCTAACGGTTGTGGATAAAAACCGCCAAATCCAACGGCTGAGATCGAAAACTGCTATTTCATTTCCCTTATTTAAAGGTATGCTCTCCAGACCTCTGAGGCTGCGAAAATTTTCACCTTTCTTCTGCTTTCTCCCTTGAATACATACTGCTGCATTCATCCCTTACAGTGATCGTGAAGTTAGAGCGCTTACAGGTTCGATGAGTTCCTACGTTGCAGTGCCACTCATGTGAACTTTTTGCCGTTGTATCCTGGGAGACGTTTGTTCCATCCGGTTGGGCACAGTATACCGGAGCAATTTGTCTTAAGGACAGAGTCCTTAGACTCGCCTCGGTTTTGCTTATTTTGTCGATTTACCCGAACGCACACTGTACACTTGTTCTGATTATAATTTCTAACAATATATAGACAAGTCTCTAAGAGACGGCTATTGATTGACTGAGAATATCATTTCTTTACAGAAACTGGTTCTTCCTCTTTGCTGTTCTTGGCGCACACCTTTGGCGCCATTATTGACAATTTGAAATTATGTCTTTCTTCATCCTTGAATTGCTCTTCGTTCCTTCTGTAATTCAGTATAATTCTTGTTTTCTGTGTTGTTGTGTTGAAATCGTGGTGTGATTTGAAGATTTTATCATAGTATCATAGCCACGCTTCTTGTGACTTTTCTTGATATTTTTGTGTCTGTTCACTTTGTTTACATCATCTGATTCTTTGATTTCAAGATCATCATTTCCCATTCGAGTTGTTGTAAATTCAATACTGATATGACATCCTCGTCTAGCAATCAGAGAACTAATCTTCATCAAGGACAAGAAAATCCTATGGCTAATCTGCTATACTTGCATCGGAATGATAGTCCTGGCAGCATTCTGGCTCAACCTCCACTAATCCGCATAATTACCATTCATGGAGCAGAATTTTTGAAATGCCACTGCTTATCAAGAACAAGGTTGGCTTTATAGATGGTTCAATTCCTACACCAAGGCCCAATGATCCTCAATACCAGACATGGAGACAAGTTAATTATATGGTTCATTCATGGATCATGAACTGTGTGTCTCCTTCGATTGTGCAGAGTATAATGTAGTATGACACTGTCTATCAGCTATGGTCTGCTCTTAAACTCAGATATGGTAATAGAGATCCTTTTAGATTTTCAGATTTATTGGAGAATTTCTATACTTTTAAACAAGACACGTCTTCTGTTAATGATTACTTTACTAGGCTTAAGGTTGTTTCGGAGGAAATGATGGCACTTAGATCAGTGCCTAAATTTGTATGCCTTGGTTGTACTTGTGAGGTGGCTGCAAAGACGCATGCATTTGTACAGAGTAACTATGTGATAAAGTTTGTTAAAGGATTAAACGAGGAGTATGAACTAGTTAAGTCATAGTTTTTTGTCATGACGCCACTACCTGACATTAACATTGCATTTTATATGGAAATCAAGAATGAAAGGAAAGTCAACAGTATGAATAGACATGCTCCATTTGCTGACAATCCCACGGCTATGATGATGGAAGGGAATGATAGTGACAGCGTGATGGCTAGTGCCTGCTTATAGAGGACAGGGAGGCAGTTACAGAAGAGGTAGTGGAAGATTCTTTCCAGAATGGACCAGGAAGCCATAATGCACTCATTGTGGAATTGTAGAACATAGGGTGGAAAGGTGCTTAAAGAAGCATGGGTTCCCTCCTGTCTTCAAGTTTAAGAATCAGACAAACATGATGGAAGTGGCTGAGACAAATTTTGAAAGTCAACAACATGATCAAATGATAGAGCTTGTCAAGCTCCTATGCTCACTCATGAACAGACACAAAAGCTCTTAAGTTGGTTGAACATAATTGATGATAACCCAACAGCCAACGGTGCCAAGCACTGGAATTCAGGGATCTATCATGTCAGCACAAGTTGTTAATGTGAAAGGTGCATATTGCATTGATAGTAATAACATATGGATCCTTGATTCAGGAGCTACACATCATGTCATATATTGTTTTGACCGGCTCCATTCATGTAAACCCATTGATAATGTGTCAATCGATTTGTCAAATAATTCTTCTATCTCTACTACACACATTGGCACTGTCATGATTAAAACATTCCTTGTTGTGCCTAATGTGCTCTATGTGTCTGACTTCAATTTTAACTTGTTATCTCTCAGTAAACTTACCCTTGACCCTTGTTTGTCTATAAACTTTTCTGGTGCCTCTTGTTTGATTCAGGATCAGTTGTCCAAGAGGATGATTGGTTCAGCTGAGAAGAAAAATAGACTTTACTATTTGCATGGAACTGTCAAATCTGTTAAACCCCTTGCTAAGTCTTCCATTCTGGTTTCTGCTACCAATCTTGTTGATCTTCCTAAATCATCATCTCTGCTTTCGCATTACAGACTTGGGCATTCATCTCTCCCAAGAATGAAGGAAGCTCACAAACTTCATAATTGTATATCTGTTGCTGACAAAACCAATACATGCACAATTTTCCCTCTAGCTAGAATGAAAAGGAGTCCATATCCTGTGTCTGAGTCTGTAACATCGAAGCCTTTTCAGTTGGTTCACATTGATATTTGGAGGCCTTATAGGCACCCCACCCATGTATGGGCAGAGATATTTTCTCACTATTGTTGATGATTTTTCACGTTATACTTGGCTTTACTTGCTCAAAAACAAATCTGAAGCTAGACTTGTCACTCAAAGTTTCTGTGAATTTATTTCCACTCAGTTTGAAGGCAACATCAAAATTCTAAGGGCAAAAGTTTAAAATGGACCCATATTACATGAAAAGGGCATCATCCGTCAAACTTCATGCATGAACACTCCACAGCAGAATGGAGTGGTTGAGAGAAAACACCAGCACATCCTAAATATTACCCGGGCATTAAGGTTGCAAGCCAATTTACCTATAGAGTTTTGGGGGTTTTGTGTTCAGTATGCAACCTATTTGGTTAACATTTTGCCAATCCCCCTTTTGAAACATTCATGTCCTTACACTATGCTATTTAATGCCAATCCTGCTTATAAGGACCTTAAAGTATTTGGGTGCTTAGCATTTGCCTCAAACACAACACCTCATAAAGCTATGTTTGCTCCGAGATCAATTCCTTCAATATACCTTGGACTACCTTATTCTACTGAAGGTTATATCCTATTCAGTTTAACCACCAGAGTTGTCTTCATCTCTAGGAATGTTCAATTTCATGAACATGCTTTTCCCTTTTCTTTTGATCCCAAGTCACAATCCAGTTCATCTGATATATCTTCACCACCTAATGTCTCATTACCTGCTACAATCTGTCCTCAAAATGTCATAGTACATACGCCCAATTCTGTTGTTACCGATTCCCCAACATCAGAAAATCATTGCTTAACACCAGAAAACTCATCCAATTATGGATCACACATGGTTCCAAATCCCTCGGTCATGGAACAATCAATTACATCTACTGAAAATGTGCAGGATCCCAATGACTTGATGCATTCTGACTCACCTGTTAGGACCTTATATCCTCAAGGCACTATGGAAATTATCCTACCCATACAAGCTCCTTCTCACCCTACCAGACAATGACAACCACCAAGATACCTAAATGATTATTACTATAGTCTTCTGCATTCACTTCCTCATTCATCTTGTTTTCCATGTTCAACTCCATACCTTATTCAGACATTTATGCATTAGCTCCTAATCATATGACATATGCTCTTAGTATCAGTTTGCAACAGAAACCTTCATCTTATCAGTAGGCTGACATGTCAACTCACTGACAAGAGGCAATGCAACAGGAACTGGCAGCTTTAGAAGCTAACCACACCTGGTCTTTAGTATCTTTACCACATGGCAAGACTCCAATAGGCTACAAGTGGGTTTACAAAGTGAAAAACAAGTCAGATGGTACCGTAGAAAGATACAAAGCCAGGCTTATACAAAGGGTTTATACTCAGCAACCTGGAATTGATTACACTGAGACATTTTTCCCTGTTGCAAAAATGATTACTGATCAAGAGATCTATATGACTGTACCAGAAGGTCACTCAACTGTACCCCCCGACACTGTCTGCAAATTACACATATCACTTATAGGCTCAATAGCTAGTAGGGGGTGGAAAGCTAAGCTTACTGCTTTTCTGTACAACCAAGGCTACATTCAATCTAAAAATGATTACACCATGTTTATCAGATAGACAGCTAATTCATTCCTGGTTCTCCTCATCTATGTAGATGATATCATCGTGGCTAGTAATTCCCTGGAGGCCATCAGCTCACTCAAAACCATACTGCATCAGACATTCAAGATTAAAGACTTAGGTCTCTTAAATACTTCCTAGGACTGGAAGTTGCTAGGTCCCAGGGGGATTTCAGTATGTCAAAGGAAATATGTTGTAGAGCTGATAGATGAAGCAGGGTTTCTAGGTGCCAACCCAACCAATACTCTAATAGTACAGCACCTCAAACTTTCATATAATGACTCTCCTTTGATAAGGACATATCTGGATATAGAAGGCTGGTGGGTAAGCTATTGTATCTCACCATCACCAGGCCTGATATATCATATGTTGTACAACAACTTAGTCAGTTCCTAGACACCCCTACTGAGCTACATGTTCAGGCTACACATAGACTTTTGAGATATATTAAAAGCACGGTTGGTCAAGGCTCGTTGTTTCCTAGCAAAGGGGATCTGAAGCTGAAAGCATTTGTTGATTCTGACTGGGGAGGCTATGTGGAGAAAAGGAGGTCAATTACAGGCTATTGCATGTTCATTGGAGATGCCTTGATATCTTGGAAGGCAAAGAAGCAAACTACTATTTCTAAGTCATCATCTGAGGCAGAGCACAGGGCCCTAGCACTAGCCACTTGTGAGATTCAATGGATACTATATTTGGTGAAAGATTTGAATTTTAACCAAGGTGAGCCTGTAGAGCTTTTCTGTGACATAGTTGAAAATCCCGTCTTTCATGAGAGAACAAAACATATAGAGATAGATTGTCACATTGTAAGAGACAAGTACCTAAAAGGGATAGTGAAGCCTATGCCTATTAGGACAGAGTACTAGCTAGCTGATGTTTTTACAAAGGCTCTGGATTCAAAGAAGTTGCATAACCTGACTTCAGCTTTGGGAGTACATAATATATTCCTGAAGTCATGATTGAGGGGAGGTGTTGAAGATAGAGCAAAGAGGATTGAGGAGTGTTCAAGTCCCAGCACAGAAGCAGCGTGCCAGAACTAGCATGCCAGACGCACCGTGCATTGGGTAGAGCTGGACATGGCTGAAATGTAGTATAGGCAGGATCATGCAGTGATAGGTGGTGACATACAAAGACAACCGTTCATGCAAGAGAGAGAAGGCGCAGCCAATCATACTCAGCTTGTGAAACTCAGTGCCACGTCGGGCTAAACGGCAGTTACTTAGTAATTACGTAGTTGACTAGCGGATTAGCTCAATTGTACTTTAATCAGATGTGTTCATTTCTAGTAGATTATATTGATGTATTATATATACACAAGGCTGTAAGAGACAATTATTGATTGAATGAGAATATCATTTCTTTACAGAAACTGGTTCTTCCTCTTTGCTGGTCTTGGAGCACACCTTTGGCGCCATTATTGACAATTTGAAATTCTGTCTTTCTTCAACCTTGAATTGCTCTTCGTTCCTTCTGCAATTCAGTATAATTCTTGTTTTCTATGTTGTTGTGTTGAAATCTTGGTGTGATTTGAAGGTTTTATCACGGGAGAAAATGCTAAGACAAGTATAATTTTAGCTTTGAGGGGTTGATAAATTGTTTTATTAAACTTACACACGCATGTACTGTAAATACGTAAAACAACATAATACATATATATTCTTAATCAAAATACAAGAACAAAATGTTTAACATGACAAAATATTAAAGATGAGCCCTGAAGAAGTTATTATATGATGAAATTTTTGAAACTCATATGTCCGAAATGTTGTGCTTTTGAGCCAATAAAGCAAGACCCAACATCATGCCTAAGAGTATCAAAACTTTTGGTGCAACCATTTTTGCTTTTCTTTTCAAACACTTGTACTTGACAAAACCACAACATTTTTATTGCTTTCTTTGAATTTAGAAGGCCCAATCATTGTGATTTCTATATTCGGAATTGTTCTTAGCCTGCACATAAGGATTACTAGTAAATATATTTAATGGCTGATTTCTCCAATCACCATTCTTATAGTAATTATAAATACAGCTGGTGACCGATACCTTAATCTTTTTTTTTTTGGGTAAAATGCAAATTTGTATTGATACCCATGAAATCAAAACATCCACAGGATGTAACCCATACAAGAGCCCCAATACTACAAAAGAATCCTAAACAGATGAGCCAGCATACTGCCTCATTGGCTAGGAATCAACTGCGGGTATAATCTAAACATTACTTTGAGCACATGCGTGCGTATTCTATGAATAACATCCCGTAGAACAAAAAAATGACCATAAAAAATAAGTCTATTCCTTGCCTGCCATATGTAGTAAACTGCAGCAACAATTGCGATTTTAGCCGCTTTTGTTCGAAAAGCTCTTCCTCTAAGATTCCGTCTTCCCCAAGTAAAGATATGTTCCAATTTGTTAAATTTGGAAGGCAGCCCAAGCCATTGTGAAATGTCACACCATACTGGATAAGTCTTAAAACATCTAAAGAAAAGATGTTTTTCATTTTCATCAGCATCATTGCAAAAAGGACATTTATAATCCTCAATAAAAGGAAGTTTGTCCCTTGTTGACATCTTACCCAATGTTGTTAACCATAGTAAAAAGGAATGTTTAGGTGTAATTGAGTTATCCCACACAAAACGGCCCCAAGGAACCATGGTTCCTTTGACCGTGAAGAAATCATAGGCTAAGCATGGCCTGAAAACATCATTTTTCTACCAGCCATCAAGAATGCAAATGGCGCCATTAACTGAACCAGCTTTCAGAATGATGTAGTCCCTAATCTCCAAGATCATCTTAAATAAAGGCGAGTCTCCTTTGTGATTTTTCTTTATGCCAAAGATCTTCCATTTTGTATCTTTTATGCAACCATTGAACCCATAGGGAGTCTTTTTTGTGATGAATGTCCCATACATACTTAGCAAGAAGAGCATGATTCCAAGGTTTAAGTTGTAGAATACCTAAACCTCCTTCTTGTTTTGGTAAACAACAAGTCGTCCATGCAACCAAAGCCTTCTTATGAACAGAGCCGTTACTGCCCCAGAGAAAGTGTTGACAGATTTGCTCGATGCGTTTCTTCACATTTGAGGGCAATGGCAAAGCACTTAGCCAAAAACATGTGACTCCCGGTAGAATATATTTAACTAGCTCAAGCCGTCCCGCATAAGAAAGCGTCGATGCATTCCATGATTTTACTTTACCCGCAAGTTTGTTGATGAAGGCCGAATAGTGTGTAGCTTGAAGTTTAGCCCCGGCAATTGGAATACCAAGATATTTAAATGGAAGAGAACCCAGAGAAAGAGAAGCAATATTTTCAATCTCAGCACCGTCCACTCCAAGACCCGCATGAAATAATTGAGATTTAGCAAGATTTGCTTTTAACCCAGAGCATTCGCCAAACTCATTCAAAACATTCATTAGTAATTGGACCGAAATATTCTCTCCCCTAGAGAATAGGATCAAATCATCCGCAAAACATAAATGAGTGATCTTTTGATCAAGACATTTCGGATGAAAGTTGAAATCCAAGGAGTTGCTCAAATTCCTCAATAATAGTGATAGATACTCCATACCAATGATGAATAAAAAGGGAGAAAGGGAATCACCTTGCCTTAATCCACATTCACCTTTGAAAAATCCTCGTGGGATTCCATTGATGAGAATGGAGTATGTTGCCGTGGAAACACATTCCATAACCCAAGTGATGAAAGTCAATGGGAAACCAAGTCCATGAAGCATACATTCCAAAAAATCCCAACTAATCGAGTCGAATGCTTTCTTGATATCCACTTTTAACATACATTTAGGAGATGTATGCTTCCGACCATATTCTCTATTGAGCTCTTGCACCAAAAATATGTTCTCCATCATAGACCGACCTTTGAGAAAACCGGCTTGAGCTTTGTCAATAATACCATCCATAACCGGGGCTAATCTCATTGCAAGTAGTTTAGAGATAGTTTTGTAAACCACATTACAACACGTAATGGGTCTATAGTCTTCTACTCTTGTGACATTGCTTGTTTTTGGAATTAGAGAGATGTTGCCATGGTTAATTTGCTTGAGTAAACGGCCACATCTAAAAAATTCCTTACAAGCCTCCTTGAAATCATTCCCAACGACATCCCAAACATTTATAAAGAAATGAGAGGAATAACCGTCTAGACCCGGTGATTTCTCCTTGCCAATGCTATTAAGTGCATTCCAAATTTCTTGATCATTGACCGGAGCAGAAAGCCGCTGAGCATTCTGTGTGGTGATTGTAGGTCCCCCATCAATAATATCCCTCCTAATGCAACTGACATCAGACTTTGTACCAATTAGCTTCATATAGTATCTCACAAAACATTCAGAGACTTGTGACATAGATACGGACATAGACCCATCTTCTAGAAAAACAGAAACCACCTTTTGTCTAGCTTTGTTCCTTTTTAGCATTGAGTGGTAGAATTTGGAGTTCATGTCACTTAGCATGATGTAATTTCCTTTGGCTAATTGAGAGAAGTAATTCTGTTCTGCCTCTATAAGTTGAAACGCACGCCTTCTTTGCAGCAATAGCGTTTGTTTCCATTCTTGTGTACCCCAGCCAACAGTACTTTGGGCTTGCATTTCTTCAAGATCTTGAATAGCCCTTTCAACTTTACTAGAAATGTGTGAAAAATTCTTTCTGTTAAGCTCCCTAAGGGGAACCTTAAGAGCCTTAAGCTTCCTGCAAAGCTTGAACATATTAGTACCAGCAATTGGAATATCCCAAACCTGTTTAACCACTGTAAGGAAATCATCATGCCCACACCACATGTTAAAGAATTTGAATGATGGCCGTCCAATTGGAGGGTCATCCAGCAGATTAATGATGCAAGGAGAATGAACAGAGAGACATCCTGCCAACAAATAATGCGCTCTCACACTAGGGAAATCTTCAATGAAACTGTTGTTTGCCATAACCCTATCAATACGTGACATGATGCAACCATTATCCCACGTATATTGGCATCCAGTATAAGGTAACTCAAGTAATCCACAATCAAGGAAGCAGTTTTGTTGATCAACAATTTCATAGTTGGAAACTGGTCTCCCTCCAACTCTATCTTCCTTATGAAGAACACAGTTAAAGTCTCCCATAACAATCCATGGGGCATTGATATTAAGGCTGTACCGAGAGAGCTCAAGCCATAACGATCGTCTTAGTACCAATTCATTGAAAGCGCAAACAAAAGTGACCAAAATCAACTTACTGGTGACAGAGCTTTTGATAAGGCAGTGAATCTGTAGAGCATCAACAGAGAGCACTGAAACATCAACAAAATTCAGATTCCATATAAGAAGAATCCTTTTACCTTCATGGGAATCAAAATTATGTACAAATTCCCAATGCTTGAATTTACTTCCTGACAACCTTGATAACATCAAAGAATTAAGTTTGGTTTCCAAAATAGCAAAAACCTCTAATTTAGGTTTTTTGACAAAACTAAGCAAACCATTTTGCTTAAGAGGTTTATTGCAACCCCTAATATTCCAAAGTCCAATGATCATTGATCAAGATAGGGGTCTTTCCCCCTAGTCAGCATATTCTTTTCCTTTCTAGCTTTTTTCAGAGCTTGTTCCTTGGATTTAGAGATAACCTAAATGAAACCATCAGAAGTTTTCCCCAGCTTCAAAACTAGCTCCACATGATGCTCTTTGTATACGTTTGCAGCATAATCTTCGGTTGGACCAATGTTAGAAGGTCCCGCAATTCCATCGTTTTGTTTTGTAGTGTGTGGTGTTGCAGACAAATGTAACATTTTATCTTGAACATTTGCCTTTTTTCCTTTGGTCTATTTGTGAGAACTCAAATAAGTAGCCATTCTCCACTGTTGGAGTCTTTTAGCTGCAGGACGTTTGGGACCAAAAGAAATATGCTGCCGTTGTACCTCAGCAACCACATTAGTTTTATCCACAATATTTTGATCTTTATGGGATGAGGCACAATGACCCAACTGAAGGCACTGTGAGCAAAACATGAGCATTTGCTCATATTCGATCTTGCATAAATGACTCTCCATTTGACAATTCAATCTCAATATCTTTTTTGAGCTCTTTACTTAAATCGATTTCAATAAGCACTCTTGCATAGTTCCAAGAGCCACGGGTAGCAGTGAGTTGGTCCGTCATTAAGAGCTGTCCAATATGCGAGCAGATATTAGATAACACGTCAACCTCCCATAAGGTAATTGGCAGATCAGGAAGATTCACCCAGACAGGAACATTTGTCATAGCTTTAGTTCCAAATCTAAAGAACCTAGGCATTCTCTTCAATACCAAGGATCTGCCAAATACAAAGTACCGGCCCGAGTACAATAATTGTTCCATATTTTCAATAGTATCAAATTTAAAAATTATCCATCCTGAGGAGTGAAAATCAATTATGAGCTTTGGCTTCCAACTTTTGGTCAGGTTGTAGATAGCATGTTTACCAGGAAACATACCCACAATGCAACCCATCAGACATTTAGTCCATTCGTTATCGTGATTAAGTTTTTCCACGTCAATGAAAACTTTCTTTGAATCACTTCAACTTTTTTCAGATTCAGACCATGTTCTGGCTTTCTGTTATCTTTAAAAAGCAAAGACCATTTCTTTTCACCTGGCTTAGTTGTTGGAGATCTAGTCCGAGCTGCATGCCTCCTTGGCAAGCTTCTTCCTCTTCTTTGTTCCTTTGAGTTTTCATCATGATGGTCATGTTTTCCTTCAAGATCCTTCAGACCAAATGGATCTGAAGGCAAAACAGAGCAGGTAGTTATTTCGCACTCCATCTCCAATTGGCGGAGAACTCACATCATCTATTGTCCGTTGGACAATATCTTTTCTTTGAAAATCAGTTCCATCTGGACATTGTCCAGTGAGTACAATCTGTAGATCTGTAACATCCATGGATAACGAGTCAACAGAAACAGTAGATCCTTCAATATTAGCCTTGCATGTTCCATTCTTCTTAAGATCTGAAACCGGGAAGCTCATTTCTTCCAATTTATCCTTCAGACAACCTGTGTTTCCAGTTGAGATCTCTTCATCAGAGCTGTTCGATGACAGATCTCCAACATCACTATGCTGCAAGTTCTTAGATCCAGAACTGCACGCAGAGGTTGCTTTATTTTTGTTTTTCACAGCAGCCTTCTTTCTCTTCAAAGCTTCTCGGATCTATGTGGATTTTGGCATTACCGTAAATCAATGTAAATATCTTGGGAATTTTATGCTAGAAAGTGCAAATCAGATGAGGATTTGCAGAAAAATAGGCATTGAAAAAAACAAGAGGAGGCATAAATTAAGGAGCTTAGAGAGCGCCTAGAGAGTTTCTCTCTACATTCTCACTTCTCGTTCGACCCAATCCTGATACCTTAATCTTCTTATGGCTATCATACACTATCAGACAAATGATCATGCCTTTTTTTTAACAAATAATTACCCCTTGTGATTTTTATTGTTGATCTTATGCCACGTAGAATGAACCTTCCTTCCTCTGGCGAAATTCTTAGTGCAATGGTAAAAGCATATCATTCTTTCTGACCTTAAAATTAATGTGCATCAGTAGTGTTATGATATTTCGATGATTTGTGCGTTATCAGAAGAATTAACATAATTGCGCAAAATAAAGACAACAAACAAATTTTTAACGTTGGTAAACCACTTACATTTACGAATATAACATAATTTAATATGGAGAATAATATAATATACAAAAGAAACTTATTCAATAGTAGACTTCCTATAACTAATTGACACATTCTTCCAGTTGTATCCTTCAGCTTGACAAGTGCTCTAGAGCCCCTCGGGATTGAACTTGAAATCCCTTCAAGATGTTGCACAAACCCCCTTCGTGACTTGTACCTCAACACCTTTATCAAAAGGGTTGGTTTGAATGAGGTTGATGAGGTTTCAACAATGAATCACCATTTCTTCTTTGAGCTGGTTTGAATGAGGTTGATGAGGTTTCAACAATGAATCACCATTTCTTCTTTGAGCACAACAACTTCATCATAACACAAAATTTTGTTAGATCTGTGACAAACACTCTAAAAAGGGTGAATATAGTGTTGAGCTATTTTTTGGGTTTTCTCAATTTTGTTCAAACCCACTCATATGTTCTCCAAAGTAAGCAATAAAGAGAAGAGAAACAGTGGATGAAGACACACAATATTTTATGGTTTGAATCTATTCGATTCTACTCGACTATCATTTTGTTTCCACAGTGGACTTTAAACAACAACTTTTCTTATTGACTTCAATAAGGAACAACAGCAACAACAACACCACTTAAGCTAACAACTAGTGCAAGCAATAACTAAAACAACTTATTGCACAAGCACCTTGTGCCACATCAACAACATCAGCTACACGCAAGAATCAATCCTTGCTCATTCACAACTTCAACAAAATTCTATGGAAGAATTTTACGAAGTGAATTTTGGAAAGTAGTGGGATTACAATTTTAAATGAGCCTAGATCACAAATAATAGATCAAATATGTTTAGTTTCTCTTATGCTAGACTATCACTCACACAATACAACAATGAAAACAAAGCAATAAGGGTTTAGCAGACTTTGAGCACTTTTGCACCTTGGAGAGCTTTTTACAACAATGGAAGATGAAGCTTGAATAAGATAAAGGTGTGTATTTGTCTCATCTGAAGTTCTTCAATACATAGAGGATTTGAGCTACATTTTTGCAGCCTTCATAAAATCTTCAACTCTATCAATTGTCTTGAAGATTTTCAAATAGTCTTCAGCCACCCTATAATTGGATTTGATGTTCCATAGCCGCCTTAGAATATCTTAGGCAAGTTTACAATAGTCAAGAAGACATTATAGATGTTAGAGGAAGTCCACAGTCAATTAGGGTAAGATTGGAGAGAGAAAACACTTTAAATCGTCCTTATATGTTTTTCCAATGGCTATAAAAATTTGAATTCCAGGCTATATTGATCGGTCGATGTCTTCAGCTTGAGAGATCAATGTCTTATAGTGTGGTTTCGGTTTTGCACCTTACTTACATCCATTGATCGATGTATCTTCTTTTAGAGACTTATGTCACATCAATCGATCGACATCTTTAGACTGAGAGGTCGATGTTTGATAGTGCGGTTTTGATTTCGAACCTTACCTACATTGATCGATCGATGTCTCTTTTTTTAAAAGATTGATGTCATATTTATTCGTGAGCAATCTACATTTGTGATCTCATATATTTCCCTTCTCCGACATCCTACATCTTTCATAGCAAGTATCCCAGGAATATTCACAGGTGCAAGTATATCCATACATCTTTTCACCCTTTTTGAAAACATCAAAACAACAACCACATAATAAGATGAAAACATAGTTGTAAGAAGTAATACAATAGTTGAAAAAAATAAGACATATCAAATGCTAAATAGTTTATAATTAGTCTAAGTAGCCTAGTAGAACTATGAGATGAAAGTCAACTAAGAATTTCCATCTGACGAAAACCAAAGCCCGAGGACGACCACCTTAGGTCTGGACTTCAAATTTTGATATTAGGTCTTATGGGCGGCTAGTTCCATTTCCAGCGTGCTCACTTTGGTTTTGAGTATGACCACTTCCACATCAAGAACATTGGCGCAAATTTGCTTTTCGGTCTATTTTTCACCATATTGACCTAGTGCCTTATTGATTTTCACAATTTCCACCTCTGCATCAATCCTTATGGAGTTGAATATTCCTATGTTGGTGCTTCTTTTATCAACTTGCAAGGAAATAGTTGGTTGGGGTTGAGGGACGGAGGTGTGAGGAGGAGTACCATACTATTCAGGAACATGTTTTGCCAATCACCCTCTTCGAGCTCATGCTGTCAACCCTTTCCACGTTGCACTTGTTTGCAAGACTTGCTAATTTGTTAGATGTTTACTTTGGTGCAGAAATCCTTATGGGTAATCTTCTTATTATCTGAATCTTCCATCTCTATATCTAACTTCTTGAGCAACAAATAGATGAGATCAACATAGTAACGACTTTAGAATTTTTGGTAGCTGCCTCTATGATATTTTGCCATGAGATTTTACCAAAATTTGAATCGAGATTGCTCCAAATTTTAGTCGATTTCCCATTTATGCAAAAGGTGACTATTCCAATCAATACTCGATATACTAAAGGCATATCATTTATGTTCTTTGTAGTGTGGAATCCTAGAAACCTCTTGACATGATCCTCGCTCAATTTCCACCGAGCTTCATCCTATTTCAACACTTCAATTTCGTCCAAGACCCCATCTGGTGACCAAGGTAATTACAAATTGTTTTCACATCCTACTCAAGATGCTTGCCATTAGTCTGTATTCAAGGAGAATGTAAATCCATTCAAATATTCAACCTATAAATTTGCATAAAAGAGTCTAGTACATTTTTTAGATCATGTTTTGCATCTCTTCCTCAATCCAAATGTGCCTCCACTGTTGCACATCCAACCATTTGAGAATTGGGCTCAGTTCATCATTTGACTCAAAATCATCTATCTTTAAATTAGTGGCTTTTTTTTTCTTCTCCCACTAATAGAAAGTCTCTTGTGCACCAAGGAAGATATAGTTGAATTTAAATTACCAAAGGGTGTTCTCAATGCTCTTTCAAGGCCTCATCTTAAACAAGGAAAGTTTTTGATGGCTACCCTTGCTGGAGAGCAACCAAATTATCCGTTTGACTGAAATCAATGACTTGTTTTCTTCCTTGGTGGGTCCTGGGTTAGGTTGGCACGTGAGACTATGAACCCTGACCTTAGGGCGGGTTACTCAACTCTTTTTTGTCACTTTGAGAGGTCCTTGGCCTCTTAGAGGTGTTCTTGCTCCTAGTTGACTTGTTTTCTAAAATTTAAAAATTTTAGGTTTGGAGGAAAAGAAAAGTCTTGAACGAGATGAAGAAGAAGGAATGTTTCTTGAGAAAATGAAGTTGGATGAAGAGAAATTTAATTTGCTTGAATTTCAAGAGAGGAGGTGCTGTTTTGGGAAAGAAGAAATCACCTAGAGGAGTTTTAGGGTTCGATTGATTGGTTTAGAGTGAAGACTAAGATGTTTTTCAGGCTTTTTAATGTTTTTATAATTCCTAAACCTGCTGACATGGATCGATCGATGTATACATTGATCTCTGTGTTAAGCATATCGAGCTATCGATGTACATGTTTTCTGAGGTTTTTAAATGTTTGACTTTTACGCATTGTTTTATCGTTCAAAATGTTGTTCTGATTGATTCAAATTCCTTAGTACGAAGTGGTTTTGTGAGTATGTTTGCTAGTTGATCATTAGTTGGAAAACATTCAACACAAACTAATCCTTTTTGCATACAATCTCTTCCGAAGTGATGTGTAACTTCAATATGCTTGGTTCTAGAATGATGGACCAGATTTGGTGTTATACTTATAGCTGAGGTGTTATCACATACGATAGGCACTTTGTCAAACTTAATGTTATAATCATTTAGTGTTTGACATCCAAAGCAGTTATGCACAACACGAAGCGACCGACACATTTTTGGATTCTACCGCAGAACTATTTTGTTTCTTGAAAAACCAAGCAATCTCTTAGAAATCGACGCGTTCCGAGGTGCTTTTCCTATCAACATGATTTCCGACATAATCCAAATCACTATACCCTCTTAAGTCAAAAGATCCATTCTTAGGATAAAACAACTCAAAGTTTAATGTACCCTTTAAATACCTAAAAGTACGTTTTGTGGAAACTAGATGCGGTTGTTTAGGTATACTATGAAATCTAGCACATAAGATCATATAATATATATGGGTAGCTAGCCGTCAAATAAAGTAAACTACCAACCATACCTTTGTACTTTGTTACCTCCACTGCCTTTCCTTTTCTATCTTTATCAAGCTTTGCACTTGTGCTCATTGGTATTCTTGCACTCCTTCAATCCTCAAATTTGTATGTCTTGAGAAGATCTTTGGTGTATATTGTTTGAGTGATGTACGCACCATATTTGGTTTGCTTGATTTGAAGCCCATAGAAGTAGTTAAGCTCACCCTATCATCCTCATCTCAAATTTTTCTTCCATTAGTTTAGTAAATTGCTAATAAAGAGAATCATTAGTTGCCCCAAATATAATATCATCAACATATATTTGAACAAGTAAATGATTACTTTCTGGTTCTTTAATAAACAAGGTAGTATCAATTTTTCCTCTTGAAGAATTGTTTTCAAGTAAGAAGTTGTTCGATCTCACGCACCAAACTCTAGGAGCTTGTTGAAGTACATAGAGATCCTTTTTAGTTTAAAGACATGATTTGGCAATCATGATCTTCAAAAACCCAACGGTCGAGCTACATGTACATTTTTTTGAATAACTATAATTTAAGATCTTTATAGCATGCATATGCTAAAATCATTCTAATAGCTTCTAATATTGCCACGGGAACAAAAGTCTCATCATAATCAATTTTTTCTTCTTGTCTATATCCTTGTGCCACAAACCTACCTTTATTTCTTGTCATGTTCTCTTATTCATCCATTTTGTTTCTAAATACCCATTAAGTACCAATAGAAGGATAATAACTAGATTTAAGGACTAACTATTAAACATCACTTCTTTCAAATTCATTTAGCTCTTCTTACATAGCTATTACCCAATCTTCATCAGTTATAGCATCTTTTATAATTTTTAGCCTTAACTTATGAAATGAATGCATTTTCACAAAATTTTCTCCTTGTTAACAACCTTGACTTATTTCACCTAGAATTAGTTTCTGTTGGGTGACCTTTCCTATATTTAAAATGATTATCACCTTTTACTTCTTCTTTTTCTTCTTTTATCTTAGAAAGAGGTCCACTTTCAAATGACTCAATTCTAAGATCAACAAAGATATCTTCTTTTGAATTATCTAGATTTTCTATAGGACTTGCTTTAACTATCTCACTTTCTTTATCATCATTTAGCTTTGGTTCATTATCAAAGAATTCACTAAGCTCAACATGAATATACTCCTCCACTTTCATATTTCTTAAACACTCAAAATGTCTTGCTATTGTATGCATATTCCATAAAGATTCCTTCATCCGCTTTGAAATTGAGCTTATCCAAGTTATCTTTTGTGTTAAATATGAAACTCTTACAACCAAATACCTTAAAATACTCAATGCTAGACACTCTTCCTTCCCAAAGTTCAGAAGGAGTCTTTATGAGAGATGACCTCAAGTAAACTTTATTTATCACATGACAAGTAATATTGACCGCATCGGCCCAAAATTACTTAGGTGACTAAAACACATTTAGCATGGCTCTATTCATTTCTTGAAGAGTAATATTCTTCCTTTCTACAACACCATTTTGTTGATGAGTTCTAGAAACTGAGAAGTTATGTCCATACCCTTTGGATACATAAAAATCTTGAGACTTATTGACTACTCAGAATTGTGGAGCGATATCAGGTAAGCCAAGTAGCTAAAGGATAGATACAAAAGTATGAAATTGACTACTTAGACACGTTCTCTTTAGCTAGAAAAATTGATACGATCAATGTACTACTCTCCATAGCAGCAAACAAGAACTGGCCACTACCTCAGTTTGTTGTCAAGAATGCTTTTATATACAGGAAACTAGAAAAAAAGTTTATATAGAGGCTCCACCAGGTTTCTAAGAATTTTGAACCAATGAGGTCTTTAGACTTCGTAAGGCTCTATACGGACTAAAACAATTTCTTCGTGCATGGTTTGGAAGATTTAAGATGGTTATGGAGCAAAATAGGTATAAACAAAGCAATTTTTATCACACTCTGTGTTTCAAAAGAATAGACTATTTTATTACATGCCTAATCATCTATATGGACGACAATGATCATCATAGGGAGTGATAAAGAAGAGATGTCACAGCTTCGAAAAAATTTGTTCATAGAATTTGAAATGAAGGATTTAAGGAGACTAAAGTACTTCTTCGAGATTGAAGTACTCCGGTTATATGCATGAATTTTTATATCCCAGCTAAAATATGTTCTTGATTTGCTGACTGAAGTTGAAATGTTAGATTGTAAACTCAAGGTATATCGATGGTAGTGAATCATAAGTGCATATTGCAGAAGGAGCTCTAGTGTTTGATTGAGAGCAATATCAGAGAGCGATGAGAAATTTGATTTATCTCTCATACAAGACCAAACATTGCCTATGTTGTAGGAGTCGTAAGTCATTTCATGCATAAACCCTAGGCAGAACATATAAAAGCAGTTATGCTATTTGTGAGGTACATGAAGGGCATCCTAGGATGAGGTATACTATCTAAGAGACATGGATATCTTGAGGCAGAAGTTTATATCAATACAGAGTGGGCAGACAACCCAAACGATAGGCGATCTACTTCAAGGTATTATAGACTAGTCGGTAGCAATCTAGTTACTTAGAGGAGTAAAAAACAGCAAGTTGTGGCGTTATCTAGTGAAAAAGCAGAATTCAGGAGAATTGCTAAAGGGGTTATAGAGGTATTATGGCTGAAGAAATTGCTACATAAGATGGGTTTCTCGCTGAAACTCCCAGATCTGTTGAGGAGCGATAATAAGACCACAATCAGTATCTTAGAGAACCTAGTACAACATGATCAAACCAAACATGCTCAAGCAGATAGACATTTCATTAAAGAGAAACTTGACGATGGAGTTATCGAGCTTTTGTTAGTATGGTCACAGGATCAACCTGCAGATTTTCTTACAAAGGCAGTCGCTGGAAAGATATTTGAATCAACATTTTTCAAGTTAAGCATTGGAGATCCCATTGCTTAACTTGAGGGAAAGTAATAGAAAGTACAGTGAATTAAAGCACGAATCAAGGAAAAAGATGTGATCGCAATCGCCATCAATATCAATCGAAATCAATCAAATCAATTGTATATTCGTTGTATTTAATGCATGCCGTTGTTAGTTACGAAATACGACTATACATAGGACCTATTGTACACGATTCGAATCAATGAAAAACAAGTATCATTCAACTAAATACACACAGCAATAGAATAAGACATAATGATAGTATTACATGATAATACAAAATAATGACTGGTAGAAACTACTTATTCAATACAGTATACTTATCATCAGTCGTGACAACATCTGAGAAGCTGAAGAAACAGCAGATAGTTAAACATTATGACTGGCAATTCTCCAAATCTTGATGTTTTAGAACACCATTAGCAAACCTGCAGCTCAAACGAGTCGCAACCACTAAGTATAAAGCAATTTCACTGGAAGAACCAGGAAGAGATGATCAGCTTGAGATTCTCTAATCTGCTATTCCGCCAATCTTCATAATTGACAAAGTTAACAAATTAGCCTGAATGATTAATCCTAATTTTTGGAGCATCATTCACCACCAAAGTAATGATGGTTAAACATATTGTTCGACCTTTTCTAAACAAAAGAGACGAAAATAAAAATATCCTCAATTTGCCCTAGCTAATTTTGTCTGCATCACCCACATAATATGATGAAAGGTTAATCTACGAGATTCACAAGAGCATTTGTCTACATAAACAATGACGTATGCGGTTTCAGCATATCAAGTCAGTTGGAAACACTAATGTTATCTATGGGGCAAATGCAAATATGTGAGGATAATACCATCCAATATTCAATATTAGATCTTATTCACTTCACCCAAAACCCAAGTCTTTATCACAAATTTATCATAAACGACATGATCATTCACTTGCATTGGTGTTGACATGTCTAATTATTCCTATGATTGTGTTATTGACAACAGATGAAGTAGTATGTACAGGGGATAGTAATGTGACTGATAGTTCATGACCAAACAGTTATAATACCTCTTGAAGTTCATAAATCATAAACCTCAACAGTTCAACAATCGACTTACTCATTGTAATACCTCTTGAAGTTCTCATTTCCCTTGGATTCTGCTAATGTACAAGGGTTAGTCTTATATGTCAATGACTCTTCTCACACATCTGATCAACTCCTAAAATTAAAAAAGATCCATTAACATTCATTTGTTCTTCAATCATGAAATATCTTGCAAAAAGTTACTGTAGTATATCATTAAAAAAATTGTCTCCAAAAACTGTTGAAGTGTATACTCTACTATTCTTTGTACAATCTTAAGCTTAGATCAGATGGTAAATTACTATCCTCTCTATATCATCATACCTTCACTTTCTAAATGTAATACTATTGCTATTGTTAGGAATTGGAAAACTCTTCTATTAATCTCAAATAAAATTACAGGAGGAGCCACGCTCATGCTATTACAGAAAACCAATTCCTTTTATGCAATTCTCATATAAGTAGTGTATAACCCACTACCAACTCTCTCTAAAAAAGCTTTACAAATGCTTCTAGTTGGTGTGCGAGCTTCTCCAGAAACATCCTATTTATAGATAAATGAAGATCAAGAAAACCCATATGTTTTAACGTTCCAATTGCCGCTCCACTTTTCTTTGTCAAAGTATATGTGCTACTAGCCAACACAATTTAACAAAAGAGAGCTCAGCAGAAGTTATCAAGAAAGCTACTCAAGTCACTATTCTTATCCGTGTTCACCATTACTAGTCTGTGCCCATCAAATCTCCTTTTCCAGACTAGAGGCATCATATAATCCAACTCTATCTGTTTTGATAAAGTCGGGTCCTCACCAAGAACCAGAGATAATCCAGACAGATAACTTCGTTACTCTTCTCTCAATGAACTGGGACAATTCCTTGATGACATGCGGAAAGAACACCGTTAGAGGTCTCGGGGTCTATTGTCTTAGAAAAACCATCCGACGCTCAAGTCAATTTTGGGCATTTTTATGATGTTATATATGAGTTTGAAGGTTTTGTCTAGGGTAAAAACCTAGTATTTGCCTGTGTTTACTGTGAAGAAGATGGTGAATTCTCTGTGACTGTTTTATGTCTTGTTTTTGTACTCGTACTTCTTTCTCTCTCTGTGATTGTTTTTATGCAGCCAATGCATGTCTCAGCTGTTGAGCTTGTGACACATGATGTGCCAGCAATGGCGAAGTGTGCTTCTGCATGTTCGCCATGTGGCACCAGCTGTTGTATCGCTATGCTTTGTTTGGCACATGGCAGGAGTCTGCTGAGGTGTCTAAGCCGAGCTCAAGAGTAGCTTTCAGTAAAAATCATGCATTAGCAGATTTCAGAGGTTGACCTCAATGGCCAAGCTCCCGAGGAAAAGGTAAAATCTTGTAAAAATGTGGACCCGGGTCTGTTTAGTTGTGCAGTAGCCGAGCAGAGAACTTGGACTTCACTTACTGTTAGGCTGAGCTAACCTCGGGATGATGCTGGGCCTAGCTGACCTCAAGGTCCCGAGGTTGACTCAGTAACGCTGGCCACCCCTTGATCTGACGGAACTTCGTTGTTTTCATGTAGGAGTAAATTTTACCCCGTCATGTTTCTTTTGTAAAAAATACATTTCATCTTCTATGGTCTTGTGGTAATTGGATTTTTCACTATAAGATTGAGCTTCTCAGAAGCTCTTTAGCTTGCCCTTGTAGGAAAGAAAGATGTAGTTTGAATCATAATATCTTGTTGATGCAAATATCTAGCTCTCCCTAGGGCTTCACTAGAACCATCGGCCAATGGATCTTAAAGATCGGGTGAAAGCCCCCCTGTTTAACGCCTTCCTCATCATCTGCTTCATTGCCTGCTTAATCTAGAAACGCATCATATAGCTTTTCAGAATATATTTCTGAAACTTTGGATCTTTTCCATTCACTAACTTCTGGCTTGTAACCAAAAAACTTGTTTTCGTGATCCCACAGCATTGATCCAAAGTCTTCAGCTCCATATCCAATAAAGATATATGGAATGGATTTGAGTTCTATCTTTTTTCTTAATTCATTAGAAACGTGTGCAAACACCTTGAACCCAAACACTCTCAAGTGAGAATATAAGATATCTTCACCCATCTATATCTTCTCCAGAACTTCAAAACTCAGTGAAACTTAGGGTGACCTGTGTAAAGAAACAAGTATTTTGGCAAAACGAAATCGGTCCTTCCTTCTATCCATTGTCCAATTTATAGTACAAAATGAAGTAGTAACACTAAGAACTACCTAAAAGATTATATTAATCAAATCCACCTAGTATGGTAAGAATATCTGCACAATAAATCAAACCTGTGATAAAGATATGTACAAAATCAAATCAGATAATCTTCGGTCAAATCCCGTAATCTCTGGGATAGAGCTTGCCGAGCTGCCGAGATGTATGTTCGCCAATAAGTTTACATCAAGCATAGGTCATCAGATCAGGTCAGGTCTGCTCGGCAAAGGTCAGGTCAGGTCAGGTCGACAAAGGTCAGGTCAGCTTATGTCAGGTCAGGTTAGCTTATGTCAGGTCAGTCAGATCAGCTCAGCAATCTTAATACCCCCTCAAGTTGGTGCGTGGTGATATGAAACGCCCAACTTGGACAACAGAAAGCGAAATTCGCTGGCTCCAAGAGATTTGGTAAGAAGATAGGCAAGTTGATGGGTTGTGGACACATGCAGAGGACGAATTTGGCCAGCTAAGATTGCATCACAGAGAAAGTAGAAATCAACCTTGATGTCCTTGGTTCGCTCATAAGCAACGAGATTCTATGCTACATGCAACGCAGATTGACTGTCCGTGTAGAAGGGAACGAGTTCCTTATGTGAAATGCCAAGGAAATGAAGCAGTCCAAGGAGCCACTTGAGTTCATAAGTAATGTAGGCCATGTCTCTTTATTCCACCTCGGCAGAAGATCGTGACACGGTAGATTGTTTCTTTGTCTTTTAAGAAATCGGAGCAGAGCCGAGCATAATGAAGTATGCGGTGAGAGCCGACGTGTGAGTGCGCATCTTGCCCAATCAGAGTCACCATAGGCGGTGAGATACAATCATCTCAAGGAAGGAAAAAGAAGGCCTTGACTAGGATTACTTTTCAAATAACGAACAACCTTCAGATTAGCATTCCAATGATCAAGTCGCAGAGATGCATAAACTGAGCCCAGATGCGAACTGCATAAGAAAGTTCAGGACGTGTAACGGAGAGGTAGACAAGGCGGCCAACAAGCCATCTATACGGGAAAGGATCATCTAAGACTAGGTTGTCGGAGCTGGGGAGATAATGTTGCTGCTCGAGAGGGGTAGGTGAAGGTTTGGCTACAAGCAGGGCACAGTCAAAAAGAATGTCAAGGGCATACTTTCTCTCGGAGATAAACAATCCAGCTCGACTGCGAGCAACTTTGAGACCGAGGAAATACTTCAACGGGCCAAGGTCTTTCATATGAAAACAGCTACTAAGGTACTGTTTGAGCTGGTATACAACGCTGGGATTGTTCTCTATGATAATCAGATCATCAACATACACTAATAGGAAGAGATGAGCTTGATCGCGAGTGTAGTGAAATAAGGAGTAACCCGAGTGTGACTGAGCAAAACCATAAGCACGTAACCCATCAGAAAACATAGCAAACCAACAACGTGGAGCTTGCTTGAGTTCATACAGTGATTTTTGTAGTCGGCAGACCTGATTGGAGTTTGCGGGTATAAAGCCAGGTGGAGGCTTCATGTACACTTCTTCATCAAGATCACCATAGAGAAAGGCATTGCTAACATCCATCTAACACATGGAGCAGTTGTGCATGGCAGCCAGAGCTAGAAGAACCCAGATAGTAACCATTTTGGCAGTGGGAGCAAATTGTAATCAATGCCTTCAACTTGGCGGTTGCCATGAACAATGAGCCGGGCTTTGCATTGTTCAATGTTGCCATCTGAGTTGTATTTAATCTTGTATATCCATTTACACCCAATAGTACGTTTACCTGGAGGCAGGGACTCAAGTGTCCAAGTATGATTGTCTTCCAGGGCACGAATCTCCTTTTGCATGGCAGCCCACCACCGATTATCCTGGACTGCTTGGGAATAAGACTGGGGTTCTGCAGACAGAGTAAGTGCAGCACGAAATGCCCCATGTGCGAGGGAAAATGTTGAGGTACTAAGATTATTGTAAATAGAGTAAGGAGTACCTGAGGAGTTGGACAGAGTAGGAGAAGAGACCAAGGAGCTATGCTTTGCGACGTTCATATCATACTCAACAAAATGACATGGAGTTTTCTTCACACGGTGACCTTGACCAAGAGGAGATCAGTAAGTCTGGGGCTCATTCGGAGTTTGAGATGAATCCGTGGGCAGCTTGGATGGTGATTCTTGAGTGTGTACAGTAGTCAGCTCGGTAATGGGCAGAGATGGAGTGGAGCTCAACTCAGCCGTGGCTTGAGATGGAGGGGACAAGGGAAGGTTGGCTGAGGTGGGGAGTTGATCAAAAGCCTAGGTAGGAACAGCAGGCGGATGAGGCAGAGGAGGATGAATGGAGGAGGAAAAGGGAAAGGTGTTCTCAATAGAGGTTACATTGTAGGAAGTGATGAGTGTGCGGGTTGTGAGGTCATGCGCGTTCCATCCTTTGGTGACCGAAGGATAACCCACAAAGACACATTCATGGCTACGGGTTTGGAATTTGTCGTCGTGATGCTGATCATTATGAGCATAATAAAGACTGTCAAAGACACGAAGATGCATATAGTCAAGAGGTTCTCTAAAAAGAAGCTCATAAGGTGTTTTATCATCAAGTAAGGGTGTTGGTGTACGATTAATGAGATATGCTTCAATGAGAGCACATTCAACCCAGAAGTAAATAGGTAAATTAGCTTGGAAACGTAGGGCGCGAGCAACATTGAGAATATGGCGATGCTTGAGTTTTACTCGGCCGTTTTGTTGAGGGGTGTGTCGTATAGAAGTTTGATGCAAAACACCATGCTCGGAAAAGAAAGAACGAAGGGGTGAGAACTTCAAGCCATTATCAATTTGAAAGGTTTTAATCGTTTTGTTGAATTGGTTACTGACCATGGCAAAGAAATTTCGAACGACTGATGATACTCTATCTTTGGTTTAAGTAGGTACACTCACACTGCTCGCGATTTATCATCCACTAAAGTTAGGACATATGACGCTCCACAAGATGTTTTTTCGTGATATGGTCCCCACAAGTCACAGTGAATTAAGTCAAAAATTTTTTTGGCTATTGCATAACTCAAATGAAAGGGCTTTTTAGTTTTTCAGCCTGGAAACATACATCACAAATAAAATTGGAATCAGATGTCAATGGTGAGACGACATCACACAGTAACTGGATCACACTCGGGGAGTGGCCAAGTCGATTATGCCAGGTCACTGCATCCGGTGTAACTCCTACAACACAGGTCTGAACTGGTGGTTGGACGCGCAGTATGTATAGCCCATCGGCTTTCTTACCCACTCCAATTCTCATCCTGGTATTCTGGTCCTGTATTACACAACCATCATTAGTAAACAAAACAGTCCGAGCACCATCGGTAAACAACTGAGAAACTGATAATAGATTGCAATTTAAATGAGGCACAACATATCGTCAAGGGCAAGGTCAGCATTCAATTGGATTTACCCTTGCTGGAAATCATTCGTTTTAGTTCCATTAGGCATTCGTACAGTACATGGTTGCATAAATATACAATTGTGGAGAAGATTCAAGTTACCCGTCATGTGATGAAATGCTCCTAAATCAATGATCCAACAAGAGTAAGAACACTCACCACTGAAACGCTCATTTGCATAGAGTTTTCATGCATTAAGGACTTCAATTATAGCATCAAGCTCTGCCTCAGTCAGCTCCGCAAGGGTGTCTTTTACCGAGGCCGAAACGTTACTCGGATGCTTTGGTGTGGCTATTGTCATATGAGCAGCAACTGATTTTGGCCGAGCAGATATTCTGGAGGTCTGCCCCTTGGGCCAAGCAGATCCTTTGTGGCGATCACCTCACCAATCTGGATAATCTACAAGTTGGAAACAACCATTTACCTTGTGTCCTTTGCGTTGACAGTGAGTACAGACGACATCGGCTTTAGGAGGCGAAGGGCTATCTTCGTCATGGTCACAATAAAAGATGCTGATTCAGGCTGGGTCTCCACACTTGCTCGGCTGAGACTCTCCTCTTAAACCACCATGTGATAGGCTTGGTTCAAGGACGGAAGAGGCTCTTGGTTCAGGATAGACGAGTGCACCACATGATACGCTTCGTCTAGTCCCATGAGAAAATGATGAAGTTGGTCCACTTCCATGCGCCGGGCAATGAGTTTGCGCAGATCATAGATGCAGCATGCACAGTTGCACATAGGCAGAGCCTCATAGTTTATAAGTTCATCCCACATCTTTTTCAATTTTTCATAGTAAACCATAACGGAGTTTCCGTTTTGTTTACAGTTCGAGAGTGCTTGCTCTAATTGCTGCCTCGAGGAACATTTATCACAACAAGTCTTTGTTTGATATCATCTCATAATTCATTAGCCTCCTCTGTATAAGAAATTGTGGATCGCAGTCTTGGTTCTATTGTATTTAAAATCAAAGCCATGATCATAGAATGGCAGATGATTCGCCGTCGGGTTTCCGAACTGAGCCGTCCGGAAAACCAAATTTTCGTTGGGCAAGAAGCGATCCTCTGACCGCTAATGCCCACTCTTCATAGTTGGTTCCTGTCAATTGTACGAGAGGAACAAGTAATCCTGGATGATCTCGAGAGTGGAGATTATAGGATGATATAGTTTTCTTTTTTTGTGAGATTCAAGTATGACCAATTGGGTGACATACTTACCAAAGCGGTGGCATGGAATGTGTTCGAGTTCACATTTGGCAAGTTGAACATTAGAAATCCAAATGTTCCACTTGAGGGGCAGTGATGGAAAGTAAATCAAATTAATAGACAAAGATAGAAAGCAGATAGAAAGGATCAAATTGAAGATATGATTAGATCACGATAGTATCAGATCATATCAAATCTTATCATATCCTTGTATTAATATTGACCAAGTTAGTTTAGATAGAGTAGAACAGGAACCATAAATAGAACACATTGTAATACGTTGTTGATCAATGAAATATAGTTTTTCATTCCCAGAAATAATTTCCTACAGAAGGCTCATAACCAGAGGAGAAGAAAAATGGCAAACAGCATAAACAAAGGTAAAGGTTGCGATTACTTGGCAACAAAGTCATGTAGATGAAGAAAAATTATTTCACTAAAAAAAAGAGAAGAGAGAATTAAATAGGAAAAGTAACTATTCCATAGTGTTCTTCCAAGAAGAATAAAGTTGAGACAGCAGTTTTGACAAAGGCCTTCCCCTTCAGTTAGCTTTGCAGACGAGATCACCATATACGCAGTTACACGCCGCCTCACAGTCAATGAACTCGCAAGATTGGCCGGCACAAGATGGTGGATGAAAATCTTCTGGGTTTAATGTTGAGCTGTTGATGTCTGAATACCTCTGAACTGAATCACCTTCTTTAGCACTTTCTTCTTTCAAAATTCCGGCCAACAAGGTACAATATTGTATGTATCAGTGACATATAGAGAAAACCAAACTACTAAGTTCACATGAGAGATAATACAGTAGACAATGAATTTCTATGAAGAATTTAATCTCAATCTACAGACATATTTCTCTTTGACTTTAGAATATGATGGAATAAAGCAACATGACTCGCTTTCTGTAACTTTCTCCTACGGTTAGTATAACTGTAAATAGCGAAAGAAACATATTACACATATATTCTAATTAAAATATATATATAAAAAAGTTTTACATGGTAAGGACGAGCCCTTAAGAACTTACCATATGATGAATGGTTGAAAGTCGTGTGTCCAAAACAGTGTGCTTGAGCCAATAAAGCAAGACCTATCATCACGCCTAAGAACATCGTAGCTTTTGGTGCAACCATTTTTTTGCTTTTCCTTTCAAAGAGTTTTACGTGATGCAACCACAACGTTATTCTAGGTATGCTTTTAATTTATAGAAACGATAATGATGTTTATTGATTTCAAATTGTTTTTGGCCTGCACCTCATAAGGTTTTGGTGGTTGTTATTTGTTAGAAAAAGGAATGGGGTGAAAAGTTAAGGACACCCTCTTTCTTGACTTTTAAATATGATGAAATAAAGCAAAATAATTCACTAAATTTGCCGCGTTTCTTATATTGCGAAGTAACAGTTGATCGACAAAGTTTGACGCAATTTTCATTATGAATTATCGGCAAACAACTTTTGTGTGTTTCTAACACATGGGTATGGTTACGTACATCCGACCTCTTCATACCTCGTCATAGGTAGAAGCCTCTAATGCAATGGGTAATGTCGTCGTCGTGGTTGTAATTTTCTTAGTAATAAATACCAGCTGATCATATGAGTTTTGTATCTATTTACATGCTATGTTTTCTGGTTAATGAGGGTTCCTATTTGACCCAAAAAAAATAAATAGTAAACCAGATGATGGTTGATACCCTGCTTCATTTGTTTGTCCTTATCATACACTATCAGACAAATGGACTGCAAGACTGTGGATGAACTTTTCCATACGCCAGGAAGCTAGGTCAATATTATGGAACTATAGTTTTGATAAGATTCGTTCTTTTAGGTCATATTTCTATCGCTGTTGAGTCAAACTTTGCATATGATAATTATTTCACAAAATGAATAGTGGTCAATCAAAGTGGACTCAACATCCTCAGGTCAAACTTGGCTTACACATCACTCCAAGACCCTTATTTGTGAAGGTTTCAGCCACCTTATTTTCATTCCTCGATGCCGGCTGGGCTGGCTGGAAACAAAGAGAAAGATAAAAAGAAGTAATGGTATCAGTCTTGGGGTTTTCTTCGTTCATAGAGAGGCAACCCATTCTTGGAATGCGAATTCATATGTAAGATGTCTAGTTTTCTTTTTAATTTTTTTAACAGATGGATTCTAACTCGAATACTTAATGTATGAAAAATACTAAGCAACCGATAGACCTTTAAAGGTTTTTCGCATGCAAGGTACCCAGTTAAATAACTAATATGTTGCTAGTAGATGTTGACGGTTTATATTCAACTTTTACGCTTATAAATTTCATTATTGTTCCTTTAATTATTTTAATAGTGTAATTAGAAACCCAAAAACCAATTGGTGTCGGCTGAAAGTTAATTAATAGAATTGTTTAGAAAGGAAAACACCACAAACTGAGTAGTCTACAAATACCAAACGTGACAGAAGCCACAAAACAGTTTAGACTTAGCCTTTGGGCTCAAATTCATGGACTCGAAGAGTTTTACAACTTTGAAGAAGACATCAAAGGCCAATTCTAAACTTACAAGCCTCTACAAGGAAACCAAGGATCAAGGCTCAAAAGGAGGCCAAAAGGCTCTTAAGGTTCCTACATTTTAAGGGATCATCCCTACATTTTAGGAACTCATGTTTTTAGCAAATTCCAAGCCTCAAGAAGGTGATAAGGCTGGCCACTTATGCATTTGAAAGAAGGGATAAGATTCTTTTATGTTTTTGTAAATTACCTAAAATGTAGAGTTGTGTGTAAGATTATTTCCATATAGTTGAAGTTTTAGTTTAGGACTTCTCCATTTACTTGTTGTTTTAGATGAGGAATTTCCATTTAGTTAGTTGCTTTTTTTTGCCTATAAATAGGACCATATGGCTGCCCCCTTCAACACATACCATCAAATACAATTCTCTTCTTCAATAAAATTGAGTTTTCTCTCTTAAAACTTTGTGTCTTTGAGTTGTTTCTTGGCTTCATAAAATCAAGGTTAGGATATTTAATATTTGAGCAAGCTTTAAGATGGTATTTTCCAAGCCCAAAGGAAAGAATATCTTAGAGGGCGATTCGTTTGTCAAGATTAACGTTATTATCGTTGTGAAGGTGTTGCTCATGCCGTTGATACCTTGAAGGAAGCAAGGAGGAAGAGTACCCTTTTGTGCCAACCCTTGAAGTTGTAGTTTTGAAGGAAAATATCCAAGCTTGCGTGAGGTATTCACATCAATTTGGTATCAGAGAGCAAGATCTTCCTTCTAAATTCTATATCTGCCGTTTCTTTCATCATATTCATATCACAAATTCTGTTCTCTCACCCCTTTCCTTCATCACTCATATGACCATCCTCAATGTTCAAAAAAAAATTCTGACGTCCTAAAAACCGAGAGCTTTGACATCAATCTTGCATGCTTTCTTTGATCAAAGTTTTTGCAAATTTAGACAAGTAGATATCGTTTTGATTAGGGCTTAATTCGGCCATACTAAAAAGCTTACTACTTTGCCAAAAAGCTACCTTTTTTATTTTGTCCGTCTTGTTGCTACGAAGCTTTTATGTAATCTTTAATTTTTGTGTGCTTAACCTTTTTATGTTTGATTAAAGGTTTGATCTTTAATTGTATTCTTGCTAAAACCCTCACTTTTCTTCAAACACTAGCCTTACAACCCTACATCTCTCACTTCAGCCGTACCACCTACCCCAGGACAACAAGACCCCAATTTGCAAACATTCTAACCTAAAAATGATTTCCTAACCCTAAACAGCCTACAGACTCACACAACATAAACCCCCAATACTCCTACAAACCCTAGCCGTCCCTTAAAATACTAAAAGAAGGCCACACAAACCCATCTTCAACCCTAAACCACACGGACTATAATCCCATCTCAAACCAATCCAAGAACCACACCAAAAAGATTCAAGGAAGCACAAGACAAGATAGTTAAAGGCAGTCTACATGAAAAAATTGCAACGCAAACCATGTTGAGAGATACGTTTGGATAATTTTCAAAGTCATAATTTTAGGAGGTGAATGCATAAAAATATCATACATGGTGTTATATGTGATTAAAAGTTGAAAAAGTTGACATCGATCTCTCAGTTTTTTGCACTTCGATCGATCACATCGATCGATCTATGTAAGGCAGAGAAAGATCAATATTTTACTGTGAGACATCGATCTCTAAACCTGAGACACATCGATCGATCGATGTACATCAAACCCTCACTTCGATCGATCGATGTAAGTCAGAGACAAATTCTGAAACTCATTGTGAGACATCGATCTCTGGAGCTGAGGTACTTCGATCGATCGATGTCTAGGGTTTTCAGAAATATTTTTCTAAAATGTGATAAAGTGGTTGTTTACATTTGTACATGCTTTATACATGTTCATTATGTGAATATTATGTGTTTTTGATGTTTATAAATACATTCTGACTAATGTGCCTTAGAAGTTTCTACCACTTACCAAAAAGGGAAAAATTGGTATTTTGAGTTTTATAGGAACATGATATGGTTGAAGTTTTTCAAGAACTTATTCTCATCTTATTTATCATGACAAAGATGATATTATATCTATTTCTGACCATCCGGGTCATGTCTGGAGTTTTCTCTCACCAGGGGCATTTTGGTCATTTCACCGCTGAGGGTATTTGTGGTATTTTCTTTCAAGGAATCGCTTGAGTATATTCTTATTATCATTCTAGAGTTGGGATGTGATTATTTTGAAGATTATATGGTGGTCTTATATTATTTCTCTCACATGATGATATTATTGATTATAGCGGGATATGTGACGAGTTGTGATGTCACATTCAATTTCTTTCTTGAAGACCCTCTTATCTATGTTATGAGAGCATATTTATCATCATTATACAGAAATATCAAAGGTATGGAAATGATCACAACATAGAAGAAGAAATATAAGGAATTTTGGTGTTACATGTTGACATAATTTTGTCAATTTTTATTTGGTAATTTCTTCTTCAAAAATCTGAGTTGATACACATATATGCAAGCCTCAAAACGTGTATAAACAGGTGGAAATGATGTGTAATTCATTTTATGAGTTGGTGTCAAGTGGACAACCAAAAAGGAGCTAGTTGTCAACATTGCCAACTTGTAAAATTGACTTAGTAGCCAACGACTACTTTCCTATCTTTGGAGCTGTTTTTGATTTGAAATTGTCAAAGCCTCACATGACTATTCTTGTGCAAGGAGTTGAGGTTATTTTTGTAGCATTATCCGCTCTTACTACCTTCATTTTGCAAAGGATAATCAAGACTATTCTAGGTGGAAAATCGGCCAACATTATTGTGCCAAGGTGGACCAATCATTTTGCTTTATTTTGTCAAGTGTACAAAGCCAACCAATGATGTGAAGACAACTTGAGCTTGATGATGAAGATGGTGACACGTGTGCATTCTTGTGTCCAAGGCTCACTTCACACTATAAATAGGAGGCAATGGTGAAGAAGATGAAACACACTTGAAGCTCACTTGAAAGCATATGTTGAATTGTCTAGCTATCATCTTCTTGTTGTTGTTCTTGTTTCATTCTTTGTAGAAAAGGTGTTCTTGTTGTATTTCTTGAGCTACAAGCCTCTTGAGCTTCATTTGTAAGATTGATTAGCCAATTCTATAAGGCTACATCAATAGGTAATAGAGGTGTTGCAACTAAGTGTTGCATAGAAGGTGCTCATCCAAGTCTTCAATAGGGTTGGTGTATAACCCAAGGATGAAGCTTGGTTATTATTGTAAGCTGATTCATACTATAGTGAAATCCAAGGAAAGGTGCTCCTTGGGACTGGAGTAGGTCACATTGACCGAACCAGGATAAATCCTCGGTGTTCTTGTCTTGTTTCTACATTTTTGTTTTCTGCCCGTTTTTACTGCAGTTTTCATACAAATTCTCACAATTTGAAAAAATAGCTAAACACTTCCAAAATTCATGATTTTTTGTGGAGTTATACTTCAGACTGTTATCTTTAATTTTCAACAAGAATTGCTTGATTTGAGTAAGGAAAAGTTAGTCTTTCAGTGTCTGCAAGATAACTACTTCAATCTGGATGCAATCTGACCAGTTTTGAGAAAACTTGAATGCTGTATTAATCAAGAATTGTTCAAGGTCAGGGCCTTTTGGAATCATAAACTAGACATCCTAAGGAGTGTTTAAATATAAAGTTCAACCTTTTTGGTTAAGTATTCAAAGAGAAATTCGTTTTTCAATTTCAGCAACATTCTGTCCAATTCTGTCCAGATTGACCATCTGAATTGTTTTATTTTTTTGAAGAACCAAATGATATTATTTTTATTTGATTTTTGGACAGAGTCTTGTTAATACATTGCAGTTAAGTTCTGGAAATTTTCATAATTTTTGGAGCTGTGCACAAGGATTTTTGAATTTTGCAAAAACGGGTTCTGAATCTGAGGTAGTCTCAGATTCTGTTCTCAAAGGGGGATTGTTTATCAAGGATAGTAGTGTAATTTCCGCTAACCACTATTCACCTCCCTCTAGTGGTTTTTATTGTAGGTGCACGGTCCAACAATTGGTATCAGATCGAGGTTTACACCACTCAAAGAAGCAAGATTCAACATCATACAAACAATATAAGGCCAAGAAACAATATTTCAAAGTATCCTGCTAGTCTCAAAACAAAGGTGCTTACAATGGCAATAGTTTCTCACAAAGGTGAGTTGGAAGGTATGTTCACACAACGTCCTTCTCTTTTTGATGGTAATAATTTTGTTCATTGGAAACTAAGAATGAGGCTATTCTTAATGGCTATAGACATCGATTTATGGTCTATATTTGAAGATGGACCGTACATTCCAATAAAATTGTATAAATTAGTGGAGTCACACAAGAGGTTGAAAAGTATAAAAGTGAATGGTCATCGGAAGATAAAAAGAAAATGTCCATTAATGCTAAAGCTATGCAATTGCTTTTAAATGGGCTTATAACTTCTGAAGCAAGATATGTTTCAAATTGCACAAGTGCACATGATATGTGGAAATCTTTAGTATGAAAGCATGAAGGTACAAGCGGTGTAAAAGAGTTAAAAATAAACATGCTCATGACTGAACTCGAATCTTTTAAAATGTTGCCAAACGAATCCATAACATCTATGGATTTGAGGATTACTAATATTTTGAATGCCCTTAAAGCTTTAGGCAAATCATTCAAGAACACTAAAAAGGTTCAAAAGGAGCCGCGAAGCCTTCCTGCTGAATGAGATCCAAAGGTCACGGTGATTGAAGAGACAAAATCGATCACAAAAATGGACAAATTGATAGTTTCACTAAGAGTATACGAGGTAAACTAAACCAACAGAAGTACGAGTCATCTAAATCATCCGGTAAGCCAATAGCTTTCAAATCAACTGAATCACATACAAATAATGATGATAGTAATAGTGATATTGAATTAGACGATGACTTGATGTTGATAGCTAGAAAACTTAGAAAATTTTTTTAAACGTCCTAATAAGAATAAACAACGATCTTCTTCTTATTCTCAACCTAGGAAAAATAACTCTAATAACAATAAATGGTATAATAAAAAGTTAAAGTGTTATGAATGTGGTAAAAAAGGACACATCTCTTATGATTGTCCAACAAAGAAAAATGCCAACAACAATAATAATAACAACAAACAAGAAAAGGAGACGCAAAAATTAAAGGCAAAGGAGACCAAGCCAAGGAAAGGCAAACGAGTAATGAAGGTGAGGACATGGAGCGACTCATCCGACTCAGAATCTGACACTGAAGAAGCACAAGTCTGCTTCGTTTCCAACGAGGTAAGTTCTTCTTCTGATGAAGATTCTGATAGTGACATGACATTTGATGAAATGTATGAAGAATTTTTAAGAAGCATGCTCACTGTAAGAGTTTATCTAAAGAAAAGAAAAAACTAATTGAAGAAAACAACAAGAGTCAACTAATACTCTTGATTCTTTAGAAGTTAAAATTGAATTATATAGGAAAAATGAATATACACTAAAAACTGAAAATAGCATGTTGAAATCTAAGGTAGAAAGTTGTGAAGATGAAATAGTACAACTTAAATCTTCCGACCTAACCTTAGAAAAACTGTTAGAACAATTTAAATCTGGTGCAAATATGTTAGATACACTTATATCATCACAAAAATATGAAAATGATAAAACCGGGTTAGGATATAAAGAAGAAAATGCCAAAGTAGATAAAAAGACTAAGTTTGTCGCATCAAGAACAAAAATGCCATATGATACAACGAAATCAACTTTGCCTGCTGCATCTTCTTCTACTCCTTCTTCTGTGTATTCTAAGACAAAAATACAACACGCACCCATAAATGTACACACGTATAAACGTGCAACTAGGCAAATTTTGCATCTAGACAACCTAGAAATTATGCCTACATGTATGCAAATGCAACTAGACATAGTAAAATGCATCCAAATTATTATGAACCTAAGTATAGACAACACTCATATAAGTTGTATAGAAATGCATATGAACATACATACATATCACAATTCAAGAAACAAAATCACATACCTTGTACACACTATCACAATCGGACATCATATAATAATTATAAACCAAGGTACAACATGTATAACAATGCATCTTCATGGAATGTATATATTAATTCTCCTTAGTTTTCCAATTATAACTATGCTAAAAATGTGTCAAAAAGGTACATCCAAGTTTGATACCCAAAGGGTATATAAACAAGGATGATGTCCCTAACATTCAAGGACCCAAGTAAAGGGTACCCAAAACTTTGTTTCCATTGTAGAAAAATCGCAAGGAATGCAAGGAGGAGGCAAAGTCAAAGAATCTGAAAACTAAATGGGTTTTATATAGTGGATGTTCATGGTATATGGCGGGCAACCCCAAACTATTTACCGAGTTGGAACATATAAAGAATGGAGGAAAGGTAACATTCGGTAACAACAACAAAGGACAAGTTGTTGGAAAAGGAACAATTGGTGACCCTAACACATTTCAAATACGAAATGTGTTGTTAGTAAGTAATCTTTCTTATAATTTATTAAGTATTTCTCAACTTATAGATGGTGGATATAATGTTTCTTTTCTTCACAATTCTTGTGCTATAATAAATGAAAAAGGAGAAATTGTTTTAAAGGGAAATAGGGATGAAAACATTTATACTCTTACCTTAGATAACATGTTAGATGCTAAGGTTAAGTGTTTAATATCACATGACTTAGATGTGAATTTATGGCATAGAAGACTAGGCCATATAGGAATTTCAACCATTAAGAAATTATCTAAGAAGAATTTAATTAGAGGAATGCCTAAGTTAGACTTAGATAATTTTCAAATGTGTGAAACATGTATTAAAAGAAAACACATTAAAGAAACATTAAAACCCAAACATGAAGTGAGTACTAGTCGTGTACTAGAATTGCTTCACTTATTTGGTCCAAGTAGGACAAGAAGTCTAGGTGGACACTACTATGTGTGTGTCATAGTAGATGATTACTCATGCTACATATGGACATTGTTCTTAACACACAAAGATGAAGCTCCATTAGCAAGCGAAACTCTTATTAAGCAACTTGAAAATATATATGAAGAAAATGTTAAAAGAATTAGAATTGATAGAGGTGGAGAATTTAAAAACAAAGATGTAATCAAGTTTTGTGAATTGCATGGAATTAACATGAATTCTTACCACCTAGAACACCACAACTCAATGGAGTTGTAGAATGCAAAAATAGAACTATTCAAGAAGTTGCTAGAACAATGTTATGTGAAAATAAAATACCAAAATATTTATGGGTTGAAGCTGTTAGTTGTGCATGTTATATTATAAATAGGCTTTCTATTAGAAAGAAATTGAATAAAAGACCTCATGAATTGTTAAAAAATAGACAACCTAAAGTAGACTATCTTAAAGTTTTTGATTGTAAATGTTTTGTGTTGAACGCTAAGGATAATCTAGAAAAGTTTGAACAAAAGCCTATTGAATGCATATTTGTTGGTTATTCAACTAATTCAAAAGCATATAGGTGTTATAATCCTGGATCAAGAAAAATAATTGAATATATACATGTGAAATTCAATGAAAATGCATGCTTTGAAGTTAGTGATAAAACTCAACATAAACAAGAAAATAATGTTGAGAATATGTTTGATGATGATGATGTATTACTTGGGCAAGTACTTGACCATCTAGAACCAACTCTCCTTGAACAAGACATGCATGAACCCTTAGATGAAATGAATGAAGAGATTTTGCAATTGGAAGATAATACAACTAATGATCCAATTATATATGATAATGTTCATACAAATGAAACATTTGAACAAGATGAGGGTGAACCTAGTCAACCTAGGAATTGGTGGCACTCTAAAGAATTACTCATTGGGGATCCAAGTGTTGGGGTTAGAACACGTAGAAATTTAAGTCCACTTGAAGGACATAGTTTAATCTCACACTTAGAACCTAGGAATGTAAAAAAGCCTTAGGTGATATATCTAGGATAGATGCCATGCATGTAGAATTGAATCAATTTACAAGAAACAACGTGTGAGACTTAGTACATAAACCTGAAGACAAGTCTATAATAGGAACCAAATGGGTCTTTAGGAATAAAATGGATGAACAGGGAAACATCACACGAAATAAGGCTAGGCTAGTCGCACAAGGTTATATTCAACAAGAAGGAATAGATTATGAAGAAACCTTTGCACCCGTTGCAAGACTAGAAGCAATTAGATTGTTACATGTGATTGCAAGTCTAAGCAACATCAAACTCTTCCAAATGGATGCCAAGAGTGCATTCTTGAATGGATACATCCAAGAAGAGGTGTTTATCAAAAAAAACCCCTTGGATTCGAAGATCCAAAGAATCCTAACCATGTGTACAAGCTTAAGAAAGCTTTATATGGTTTGAAACAAGCTCCAAGAGCTTGGTATGATAGATTTTCAAACTTTCTTATTGCAAATAATCATCAAAGGGGAACCATAGACAATACATTATTCCTGAGAACGAAAGATAATGACCTATTAATAGTTCAAATATATGTAGACGATATAATATTTGGTTCAACCAACCTTACCTTAGTAAAAGACTTCGAAGAGTGTATGAAGTCAGTGTTTGAAATGTCAATGGTAGGAGAGCTGAATTATTTCTTAGGACTTCAAATCAAACAAACTCCTCAAGGCATTCACATTAGTCAACTTAAGCATGTCAATGATATGATTAATAAGTTTTTCTTTTGAAGAGTTGAAACCAACACCTACCCCCATGAGTGTTAGCACCAAACTAGATAAGGATGAAAATGGTAAACCTTTTGATGACACACTATATATGTCTATGATTGGCTCACTGTTATACTTAACTACATCAGGATCTGACATCATGTTTAGTGTGTGTGTGTGTGCTAGGTTTCAATCTTTTCCTAAGGTATCTCATTACAATGCGGTGAAAAAGATCTTTAGATATCTTAAGCACACACCTCACTTAGGACTTTGGTATGATAGAAATGCTAAGTTGGAATTATACGCATATGGTGATGCTGATTATGGTGGTTGCAAATTAGATAGAAAATCCACTGGCGCTACGTGCCAATTTATAGGAACCAACTTGATCTATTGGTTTTCTAAAAAGCAAGCTAGTGTAGCTCTTTCTACCACTGAAGCCGAGTATATAGCCTTGAGTTTGTGTACTACCCAAATACTTTGGATTAAACAACAACTTAGTGATTTTGGCATTAAAATGAATAAGATTCCAATTTTATGCAATAGCACAAGTGCGATCAATCTTTCACGGAATTCGGTACTTCATTCTAAGGACAAACACATTGAGGTGCGATACCACTTCCTTCCAGATCATGTTCAAAATGACGATATAGTTATTAACCATATCAGAACTGATCATCAAATGGCTGACATCTTCACCAAACCCCTTAATCAAGCCAATTTTGAAAACTTACAAGCCAAGTTAGGTATGATGACTTACGATACCATTGCGTAGTTCTATTTTTTGCATGATTTGCAAAATAAAAGGGGAGATAGAATAAGAACATGATTTTAGTTAGTAAGTCATGATTTGATTGTTTGAATAATATGCTAAGTTTCAATTGGTATAAAGTTTTGGAGCATAGGTTAAGGGGAAGAGTATAATTTGAGGGGGAGCACATGAATACATGAGAATTGAGAGTTTGAAAACAATTAATAATTGGTTGGTAATTGGTTTCTAAAACAATTGGTACAGATTTGGTGAAACGATTGTTGAATGGCGAGGTTTTCAAAACAATTCAATTGGTTTAAACTTGGTAGATTTATGATAAACAATTGGTAAAAAGTTGTGACATTAAAATCATGTTAGGTTATTTTGAAAATCATCCAAAAAGGGGAGAATGTTGAGAAATATGTTTGGATAATTTTCAAAGTCATGATTTTAAGAGGTGAATGCATAAAAATATCATACGTGGTGTTATATGTGATTAAAAGTTAAAAAAGTTGACATCGATCTCTTAGGTTGTTGCACTTCGATCAATCGATGTACTTCGATCTCTCACATCGATCGATATATGTAAGGCAGAGAAAGTTCAAGACCTTACTGTGAGACATCGATCTCTAAACCTGAGACACATCGATCGATCGATGTACATCGCACCCTCACTTCGATCGATCGATGTAGGTCAAAGACAAATTCTGAAACTCACTGTGAGACATCGATCTCTGGAGCTGAGGTACTTCGATCGATCGATGTCTAGGGTTTTTAGAAATATTTTTCTAAAATGTGATAAAGTGGTCGTTTACATTTTTACATGATTTATACATGTTCATTATGTGAATATTATGTGTTTTTAATATTTATAAATGCATTCTGACTAATGTGCCTTGGAAGTTTCTACAACTTACCAAAAAGGGCAAAATTGGTATTTTGAGTTTTGTAGGAACATGATATGGTGGAAGTATTTTAAGGACTTATTCTCATCTTATTTATCATGACAAAGATGATATTATATCTATTTCCGATCATCTGGGTCATGTCTGGAGTTTTCTCTCACCAGGGGCATTTTGGTCATTTCACCGCTGAGGGTATTTGTGGTATTTTCACTCAAGGAATCTCTTGAGTATATTCTTATTATCATTCTGGAGTTGAGATGTGATTATTTTGAAGATTATATGGTGGTCTTATATTATTTCTCTCACATGATGATATTATTGACTATAGCAAGATATGTGACGAGTTGATGTCACATTCTATTTCTTTCTTGAAGACCCTCTTATCTATGTTATGGGAGCATATTTATCATTATTATACAGAAATATCAAAGGTGTTAAAGGTGTGGAAATGATCACAACATAGAAGAAGAAATATTGGGAATTTTGGTGTTACATGTTGACATAATTTTGTCAATTATTATTTGGTGATTTCTTCTTCAAAAAGATGAGTTGATACACATATATGCAGGCCTCCAAATGTGTATAAACAGGTGGAAATGATGTGTAATTCATTTTATGAGTTGGTGACAAGTGGACCATCCAAAAAGAAGCTAGTTGGCAAAATTGCCAACTTGAAAAATTGACTTAGTAGCCAACGGTTAATTGCCAATCTTTGGAGCTGTTTTTGATTTGAAATTGTCAAAGCCTCACATGCCTATTCTTGTGCAAGGAGTTGAGGTTATTTTTGTGGCATTATTCTCTCTTATTATCTTCATTTTGCAAAGGATAATCAAGACTATTCTAGGTGGAAAAATCGCCCAACGTTATTGTGCAAGGTGGACCAATCATTTTGCTTTATGTTGCCAAGTGTACAAAGCCAACCAATGATGTGAAGACAACTTGAGCTTGATGATGAAGATGGTGACATGTGTGCATTCTTATCTCCAAGGCTCACTTCACACTGTAAATAGGAGGCAATGGTGAAGAAGATGAAACACACTTGAAGCTCACTTGAAAGCATTTGTTGAATTGTCTAGCTATCATTCTTGTTGTTGTTCTTGTTTCAGTCTTTGTACCAAAGGTGTTCTTGTTGTAGTTCTTGAGCTACAAGCCTCTTGAGCTTCATTTTTAAGATTGATTAGCCAATTCTATAAGGCTACATCAATATGTGGTAGAGGTGTTGCAACTAAGTGTTGCATAGAAGGTGTTCATCCAAGTCTTGAATAGGGTTGGTGTATAACCCAAGGATCAAGCTTGGTTATTGTTGTAAGTTGATTTATACTATATTGAAATCCAAGGAAAGGTATTCTTTGGGACTGGAGTAGATCACATTGACCGAACCAGGATAAATCATCGGTGTTCTTGTCTTGTTTCTACATTTATGTTTTCTGCCCGTTTTTACTGAATTTTTCACACAAATTCTCTCAATTTGAAAAAATAGCTAAACACTTTCAAAATTCTTGATATTTTGTGGAGTTATACTTCAGGCTGTTAGCTTTCATTTTCAACAAGAATCACTTGATTTGAGCAAGGGAATGTTAGACATTCAGTCTCTGCAAGATAACTACTCCAATCTGGCTGCAATCTGACCAGTTTCGAGAAAACTTGAATTCTGTATTAATCAAGAATTGTTCAAGGTCAGGGCCTTTTGGAATCATAAACTAGACATCCTAAGGAGTTTATTGACATAAAGTTCAACTTTTTTGGTTAATTATTCAAAGAGAAATACGTTTTTCAATTTCAGCAACATTCTGTTCAATTCTGTCCCAATTAACCATCTGAATCTTTTTATTTGTTTGAAGGGTCAAATGATCTTATTTTTGTCTGAGACAAAGTCTTAAAAACACATTGTCGTTAAGTTCTGGAATTTTCATAATTTTTGGAGTTGTGTACAAGGATTTTTGAATTTTTCAATAACGGGTTCTGAATCTGAGGTAGTCTCAGATTCTGTTTTCAAAGGGGATTGTTTATCAAGGGTAGTAGTGTAATTTCTGCTAGCCACTATTCACCTCCCCCCTCTAGTGGTGTTTATTGCAGGTGCACGGTCCAACAAACCCAAGGTAGTGTGAATTTACAGTTCTGCCCTTAGTTACCAAAAAAACAAAACAAAAGAAAAAAAGGAAGAAAATCAAAGTAAAAAAAGGAGGAAAGAAAAAAAAGAGATAGCAAAGGATTCAAGAAGGGCAAAGAAATGCAAAGTGAAGAAAGTATTCAAAACTTGTGCTCATCTTGGTTCTTGAATTTAAAGGCCAAACCAGACACTTCCAAACAACCCTAACTTAGCCACAAAAAGAGTTAAACACATACTATAAGGCTTAAACACAATTGGGTTAAGACTTAATTGGACATTATGTGAATTAAGTAAGCAAAGTCTAAGATTAGCTAAAGTTTCTTTTTGGCTTAGCCCTTAACATCATTTTTTGGTTTCTTATATCTTTGAATCATAGTTTGTGTCCAAATTTGTTTTTCCTTGAGTTGCTTTGGAGTTGGCAAAGGGTTGGAAGTGATTGAAAACGATTGGAACCACTTTGGTGTCTTGACATTACCTCCAAGGAGTGTTGCTTGCTTTAGTGTTCTAATCCTAGATTGGGCCGAGGGACACACTATTATCGAGAGAAAAGAAACAAGACTATATACACTTGATTTTCACTAACAACTAATGTTTGTTTCATCTTTGTATTAGTTTTTTTTCTTTTCTTTTGCTTGCTTCTATTTTTATCTCAGGTCATACACATGGATTAAGTTTCTCAAAACGTGACTACCATTCCCTAAAATCCCCAAGCAGACCCAGCAGAGCATGCATAACTCATCCCTCATAGATGACTACGACTTGGTTAGTACCATATGGGGTCTGAAGTGCTTTAGAAAGGATCTTGACGAACTTAAACAACGTATGCATCACTTTGGCATTTCTAATGGCATATGGGTAAGTCATTGGAGTTTCAAGATTCCAAGGTATCAATCTCATCCTCAAACTAGTCAAACTGTATGATAATACTATGACGAATTGTTAGATGGTTTGTATAGAGCTCATATTGATGAACCCGAAGAATTGCTTATGCTTAGGTTCTTTGCTGGTTTTAATAGAGAAATTGCTGATGAATTGGTGCATAAAAAATTTGCAAATCTTGATGATATGTATCACTTTGGAAAACACGTAGAATTGAGCTTAGATATAGAAGAGCTTAAGAAACAAATGAGTTACTTTAATTCTTGCTTAAATGATGCTTAAGTTTTACATGATGTACATGAAGTGTCTAACGATTCTTTTATTTCTAATCATGAATGTCATGCGGCCGAAAATGAAGTGCATGAACTCAATTTGAATGATTTGAATGAAAGTGATCATGATGTACCTAAGGCTGAATTTGAATTGCATGAATACATTAAAAGTGAGTTGCATGAAAGTAACACCAACTTGGACATGAATGATTCTCCATTGTGTGAATTTTTTCGTGTCGTATTGCAGGCTAATGATACTAATGTGCGTACAAGTGATTTGGAGCATGAAGATGAAATTGAGTCTAACTATTTTGCATGAAAGCAGAGACATATATGTTGAGTCATATAGTCTTGGTCATGGATTGCATAATGATGCTATTAATCTTCTTGAAAGTGATCCTAAAGTACAAGAAAAAGATGACGACAAATTTGAAATTGAGAATAAACCAAAATCTTCAATTTCTCTCTCCAACGGCGTCTTCCTCGCATGACTTGACTTCTGGCTCAGCGTGTCTGCTACTCTGTTCGCTTTTCCCGGATGATAAATGATCGTCAAGTTATAGTCCTTTATCAGCTCCAACCACCTTCTCTGTCTTATGTTTAACTCCTTTTGAGTGAATAGATACTTTAGACTCTTGTGATCCGTGAATACTTTGAACTTTTTTCCATACAGATATTGTCACCAAATCTTAAGTGCGAAGACCACTGCTGCCAAATTCCAACTCATGAGTGGGGTAGTTCTTCTCATAGGTCTTCAGTTGTCTTAAGGAGTTTGCAATACCCTGCCTCCCTGCATAAGAACACATCCTGTAATAGAGAAGTTAGACCATAGTTGACATGCATATGAAGTCATATTTACTAAATCAAATTCATGTACGTAGTCTATTCTTGGACGCGTCGCTGTATATCACAAACCCTTCGGAGCCAAAGGGTTGTGCCAAAACTGGTGCAGTTGTTAACCTCCTCTTCAATTCAACAAAACTCTTTTTCGCGCTTGGAGGTCCACCCTAACTTGGTTTTCTTTTGCATCAGTCGACTCAGCAGAATTGTGATCCTTAAAAATCCTTCCATAAACTTACGATAGTATCCTGCAAGACCAAGAAAACTTCACACCTCGATGACATTTGTGTGTCTAGGTCACTCCGTAATCGCTTCTACCTTCTTTGGGTCCACAGCAAAGCCCTCTTAAGAAATCACATGACCCAAGAAGGTCACACTCCTCAACCAGAAGTCGCACTTACTAAACTTTGCGTACAACTTCTTCATTTTGAGAATGTCCAACACCTCTCGCAAATGTTCGGTGTGTCGTGTCCTCATTAGGCGAATACACCAAAATGTCATCGATGAACATCACCACGAATAGGTCTAACTGCTCCCTGAACACAGTGTTCATCAAATCCATGAAAGCTGCACGCACATTCGTCAGTCCAAAAGGAACTCGTAGTTCCTATATCTGGTGCAGAACGCCTCTTATCTACATCCTCCGCTTTGATATTCAACTGATAATAGCTCAACCGGAGATCAATCTTCGTAAATACTTTGGCGCCCTGCACACATTTTTGTTTCATATTTATTGATAGTTGTGATTCATGAACTTAAAGAATTAAAAAAAACATTACCTTCAACTGATCAAAAAGGTCATCGATCCTTGGCAATGGATATTTATTCTTTATCGTCATCTCGTTAATCTCACGACAATCGATGCATAGTCTCATGTTACCGTCCTTCTTCTTCACAAATAAGACTGGTGCTCTCCAAGACGAAACACTAGCTCTTATAAACTTTTGGTCTAGCAACTCTTGCAAATGCTCCTAAAGCTCTTTCAGTTATCCTGGTGCCATGCTTTATGGCGCTTTAGAGATTGGCTCTTCTCCTGGTATCAAATTGATCTCGAACTCCACTTTCCTACTCGGTGGCAAACCTGGTAGCTCATCAAGGAAAACATCTTTAAAATCTCTCTCCACTGGAATGTCATCGATAGATGGAGTCTGTTGATCAACGTCTAAGGCGTACACAAGAAATCCTTCATTTCCTTTCCTTAATGCCTTGTATGCTCATGTTGTGGCCAGATAGATGTTGGAAGGCATCTTCTTTAACTTTGTCTTCCCGTAATATGTAAACTCCTCCTTGGTGGGATACTTGAGTACAACCTGCTTCTACCTGCAATCGATGTGAGTATCATATCTGGTCAGCCGATCCATGCCCAGAATAATGTCGAAGTCGCTCATCTGAATCAGTACCAATGCAGCATCGAACTCTCGATCCTCCATCTATAATTTGCAGTTCTTGTATAAGTGATGTGAGACGATCACTTGGACTCCAGCTGACAGCACATGACACAGTATCTCTAGCTTTTTAGGACAGCTTTCAAGGTTCTTGACGAACCTCTTAGCGACGAATGAGTGGCTCGCACCACTATCAAATAGGACGTTCGTTGGGACTCTATTTAGTAGTATGACACCTAAGGGATCAATGATTCAGGTACAAAGTTACACATATGCAAATATTTTAATCAAGTGAAGACTTAAAAATAAAGGTACCTATCACCACGTCATTGGACCCCTAAACCTCGGTGTCCGTCATTTCATAGACTCTTGCATTCGGTCATGGCAGACCTCTCTGCCGCTGCTGTGGGGCTGCCTTCAAGGGTATTTAGCACGGCTTCAGGTAGTCTTTCACCATGTGTCCAAGTTTGCCACAGTTGAACTATGCCCTATCTTTCTCCATCAGTACCCTGTGTGTCTCCGTCCACATGCCGAACAAGTTGAAATCTCCATCGGCTGAACTCTCACTGCCTGCTACTGCTGTTGTGTCTGCGGTCGTGGCTATTGGGGCTTGAATGGCTAGCCCTCGGGTTGACGCCGTGGCACTTTAACCAATCTCCCGGGTCTACTACTGTTACTCTCCTCTCGAGGCCTCTTACTTCTCTCCTCTGCAGCCACCCTCTGCAAATCGGCCTACACGCAGTGGCATGCCCCTATAACTCTCCTAAGTTTCTCGCGTTCACATTCACAATGCCAGAGCAGATGCGATAATTTAGACCTGTCTCGAACTTCAGCATCTTGAGTCTGGTGTTAGCCATGATCGATGGGAAAAATCGCCCCAAGGATTGGAATCGATCTGCATCCTTTGACACCGACATGCTCCGTTCCAACACTCCTCAGCCTCTCCCAGTAGGCATGGTGTAACGACCTTGACCCGAATCTCCTCGGGCACCTGCAACAGTCGAAGGTTGTTCTTTACCTCCTTCAGCCATGCTTCGGCCTCACAAGAATCAGCGCTTCCCTTGAATGTCAGAACGTGCGCACTGTTCATCTACTGATAGAAGAATCAAAGGCCCATCAATGCTGGTGGAGGAGGTGGTGGTGGTGGTTGGTTCTGTTGTTGCTGCTGTGCAAGGACTTGTGCTATAGTGGTAAAGCATCCGTCAGGGCCTGGGGCAGTGCACCCTGATTATTTCTGTCGCCGTCTCCATTGTGATCTCTTCTTGGTAGAATGATGCTGTTACATTACAGTTTCAACAACAGTTGCCAAAATTATAATTCTAACATAATTAAATGAAATTTATGGTGATCGGGCAATAGGTATAGTTAAAGCGACATTCGAAAAACTTACATGAAATGGGTAAATAAAGCGCCTGGATAACTACGTATGCGTGCCTCCCCCGGTCATCACTTAAGTCTAATGTCAAAGCTTACCTCTAAGGTCATACTTAATATCAAAATACTTAAATCTAAATAATGACACAGGGACAAAATCGTAATCTTAATTTCTAAGATCATGGCCTAAATCTACGTCTTCGCTGTGGATCTAGAGCCATGCTCTGATACCACCTGAAGCGACCTGTCCGAGGCCTAGTATTCGAAACGAATCACCAGCTGCATCTCACTAAGGAAAATACAAGGCGTCAAAGACAAAACAATTACACGTCAGCAAGGTGCCGCAAATCGATGTCAGCGGAAGTCAAAACCTCAAACTTCAAAATAATCATTAATAACAATAGCAAAGGTACAAAGGTCTAAGCAAACTAAATAGTACAAGATCGTAATGAAAAATAAAATAAATAACCAAGTCTTCATGGAATATCTCAAACTAGAATCCATAAATCCTCTAATCCAATCATCAGTGCAATCCTCGATCTAGCAATAAGTAGTCAACATCTTCACTCTACGTCCTCCTCAACATAAACTAGGTCATACTTCTGATCATCTGAAAGAAATGAGAATGTATAGTATGAGCGACACTTTGCCCAGCAAGTAGCGTCACTATATTTACCATGTGATCATATACGAAGAAGCAAGTGTAAGAAAATAATAGTATGCTTCTCATTCACAAATAAAATATTTTACCCCTAACATACAAGTCAAAGTCAACACATATGATCAACAAGTCAACATACATAGGCAGAAATTAATCCAAGTCCAAATCATGATGCAACGTTTCCAAAATAATGCAATGCCAAAATCAAAGTCAAATATCCAAAGTTCCAAATCCAAATGACCAAATCTGGTTAAACCGATCCAAAATTCAAAATCCAAAATTCAAAATTCAATACAATGGCCATAGCAATCTTTATACAAGTGACTTATGCCGTAATTCTTACAAATCGATCCCCCAATAGTCAATATGCCACAGACACCCTGTCGCAGATTAGATAGTTACGTCTATGGCGCCCTAATGGCCGCCAATATGTCCGTGCACCCTGTTATATACTAGGTAGCTACGCCCAGACGATCCATTTATTTGCAACAAATTCAGCTTAACAATATATTTCAACTTGTAAGGGTGAATTTTGCAATATGGATGCAATTTCCAAATGCAAATTAATTTCTGAAATTCCAAAATATTTACCAAAAAATTCTCAAAATCCAAATGGTACCAACTCATCCACATACATATATACATATATATGCCCACGCCCATACATGTACATATACATGTACATACGTATACGTACCTCCCTCAACCCACTCTTCCGACAACCCCTTAACCAACTCACATTACCTTACCCCCAAACCCCTCTGCTCACCTACTTCCTTACTACCTTGTGACCAGTCCCACCGCCACACCCGTAGCCCAGGCCCCCTCCCCACTCCCCAAACTATAATTTTAATCAAACCCTTCCCTAAATCCCTCGACCCCCTTCAACTCCCTCACTTCCCATATTTTCTCACATCTAACCCCATATGCAGCAAGTACAGTCCAAACCTTACTCTGAGAGCACCCTCACACACCACCACACACCCACGCACCGCCACTCGCCGCCGGTTGGCTGGTGCGTGAGCTCTATACACCGCCGCTGGTGGCGCACCCGATTACCAGAATTCTTCTCTCTCTGAGTCCAATCCTATTCCACCCTCAAACTGCATAAATTTCAAATTTTTCAGAGTTTAATTTTCCAACTTCAAATCCAAAAACCCTAAACTCAAATCATAAATATTCATGCCATAAAAAAATTCATATTGTGCTCTAGTTTCCAACCATGATTAAACCCCCCTCATTCAGCCCCTACTCTCGGCCACAGCACCCACACATCACAACATATAAACAAAATCACCAACATATGATTGCATATCTAAATATACATAAACCATTACCTATGCAATTTATAATACCCCAAGTGTATAAATATACATATATGACACACGCACCCTCAATGGTCTACACGGCCACTGCCGCCACAAACATACATGTTTATGCGATACACACACACTTCATTCATATACATAGTCATTCATCTATACAAGCATTTACACAAATGCATAATCCAAGATTGATAACGAAAATATAAACATACGTTTTGCAAAATCATAGAAAATACACCAAGGTTACTTATATTGATCAAATATAATATACAGTAAACGAGTTTGGGTGAGGTGTGGGACAAAGCTTCTCCTTCTTCCTCTTCCTACAACTCTCAGCTGTATGAGGGTCTTGGGGGCAACCTTTTTTGTTCTTTTCTTTTGCCCTGCTGTGGGGAAAACAACAGAGATGACGGAAAGTGAGGGAAAATTTTTTTTATTGATGGGATAGGCCAGATATAGGGGAAAATAGGGGAGAGATTTTGGGTATGAATAGGAGATCATTAGAGGGGGGGTTAATTGTCCCCAAAAACTACCGTTTTGTTTTTTCAATTCATGTGCAAAAATTTTGTGTGTATTTAATATATATATACATACATACATACATACATATATATATATATATATATATATATATATTTCAAAAATTGGGGAGGGGAATCGAACTCGAGACCCGGGAATGAGATAAATGCTACTCAACCGCTAGACCTAAAGGTTTTTCGCATATATATATATATATCTTTTCTATTGTTTGACGTGCACGGTTACAACAGAAATAAGTTTCAAGAATTAATTTGGGGAAGTGACCCTCCTCAGTTTCGAAATATCATAAAGGTCTACTTAAAGTCTATCGATTTCAATGCATAAAATTCTTTCTAGTGTGGTGACTTGGTTCAGATTTTGTTTAATCCATAATTGCTGATTGAACCATTTGTTGAGAGCTGCAGCAGTAGCATAGAAATGCAGATTATGAGCTAAAGGTGTGACATGAAGCAAATGAAGCAATTTGGGCAGAAGAAGCACAATGCGTGTGAAAAAGGTGATGGGTGAAGGAGGATCATTGATTAAGTATTTGATCAATGGCTAGGAGCTGATGGAGCATTGTGGATTAGAGCGCACAGATTCATTTGCAGCAGAGGTTGGAGAAGAGGAAGACGTAATCGTGGGAAGAAGAATGAGTTGGCGGGTTGAGTTTAAAATGATGTAATTTTACCATTTTACCCTTGGTAGTTAGGCTGGTTGTGTTGATATAGAAAGGGTATTCTTGTCTTTTTACTAGTCTTCTTCTTCCCTCCAAGATTGAATTTATATATATTCGGGTTTTGCAGCTAACCCGATGGTTATAAAGGAGAAATTCAAGAATTCTTTGCAACTCCTTAATCTGTTCCTCTCAATTTTATGCACCTTTTTGTTTGCTCTTCACAATTTTCGATTGCATTGCTTATTTTTAACATGGTATCAGAGCGATTTGATTGTTGAATGCGCTCGTTTCTCTTTTTTGTATAATTTCTGATTGAAATTGGCGACATATTGTGTGTGCCTTGGAATATTATAGTTTGTAGTGGTGTGTCATGGCAATGTTGCCTCTGGATCAAGTGGAAATTAGAATCAAGATAATAGTAGTCCCTTGCAAAATGTAATATTTGGTTCAAGGGGAAACCAAACTCAGCATATTGAAAGTCCATTACAGAATCTATACTACTTGCATCCTAATGATAGTCTTGCCATTGTGTTGGCTCAACCACCTTTGAATGCACATAATTATCATACATGGAGTTGTACCTTCAAAATGGCTTTGGTAGTCAAGAACAAGGTAGGTTTCATCGATGGAATAATTCTGAAACCTATGAATATAGACCCTCAGCTTCCTGTCTAGAGGCAGGTCAACACAGTGGTGCAGTCATAGATCATGAATTATGTATCTCAGAGTATCTCTCAAAGCATTATGTAGTTTGATAGTGCCTTTGATATGTGGAACGATTTGAAGTTAAGGTATGGTAGTACTGATCCTTTCAGGTTGTCTGATTTACTTGAAAATTTTTACTCTATCAAGCATGAAGGACTTCGTGTGAATGAATATTTTACTAGGCTGAAGGTTGTGTGGGAGGAGTTGATGGCAGTTAGACCTGTACCTAACTACGTGTGTAGTAGTTGTAGGTGTGATATGGCTGGCAAGATGCAGAAGTTTGTGGAGAGTGATTATGTCATTAATTTCATTAAAGGATTAAATGATTTTTTTGACCCTGTGAAGTCACGAGTCTTTGAAATGTCTCCATTTCCTGATATAAATACCACTTTTGCAATGGCTTTGAAGTATGAGAGCACAGTGATGGCTGATAATGGATTAAATGTGCTTGAAAGTGGTGTTACTGCCTTGATGGCTGACTGTCAGTCACCTGAGGGTATGGTTGCTAGTACATATACAAATTAGCACCCATATGGAGGATACAGGGGGGCAATGGAAGGGTGTCAAGTGTTTACAATGCTTTAATTGTGGTATGTCAGGACACACAGTGGAGAGGTGCTACGAGTTTCATGGTTATACTCCTGGTTTTAAGCCTAAGAGTCAAGTTCATATGAGTGAGACTGTGAAGCTGCAGCCAAAAAAATCTAAAATGAATTAAGGAAGCAAGAACTGTCATTCCTTGGTGCTGACACCTCAACAGAATAAAAGGTTGCTGAACTGGCTGAACAAAGAAGATGAAAGTCATGAACCTCGACCAGGAGGGGCTTCTCAGAATGTTGTTCTGTCTAGTAAGGTTGACAAGGTGTTAGGTAAATCTGTGACTAATAGTATAAACATATGGTTTCTTGATTCATGAGATACTGATCATGTTGCCTCACATATATCTCTGTTTATTTCCTGTAAGCCCATTAATCATATCACTATCAAGTTGCCTAATGATATATCTATACCTGCCACCCATGTTGGGACAGTAGTGGTTAACCCTTCACTCACAATAAATGATGTCTTGTATGTTCCTTCTTTAAATTACAAATTGTTATCCCTTAGTAAGCGTACTACTGATCCCATGTTAATTATTTAATTTCATGGTTCTCTTTTTGTGATTGAGGATGAATTATCCAAGAGGATGATTGGTTCAACTAGTCTCTCACATGGCCTTTACTATCTACAAGGCAATGCTTTACCTGGTCAAAATTCCATTTTTTGACTTCCTCAAGCTCTCTACCTCAAAGTTGTGGAATTGTAGATTGGGACATGCTTCTGTTCCCAAAATCCAAGAGGTCCAGAAGCATGATCCATCTGTGGCACGGGCACTTCCTATTTCATGTTCTATTTGTCCTTTGGCTAGACTTCAGAGATTTCCTTTTCCTCTTTCCTTTTCTGTTGCAAAATCACTTTTTGACCTTATACATGTAGATATATAGGGGCAAAACAGGCATCCTACCATGTATGCTCCAAGGTTTTTTCCTTAATATTGTTGATGACTGAAGTAGATATACTTGGATATAGTTGATAAAATCAAAGAGTGAAGTTAGAAAATTTGTTCAAAATTTTTGTCAGTTTGCTCATACACAATTTGAGAAACATATTAATGTTCTTAGAACAGACAATGGTCAAGAGTTTGCTATGTCTGAATTCTATTCTTAGCGTGGCATTATACATCAGACCAGCTGTGTATATACATCTCAGCAAAATGGACTTGTAGAAAGAAAATACAAGTATATACTTGTAGTGGAAAATTGGTAATTCAAGCCCACTTGCCACTATCCTACTAGGCTTTGCTATTTCTCTTGCTGTTTACTTGATCAATTTAATTCTGACTCCTGCACTTAAATAGAAAACCCCACATTAGACGCTTTTCAATACAAAACCTGCATATCAACATCTCAAAATCTTTCGATGTTTGGCATATGCACATAACAAAGATCCATCCAAGCAAAAATTTCCATGCGTGTTCGTAGGTATTTCTTCAACCACAAAAGGCTTTATCTTTCAAACCTTAAGTCACAAGGAGATCCTCATCTCAAGGGATGTCTAGTTTTATGAGTCACATTTTCCTTATGCCACCACACTTGTCCGACCTCATTCAATGCCATCTGTATTTGATCCTCATTCAGTGTCACCTATGTCACCTCCTTCATTATTATCTCCTTTTTGTGACACTAACTTTACTAACAACTTGTCACAACCTGGCTCACCAATTTTCTCACCCAAGTCTGCCCCATTATCAGTTCACAACCCATCTTCTTTTCCTACTACCTCATCCTCTCCACCTGCAACTTCCATTTCTTCTCTAACACATAACGCTCTTGGCATTCCTTTAACCATTAATTCAGCAGATAATGTCCTGTTACATGAACTTCCAGATGCCAATGACTTTTCTACCCATGGTGTCTCTCCAACACCTTCAAGACCTCATAGAATTAAACATCCCCCTCAATACCGTGAGGACTATTACTGTCATTAGTCTCAATCTACTTCTCAACCCTTTATATCCTCCACTGTCTTGTATCCCATTGAGCATACTCATACATTTGATCATTTAGCTCATAAATACAAAAATTATGAGTTAATATTAGCTTGCAGCAAGAGCCTACTTATCACGAGGCAGCTAGATCAGCAGACTGGAAGCATGCTATGGTCTTAGAGCTGGCTGCATTAAATGCCAACCATCCTTGGGACCTTGTATCTCTACCTCCAAGGAAGAAACCAATTGGTTGTAAATGGGTATATAAAATTAAACATAGGGCAGATGGCAGTATTGAATGTCATAAGGTTAGGTTGGTTGCCAAGGGTTACACGCAGCAAGTAGACATAGACTATGAAGATACCTTTTCTCCTATAGCCAAAATGACTACTGTGACGGTGCTTTTAGCTTGAGCATCTGTACAAGGTTGGCATTTACATCATCTTGATGTCAATAATGCTTTCTTACATGGAGATTTAAATGAAGACATCTACATGTCCTTGCTAGATGGTGTCTCCACTTCTATTCCCAATGCTGTATGTAAACTCAACAAGTCTTTATATGGTCTTAAACAGGCAAGTAGGCAATAGAATGAGAAACTTACTGCCTTCTTACTTTATGGGTATCATCAATCTAAGCATGATCACACACTGTTTACTAAGTCACATCAAGGTTATTTTTGGCACTGCTGGTCTATGTTGATGACATGGTCATGGCCAGTAATTCTTTGTCCCTCATTACTGATCTCAAGACCAGTCGGCATCATACTTGCAAAATCAAAGATTTGGGTGAACTAAAGTACTTCCTTGGCTTAGAAGAGGCCAGGTCTCAAGAGGGGATCCTTATCTGTCAAAAAGAAGTGCGCACTTGAGTTGTTGGAAGAAACTGGTTACCTTGCCTCTAAGCCAGCCAAGAGTCCTATGGAGCAAAACTTGAAATTGGCTCATAATGATTCCAAGCTATTTGAGGCTGTGTCAGCATATAGATGGCTAATAAGCAAGCTATTGTATCTTATTATAACAAGGCCAGACATTACATAACAGTGCAAAAGTTAAGTCAGTTCTTAGACGCCCCCACAGAGTCACATATGAAAGTTGTACAAAGATTACTAAGGTATCTTAAAGGATGCCCAAGACAAGGGCTGTTGTTTCCAAGCAAAGGGACACTGCAGTTGAAGGTTTTTTCAGATTCAGACTGGGGAGGGTGTTTTGAAAGTAGAAGGTCAGTAACTGGTTACTGCATGGTGTTAGGTGGTGTATTGGTGTCTTGGAAGGTAAAGACACAAACCACAGTATCCAAATCATCTTTAAAAGCAGAATACAGACCTCTTGCCTCAGCCACTTGTGAGGTACAATTGATACTATATCTGCTTAAGGACCTTTAAGTGGAATTTAAGGGGCCAGTTGAACTGTTTTGTGATAATAGAAACGTTATATATATTGTGGAGAATCCAGTCTTTCATGAGAGAGCAAAAGATATTGAGATTAATTGCCAGAGAAAATTGCACCTATCACCCAAACATTGGTCAAATTATCCAGTTAACATTTAAACGTTCTGAAACCTCATTTGGTAGCCAAATGTGGCCAAACTTGACTCAATTAATACCAGAAACCGGCTGATAACCTGCTGCAGCCGGTTTTACTACATTTTACTGCCAAAATGGTTTCCCCCTCTAAAAAATGTCTTTTCCTTCCCTCCATCATGCTGCTACTATTTTCCTCTGGTTCGCCTCCATAAATTAGCCCCCAAATTCGCAAAATCAAACAACATCGAACAATAATTCAATATCTTCAGCTTTCCTCTCTCTCTATTGTGCATTAAGTTGTCTACTTCATCTTTGGCTGGTAGTCGCTAAAGGAGGGCTGAATTGGACGTGGAAGGACGCTGCTATTGCGGTATAAAAATGGCTGAGATAACATACTGGACCAGATCAAATCCTAGGCATAGGTCCCTAGCACGTCCACTGAAGAGGGCAAGTTTAAAATCTTCCTACAAATGTTTGGGAGTTAAAAATGAAAAAAATTTGACTGGTCTATTGGTTTCCTTGTTAAAATGGAGTTGGCAGATGTGGTTTCTTACAATGGTTGGATGAACTAATGCATGAACGCGCGTGTCAAATTATACCGGGGCAGCAAAAGAGGTGCAGTAGGTACGAAAATGAGATAAAGAAGTGCAACATGAAGATACGTCATTTGGGGAGGAAAAGCTAGATCCCGTTGTGTATTGTGATCCTTAGCTGGGTAATTTTGATCAAAAAGTTGTCAATGTAGTGTGGGTTTCTATTAGGTAGTTGTGATGTTGTGGACCGATGATGTTGTGTTAGTTTATGAAATGAAAATGTTATGTTTCATATTGCAATGTAATGTAATTTTGTTGGCTGAAATTTAAGTAATGTTCGCAAATGTTTCTTAGATGTCAGCTAAGCTTCCATGACACAACTGGTTTGTTTCTGTGGCCTTTTTTTCTTGTTGCCTTGTTACAATGTTATGGAATTTAAACACAATTCAAAGTAAGAAGACATCTATAGCCATCAAATGATTCTGACCGAAAATTAAGTCTAGCAAAAGCGTTCACTTTCAGCACCAGTCAAAATACAATAAGCATTGTCCAATAGATAGCAACACAGAACATCTGTTATCAGAAACACAGAACATCCAATCCAACATACCCATACATGACCAATCCATTACAGTACACAAGATGCTGTTAAACTAATCAAAAAGATGCTGCCAAAAGTAAAGAGTACTGTTGAGAAAAAGAGTTTGAGTGATTCACAAAATGCATGATTTAAATAACGCGTGTTTAAGAAATGCATGACACAAGTTATTACTTGACACGTTTTTGCGACAAACTTGCCTTATATACTTCATATATAATGTTGCCGTACTAACAAGACATGAAGCTTTAAAGCTTACATCAAATGGCAAACATTTGTTGTGTTTGAACTATTTTCAAGTGCCACCATTAATGAACTACACTAGTTCATTAAGTGAAGTATTTAGTTAAATGAACTAAGTAGTTCCTTAAATGGAGATATATTTGGAGAAGGCATTACGGCAACAAATTGAAGAATAGAAAGTCTCCTTCTACATCTATTAAAAACGTTTTTATATATATATTATATATATATTCAGATTTTTTATAAAAAGGCACAATACACATATATTTCGACGTACTACCTACACGTTATACATATTACGAACGAACATCAACGCCACCACTATATTTACCTCATATTTATGAGTATATTCAGGTCTTGTATCATATGATATAAGTCATGGAGATGACAAAATTATTACAACACGTTACAAGGTTGTAAACCAAAAATTGTCGTATCGGGTGACTGACGAAACTTCGCCAACGTGTCACGTACTTGCAATATATAGATGGCCAGTCTCTACACTTCAAAATATGGCCGCAAATTTCGTGGCTAACATGGTACACTCAGACATAAAATCATTCCATGTTGGCAGACACAAATCACCCGCAATTAAGGTCAAATTGTGGAGATTTCAAATTCATCTTTTTAAGCACATGGGGCGTCATTTTAATCAGCCATTAGAGCTGAATATTCAAGTTATTTTATGTATAGTATATATATAACATGTGCAAAAAGTTTGAATTTAATCGGAGAAAAATCGCGTAATCGACAAAAGTCGAAAATTCGATTTTCTACGAACATAAGACATGGAATGTTTTTGGCATGACATGCAGCATGTATCTAGACACTTTTTACATATTTGATACATATTAAAGTATTATAGAATATTCAAATTAGGGCTGATTGGAATATACGATATGTGCATAATTATTGTGTAATATTTGACAAAGTTTACAAAAGTGAAATTCAGCACATGCTCAAGACACATCACACGCCTATCTCAGCCTTGGTGGAGCTTGTGTGGAGCTTAGTTGGTATCTCAATTGGTGGAGAATAAGCCACAAAAGGTTAGTGACATAGTGGAGGGAGCTACACAAGGTAACTATTCAAAATTTGTAGCACAGTGTAACAATGCTGAAAATTCAGCATGTGTGAATTGAGGTGGGCGATTTTTATGTCTTTATGATGATCATTTCTTCCCAAAATTCAAAGGATTGATGTGTCGTAGTATGGTATCATTTTGAACTTTATTTGTCACATGTTTTTTATTTTATTCTCAGATTTTTACAGCCACTAAATGATGACAAGACTCATCCAATCAAGGAGTGCCAAGTAAACAAAGCCAAGACAACTATCCAATCAAGTTGTGCCAAGTAAGCAAGATGGTGTCACATCTACACAAGGAATTCTTCCAAGGACATTAAATAGAATTCTCAAGATGATGGAAGATGACCTAGGGGAGCGGCCATAATGTGCTTAAAAGAAGAAGAGATGTAGCAAACAAAAGCAAAACAATTCTCATAATCTCTCAAGTGAAAAAAGATTCTTCTACTTTCTTCTTCTACATTTTTTATTCTTCTTCTTCTCTCAAGCCTATCGTTCTTATATTCATTATATTGAATAGTCTTTTATTAGACCACAATACACGTTTAAATTGTAAAAGGTTGATCAAAGTGTGATCAAACCTTCATCCGTTCGGTGGTGGTGCTCGTGATCGGTGTGATTGCTTGTATTGTTTGTTCAAGGGTGGAGTTGGTGTGTAACTCCAGAAACCCTTGTGGTAAGGTGTTATTTTGTGATTAATGATAACCGAGGAAGGTGTCCTCAAAGACTGGAGTAGGTAATGTTAACCGAACCAGTATAAAATTCTCGGTGTTATTACTTTCAGCACTTTACTTTCAGTTTCCAGCATTCTGCATCTATTTCGTCGCAATTGTAAAAATAGTAAACGAATTTCAAAAATTGTAAAATTTTTTAGAAACATAGCCACACCTCTTAAGTTTCATTTGGCGCAAGTTTCAACTCATTTGGATAAGTATACGTCAATCAAACATTATTTGTTCTGAGACTAGTGCAATCTGATTTTCAGACTTGTAAAGGTTGAGAAGTTGAACGTATTTGACATACTTCCTAAAGGAATTTTTCAAAACTGTTTCAACTCATTAAAATACATAACTTAGGGGATTTGTCATTTAAGTTTCAGACCATTTGGATTTACGGATTAATTGGAATAAATTTTTCAAATCAGACTACTGTTTCTGGTAGATTTGCGTAATCTGACCAGACACAATTTTTCAAAGGATTAGAGGTTGAATTTTAATTTGAAAGTTTTAGGGGATACTCATAACATCTGAGAGTAGAAATCTCTCCAAATTTCAGATTTTTTGGAGTTCTGTAACCTAGTCTTTCAAACGTTTCAAATCAAGATTTGAAAATAGTAACTGTTTTTAGAAGTTGGGTTTTTGGGTAAAAATATTTCAAAAACCAAATTTTCCGCACCCACTGTTTAACCCGCCTTCTAGTGGTGCCTTACAGGTCCTACAAGTGGTATCAGAGAGCAAGCACACTCACAACAAGGAGATCCAACTATCTAAGTCAGATGGCAACCACTAGCTACAAAACCGTACAAGAAGGAATATCAACCGTAAGACCTCTTTTTGATGGTGAATCCTTTATCCAATGGAAACTTAGAATCAAACTCTTTCTTATGGCTATTGATATTGATTTGTGGCCTATTATAGAAGAAGGTCCATTCGTTCTATCTGAGTTATCTACTATTGATGGTGTCACACTAGAGGTTATAAAAACTAAACAAGAATACACTAGTTATGATAAAAAAGAAGTTGAGTATGAATGCTAAAGCCATGCAACTACTTTTAAATAGACTAAGAAAAAGTGAATCTAGTTACGTATCCAATTGCTCTAGTGCCCAAGAGATGTGGAAAATTCATGAGATGAAACATGAAGGGACTAACCAAGTAAAAGAGTCTAAGATTAATATGCTTATGTCCACACTTGAGTCTTTCAAATTATTGCCAAATGAGTCTATTGTTGATATGGATTTACGATTGACTAACATTTATAATTCTCTTGAGTCTCTTGGCAAAGCTTTCTCTACCCAGGAAAAGGTCCAAAAATTATTTAGAAATCTTCCATCCAAATGGGACCCTAAAGTCACATCAGTTGAGGAGAGTAAAGAAACGAAATCAATAAAAATGGAGGAACTAATCAGATCACTAAAGGTATACGAAAACAAACTCACTTTAAGAAATTCCGAATCTACTTCTAAGCAAGATAAGGGTATAGCGTTTAAATCAAATGAGTATATCTCTACTTCTTATGATCGCGTAGACGATAGTGACACAGATTCCAATGATGAATATCTAATCACGATGGCTAGAAAATTAAGAAACATCATGAGAAAATCAATTAAAAACAAACACAAGCCTACTTCATCTAAGAACCATAGAAATAAAAATAATGTGGAAATAAAGTGTTATGAATGTGGGAAACTTGGACACTTGTCATATGATTGCCCTAACAAGAACAAACAAACAAACAAACAAACACCTTGACAAGGATCGGATCAAAACTAGACTCATCTCAGGACCTAAACAAAGGAGAAGAGCCTTCAAAGCCTCCACTTTAAGTGATTCATCCGACTCTGAGACTGATGATACGGAGGAACAAACAGCACAAGTATGCTTTACATCTAAGGTATCAAATGAGGTATCTTCTGACTCTGATTCTGATTTTGAGCTTTTTTATGATGATTTGTATGTTGAATATCTTAAATTACATAAGTTTGCTAAGACTCTTGCAAAAGAAAAGAAACACTTAATTGAAGACAATAAATTGTTAGAATCCTCTAACACAAATCTTGTATCTCAATTAAACGATTCAAACGAAGAGTCGTCATGCACAATTAATGCATTGAAATCAGAGATCTCATCATTGACAACAGAAAATAATGAAATGAAATCCGAGATTTCAAATTTGAAATCAAAGAATGCAAATCTAGAAAAAATGGTGAAACAGTTTGACACAGGTACAAACATGCTAGATCTCATTATCTCTTCACAGAAGCATGATAGAGACAAAAACAGATTAGGATACATTGAGAAAAATGAGACAATATGCAAATCAACCAAATTCATTCCGTCTAAGAAAATAGATGCGTCTAAGACATTGTGGCGCCTAAGAAGACGCCTAGATCCCCCCTATGACATCTCATCGTGCTTTATCTTCATATCATACGAGATATAATTATGTGCCGTACAAATATGAAAAGAAACTACAAATGCATACACAGCATCTATTTACATCTATATCACACACCATGCACACCAACACAAGAACATATCAAAAACGACAACCATACAATATTCATAAGGGAATTCTCGGCCAAAGGCCAAATGTACTCTCACCTCACGTCTATTATGTTGCATCTTCATTCTCACATTTTGGAAGACCTAGAAAGGTCACCCATATTTGGATACCAAAAGGGACATTTACAAAGGGTTGAATAAACAACCCTTAAGAACACACTTTTGATATTATTGCACAATACACTTGAAATGCATGATTTTTGTTGTTATACTAATTGCTATTTTTATCTGACATGCACTTTTGATTTTATTTCCAAAATAAAGGAGAAGATAGAGTGCATGATTTAAGGGGGAGTGAGAGTGATTTAAGGAGGTAAGAGAGTATGATTGCACAAATCAAGGGGGAGAGAATTCAAAATTCAAAATTTGAATTTGTGCACGATTTTAGGGGGAAAGGGTAAATTTAAATCATGAACTGAGGTTATTTTGTAAATCATCAAAAGGGGAGAGATTGTTGAGAAAAAGAGTTTGAATGATTCACAAAATGCATGATTTAAATAACGCATGTTTAAAAAATGCATGACACAAGTAATTACATGACACGTTTTTGCGACAAACTTGTCTTATATACTTTATATATAATGTTTCCATACTAACAAGCTATGAAGCTTTAAAGCTTACATTAAATGGCAAAAGTTTGTTGTGTTTGAACTATTTTTAGGTGCCACCATTAATGAACTAAACTAGTTCATTAAGTGAAGTACTTAGTTAAATGAACTAAGTAGTTCATTAAAAGGAGATATATTTGAAGAAGACATGATGGCAACAAATTGAAGAATGGAAAATCTCCTTCTACATCTATTAAAAACGTTTTTATATATATATATATTATATATATATATATATTCAGATTTTTTATAAAATGGCACAATACACATATGTTCCGATGTACTACCGACACGTTACATATATTACGACCGTACGTCAATGTCACACCACTATAATTACCTCATATTTATGAGTATATTCAGGTCTTGTATCATATGATAACTCATGGTGATGACAAAATTATTATTGCACGTTACAAGGTTGTAAACAAAAAATTGTCGTATCGGGTGACTACCGAAGCTTCACCAACGTGTCACGTACTTGCCATATATAGATGGCCAGCCCCTACACTTCAAAAAATGGCCACAAATTTCGTGGCTAACATGGTACACTCAGACATTCATTCCATGTTGGCACACACAAATCATCCGCAAATAAGGCCAAATTGTGGAGATTCCAAATTCATCTTTTTAAACATATGGGGCGTCACTTTAATCAGCCATTAGAGCTGAATATTCAAGTTTTTTTTATGTATATTATGTGTGACATATAACATATGGAAAATTTTGAATTTAATCGGAGAAAAATCGCGTAATCGACAAAAATCAAAAATTCGGTTTTCTATGAACATAACACATGGAACGTTTTTGGCATGACATGTAGCATGTATCTAGACACTTTTTACATATTCAACACATATTAAAGTCTTCTAGAATATTCAAATTAGGGTTGATTGGAATATACCATGTGTATAATTATTGTGCAATATTTGACAAAGTTTACAAAAGTGAATTCAGCACATGCTCAAGACACATCACACGCCTATCTCAGCCTTGGTGGAGCTTAGTTGGCATCTCAATTGGTGGAGAATAACCCACACAAGGATAGTGACATAATGGAGGGAGCTACACAAGATAAATATTCAAACTGTGTAGCAAATGTAACACATGCTGAAAATTCATCATGTGTGAATTGAGGTGGGCGATTTATGTCCTTATATGATCAATTTTCTTCCCGAAATTCAAGGGATTGATGTGTAGTAGTATGGTATCATTTTGAACTTTATTTGGCACATGTGTTTCATTTTATTCTCAGATTTTTACAACCACTAAATGATGACAAGACTCACCCAATCAAGGAGTGCCAAGTAAACAAAGCCAAGACAACTATCCAATCAAGTTGTGCCAAGTAAGCAAGATGGTGTCACATCTACACAAGGCATTCTTCTAAGGACATTAAAGAGAATTCTCAAGATGATGGAAGATGACCTAGGGGGCGGCCATAATGTGCTTAAAGAAGAAGAGGTGTAGCAAACAAAAGCAAGACAATTCTCATAATCTCTCAAGTGAAAAAGGAGTCTTCTACTTTCCTCTTCTACATTTCATTCTTCTTCTTCTTCTTCTCTCAAGCCTATCGTTCTCATATTCATTATATTGAATAGGCTTTTATTAGACCACCATACACGTTTAAATTGTAAAAGGTTGACCAAGGTGTGATCAAACCTTCATCCGTTCGGTGGTGGTGTTAGTGATCGGTGTGATTGCTTGTATCATTTGTTTAAGGGCGGAGTTGGTGTGTAACTCCAGAAACCCTTGTGGTAAGGTGTTATTTTGTGATTAGTGATAACCGAGGAAGGTATCCTCGAAGACTAGAGTAGGTTGTGTTAACCGAACCAGTATAAAATTCTCGGCGTTATTACTTTCAGCCCTTTACTTTCAGTTTCCAGCATTCTGCATCCATTTCATCGCAATTGTAAAAATAGTAAACAAATTTCAAAAATTGTAAAATTTTGCAGAAACATAGCCACACTTCTTAAGTTCCATTTGGAGCAAGTTTCAACCCATTTGGATGAGTATAAATCAATCAAACGTTAATAGTTCTGAGACTAGTGCAATCTGATTTTCAGACTTGCAAAGGTTGAGAACTTGAACGTATTTGATATATTTCTGAAAGGAATTTTTCAAAACTGTTTCAACCCATTAAAATAAATATCTCAAGGGGTTCATTTAATTTTCAGACCATTTGGAGTGACGGATTAATCGGAATAAATTTTTCAAATCAGACTACTGTTTCTGACAGATTTGCGTAATCTGACCAGAAACGATTTTTTAAAGAGTTAGAGGTTGAATTTTTATCTGAAATTTTTACGGGATACTCACAACATCTGAGAGTAGAATTTCTCCAGATTTCAGAATTTTTGGAGGTCTGTAACCTAGTCCTTCAAACGTTTCAATTCAGGATCAGAAAACAGAAACTGTTTTCAGAAGTTGGGTTTTTGGGTAAAAATATTTTAAAAACCAAATTTTCCACACACACTATTCAATCCCCCTCCCTCTAGTGGTGCCTTACAGGTCCTACAAGTACTGCCATAGTCATGCTTGTGCATACAAACAAGCATCTCCCTCCAAAACAAATACCAAGTATCCTCATTCCTAAAATCTCATCGCACAACTTCAGTCTTGATTCTTGTTCTGCCTGGATTTTTCAATAAGAGACTTTGGCATGAAAAATTTGCTCTCACGGTACTTGAAGTTGGGAAGAATCTTGTCACTCCCTGGGACTTTCCTGTAATAAGGCCATGTCTTTGGTTCTTCAACGGATGAACCTGACGCAGTTGGCGAAGCCTGTGCAGTTGGTATAGGCTAGCCAGAACAAAAAAAGAAATAAAGTGACAAATAATCATTAGTTGCTACAGATGAAATAAATGTCTAACCTCAGATGGCACATTTGACTATAAATTTGACTGTGACCCTACACGAAGTCAACAACTTCTCATGTTATGGCCAGATTGACAGTAAATCTTACACGTTTGAAACTGCCCCTTCCTGCTACTCACCTGGCTCTCATTCTGTGACTGAAGGATACAAAACAAGTGAAGTTCATATCATATAAAATTCAGTGGAAAAATAAAAGAATACAACATATCTTTTACCTTAGTTGGGCAACTTTTCTGCTCACCCAAAATTGTTGGACAACTTCTCTTGTTGTATCCTGTCTGCTTGCATACCCTACACAATTGAAGTTGACCTACTCTGTTCAATTTTTGTATCACAGTTGTTTTAGTTCTTTGAACCTTAACTAATTCAGCCTCCCCGACAGATCTCTTCCTCGCTGTCTTTGGCCTTCCAGCCGGTCTTCTCACTTGTGGAGGGACTATTGGGTCCTGTTCAGCCTCAAGTAGTTGTTTCAATCCCACACATGGGTGTATTGGCAACTCATACACTTTCATGTATGTTTTAACCTCATAACACTCATTGACATAGTCCATTGGGTCTTCTCTATCATAGGATATTGCTGCACATGCGTGAGAGCTTGGAATCCCAGTCAATTCCTATTTTCTACACGTACAAGTATGCTCTTTCCAGTCTACACAAAAACTCCTGCCATCCCACTGTTGACATTAAAACTTCTTATAATTAGACTTGTATAGAATAATATCACTAGCTGCATCAATCATCTTATCTAACTTTGAACTTATCCTGGGACAAAATCTCTTATCTGTCCACTTATGCCTTACCCTCTCTCTGTTCTCTTGAAAGCTAACCATATTATACTTTCTTATCCACTCAAACATAGGCAGAATAGACATTTGTCTGGCCTCAAGAAGGATTGAATTATAACTTTTACGCACATTGTTTAAAATCATATCACACTTTGCCATTGGGCTGAAGTGTGACCTACTCCATTGATTTGGTGGTTTGTCTTTCAACCATTTAGCTGCATAAGGGTTCATCTTCTCAATCCTCCTTATTGCACACTGAAAACCAACTACTGTTGTTGCCATGACAGCCTCATAAAATGCTTTTTTTAGAGGGATGGTGTTGTACCCAGCAAGAGCCCAGTAGCAATGCAAGTGCCTTGCACAAAATTGGTGTTATGCTTCTGGAAGCACCTCCTCACATGCTTGTATCAGACCTTTCTGCTTGTCTGATATAATGGTCCACTCATAATCACTCACCAACTTCAAATATGTCCTTAAATTCCAAAGAAACCAGGCCCATGATTCCTTATTCTCACCCTCAACTGTTCTATGTACTATGGGGTATATGTTATTATTTTGGCCAATACCTACAACTGTGAGGAGCATTCCCCCGTACTTTGACTTCAGATGACAACCATCGATACCAAATTTTTTCCGATTGCCATTCAACATTGCATGCTTCATTGCAGTAAAACTACAATATAGCCTCTGGAATCTAGGTTGGTCCACCACAAGAGGTATGTTTGCTTCTCTCAGTATTACATATTTTTCCCTCACAGGAAGTGAATCATTTTAGGGTGTGCTTATCGTCAGACACATGGTTGCACTGGGATCAGTCCTCTTCACTTCCTTAATATATGGCCATATTAGTTTATACTCATCCTCCGGCATGCCTCTAATCAAATCCAATGCTTTTTCCTTGGCTCTATAGGCCTGACTTTTACTAACTTGCACCTCAAATCCATCATTACCTTATGTCTGAAAGCTGTCAAGTTCAAATTTGGGTTTGCAGTAAATTCATCCACATATTTTTTTTTGCAATCAGGCTTGATATTAAGACTGGATTTCGAATAGTACAGCTACAATTATGCTTTGTGTTCATTGCCCTAATCACATAATTTCCACGTCTCCTATCCAAACCTAACCTCACAAACCATTCACAACCATCATTTTTACACTTAACAACACACCTGTCCTTGTCACTCTTAACTCAATGATTGGCCTCCCCATATTTATTGAGTACATCTTCACTGCATCTTTAAATGTTTGCATATCAGAAAACCTCAAACCACAAAAGAACTCAAGCTTCTTCATATAATGATTAGGATTAAACATCCTACTCGTAGGTTGTTCCTCACCATCACTGTTAGCTATGTCCGGACCCCCTTCATCTGATACGTAATTATCATTATGTACATTGTCACCACCATCACTAACACATGCATCATCTCCACCATCCCCATCATCCCCACCCTCTCTAACACATGCATCATCTCTACCATCTCCACAATCCCCATCCCGATTAACTAAAGAATCATTTTCTTCTTCATCCCTACTATATCCATTGAAGCTCAAATCTGAATCTATTACTTCCTCAGCATTGTACTCAGACTCATCAGAAGAATTATACCCCACATCTCCTTCAACATTTTCCTCATCAGTATGGTTCTCTCCCTCACTATCCCCACCCTCCGCAGCATTGTACTCAGACTCATCATATTCTCCCTCATCATCTTTCTTTGTGGGTACTTCACCTTCTTCATGTGCACCAACATCACCCATTTCCTGGCCACCAGACTCCATGGCCAAGGGAAATTTACAAACCTGGTCAACCAACTATTCCACATACAATTCAAGTATTCTTGATGCACCCACACATTCCTTAGCTACACAGTATAATGCCTCATCCTTTGATAACATACCTTTTTCTTACCTAATACCCTATTTTCCTCACACATTTGCTCCACGTACGCTAATAATATCTCATCCTTCTCCACATTATCATATAAGAAACAGTCACCCCCAGTATGGTTTGCTTTAGGAAAATGCAGCAACAGCCCCCCCATAATGCACAATTAGTGCGAATTGCCCAGTATTTGGAGCTGTGAAGGAAATCACTCCGCACAAGCAAATTTCAAAACATTCACAAACACAGACAATTGGTGGGAGTAAAAGAAATTACAAAACAGCAGCGGGTGTCACAAATGCAGAAGCAAAAACATATTTGCTTAAGCAATAACTAGGCATAACACACAAAAAAATAAAAAAAATTCATCCTCCACAAAACCTTCACATGCAGCAGGCTAAAGAGACAAGTGCACATAAAGGTCACTACTTTTCAGCCTACTTGGACAAAAACACTGTTTCTTACCAAAAAAAAGACATGGCAACAGTAGAAAAATTTAAACTTCATCTAAAAATTGCTCATATCATCCACAATATCCCCATGCACGCAAATGGTAAGGGTCTACATGCATTAATCCACCAGATTTCCAAGTCACAGAACATAATACACAGATTATGTCTAAAAATCGTGTAAAAACTTGATCTTTAACACAAAGGTGATTTAGAACTTACCATAAATGGGATGAGGCTCATTCCGTCTGTTAGGTAGCCTCAAACTCATTGCTTCTTGTCTGAAACCCTCTAACACACACGAAATCAGCGAGATATTAGCAGAAACTGCAGAAAATATATGGCCTAAGCACACAATCTACACATGCAATCTACAGAATCACAGGGGAGCTTGGGAGAGAGAGGGACAGGGGAGAGTGGGGAGGGTAATAATTTCGTAAGTGTGAAAAGAGTAAATGGTTGGAAGGGCAGACAGTTGGGGTATTTTACCGTCAATTCAAATAAATCAAGGATAAAATTGGTAATTCACGCAGGTTACAATCAATTTTGGTTCAGTCAACGGTGGCTTTTTAAAAGTCAAAGGTTACAGCCGGTTTTCTGGTGTTAATTGAGTCAAGTTTTGCCACGTTTGGCTACCAAATGAGGTTTCAGAACGTTTAAATGTTAACTGAATAATTTGACCAATGTTAGGGTAGTAGGTGCAATTTCCTCTTGATTGCCATATTGTGAGGGATAAGTTTCCTAAAAGGATAATAAGACCAATGCCTATTATAACGGATCTGCAGTTGGCTGACATCTTTACTAAGGCATTAGACTCAAGAAGATTGACAATCATGTCTGATGGATTAGGAATATGCAACATTTATAGTCAGTCAGGATTAAGGGGGGTGTTGAGAGCTGCAGTAGTAGAACAGCAATGCAGATTCTGAGCCAAAGGTGTGACATGAAGCAAATGAAGAAAATTGGGCAGAAGAAGCACAATCCGTGTGAAAAAGGTGATGGATGAAGGAGGGTCATTGATTAAGTATTTGATCAATGGCTAGGAGCTAATGCAGGATTGTTGATTAGAGCGCACATATTGAGTTGCAGCAGAGGTTGGAGAAGAGGAAGACACAATTGTGGGAAGAAGAAAGAAGTTGGCAGGTTGAGTTTAAAGTGATGTAATTTTACCTTGGTAGTTAGGTTGGTTGTACTGATAGAGTAAGGGTATTCTTGTCTTTGCACCTCCTTAATCTGTTCCTCTCAATTTTATGCACATCTTTGTTTGTTCTTCACAGTTTTCGATTGCATTGCTTATTTTTAACACCATTGCGCCAAGTTGACGAAATTCCAACCTTGGAGGGTTGGAGCCTCATAATCAGAGAAAAAAAGGAGGCCAGAAGCATTAACAAAGGTAAAGGTTGCAATTATATTGAAACTTGGGCTTACATGAGGTGATGTCTATATCCACTCAAAACCTTAAATTAATTCAAATAAGCTAGCTAACAATTGTTTGAAAATTGAAAATTGTTTGATTTCAAAACTAAAACAAATTCTAGCTAAAATTTGAAATGCTTGCAAGATGTTATCTCCAATGTATCCAGCCATGTTTGATGTCCAAATAATGTCTTGGAGGAGCATATTTGATAAGTAGGAGGTGCTTGAACTTGAATTCAAAAGTTTGGTGAAGTTTGAATTCAAGTTAAGTTTGAATTTGAGTGCACTTTGAATTTGGTTGTTGAATCCCCTTCTACACTCCTTCCAGCCATGTTCAAGGTATCCAAGAGGTGTCTTGAAACCTGATTTGATGATGATAATATGGCTGGGATTGAATTCAAAAGATTGTTGAAGTTTGAATTCAAAATTGAGTTTGAATTTGAATTCAAACTTGGATTCAATTTGAATTGGAATCTATCCTTCTTTTATCCTCCAAGATGGCGTGTTTATGGCTGGAGATATAGGCTGAAATCTTCTTGAAATTTAAGTCTCCAATTGGTTGAAACTTGAATTTAAATCATGGTTGAATTTAAATTCAAGTTTAACTTTGAATTTAAATTCAATTTGATCATCCATCTTGCACCTTAAGTGGCCAGCCTCTTGTTGTTTCTTGGATATGATTTAGAGTTCATTTTTGAAAAGGAAATTCCATCTTGGACACATTTGAATTTGTCTTTGTGGAGACAAACATTCTCTTCAAGGCAACATTCCTTTTGTCTCCCTTTTTGCAACACACGCCTACCTTGCTCCTTTTAGTCCTCCATTTCATTTTGGATCTTCCATGTACCTAATTTACCTACAAAGAAAACACATAAAACAAAGATCACAAGAAAAAAGATAAAATTCAAAAGCACACGCACACACGCATAAAACGTTCAAAGGGTGGGTTCAATGAAGTGAACATCTAGAGATTGCAAAAGCCAAAAGAAATCAACCATACCCCCCTATTTCTCCATTCGGCGCCCCTGCTGCATAGGGAATAGAAGAATTTTGCAGCCACAAATCCCCTCTCTCAAATTTGCCCACAATCAGCCATCAATAACAACAAATACTTTTATTTGTTTGTTTCCAAACTTTCGTCCCACCCCACTTGAAAGAAAAGAATAATTCTTCTCCAACACCAAGGCAAATTCAATTGTACGGTATAGTATAGCAATCGAGGTAAGTAATCTCTCTATACTTGCTATGTTTTACAAAAATGTTCTATGTTATGTTCGTTATAAAGATGGATCGTACATAAGTATATGTGAATGCATAGATAGATGAATACATGTGTGTATATATATGTATCCCGTGTATGTATAGATATGGAATTAATATGAATTTGGTAAAAAAAAAGAAAAGGGAAGAATTTTTTTTATGCTGGCAGAAAGTGTGATTTTGAAATTTGAAAGAAAAAAAACAATCGGCCAGCAGGTTGTTCAAATTGATGAATATAATATGCACCTTTTTATATTAATCATTTGTTTGTAAATATGTGCCTCCTGTGCAAATGGTTAAGGGCCGAAAGCTATGCAAAGATATTCGGTGCACCCACAGTCGCAATTTACTGGTGGTGCAATTTAACATATGAGAATTTGTAACAGTAAAATATATATGCCGTGTATTCAATTATATGAATATGAAATTATAATTTTGTATCCTATATATATATATATATGTATATATATATATATGAATATAAATCTCTGCACCGTAGTTGTTGAGGCGGAATCTTAATTGATGCACACTGTTTACACAAAGTTCACTAGAATGAATATATTGATATGAGAATTCAAATGATTTCTTTTATAAGAATAATATTAGGAGGAGAAATTTCGGTCTTCACTATGCAATTTTCTATGTTTTTGTATTTGAGTTTAAGTAAAGGTATACTTTTGATCGTATATTATATATACACACACACATATATATACACACACATATATATATGTATGTATATAATATTGTAAATTTTGTATTACATATATATGCACATAAAGGTGGTATGAAAATGGTATTTCGTGTTGCATTGTGGAGTGCTACTGAATGGTCTTAAAAGGGGAGTTTGATTTGCAATTATGTTATATGAATATAATATAATATATGGCATTCGGATATTGGCGTATCAGTATCGATTTTGAGAGAACAGTGAGCCGAGACAGTAGCGTGTACGTATATACGTGTGTATGTGCATGTATGGACGTGGACATATAGACGTATATATATACACAGTTGAGAGTGATGGTTTTGGTTTTTTTAAGTGAAAGGAGATAATAAATGACCAATCATGAGCAAGAAGAAAATGGCAAAAGGCATAAACAAAGAAAAAGGTTGCAATTACTTGGCAACAAAGTCACGTAGATGAAGAAACATTATTTCTCTCCAAAAAAAAGAGAGAGAAGAGAGAATTATGGGAAAAATCACTATTCCATAGTGTTCTTCAAAGAAGAATAAAGTTGAGACAGCAGTTTTGACAAAGGCCTTCACCTTCAGTTAGGTTCGCAGATGAGATCACCATAAACGCACACACACTCCTCGTCACAGTCAATGAACTCGCAAGATTCGCCAGCACAATATGGACGCTGGTCTTCTGGTTTTAATGTTGAGCTGTTGATGTCTGACAATCTCTGAACTGAATCACCTTCTTTAGCACTTGCTTCTTTGAAAATTCCGGCCAACAAGGTACAATTATGTATCAGTGACAAATAGAGAAAACCAAACAATTAAATTCACATGAGAGATGATACAGTAGACAATGAATATCTATGAAGAATTTAATCTCAATCTACATTACCAATTTAGAGGTAATGACTCTGCCAAAAGTGTGGTTTCATTTCCAATGAAGTCAATGGTACACTCTTCCTTGACTTTGGAATATGATGGAATAAATCAAAATGACTCACTAAATTGGTTGCGCTTCTTATATTGTGAAGTACCAGTTGATCGACACAGTTTGATAGAATTTTGTTATGCGCCATCAAAAAACAACCTTAATTTGCGTTTTTCTAACCGATAAGTATGGTTGTGTACATTCGATCTTCTCATACCTTGTCATAGACAGAAGCTTTTAAGATAATGGAGTAATGATTCTGCCTAAAGTGTAGTTAAGAAGTTGTGATGTTGGGGCCAGTGATAATTTTTAGACATCTTCAATAACTGCAGATAACACTATGCATACAATGCAGTTTTCAAAATCAGTTATATTTCTCTAACTTTCTCCTACTGTTAGTATAACTGTAAACACCGAAAGAAACATAAGACATGTATATATTCTAAAGTAAAATATATAAGAAAAATTTAACATGGTAAGGATGAGCCCGTAGAACTAACCATATGATGGATTGTTGAAAGTCTTGTGTCCAAGACAGTGTGTTTGAGCCAATAAAGCAAGACCCATCATCATGCCTAAGAACATCGTAGCTTTTGGTGCGACCATTTTTGCTTTTCTTTTCAAACAGTTCTACGTGATGCAACCACAATGCTATTCTTGGCATGCTTTCAATTTATAGAAACGATAATGATGTTTCTTGATTTCAAATTTTTTTTGGCCTGCAGTCAAAAGGTTTTTGTTGCTGTTATTTGTTAGAAAATGAAATCTGGTTAAAAGATTAAACAGGAATTCCATATTGAATAATGAATTGCGGATTTCTCGAGAACATTTTTCTTAGTAATTAATACCAGCTGACTTATTGAGTTTTGTATCTACTCGCTATGTTTTGTGGTCAATGAGGTTCTTATTTGAACCAAAATAAATAAATAATAAACCAGATGATGATTGATACCCTGCTGCATTTGTTTGCCCTTATCATACACTATCAGATAAATGGCCTGCAAGACTGTAGATGAACTTTTCCATACGCCAGGCAGCGAGGTCAATATTATGGAATTATAGTTTTGTTAAAAAAAATTCAACCATTACAATATTAATAGAAAATTATCCAAAAAACTAATTATTTTAAGGAGCGGCTATTAATATTGATCCAAAATTCATGAGTATTTGAGTATCCTAAAGTAATGTTGATCCCTTTTTTATTAGCCGACGTTAGTTCTGATGTTATGTATGTATAACATAATTAAGAACAAATTGAGATTGTAATTATTAGATAACGACAAATTGCAACTGTGATCTTGATTATAACTTTCAAACTTGGCTCGTTTACTTAAAATTAACAAATGAAATCGAACCGAATACGAACTGCACTCGAACTGTTTGCGAACATATTCGTTTCACACCCCGAAAGCCAAAAAAATGTTGGTGTGGGCTGAAAGTTTATTGATAGAATTTTTTAGAAAGTGTCAAAGATGGTGAGGAACATGTCAATGGTGATCTGACAGGAGCGTGAAGATAACGTGGTTGGTGATTCTGGTCGAATGTTGCAACCATCAATTGAAGGGTTTAATCTGCAGTTGAGCAAAGAATTAAGGTGGAAACTGCACAAGAAGTTGGTGCAGTGGTAGAGATCGTCGAAGGTGTTGAAGATGTGCATGCGCAAAGAAGAAGAGAAGAAGGACATTGGCGGGAAGTTTTAAGTACGGAAAATTACCGTTTTATCCTTACTGATTTGGTTGTAATATTAGTTAGTTGAAGGGCATAGATGTACTTTCATTTCATTTTCTTCTTCTTGCGTCGTCTTGGCATCTATTTGTAACTGCTAGCGCAGTGCTATGCATTCCGAATCACATTTCCAGAAAATTCCAAGATTCCACTCGTGCCATTGCTTGCTATCTTCTCTCACTTCTTCATTTCAATTGTTTAATTGTTAGCCTTGTTGATTTGATTTGCCTTTACTTTGTATAATTTCTTTTTGTTAGACAAGATTTTCACATGGTATCAGATCGATACTCATGAATTTTGGAACGTTCATGATGGCGAACAATAGCGTTAACAGTCCTGCTTCCGCTTCTGCTCCCAATCTCACATCTGATCTAATGGACGATCCTTACTTTATTCATCCTAGTGACAAACCTCCCATGGTGTTGGTTAAACCGCTACTCGATGGAAATAATTTTCACAGCTGGAGTAGATCTGCCAGAAGAGCTCATAAATCGAAGAACAAAGTAGGTTTTGTTGATAGAACAATTGAGAAACCTTCAGAGAGAGATCGTAGGTACAACACGTGGATAAAGGCCAACAACATGGTTGCTTCATGGCTGGTAAACTCTCTAACTCATAATATAGGACTAGACTGTAGTCTGGTTGGACTCCGCTGCTGGTATATGGTATGATTTGAAATTCAGATATAGAAATGCTGATTCATTCAGATTGTCTGATTTGCAGGAGGAATTTTATTCAATTAAGCAAGAAGGTAGTAGTTGACTGAATACTACACTAAACTCAAAAGTGTTTGGGAAGAATTACTTGTTTTGAGATCTGTACCTGTCTGTTCATGTCATAAATACACTTGTAATCTTACAGTAGAGATTAGCAAATTTGTTGAAAATGATTGTGTGATCAAATTCTTGAAAGGATTAAATGACGAATTTGAAGCAATCAAATTGCAAGTGTTATTATCTAGTCCTTTGCCGGATCTAAAGACTGCCTTTGCTATGGCAGTAAAATTGGAAAGGAAAATGAATTACTCTAATAACCAAACACACTTCAGTAATAATCCTTCAATTGTCATGAATGTAAACAGTATGCCTAGGAGTAATTCATTTGTGACAAGGTTCAGTGGTTCTGGTGCAAGTGGTACATCATGGCAGAAGCCAGTAGGAAAGAACTCCAAGAAAAGAATGGGTAAGTCATATCAGAACAATTCTAAGTCTGCAGTGTGCACTTATTGTAACATGACGGTGTTGAAAAAAAGGGGTTTGAGTGATTACAAACTGCATGATTTAAATAACGTGTATTAAAGAAATGCATGACATATTTCATGACATGACACGTTGTTGCATAAAACTTGCCTTATATAGTTCATATATAATGTTGTCGTACTAACAAGCCATGAAGCTTTAAAGCTTACATCAAAGTGCAAGCATTTGTTGTGTTTGAACTATTTTCAGGTGCCATCAATAATAAACTAAACTAGTTCATTAAGTGAAGTACCTAGTTAAATAAACTAAGTAGTTCATTAAAGGAAGCTATATTTGGAAAAGGCACAAAGGCAACAAATTGAAGAATGGAAAGTCCTCTTCTCCTTCATATCACACGTTTTTAACATATATATATACACACATTCAGATTTTTTTTAAAAGGCACATACACATATATTCCAACGTACTACCGACACGTTATATATCTTACGTACGTACGTTAACGTCACACCACTATATTTATCTCATATTTATGAGTATATTCAGGTCTTATATCATATGATATAAGTCATGGAGATGACAAATTTATTACGACACGTTAAAAGGTTCTAAACCAAAAATTGTCGTATCGGGTGAATACCGAAACTTCGCCAATGTGTCACGTACTTGCCATATATAGATGTCCAGCCCCTATACTTCAAAAATGACCACAAATTTCGTGGCTTACATGGTATATACAGCCATAAAATCATTCCATGTTGGAACACACAAATCACCCTAAATTAAGGCCAAATTGTGGAGATTCCAAATTCAATTTTTGTCACATGTTAGGCGCCACTTTAATCATCCTTGGGAGATGAATATTAAAGTTTAATTTATGAATATTATGTGGAACATAATATATATATAACATGTGCAAAAAGTTGGAATTTAATCGGAGAAAAATCGGGTAATCGACAAACGTCGAAAATTCGGTTTTCTACGAACACGACACATGGAACAGTTTTGGCATGGCATATAATATGTATCTAGACACTTTTTACATACTTCATACATTCTAAAGTGTTCTAGAAAAATCAATTAAGGGCTGATTGGAATATACCATATGTGTATAATTACATGTGCACTATTTTACAAAGTTTGCAAAAATAAAATTCAGCACATATGCATTCATCATACACGCCTAGCTCAGCCTTGTCGGAGCATATGTGGAGCTTTGTTGGCATCTTGATTGGCCAAGAATAAAGTATACAAGGTTGGTGACATAAAGAAAGGAACTACAAAAGGTAACATTTCAAACTTTGTCACATTTGTGACACATGCTGAAAACTCAGCATGTGTAGTTATATGCTGGCCAAATTTTAAAGGTAATTGTGCCATATTTACTGCCTTGAATTATATGGATTGATTAATAGATAATATGGCAATGTTTTAAACATATTATGGAAATAATCAAGTGATATTTTCAAATATCACACATGCTGAAAATTTCATCATGTGTGTAATGGATGTGGCCGATTTTGAGGCCTTTTTGGTGACTAAGTTTATTCCAAAATTAGTAGAAATGTTATGCACTAAATGATGTTTGATTTCTTCTTTATTTTCAAGGAATAAATCAAATGCAAACTTGGCAATAATTTGAATTAAGTGTGAATGTCACATGCTGAAATTTCAGCATGCACATGGCCGATTTTTATGATGGTAAATTGGAGATATTTGTCTTGCTAATTATGTGGGATGATTATGTGACTTATGGCAACCCTTTTATGGCTAATTGGATCATACTTTTTAAGGTTTATTTTCAGATTTATCTAGTCATCAAATGATGACAACTTCCATCTAATCAATGAGTGCCAAGTAAGCAAGAGCTTAATGCTTATCCAATGAGGAGTTGCCAAATAAGCAAGGAAATGTCACAATGATGCAATACACTCTTTCAAGGATTTAGAAGATAATTTTCAAGAGGAAGATCAAGGCTATAGGGGGGCGGCCAACTTGATAAAAAGGAAAGAAGAGAGCAAACAAAAAAACAACACAAGTCTTGCAAATTTAAAAGATCAAAAAGCATACATCTCCTTCTTCCTTCTACACTTCTTTCTTTCTTCTCTCTAAAAGCCTATTGTATTCATATTCATACATCTTGAATAGGGTTCTTACATACCACCCTATACTCTTTATTGTTGTAAAAGATTGATCAAGGTGTGATCAATCTTGCACTCGTAAGGTTGTGGTGTTCGTGATCATTGTAGTCACATACAAGGTTTGTAAAGTATTGGAGTTGGTGTGTAACTCCATCAACCCTGTGTGGTAAGGTGTTATTTATATTTTGTGATTAGTGCTAACCGAGGAAGGTGTCCTTGAAGACTGGAGTAGGTTGTTTTAACCGAACCAGTATAAAATTCCTTGTGTTCTTTACTTTGAACACTTACTTTCAGTTTCCAGCATAGTGCGTCGTTTTAATCACGTTCGTAAAAATAGTAAACGAATTTCAAAAATCATGAAACTTTCAAAAAACATAGCCACACGTCATAAGGTTCTTTTGGCACAAGTTTCAACCCTTTTGGACAAGTATAAGTCATCCAAACGTCAAAAGTTCTGAGACTAGTGTAGTCTGGTTTTCAGGCTTGCAAAGGTTGAGACTCTGAACGTATTTGACTATCTTCCCAAAAGAATTTTTCAAAACTGTTTCAACCCAATTAAATACACCTAATAAGGGGTTGCTCATTGAAATTTTAGAGCATTTGGAGTTACGGTTTAATTGAAATAAAATTTTCAAATCAGACTACTGTTTTTGGCAGATTTGCGCAATCTGACCACCAACGATTTTTAAAAGGGTTAGAGGTTGAATTTTAATCTGAAAATTTTAGGAGATACTCAGAACATCGGAAACTAAGATCTCTCCAAATTTCAGAATTTTTGAAGACCTGAAACCTAGTTTTCAAAACGTTTCAAAACAGGTCCTGAAAACAGAAACTGTTTTTAAAAGTTGGGTTTTTGGTTTAAAACAATTTTAAAAACCATATTTTACGCACCCACTATTCAACCCCCCTCCCCTTCTAGCGGTGCCTTGTAGATCCTATAGATGGGACATAAAGTAGACAAATGTTACAAGAAACATGGATTTCCTCTTGGATACAAATCTAAGGGTCAAGTCAATATGGTAACTGCTGAGAAAAATGTGCAACAGTCTGGTGACATGTTCAGCAAGGTAGGATTTGATAAAGTTCAGAATTATGAGAATGCTAATCCAAGGACCTTACCTACATTGACTCAGGACCAATATGCTCAATTGATCAGTCTGTTGCAAGAGCGTCAAGACAGTACCTGCCAGAGGATTGCAGCACATGGCTCAGGTACACACCATACTGTTTTAACAGCACAACAAGCTACAACCTCTGGTAAGATGACAGGTAAGGCATTGCATCAAAATTCAAATGTATGGATATTGGATTATGGGGCTAGTGATCATGTTTGTTCTTCCATCAGCCTTTTTGAGTCATACACACCAGTTGATTCTATATCTATTGAGTTACCAAATAAATCCCTTGCTACAGTCACACACATTGGAACACTAAGAGTTAATCCTTGTCTGGCCCTTACTGAGGTGTTTCATGTACCTTCCTTTGCATTTAATCTTATCTCCCTCAGTAAACTCACTCAATCCAACCTGCTTGAAACTGTTTTTAAGTCAAATGTTTGCTTGATTCAGGACCTCAGAACCAAGAGGATGATTACTTCAGCGGAGGTAGATCAAGGCTTGTACTACATGCATGGCACCATCCAGTCTGAAGAAAAATACATGTCTTCCCTTCAGCCTACTCATTTAGCATATGTTGTCACCTCTTCAGACGCATTGCTGTGATATTCAAGGCTGGGCCACATGTCCACTCCAAGAATAAAAGAAATCCAGAAAAGTGATCCTTTAGTCCAAGTTCCTGATTCCCTTTTCCAATGTAATATGTGTCCTCTTGCAAAACAGGAGAGGACACCATTCCCAGTTTCATATTCTGTCACATTTAGACCATTTGATCTTGTGCATATGGATATTTGGGGACCCTACAAATATCCTACAATGTATAAACAACATTACTTTCTTACTGTCACTGATGACTTTAGTAGATATTGTTGGATATATTTGACGAAGTCTAAGGCTGAGGTCAGGGCCATTATTGAAAGTTTTTGCAACTTTGCTTCTGTTCAGTTTGATGCAAAAATAAAAATAATCAGAACTGATAATGGTCCAGAATTCACAATGAATCATTTCATTGCATCTCATGGCATTATCTACCAAACCAGTTCTGTGAATACACCACAACAAAATGGGACTGTTGAAAGAAAACACCAGCACATATTGACTGTCGCAAGATCACTTAGATTTCAATCATTTCTTCCTTCATCATACTGGGGCTTTTATGTTCAGCACTCAGACTTCCTCATCAATATTATTCCCACTCCTATTCTTCAGCACAGAACCCTTTATGAGCTTCTGTATAAGAAATGTCCCACTTATAGCCATTTGAGGGTGTTTGGTTGCTTAGCGTTTGGTGCCAACACTCAGAAGCATAAAGAAAAATTTGAAGCAAGGGCAGGAAAGAGTGTTTTCTTAGGGTTATCACATACTACCAAAGGATATATACTTCAAGACCTCAGTACTAAGGACATCTATATATCTAGAGATGTCATATTCCATGAAACACACTTCCCTTTCAAAACAGAAGTTTCTTGTCCATCTAATTCTTCAAACACCCCTGTAACCACATATAATCCACCTTCATACAATGAGTCTGATATGTACTATTCTCTAGAACATGATCAGCCTATAGGTCCAACACAATCTTCATCTGATCCTCCATCTTCTTCTGTTGATTCTCCTCAGCCTTCTGATGCATCTCCAGCTGTCTCACAGTCTCCTCCTCCTATGACCTTCTCTTCTGATCAGTCATGTAGCCCCCCAAAAGTAATATTAGATATATAACATGCAACCTTACCTGAATGCCATATAGTTATTGACTTGCCTCCCCTCTTAAATCCCTATGTCAGACCCTCCAGGACCAGGAGGTTACCCACATATCTTCAAGATTATCACTGTAATGCCTTAACATTGCCCAATAAACACTCATCTCATACTTCTCCTCATTCACTTGACAAGGTGCTCAGTTATGATTCACTAGCTCCACAATACAAGTCTTATGTTCTGAATTTGAGTGTACATGCTGAGCCTAGCACTTATGTAGAGGCTGCCTGCTTGCCTGCCTAGCAAGCATCTATGGCCACTGAAGTAGCAGCCTTGGAGGCTAGTGAGACCTGGAGAGTAGTGCCCTTACATCCAGGTAAGAAGGCAATAGGGTGTAAGTGTGTTTATAAGGTGAAGCTTAACGCAGATGGGACTGTGGAGAGGCACAAGGCCAGACTAGTTGCGAAAGGCTATACACAACAATATGGCATAGACTATCAGGATACTTCTTCACCCATTGCAAAAATGACTACTGTTAGAGTGATGTTGGCTCTGGCCGCCAGGCTTCAATGGCACCTACATCAACTTGATGTGAACAATGTTTTCTTACATGGTAATCTCTATGAGGACATTTATATAACACTCCCACCTGGCCTATCAGCTGCAGGATCCAACATGGTATACAAATTGCAAAAGTCCTTATATAGATTAAAGCAAGCAAGCAAAGAATGGAATTCCACCCTTACGAAATTTTTGTTGGCAATGGGCTTTAAACAGTCTAAGTGTGACTACACACTCTTTATTAAAACTGAGGGCACCAGTTTTATGGCTTTGTTGGTATGTTTGCCGACATAATAGTGGCTTCTAACAATGAGAGCTCCATATCTATTGTTAAACGGGCCTTGCATCATGCCTTCCGGATCAAGGATTTGGAACAGTTGAGATTCTTCCTTGGAATAGAGGTGGCTCAGGCTAAAGGGGGGATATATATTTATCAAATACGGTACACTTTAGATCTTCTGGATCAAGCTGGTTTTTTAGACGCCAAACCAGCTAGAACTCCCATGGAGAGTCATCTTAGCCTGATACACCAAGACTCTCCAGCATTGAGAGATGTCACACTATATAGGAAACTAATTGGGAAACTCATTTATCTAAAGATTACTAGGCCTAAAATTGCGTTCCCTGTGCAACAACTTGGCCAGTTCCTTGATTGCCCTACGTAGAATCATTTGAAGGCTGCACATAAGCTTCTCAGGTACATTAAAGGGACTGTAGGACAGGGATTGTTATTTCCAAGAGGGGGGACTCTAAGGTTGAAAGCATTTGTAGATGCAGATTGGGGTGGCTGCCATGAGACCAGAAGGTCTATTACTGGCTATTGCGTCTTCTTTGGGAATGCTTTGATTTCATGGAAGGCTAAAAAGCAAACTACAGTCTTAAGATCATATGCTGATGTAGAATATAGAGCAATGGCTATGGTGACCTGTGAGATTCAATGGCTTCTATATTTGTTGGAGGACTTGGGGTTTAATGATCAGAAGCCAGTGGAAATGTTTTGTGATTGTAAGAGTGCGATGTATATTGTAAAGAACGCTGTGTTTCATGAAAGAACAAAGCACATAGAAATTGATTGTCATGTGGTAAGAGATAAGGTGCAAGAAGGAGTGGTTAAACTCATGCCAGTACACAAAGAGTTGCAGCTAGCTGACATTTTCACCAAAGCTTTGGATTTTAAACGTTTGACACAACATGTTGGCTCACTACGGGTACATAATTTCTATGCCAAGCTGAGCTTGAGGGAGGGTGTCAAAGATGGTGAGGAACATGTCAATGGTGATCTGACAGGAGCGTGAAGATGACGTGGTTGGTGATTCTGGTTGAATGTTGCAACCGTCAATTGAAGGGTTTAATTTGTAGTTGCGCAAAGAATTGAGGTGGAAACTGCACAAGAAGTTGGTGCAGTGGCAGAGATCATCGAAGGTGTTGAAGATGTGCACGAGCAAAGAAGAAGAGAAGAATGACGCTGGCAGGAAGTTTTAAATACGGAAAATTACCGTTTTACCCTTACTGATTTGGTTGTAATGTTAGTTAGTTGAATGGCATATACGTACTTTCATTTCATTTTCTTCTTCCTGTGTTGTCTTGGCATCTATTTGTCTACCAGCGCAGTGCTGTGTAGTCCGAATCACATTTCCAAAAAAGTCCAAGGCTTCGCTCGTGCCATTGCTTGCTATCTTCTCTCTGTTCTTCATTTCAACTACTTAATTGTTAGCCTTATTGATTTGATTTGCCTTTACTTTGTATAATTTCTTGTTGTTAGACAAGATTTTAACAGGAAAAATAACGAAAACTGAGTAGTTTATAAATACCAAAAGTGACAGAAGTCACAAAACAGTTTTCTCTTAGCCTTTCTGATTCATCGAGAAAGATCAAGTGACCAATGTGTCATATGCGTCTTCAAGTCGCCAACTAAAGCAAGTAACATTATACGTAAAAACCTCAGGTTTTTCAAACCCTAATTAGCAGATCTTGTCAAAGTTGGTGATCCAAGAGAGCAAAAATTACAGCAACAAACGCACAAGACGGCAGCTAAGCTGAAGAACTAATTGATTAAATTGAAGTCACTAGGAATTGATTCTTAAGACGAGATCTTGCCTGTGAATGGATATGGAAGATTGTGGACAGCTGAAGATGTGATTGAAGAAGAGGAGAAGTTGGAGTAGAAGTGTAGAGGAAGAAGAACAAGGAGACATAGGCGGTTGACGCGCCAAATTGTTTTAAACATGTGAAAAGACATCTCTGCTCTTCTGTAAATAAACGCCAGCTGAGTTAGAGGATTTTCTTGTAAATTCATTTTTCTATTCTACATAGCCGTCTCTGAGTTTGTATATAGGAGGAGCTGCGGCAGTTCTCCTTCTTGTAATCAAGCAGATATTTTGTGCAGTAAAATTCTCCATTTTCTTTGTGTTTCTTGGCTAAGCTGAGCCTTCTTCATTCTCTCATTTGTTATCTTGTTTGTTTAGTCATTTTTACTTTCTTGTATGGTCAATTGTGTAAAGAGCCGCACAGTAGCAATTTGATTTTTGCGAATTTTATCATGGTATCAGAGCAATTTTTCTTGGTGATTAGCGAATCAATAGATTGTTGTTGATTTCTTGTTGTTATACTTACAGTCATGAATTCTGCTTCCGCATCTACTAGTCGTAGTAATTGTTTTGAAAATTTTGCGTCGAATCCATTATATCTACATCCGAATGAAAGTCCCGCAGTCGTGCTTGTTCAGCCTCCACTCAATGGCCATAACTTTCATTCATGGAGTAGAACCTTGCGTATGGCGTTAACAATCAAGAATAAGATGTGCTTTATTGACGGATCTATGGAGAAACCACGAGAGGATGATGATACATATCTTGCGTGGAATCAATGCAATACAATGGTGCAATCTTGGATCCAGAACTGTGTCACTCCAGCAATTGCGCAGAGTATTATGTGGTTTGAGACCGCTCATGATGTGTGGAAGGATTTGACATTAAGGTTTGCTGGAGGAGATCCATTCTGTTTGTCTTATTTGTTGGAATTGTTCTACGCGGTTAAACAGGAAGGTATGTCTATCAATGATTACTTTACTAAATTGAAATCACATTGGGAAGAAATGTTGATTCTAAGGCCTATACCTAGATGTTCTTGTAGTAGGTGTATCTGTGATATTGTTGGAAAGGTTTCCAAGTTTGTAGAAGGAGACTTCGTAATCAAGTTCATCAAAGGTTTGAGTGCAGAGTTTGACCCTGTGAGGTCTCAAATTTTGTTATGACACCTTTTCCAAGTATCTCAACTGCTTTCTCTATGGCATTACAATATGAGAGAAAGGACATGGCTGGTAATATGTCACATCAATTTTCTAATAATCCTACTGCTTTGGTAACTGATAGTTCAATCATACCTGAACCTACAAGCTTTCCTGTTGGAAATTTTAATCCTAGGCCCTAGGGTGGAAGTTTTAGGGGCATGTCTAGAGGAACTGGCAGAGGTTATCATAATTTTTTTCAATGGCCGGTTTGTACACATTGTGGCATGAGTGGACACACTGTAGAGAGGTGTTACAAAAAATATGGATATCCCCCTGTGTTCAAAACAAGGCCACAAGTTAACATGACTGATGCTTCTTGTCAAGATGTGAATATGTCAAGGGATGATGAAGGCAATCAAAATCATTTTAATGTTGCACCAATGCCTCAGCAACAGATGCCTATGCCCATGCTCACTGAGGAGCAATACAACAAGCTGATGAGTATTTTGAGTAACTCTAATGAATCAAAAGATGTTGTTGTTTCTGATTCAGCTGCCTCTTATCATCCCTTTATGATGAGTGCTCAAGCTATGATGCATACTGATAAGGTGAAAGGTAAGTTCTCCTTTAATGATTTCATTACATGGATTCTAGACTAAAGAGCAACGAATCATATATCATGTTCCTTGTCCTTCTTCACTCAGTTTAGACCTATGAATAATATATCAGTGAAAATGCCTAATAATACATCAGTAACAGCTTCTCATACTAGTATAGTCATCCTTAACCCGTCTATTATCATGGCTGATGTATTGTATGTCCCATCCTTTTCCTTTAACTTACTTTCCTTAAGTAAGTTGTCTTTGGTTTCTCATATTTGTGCTTACTTCCATGGTTATGAATGCACCCTTCAGGACCAATACTCCAAGAGGAAGATTGGTTCAGCTAGATTGATAAATGGGCTCTGTTATGTTGCGGGTACATCCAAGCTACCAGCCACTAGAGAAAAAGGTTCAGTGAGCAAAAGTTCTTTGACTGACGAGCCCTTGCCTACATGTTTTTCTTCTTGTTCCCATTGTTGTTCTTCCTCCATTTTATGGCATCTCAGACTTGGTCATGCCTTAATGCCAAAACTGAGAGAAATAAATAAAATAGCTCCTTCTATCATTGCATCAGATGTAAAAACATTCTGCAAAGTGTGTTCAATGGCCAAACAAAAACGTTTACCATTTCCTGTGTCTGAATCCACTTCTGCTTGTTGCTTTGATTTACTGCATATTGATATATGGGGTCCATATAGGGTACACACACTGTATGGGCAAGCCTACTTTCTTACAGTTGTTGATGATAGAAGTAGGTTTACTTGGACATATCTGATTAAAGCCAAGTCAGAGGCCAAACAAATCATTGAAAGTTTCTACCATTATGTTGAAACACAATTTGCCAAAAGAATAAAAGTCATTAGAAGTGATAATGCCCTTGAACTATCATTAAACCAGTTCTTCTCTCAAAAGGACATTATACATCAGAAAAGTTGGCCATATACACCACAACGAAACGGATTAGCAGAAAGAAAGCAACAGCACCTGCTCACTGTTGCTAGAGCCTTAAGGTTTCAAGCCAATCTCCCACTTGAATTCCGGGGGTTTTGCATCCATCATGCTACTTACATTGTTAATCTATTGCCTACACCAATTTTGGACAGCAAAACTCCTTTCTTCATCCTTCATAACATTAATCCCTCCTACAATGATCTAAGAGTTTTTGGATGCCAAGCATTTGCATACAATGCAGCACCACAAAAAGGGAAATTTGACCCTAAAGCCAAAACTTGTGTATATCTTGGTGTTCCCCTGTATTCCAAAGGCCATATACTTCAAGACCTAGATACAAAATCCATATTTGTCTCAAGACATATCACATTTCTGGAACATGTCTTTCCTTACCATACTTCAGCATCTACCTCTCCTCATATCCCTGACATGTCAACCAACACTCCCCATATACCTGACCTTACACCTATGCACATCCTGCATGTTCCAATATCCATACCAGATACAGCAGATGTTCCACCTGAGTCTACCTCTTCAGATCCTTCAGAATCCTATGTTTATTCACAACCTCAGCCAGATATACCTCATTCCTCATTACAAGTTAGACAACCTTATAGTCCCTTTCCTACAGCATCTATTCCCACCATCACCATTGATCTTCCACATATTGAGCAAGCAAGACCCGTCAGACAAACACAGAAACTATCATATCTACGTGATTATTATTGCAATGTCTTGACAAATACTTGGCCTGCTTCTGATTCTATCTATTCATCCTATTCAACACTATATGTCCTTTGAATCATTGCCTACTGAGTATAGGACATATGTTGTTGAAATTAATGTCAATCCTGATCCTATCACGTATCAGGATGCATCACAACATGAGTGCTGGTCTCAGGCCATGAAAAAGGAACTTGATGCCCTCAATGCTAATCACACTTGGTCTTTAGTACCTCTTCCTGCAGGAAAGATTCCCATAGGTTGCAAATGGGTTTACAAGACCAAGTATCATGTTGATGGTTCAGTGGAGCGCTATAAAGCAAGGTTGGTGGCTAAGGGATTCACTCAACAACTAGGTGTTGATTACATTGATACTTTCTCCCTAGTAGCCAAACTTACCACTGTCATAATGGTCCTAGCAGTGGCTGCTAGTAAGGGTTGGTTCATTCACCAACTGGACGTTAACAATGCATTTTTACATGGAGATCTTTCTGAAGAAATATATATGCAGCCCCGTCCAGGTTTAACTTTTTCTGCTCCTAACATTGTATGTAAACTTCAAAAGTCATTATATGGGCTTAAACAAGCAAGTAGGCACTGGAATGAAAAACTCACTCAGGCACTGATTCACAAAGGTTTCACCCAATCCTAGCATGATTACAACTGGTTCACTAAGACCACTTCAGATACCCTGCTGGTTGCTCTCATTTATGTAGATGATGTGATTGTGACTTGCTCCTCACTGCTGGCTATTCAGCAATTGAAGGAGTATCTTCATACCACCTTTCAGATAAAATATCTAGAAGACTTACAATATTTCTTGGGCAATGAGGTAACTAGATCAAGGGGGCATCACACTATGTCAAAGGAAGTATGCTATGGAGCTGCTTGACAATACAGGATTCCTTGGATCAAAACCTGCCAAGACTCCAATGGATAAAGGTGTTAAGTCACAATATAAAGATTCAATAGTGACTGAAGATGTTCTTAGATACAAAAGACTTATTGGAAAATTGTTGTATCTAACTATTACGAGGCCAGACATTACGTTTGATGTACAACAGTTGTCATAGTTCTTAGATGTCCCAATTGAAGCACACCTCAAAGCAGCTCATAGGTTATTGAGATACATCAAAGGTACTGCAGGACAGGGTCTGTACTTCCCTGCAAATGGAGAACTCAAGTTGAAGGCGTTTGCAGACGTAGACTGTACAGGATGCCAGGAAACAAGGAGATCAATTAATGGATTTTGCATGTTTTTGGGAGAATCATTAATATTGTGGAAGGCCAAGAAGCAGACCATTGTATCTAGATCTTCCTCAAAAGCTTAATATAGGGCATTGGCAGCTGCTACATGTGAAATACAATGGTCAATATACTTGTTGAGAGATCTGAAGATACAATAAGAAGGTCCTATTGAGCTCTTTTATGACAGCAAGAGTGCTCTCTATATAGTTGAAAATCTAGTTTTCCACGAACGCACTAACCATAGTGAAATAGACTGTCACATTGTGAGGCAAAAATATCTCGAAGTGGTGGTGAAACCTATGCCTGTAAGAACCAACCACCAGCTTACAGACATATTTACCAAAGCGTTGGATATCCAAAGAAAGGCCAATCTGACTGCAGCACCTGGACTGCTTAATATATATGCACAGTCAGATTTGAGGGAGGTGTCAAAATTGGTGATCCAAGCGAGCAAAAATTGCAGCAACAAACGCACAAGACGGCAGCCAAGATGAAGAACTAATTGATTAAATTGAAGCCAATGGGAATTGATTCTTGAGACAAGATCTTAGCTGTGAATGGAGATGGAGGATTGTAGACAGTTGAAGATGTGATTGAAGAAGAGGAGAAGTTGGAGTAGAAGTGCAGAGAAAGAAGAACAGGGAGACACAGGTGGTTGACCCGCCAAATTGTTTTAAACATGAGAAAAGACATCTCTGCTCTTCTGTAAATAAACGCCAGCTGAGTTAGTTAGAGGAAATTCTTGTAAATTCACTATTTTCTTCTACATAGCCGCTTCTGAGTTTGTATATAGGAGGAGCCGCGGCAGTTTTCCTTCTTGCAATCAAGCAAATATTTTGTGCAGTAAAATTCTCCATTTTCTTTTCGTTTCTTGGCTAAGCTAAGCCTTCTTCATCCTCTCATTTGTTATCTCATTTGTTTAGTCATTTTTACTTTCTTGTATGATCAATTCTGTAAAGATATGCACAGTAGAAATTCGATTGATTTGTGTGAATTTTATCATATCTCAAAATCAGCCTCAAGGTGGATTAAACATCCTGTGCACTTTTCAAATTTTCTTGTCGGACCACTTATGTAATTTAACAGTGTGGTTAGGCAATTAGAAACAAATTTTCACCTCTCTTTTTACTTTTCTGTTGTCCTTTTTCCACTGTTAGTATCTTTATATAAAATAACTCACCTCTAAGGGTGACGACCAACGTAAAAAAATAAATTAAAAGTTGCGGGCATAACATCTCACCTCTGGCAGAAAATGTTGAAGATGTTAGCAGCCTGATGGTGGATGTCAATGAAGGGCCAAAAGTGCACATAGGGTGATCATGCAGTAGAGACAGATGTATGTGCTGAGCTGATGGAATAAGCTTCACATATGGAGGTTAAATGCCCAAGAGGCAATGTAACTGAGAGCTTGGGAATGCTGTTGAAGGAAGTCAAATGAATCAGTTGAAGGGTAGGAAAGTGTTCGATGAAATGGAGAGGATTCAGTTGATGTAGGAAGAAGAAGAGCAATAGGGAAATGTATGTTTTGTCCTTATTGTTGAAACTGGAGATGAACAGCACAGTGAAGGCACGCTGATGACACCGGGACATGGGTCGAACACCTCGAAGAAAGGGCTGTAGTGTGCAAGCGGGAAAATGGTTAAGGGTAGTAATGGTGTGATGTGAAAGACTGATGGATGCTCTAGAAGACGCAGCAGTTAAGGAGTGAAAGAAGCATCAGGGCTGATTGCAGCAAGCGAGCAAAGTTGCGAGCTAGAAACGCAAAGTGTGGCAGGTGCAAGAGGAAGGAAGCAGTGCGCGGGAAAATTTATAAACAAGGCGAAAAGACAAGAATATCCCTGGATGCTATGTTTAGTCTGTTATAACCGCTGTCCTCTATTGTAATTTCACACGCATGTATTCGTTGGAGCTATATAACCGTCTTCAACTGAGAACGAAATAATAATGAAAATATGATTTGTGTTTTTCAATCTTTGAGATCTCTCTCCCCGTTTTGATCTTGCAATTTGATCGTTTCATTTCGTCTTCTTTGATTTGTTGTCTGTTTGAGCCACATTTTTGCATCCACAACAATTTTCGCATGGTATCAGAGCGGATCATACATTAATCGATCTTGTTTTGAGTTCTTATTTCGTTCGTGATTGATGAGAATGGCATCTTCTTCATCAAGTGCTCCAGGCGCTGTTGATCCGACTGAGGATCCTTTGTATGTGCATCCTAGTGATTCGCCTTCACTAGTTCTTGCTCAACCGCTTCTTGATTCGCACAATTACCACGGGTGGTGTCGTACTATCAGGCGTGCTTTGGAGTCTAAGAACAAAATTGGCTTCGTGGATGGGATTGTTGAGAAGCCAGCACGGAATGATCGAAGATATTCGAACTGGCTCAAGGCTAACAACATGGTTGTTTCTTGGATCATAAATTCGGTAATACCCCCTATTGCTCAAAGTGTAATGTGGATTGATGATGCTAAGGATATATGGAATGATTTGAAATTAAGGTATGGAAATATAGATGCATTTCGATTGTCAGACTTACAAGAACAATTTTATAGCATTAAGCAAGAAGCATTGTCGGTAACAGAGTACTATACGAAGCTTAAAGTAGTCTGGGAGGAACTGACAGTACTGAGGTCAGTTCCTGCTTGTAGATGTGGTAGATGTAATTGCAATATTTCTGCTCAAGTGGTCAAGTTTGTTGAGAATGATTTCGTAATAAAATTATTGAAAGGTCTTTCTGATGAATATGAGGCAGTTAAGTCCCAAGTATTACTGATGTCTCCTTTGCCGGACATAAACACTGCGTTTGCCATGGCGGTGAAATATGAAAGAAAAATTGTTTACAGTACTCAGCAGAACAATTTTGTAAACAATCCTTGCGCTGCCTTGAGTGTAGGCAATGGACAGCATAGCACGAATAGTCAGAATTATTATGGCTCTAGGCCTCAAGGTGTGGGGTATGGAGTTACAGGATCGAAACGAGGAGGAGGTTTCAGGAAAGGAGGAGTTAACCCCCAAAGGATGGGGGTAGATGGTTCAAAGAAGCCCATATGCAGTCACTGTGGTTGGACTGGCCACACAGTTGACAGGTGCTATAGACTTCATGGTTTTCCCCCCGGCTTCAAGCCCAGATCACAGATAAATTGCGTTGGAAATGACATGGAGGAGGATGCTCAAGCAGATCCTAACTATCACAATGATTCTGAGTATGTTAAGTCAATGGCAGGTTCACAGCCTCAACAGGATTCTTTTTCCCAGATGCCACCTGTGTTCACTCAAGAGCAATATAACCAGTTGATTGGGTTATTGCATGACCACCAGAGAAAAGGATCAAAATCTATTATGTTCCCGGTTGATAACAGTGATGAGGGACATGCTGTGATGTCAGCTGTGCAGCAGGGCACCTCAGGTAAGATGGCAGGTAAGATATCTTGTAAGTATATTAATACATGGATTTTAGACTCAGGTGCCACAGACCACATTTGTTGTTCCCTTGCCTTATTTGATTCATATAAGCCTGTCAGTAACCTAAAGGTGAAATTGCTAAACAATCAGTTGGTTGAGGTCACACATGTTGGTAAAGTTGTTCTCAGTGCCCTCCTCACCATTGATAATGTGTTCTATATTCCCTCGTTTACTTTCAATTTAGTGTCCATCAGAAAGCTTACATCAGTGAATGATGTTGTGTTGTTTTTCAGTTCTGATTGTTGTGTAATCTATGAGCAGAAAACCATGATGATGATTGGTTCAGCTGAAGTTGTTAGGGGCCTTTATCATTTGCATGAAAATCCTAAATTCAATTTGATGAATGTGAATCCAAGATGCAGACATGCGAAAGTGAACTCAGTGTTGAAGGCACCAGCTGAGACTGGACAATGTATGGATGAGTTGCTGTGGCACTCAAGATTAGGCCATCCATCTGAGGCCAGGATGAGAGACATCCAGAAGTTGTATCCATTAGTAGTGGTTCCTAGTTTAAAGTCTTCTTGTACCATCTGTGCCTTAGCTAAACAAAAACGTTTACCATTTCCTTTATCCCATTCTGTATCCAAAAACCCCTTCTCATTAATACACATAGACATTTGGGGACCATACAAACACCCCACGTTGTTCCATCAGAGATACTTCCTCACTATTGTTGATGATTACAGTAGATTTTGTTGGCTATATTTGATGAAAAACAAGTCAGAGGCCAAAGTCCTCATACAGAATTTCTGTGCCTATGCTAAAGTTCAATTTGATGCAAATGTCAAGGTAATATGTTCTGATAATGGGCTAGAGTTCAAAATGGATTCATTTTATGCCTCAGCTGGGATTGTACATCAAACTAGCTGTGTTTACACACCACAGCAAAATGGACTTGTGGAGAGGAAACAGCAGCACATACTAACAGTGGCAAGATCCTTAAAGTTCAGTGCCAATATGCCCATCACGTACTGGGGGTTCTGTGTCCAACACGCAGCCTTTCTTATCAACCTGATTCCATCCCCTGTCTTCCAACACAAAACACCTTACCAGCTCATTTACAACAAGCCACCTCCCTACCACCACCTCAGGATATTCGGTTGCCTAGCCTTTGCTTTGGACACCAGACCTCACAAAGAGAAGTTTGCCCCTAGATCAAGAGCATGTGTATTCCTTGGTCTGTCTTCCACAACAAAAGGATACATTGTCCAAGACCTAGCTACTAAGAATATTCTGATATCCAGAGACGTTAATTTCCATGAGTCTATTTTTCCTTGGGCCATGAATCCCTTGGCATCACTTGAAGCTTCCCTTGACATGACACCTACAAGGACTGTGCCCAACCATGACACTTCCAGCGTGTCAACACCTGACCTGACTGTGCCTTACCACCATACACCATCAGAATCACCCTCTTCCTCATCACAACATGACCAAACCATGACACCTTCTCATTCATCACCATCATCTGTTGAACTCACCCCGGAGCCAGATATCCCACAGACTGACCAACAACCGATTACATCCATTGACATTTGCTTGCCCCTGCATCATTCACCCAGACCTACGAGGACCAGAAGACCACCTGCCAAGTTACAAGATTACTGCTGCACTTCTCAGACACTGATGGACACATCTAAGTCAAGACACCACACTTCACCACATCCCCTTCACAAATGCTTTACATATCAATCTCTGGCACCTAAGTATAAAACTTATGTATTAAATACTAACATGCATATTGACCCTACATCTTATCTTGAAGCAGCCAGCTCACCAGCTTGGCAAGAGGCCATGCAGACTGAGCTCGCTGCATTAGAAGCTAACCACACCTGGACTGTTATGCCTCTACCTGCAGGTAAGCACCCCATTGGATGCAAATGGGTGTACAAAGTTAAGCACAAATCTGATGGCTCCGTAGAGAGATATAAAGCAAGGCTAGTTGCAAAGGGGTACACGCAACAATACGGGATAGACTATCAAGATACCTTTTCCCCCGTAGCAAAAATGACCACTGTCAGGGTGGTCTTGGCACTGGCAGCCAACATGGGCTGGCATTTGCAACAATTGGATATAAACAACGCCTTTCTACATGGAGATCTCCATGAGGAGATATACATGGTGCCACCACCAGGGCTTTCACCTCCACAGTCCAATATGGTATGCAAGCTCCAGAAATCTTTGTATGGACTGAAGCAAGCTAGTAGGGAGTGGAACGCTAAGCTCACGAAATTTCTATTACAGGAGGGTTTTGTGCAATCCAAGAATGATTACACATTATTCCTCAAACATACTCCAGGCTACTTGCTTATTCTTCTAGTGTACGTGGATGACATAATCTTGGTTTGCTCAAACATACAGGCTATTCATACCATCAAAGGGCAGCTTCACACAGCCTTTAAGATTAAGGATCTGGGTGACCTCCGTTACTTCTTGGGGATTGAAGTAGCTCGGTCACAGGGGGGGATCTTCATCAACCAGAGAAGATACACTCTGGAGCTACTAGAGACCACTGGGTTTCTAGATTCAAAACCTGCCAAGAGCCCTATGGATACGAGTCTGAAGTTAACACATGGGGACTCAGATTCGTTGGTTGAAGTAGGAAGTTACAGAAGTTTGGTTGGAAAACTGATTTATTTGACGATCACTAGACCTGACATTGCATTTCCTGTGCAACAGCTCAGCCAGTTCTTGGACTGCCCGACAATTAATCATATGAAGGCTGCGCACAGGTTGCTGAGATATCTGAAAGGGAGTGTGGGACGAGGGCTGATGTTTCCCACTGGTGGTCAGCTGAAATTGAAGGCGTTTGTTGACTCAGACTGGGCTGGTTGCTCTGAAACCAGAAGATCAGTAACGGGCTATTGCGTGTTCCTTGGAGATGCTTTAATATCGTGGAAAGCGAAGAAACAAACGACAGTATCGAAGTCATCAGCAGAGGCAGAATATAGAGCCATGGCTAGCCTGACATGCGAAGTTCAATGGCTGTTGTATTTGGCTGCAGACCTGAGGATTGATAGACAGACACCCGTGGAGGTATTTTGTGACAGCAAAAGTGCAATGCATATTGCCGAGAATCCAGTGTTCCATGAGCGTACGAAACACATCGAAATAGATTGCCACATCACTCGGGATAAAGTACAGGAAGGCGTCATCAAGCTGATGCCCGTTAGGACGGAATACCAATTGGCAGACGTGTTCACAATAGCCTTAGATGCAAGAAGATTGGAGATCATGATGAAGGCTTTTGGGATGTTCAACATTTACTCCAAGCAGAGCTTGAGGGGGGGTGTTGAAACTGGAGATGAACAGCACAGTGAAGGCACGCTGATGACACCGGGACATGGGTCGAACACCTCGAAGAAAGGGCTGTAGTGTGCAAGCGGGAAAATGGTTAAGGGTAGTAATGGTGTGATGTGAAAGACTGATGGATGCTCTAGAAGACGCAGCAGTTAAGGAGTGAAAGAAGCATCAGGGCTGATTGCAGCAAGCGAGCAAAGTTGCGAGCCAGAAACGCAAAGTGTGGCAGGTGCAAGAGGAAGGAAGCAGTGCGCGGGAAAATTTATAAACAAGGCGAAAAGACAAGAATATCCCTGGATGCTATGTTTAGTCTGTTATAACCGCTGTCCTCTATTGTAATTTCACACGCATGTATTCGTTGGAGCTATATAACCGTCTTCAACTGAGAACGAAATAATAATGAAAATATGATTTGTGTTTTTCAATCTTTGAGATCTCTCTCCCCGTTTTGATCTTGCAATTTGATCGTTTCATTTCGTCTTCTTTGATTTGTTGTCTGTTTGAGCCACATTTTTGCATCCACAACAATTTTCGCACTTATTAGCTATATTGTAGTGGCAGTTAAATAAGGGACATTCTTGCAATTTTGCCTTTCATTTGAACGATAAATAAACGTGGGCGGGCAGTTGGTTTGGTGCGATGAAACCACCCTACGGTCTAACTGTTTTTCTGCGTTGCAGTTTCTCTCCCCCTTCGGTTCCATTGCGAATTCTTCTTCCATTTTTTTACAAATTGACTATCTGCAATTTGTTCTTGATTAACATCAATTGATTTCGCATTTTTCACATAGTATCAAAGCGATTATGTGAATGAATTTCGGTTCGTTTACGGCTACCAACAACAATTCCCCTTCGTGCTCTAATTCTTCTTCCCATAGGATTGATCTTTCGGATGATCCTTATTACATTCATCCAAGTGGTGCTGGTACAGCCTCCCTTGGATGGCAAAAACTATCACAGTTGGTGCAGAGCGATTAGAAGAGCATTGGAAGCCAAGAATAAAATAGGTTTCATAGATGGAATGATTGTGAAGTCAGTAGATGGTGGACACAGATAAAATGACTGGATAAAAGCAAACAATATGGTGGCGTCTTGGTTAGTCAGTTCGTTGATTGGAAGCATTGCGTAGAGTGTGGTTTGGATAGATGTAGCTGCGGACATATGGAGTGCCCTTAAATTCAGGTATGGAAGTGCTGATTCTTTCAGGATTTCGGATTTGCAGGAGGAATTTTGTGTTGTGAAGCAAGGAACGAATTTGTGTTACAGAATACTACACAAAACTGAAAGGTATATGGGAGGAATTATCAGTTTTGAGGTCAATACCTAATTGTGTGTATAGGAAGTGTACTTGCAACCTTACTAGTCAGTTCAACAAGTTCTTGGAAGATGAGTGTGTCATAAAGTTTTTGAAGGGGTTTAATGATGATTTTGAGGCAGTTAAGTTACAGATTTTACTATCAACTCCCCTTCCTGAGTTGAAGGCTGCATTTGCTATGGCCATAAAGCTTGAAAGAAAACTCAATTATTCTGATGGATTAGGACAAATTTTAAACAATCCTAGTGCTATAATGAATGTTGATGTATCATCCAAGGGCAACGTCTCAAAGAATGTAGGCTATAGAAATGCTGGTTTCCAGAAGCAGGCTGGGAGAGGATTTAGAAAAGGAGGTGGAAGATCTGGTTCAAGAGGCAATAAGACTCCTTTTGGCACTTATTGTAACATGGTTAGGCACACTGTTGATAGGTGCTACAAGAAACATGGCTATCCTCAAGGCTTTAAACCAAAAAGCTAGGTAAATATGGTGAGTAGTGAGGCTGGTGCACATCAGATCAATAAAACTGTGAATGGTGGGAGATAGGAGGCAGTAAAGTTGATGATGTGCATTCACTAGAAGTGATCATATCAGGCATTCAACTGAGTCAGGGGCTCACTCAGAGACAGTTTGTACAGTTGATGAAGATGTTGCAGGACAAGGATGTGGAAGGAAATGGAATAGGTGCTGAAGGAGCTGTCCTAAACACTTCTCAATATGCCATAATGTTTGCGCGAAAGGCTACTGCTGAGCATAAACTGCTTAGGTAAAATATGTAAATCAAATTTAAACATTTGGATTCTGGACTCTGGAGCAAGTGATCATGTGTGTTCCTTCCTTAGTTTGTTTGACTCATACCGTCCAATTGATTCCTTAAACATCAAGCTTCCTGACCAAACTCATGCTGTAGCCACTCACTTTGGCACAATCACTGTCACCCCTCAGCTAGCTTTGTGCAATGTTCTTTTTGTTCCCTTTTTTGCCTTTAACCTGATGTCCTTGAGTAAACTCACAGAATCAAAAGAACTAGCAGTTATGTTTCACTCCAAATTCTGTTTGATCCAGGAACTAAAGAACAAGAGGATGATTGGTTTAGCTGAGGCTAAACAAGGCCTTTATTACCTCCATGGAACAATAAAGAAACCAACCAGTTCTCACCAATCCTTTTCTACTCTAGTTGTCCATAACACTTCTTCTACATCTAATTCTCTCCTATGGAATTCAAGACTGGGCCATATGTCTTTGCCCATCAAAGAGATTCAGAAGCATGAACCCTTGGTGAAGGCCCTAGATGAACAGAAAAAGTGTACAATATGTCCACTAGTTAAACATAAACGTCTTCCATTCCCAGTTTCCTTGTCTATATCTGATGCTCATTTCTCTCTTGTATACATGGACATATGGGGGCCATATAAATACCCCATAATGTATAATCAAAGATATTTCTTGACTGTGGTTGATGACTATAGCAGGTTCTGTTGGCTTTACCTATTGAAATCTAAATCAAAAGCTAGGCCTGTTATGCATAGCTTCTATCAGTTTGCATCTGTTCAATTCAATGCCAAAATTAAAACCATAAGAACATACGACGGACAAGAATTTAATGACTTGCAATTCTATGCCTCTCATGGAATCATTCATCAAAAGAGCTGTGTAAACACTCCTCAACAAAATGGGCTAGTTGAAAGAAAACACCAACATTTACTCACTGTAGCAAGGCCCTTAGATTTGAATCCAGCTTGCCATCTGCCTATTGGGGGTTTTGTGTACAACACTCTGCCTATCTCATAAATATCACACCTACTCCAGTCCTGAGTAATCTCACACCTTACCAGCTTCTATACAATTATGAACCTTTATACTCTAACCTTAAAATATTTGGTTGCCTTGCTTTTGGCAGCAACACTTAGCATAATAAAGAAAAATTTGCACCCATAGCAAAAAATATGTCTGTCCTTAGGCCTATCACATACTTCAAAGGGGTGTATTCTACAAGATCTTGAAACAAGAGACATATTTGTGTCCAGAGATGTCTCCTTTCATGAGTCTGTTTTTCCATATGCTACACTGAACTCCTCCTCTACTCATTCTTCAGATATTGTCAGGGCTATTTCAAGTCCAGTAGATTCAATATATGTTCCCTTCATGACCAACAACACCTCTAATAATATGGAATCCTTACCCAGCACTTCAGATCAAGATGTCTTGACTCCCTCTCATCACTCTTCCTCTTCAGAATCCTCAATCCAGCTAGACACAAACACTCGGTCTCCAAGAGTACTACCTCAAGGAATGTCTGACTTTCCTTCTGGTAATATTGTTATTGACCTACCCATTGAGTCAGTGCCTCAAAGTAACCCTAATGCAGATCCATCCATGGTCCCAATGAATGAACACAATCAGTCACCCATGCCTACCAGAAATAAACATGTCCTACTTACCTTAAGGATTACTACTGTAATCAGATACATATCTCACCTTATGCACTTCATCGTTTTATGTCATATGATTCATTTTCTCCTCAGTTATGCAAAGAAAATCAGCTCTCCTTCCTAGCAGGAGGCAATGAGCAGTGAGTTAGCAGCTCTGAAGGCACATAATACTTGGAGCATTGTCACCTTGCCAGCTAACAGGTCACTCATTGGTTGTAAATGGGTTTACAAGGTAAAACTCAAACCAGATGGATAGGTGGAGAGGTACAAAGTAAGGTTAGTGGCAAGGCGGTATACACAACAATATGGAGTAGACTACCAAGACACCTTCTCACCTGTGGCTAAGATGACAACGGTGAAAGTGATTTTAGCATTGACAGCTAGAAATACTTGGTACATACATCGATTGGATGTAAATAATGCATTCCTTCATGGTGATTTGCATGAAGATATATATATGACACCTCCTACAGGAATAAATTTACCAAAATCAGGGTTGGTTTGCAAGCTGCAGCAGTCCCTTTATGGACTTAAGCAAGCAAGTAGGGAATGGAACTCCACCCTCACCAGGTTCTTGCTCAGTCAAGGTTTTGTGCAGTCTAAGTGTGACTACATGCTATTTCTAAAACGGACTGGGTATTCACGATCATGTTTACTTGTGTATGTTGATGATATCATTGTCAATGAGGGGGCAATTCAGAATATCAAGGATGCATTACATCAGCAGTTTAAGATAAAAGACTTAGGCAGCCTCAGATTCTTCATGGGAATTGAAGTGGCTCAGTCCAAGAAGGGCATATACATTAATCTGAGGAAGTATACAGTTGAGTTGTTAGAGGAAACATGATTCATGGATGCAAAACCTGCAAAAAGTCCTATGGAGTGTCATGCCAAGTTAAACAAGGATGACTCAGCACTTTTATCAGATATTTCTCAGTACAGAAGGTTGATAGAGAAGCTTATTTACCTGACTATAACTAGGCCAGATATAGCTTATTATGTTCAGCAATTAAGCCAATTCTTAGACTGCTCACAGAGTGCTGAGGTATGTGAAGGGGACTATTGGGCAAGGCTTAATATTTCCTAGAGGTGGTAAGTTCAGGTTGAAAGGATTTGTGAATGCAGATTGGGGTGGTTGTGCTGACACCAGAAGATCCATCACAGGTTATGCAGTGTTCCTAGGGGATGCCTTAGTTTCTTGGAAGGCCAAGAAGCAAACCATTGTCTCAAGATCATCAGCAAAGGCTGGATACAGGACAATGGCGCTGGTGGCTTGTGAAGTTCAGTGGTTGTTATATTTGTTGAAGGATTTAGGAGTTACAGATCAAAAACCTGTTGAGCTGTTTTGGATTTGTAAAAGTGCAATATATATTGCTAAGAATCATGTGTTTCACGAGAGGACGAAGCATATTGAGATTGATTGCCATGTAGTGCGGGATAAAGTGCAGGAAGGAGTATTGAAATCGATGCCAGTTAGAACTGAATTCCAGTTAGCAGATTTGTTCACGAAGGCACTGGACACACGAAGGTTTAATCAATTGTCAGTAGCATTAGGATTACAGAATCTTTATTCCAAGCACAGCATGAAGGGGGGTGTTGAAGATGTTAGCAGTCAGATGGTGGATGTCAATGAAGGGCCAGCAGTGCACATAGGGTGATCATGTAGGAGAGACAGATGTTTGTGCTGAGCTGATGGAATAAGCTTCACATATGGATGTTAAATGCCCAAGAGGCGATGTAGCTGAGAGCTTGGGAATGCTTTTGAAGGAAGTCACATGAACCAGTTGAAGGGTAGGAAAGTGTTCGATGAAATGGAGAGGATTCAGTTGAAGTAGGAAGAAGAAGAGTAATGGAGAAATGTATGTTTTTTTCCTTATTAGCCATATTGTAGTGGCAGTTAAATGAGAGACATTCTTGTAATTTTGCCTTTCATTTGAACGTTCAATAAACGCAGGCAGGCAGTTGGTTTGGTGCTATGAAACCACCCTACGTTGTAACCGTTTTTCTGCGTTGCAGTTTCTCTCCCCCTTTGGTTCCATTGCGAATTCTTCTTCCATTGCTTTACAGATTGACTATCTGCAATCTGTTCTTGATTAACATCAATTGATTTCGCATTTTTCACAGAAAATGCTAAGACAAGTATAATTTTAAATTTGACGGGTTCATAAATTGATTTATTAAATTTTTTTGTTAGAATGCTAATATTAACCAGAGAAATCAAAAAATCAAGAGGACGCGACCCATACAATAGCCTTATTTTTAGGTCCACATACCGACGTATATGTTCTATTTAGTAATGTATATCAATCTTAAACCATATGAGCAGCGCCTATGTCTAAGATATGTGGGTACAGCTTATACATCACTCTATATACATGAATGCATATTTTATGTGCTACATCCCTGAATAGAAATGCTTCTCCTTCAAAAATATATCTGTTCCGATCTTGCCGAATAAAAATACCATCGTAGCCAAGACTATTTTCACTGCCTTGGCTTTTAGCACTTTCTCTTTGAGTCTTCTCGATTCCCATGTCAATATCCTGGTTATAGAGTGGAATCTCCGCAGGAGTGCCACCAATGATCAGATAGTGAGCCAACGTTTTATTAAATTACACACGCATGTACTGTAAATACCTACAGAAACATAGTACATATATATTCTTAATTAAAATACAAAAAAAAAAAAGTTTAACATGGCAAAATATTAAAGATGAGCCCTGAAGAAGTTACGATATGATGAATTTTTGAAACTCATGTGTACAAAACTTTGTGCTTGACAAGCACCAATAAATCAAGACCCAACATCGTGACTAATTAGAGCATCATAACTTTTGGGGCAACCATTTTTGCTTTTCTTTTCAAACACTTTTACTTGACAAAACCACAACATTTTTCTTGCTTTCTTTGAATTTAAAAGGCCCAATCATTGTGATTTCTTGATTCGGAATTGTTCTTAGCCTGCACATAAAAATTTTGCTTACTGATACAAAACGAAATCTGGTAGGAAGAGTAGACTGGATTACTAATAAACATTTAATGGCTGATTTCTCAATTCACAATTCTTATAGTAATTATAAATACAGCTGGTGACCGATACCCTTAATCTTCTTATGGTTATCATACACCATCTGACAAACGGCCTGCAACAATATCCATCACTCTTTGGATTACATCTACATGAATTTAAATATCATTCAAGTTTATAATGTTTCCTACGAAAACCCTTTTTCCTGATTTTATGGATTGGCTTTATTTTTGACAATACTGTCTGTTTCAGTTGTAGGATTTTGTCTCGTACGCTGCTGTTAGATGCAGTGGTATCTATGAATGTCTCATAGGCTTGATTATTGTTTAAAATAACTTACATTACCTAATAGTACAGGTAGGTTGACATGTCGACCTACAATTAGGGCTATTGTATGGGATATATCTTTTTCATATTTTCATATTCGGATAATACAAATTTGCATTTCACCACAAATCATGCGACACTTCAAACCGATTCTAGAGTCAAACTTGAAAAGACATCGAAAAGTAGTTTTCAAGCTAAAAGATGCAACGAACAAGACGACATCGGAAAGACTATTGTAAAAACTAAGAACACGAAGTTTTGGTGGCTCAAACCTTTTTTGTTTCCATTCATTATTTGTCTATTTATAACAATACAAATCATATCACGCATTTTGCGTCAATTTAAAGAAAAAGATCATCTACACATTTAGTACAAATGCTATCATATATCTATATTCATGTACAAGATATGCTTTGGGATATACTCAATAAATGAGAAATATCTGATTAGTCTAGATATATACAATCATATCTAATCTTCCGGAATTAACTCCACAGTTATCTCTATTCTGCAAGTCAGCTCTGCAGGTCCGCTCTGCAGGTCGGCAACTTAACAATGACCAGCGTCTGCTCTGCTCGGCCTCAGCTAGCGTCTGCTCGTTAACACCCCCCCTCAAGTTGACGCGTGGAGGTCAGCGACGCCAAACTTGGACAACAAAAACCGAAACTCACGAGTACCAAGAGCTTTTGTAAGAATGTCAGCAAGCTGATGTGTAGTGGAAACATGTAAAAGACGGATCAGTCCATCGAGTACAGCATCCCGGAGGAAATGACAGTCAACCTCAATGTGTTTAGTGCGTTCATGAGCAACAGGATTATGTGCAAGATGCAAGGCAGACTGACTATCTGTGTTAAGGGTAATAGGAGCGGAGTGTGAAATGCCAAGAAACTGAAGAAGGCCTAGCAGCTACTTGAGCTCACAGGTAGTGTACGCCATGGCACGATATTCTGCCTCTGCAGAGAAACAAGAAACGGTATGTTGCTTTTTAGTCTTCCACGATATTGGAGCTGCGCCGAGCTGTACGAAATGGGAAGAAAGAGATCGATGAGTAAGCGGACAACTTGCCCGATCTAAATCACAGTAGGCAGTTAATGGAAGATCATTGGTAGTCGGAAATAGAAGTCCTTGTCCTGGGTTGCTTTTGAGATACCGGACAACACGTAAAGCGGCATGCCAGTAATCAAGCCGAGGTGATTGCATAAACTGTGCCAATGTGTGAACAACATAAGAGAACTCTGGTCTAGTGACAGATAAATAGATCAGGCGACCAACTAGACGTCGATAAGGGAGTGGATCTTCTAGAAGAGAGCTTGTAGACTGGGCCAACTGATGCTGTTGTTCCAAGCCGCAATCAGTAATAATGTCAAGGGCATACTTACGCTGAGACATGACGATGCCAGCATCAGTTCGAGCAACCTCCAGGCCCAGAAAATATTTCAAGGGACCAAGATCTTTCATATGAAAGCAGGTACTGAGATATGTCTTAACAATCTCCAACTCCTCAGAATCATTTCCCACAAGTATAAGGTCATCAACATAGATCAAGAGATATATATGTATACGATCACGAGCATAGCTGAACAAAGAGTAATCCGAGTTTGACTGGACAAAACCATAAGAATGCAGAGCAGAGGACAGTTTCGCAAACCAGCACCGAGGTGCCTGCTTAAGACCATATAAGGATTTACGCAGACGACAGACAGTTCGTGGTGAGGCGGTAGAGAATCCAGGAGGTAGTTTCATGTAGACTTCATCGTCAAGATCACCGTGAAGAAATGCATTTCGGAAATCTATTTGACAAGTAAGGAACTGGCGGGCAGCTACTAGAGCCAGAAGTACGCGAATCATAACCATCTTCGCGGTGGGAGCAAAATTCTTGGTGTAGTCGATGCCTTCGATCTGACGATTCCCATGCACAACCAATCGAGCTTTGTAACGCTCGATACTTCCATCCGAGTTGTGTTTTACCTTATATACCTATTTGCATCCAATAGCACGTTTTCCAGGGGGCAACTCTTCTAAAGTCCAGGTCTGATTTTCCTCAAGATCCTACAGCTCTTCACGCATGACCGACCTCCAGTTCATATCGCTCGCGGCTTGAGAGTAGGAATCTGGTTCTATGTTGGAAGTGATAGCCAAAAAGAAAGCATGATGGACAACAGAAAACCGATGATTACTAAGAAAATTGTTGATAGAGTAGGGAGTACCTGAAAAAACAGTCAAAGTGGATGATGTGGGCGAAGGGCTAGTCTGAACTGCATTTAATTCGTAATCAGCTAGTCTTGCAGGAAGTTGCTGTATTCGTCGTCCTCTACCGAGCTGAGGTGATTGTTCTAGTGTAATCAGTTCCGATGCAGTGATCAGCTCTGCATTGTCGAGGTCAAGGGTTGAGGTCTGCTCACTCGTCCTAACCTCTGGTGTTTAAGCTTGAGTTGATAGATCTGGCTGAGGTGGGAGCGTTGGGTCGGGTGAGTTCAGCCCAGGATTAAACGAAAGAGTATTAGACAGTGACAAGGGTGTCTCAAGAACGGAAGAGCTATTGAGTAAGGGTGCGGATGATGGGTTGGAGACAAAAGAGGAGCTACCGACAAAAGGAAATGTGGTCTCAACAAAAGTGATGTTCCACGAGACCAAGAATTCAGAAGTTTCTAGATCGTGCACAGTCCATTCTTTCTTTCCAGAGGGGTATCTGATCATGATGCATTTCCTACTACATGGCCCAAACTTGTCGCCACCCATTGATCATTGTGAACATAACACAAACTACCAAATACTCAAAGATGATCATAATTAGGAGTTCGACCAAATAGTAATTCATATGGTGTCTTTCCTCCGAGTAAGAGAGAGGGAGTGCGATTTATGAGATAGACTGCAGTCAAGACACATTCCCCCCCCCCAGAAAGTCAATAGAAGATTAGCTTGGAAACGAAGTGCTCTGGCTACGTTGAGAATGTGTCGATGTTTTCTTCTACATTCCTATTTTGTTGGGGTGTGTATCGAATGGAGGTATGGTGTATTACTCCTTGGTCAGCAAAGAAAGGAGTAAGTGGTGAGAATTCTGTACCATTGTCAGTTCTGAAAATTTTAATCTTTCAAAAAGATTTAGTATCAACCATGGCAAAGAATTGTTTTACCAATGTTGGTACCCGGTCTTTAGTTTTCAATAAGTACACCCACACTGCCCTAGAATGATCATCTGCAAAAGTCGAGAAGTAAGAGGCGCCACACATAGTCTGTTGTCGGTAAGGACCCCATACATCACAATGTACTAAATCAAAACAATTTTTGGTAAGTGTATTGCTTAAAGAGAAAGGTTCTTTGGTCTGTTTTGCACGAAGGCAGATCTCACAACAAGATATGTTAGTGTCATCTAAGGATGTGACTATACCCTGCACTAAACGCAAAACTTTATTGGAAGGATGTCCTAGCCGATTGTACCACAAAGAGATGTCGGCTTGTTTCCCTACAGCATGCGTCCGCACAGAGTCTGCCTTTTTGAATATATATAGCCCTTCGAACACATCACCCGCTCCAATCTGAGTCTTGGTATTCCGGTCCTGTATCACGCAACCTTCGTTAGTAAATCTAATCAAATAATCTTGATTATGTAACAACTGTGAGACTGATAATAAGTTACAGGTCAAGTTTGGGACAAAGAACACTCTATCCAGGGTCAGCTCTGCAAGCTGACCCTTATTGCTGCGCTTGGGTCATCGCGCCATTTAGGAGGCGAATGTTGCATGACGGAATCGGATTACAATTATATAACAAGTCTAAATTACCCGTCATATTATTGGAGGCTCGTAAGTCTATAATCCAAAAGGAGTCAGGAAACTTACCACTCAGTCGTTCAGAAGTTGTCTGCTTACGTGTACTCAGAGCTCGGCTTCGGAAAGTCTGTCCAGAATCTTTTCACTCCCAGGTACATCAGCCGACGTGGAGGTTGCTTTTGTCGAAACAGATGCCACATGTGCGGCACTTCCTGCAACCTTGGGTTTCGAGAGTGTTATAGGTCCGGATTCTTTAGTCTTAAGCTGACCTTTGGGTTGGTCACCCCACCAATCAGAATATCCAATAATTTGAAAGCATCCACTAGCCTCGTGTCCCTTCCTTCGGCAATGTGTGCACACCACCGCAGATCTGGAGTTCCTCTTGTCAGCCCCAGTCTTTCCTGACACCGTCACAGCAAAGACCGAGGTCTCACGCTTCTCTTCTGCAAGCGCAATTGTCCCCAGGATTTCCTCTTGAACCACCATGTGCTAAACTCTGTTCAAGGTGGGAAGAGGTTCCTGATTGAGAATGGACGATCTCACCGTCCTAAACGTCTGTTCATCAAGTCCCATGAGGAACTGATGAACTCGGTCAGCTTCTTTGCAACGACTGAGCATTTGTCGCAAATCACATTTGCAGCCGGTACAGGAGCACATCGGGATGTATCATAATCCTTCAATTCATCCCAGAATTTCTTTAATCTGCCATAATAAGTCATGACAGAGTCTCCACTTTGTTTGCAGTTTGCGAGTGCTTTCTTCAAGTGCTGCACTCGCGGAGCATTCATAACAGCAAATGCCTACTTAATGTCTTCCCAAAGTTCCTTGGCGTTCTCAGAGTATGAAATCGTAGAACGCAGTCTAGGCTCAATTGTGTTCAAAATCCATGCCACAATCATTGAGTTGATGGGCTCCCAGTCAGACATATCAGGAGATCCATCAGCAGGCTGAGATATGGTTCCATCAAGGAATCCATACTTTCGTCGGGCGAGCAGAGAACCACGAATGGCCCTTGCCTATTCCTCATAGTTTGATCCTGTGAGTTGCACAGGCGTGATAAGCAACCTAGGATGATCACCTAAGTGAAGATCATAAGGAGATATGATTTTTCTGTGAGAGGATTCTATCGCCATGGTTTGAGAAGAAGAAGAAGAGGGTTCAGATGCCATGGCTGACGAGGAGGATTACTGACAGAGATAGATCAGAAATTCCCGAACCTGGCTCTGATACCATGTAAAAACTAAGAACACGAAGTTTTGGTGGCTCAAACCTCTGCTGTTCTATTCATTATTTGTCTATTTATAACAATACAAATCATATCACGCATCTTGCGTCAATGCAAAGAAAAAGATCATCTACACGATTAGTACAAATCCTATCATATCTCTGTATTCATGTACAAGATATACTACGGGATATACTCAATAAATGAGAAATATCTGATTAGTCTAGATATATACAATCATATCTAATCTTCCGGAATTGACTCTACAGTTATCTCTATTCTGCAAGTCGTCTCTGCAGGTCGTCTCTGCAGGTCGGCAACTTAACAATGACCAGCGTCTGCTATGCTCGGCCTCAGCCAGCGTCTGCTCTGCTCGGCCTCGGCCAGCATCTGCCTGTTAACAACTCTACATCTGTATGAATTTTTTTTTCATATTGGCGTTGTATTTTATGTTCGAAATTGTTTAACCTACAAAATTGAAGCTTTACCAAAACAACGTTAAACGCCTTGTATGTTCTTCAATGTACGTATTTTGATATTTATTTTCGGGTAACTTGCCAATACTGGACCTATTAATTGGCATCATAGCCAAACAATAATACTTTTGGTATAGATATTGGCTTGTGTTCAGTATTTTCATGAATACTATTTACCAGCCTCTCATTTTTTCTAGACCCCAGCAATAGTTTTTGTTGTTGTTAGAATATACTGGGTATTGATGATGTCTGAATTGATCACCAAGTAATCGTTTGATGTGGTGCCGTTAGAACTCCGTCAATTGTCTGTAGCAAGGGAACTGCTAACCTACACAAAGAGAAAAGGTCAGAGGACCCGGGATTTACGGCCCCGGGTAATACCCTCCGACGCTCAAGTCAGTCTGGGCCATTTTTGTAGAGAGGTTTATATATGAATGAAGGTTTTTAGGAACTGAGATGTTCTCGTAAAACCTGTGTTTTCACTGTGGGGAAGATGAGTAATTTCTGTGGATTTGTTGTTACTTGTCCTCTCTCTCCTGCTGTTCAGCCTTTTTTATATGGTGGCTTGGGCCAATGCATGGGCAGAGCTTTGATATTGTGACAGGCAAGGAGGTTAGTCGGATGACACTTGCTCCTGCATGCTCGCCACGTGACTCGGTGCTGAGCTGAATAAGCTGGTTTGGGACATCTGGCTGGGAGTTTTGCCCGGTAGAATTACCTGGGGTAAACTCCTAGAACCGAGATGAAGTCTTCTAGAAGCGCTTTAGAGTGCCCGAGATGGCTGATGGTGTGGGACCAACATGCCGAGATGAAAGTGGCCGACTCCAAGGAGCAATGAGAGGCCTTTCGTGATGCTCGTGACTGATGCCAGTAAGAGTGGTATGAGACCAATGAATAGACCAGATCTTTGGCCGAGTTCAACTCTTTGGCCGAGATAGGACTGCGGGCCGAGATGAGACCCTGGAACCAAAGATGATTTAGGCCTTTTAACCGAGGTAAATTCCTTAACCCCTTGAGGGTACTGAGATTGTTTGGCCGAGATGACCATAAAGTCAAACGGGCGTGATGATGATGGGGCCCTATGGCCGAGATGGGTTGCCTGGTCATCCTCCGGGCCGACCCGCCATACTTCGCCATTTCTTACACTCTACCTAAGTGTTGACCGTTATTGACTAACGGGAGAAACTTTTTGGCTCATCAATTGCCCCCCAGATTAGTCTGGCCGAGATGAGCTAAAAGGGCAGGCTAATCTGCTCAGATCTTTCTCGGGTTGTCTTTTCCTCGATGACGTGTCAAGACTTAATTAGGCCGCTTGACGTATTTATTAGGAGCACAATGTACGATGCATTAATGGTATCCTTTGGCCGAGACGATCAATCAGTTCTGACTAGATTCCTTGTCACGCCGTCTATTCTGGCACGTGTCTGGTTCTGATTGGTTCGGCCTGCGCATTTACTGTTTGCGCAGAACACGAAGTGTCAATTGAGCAGCTTTTTACACTCCGTCGTTTCGTGGGCCGACAGCCATTTACTTCAGGCGACGCTTGGGTTGCCGAGATGATGCCCTATAAATAGGTCTTCTGCAGGTTATTTCCATTCTTTATTTGCTCTCACTCTTTCACTCCGGCCCTCTGCTTTCTTCTCCGGCAAGCTTTTCTCTTCAAATTTTCTGTAAGTTCTCCCTTTATCTTCATAATGTCCTCCTCCTCCCATGATTCTCAAAACCTTTCTGAGGGTGGCTCTTACGCCGCCGGGAGCGGAGAAGCTATTGCTTCTCCGTTACCGTCCGGCAGGTCTTCCTCCGACGATGATCTGCCTATCGGTAACCTGGTCCAATCCATTGGGGATTCTGCCCAACCCAGCAGAGCCCTGACCGTAATTAGTTCTTCGCCGGAGCCAGTGAGGATGGCTCCTGCTCCGGCGCCTGCAGATCCTCAGGCCCTCGAGGGAGGACCTTCTCATTTTCCCGTAAGAGGTCGGCCAACTCCTATGGTTCAGGAGACTACCTCTAGTCTGACCGAGGCCGACCTGGGTAGGATTTGTAAATATTACAAAGTAGATAGAAATCGTTTTCAACCCCTTCTTCCCTTGCCGGATCAGACCGCTTGTGATCCCCCTAGGGGTTACGAGGCAATCTATGAGGACTATTTCAAGTCCGGCTTTAGTCTTCCTGTTCCTGAGCCCGTTATTCGTATTATGCGAGCTTACGGGCTCAGACTTCCTCAAATTCAGCCGAATGGCCTCAAACTCATTCTTTGTTATATTCTTCTCCTCCGTCTTATTGAATTTCCTTTCAATACCACTATTTTTCGAGCCCTTTTTGCATGCCGGACTTCACATAGTTGGTATTATTTCAGCAAGCGTAGGTCTAGTACTGATTTTCCTTTTGCCATCAACATTCCTTCCTCTAATAAAAGATGGAAGGAAAAATTCTTTTATATTCTAAGATCTGATCTGCCGAGTGAGACTACCTGGAAACGAGGCAGGGTCCATAACACATTGCCGAGCCAGGAGTACTGCGATGAAGCAGACAGAATTCGGTCAGCTCCAATTGTCATCGATTGGCACAAAGTTGACTACGATGTTTGGATGGCTGCTGACGTAAACCACTCTGCAATTGGTGAGGGCTATCGAGCCCTTTCTCCAGATCAGCTAACCATCCTTCGAGGTGGTCACTATAGACTTTGAATTTTCAATGTTCTTGATTTGTTGTTAACATCTAACTGTTTTAACTCTGAATGCAGGTGCCATGTCTGGATCCCTGAGCCGTGCTGAGATAATGTCCGAGAATCAGGCCAGGAAAAGGCTTCGAAGGGAAAGGAGGTTAGCAGCTTTGAGTTCTGGAGGGGCTTCTACTTCGGCGGTGCCCCCAACCCCTAGGGTTGCTGTTGCTGAGCCTGAAATGGCGGAGCCTGAGCCAGGTAAAACCTCTTCCTTGAATGTAGGAATTTTCTTAAGTGTTTTAACACTTGTTTGGGTTTTAACTTGTTTTTTCTTCGTTGCAGCTCTGCCAATTACAATTGCTGACGATGAGCCTGTGGCTGTGGCTCAGCCCTTGGCTCCAGTTAATTCTGAAATGTCAGAAGATGCTGGTGAAGGCTCCAGCCTCCGCCCCCGGAAGAGGCAGCGGGGTGAAGGCTCCAGTAGTCGTGATCCGGGACCATCTCAGCCCCCGGAGATGATCGTTGCTGACCCGGTTGAGGATATCTTGCCTCAGCCGGGTAATATTCAAGACCCAATCTTGATTGGGTTTTCTGAGGTAGATTCTGCTGAGAACCCTGCCGTGGCCGAAAGGCTTAATAGGGCAGCAATTCTACCTCGGGATCTTCAGAGGTTCAGGGCAACGGACTTCGCGGCCCTGACCAATGCTTATATGTCCAACCTTGCTCTGGTAAGTAAATTTTCTGTTGAGCACTCTACTTATTTTGTTGGTGGACTTCCTTTTACTGTTATCTTTTCGTATAGATCAGAGGCCAGGGGATGGAAGTGGTGACCCGCTGTAGGAATTTTCTTGGGGAGCTTGAGACCACTCGGAAGCAACTGGAAGAATCTGAAAAGAGGAGGGCCGAGCTAACCCAAAAGGTCACTGACCTAGAAGCGGGGAATACCAAACTTCAACAGAAGGCTGAGGATGCTGAGACGAGGTTGGCCACCTCCAACTCTAAGGTTGATGAGTTGGAGAATAAGGTGGCTGACCTGGAGCTGACCTCCACTCAGTCTGTTACGGAAGTTGAATTTTTGAAGAAGAATATGGCTGAGATGGCGCAGAAGCTTGAATCAGAGCAAAAGATGAACAACCTGCTGCGCCAAAACTTGATCGATGCTGAGATCAAAGCAATTCAAGACTTCAGAAAATCCAGCTTTTTTGAAGAAAACTTGCTTCTGATTCAAGGCTCGGCCATGGAGGTCGGCCAAAGGAATGCCATTGAAGCCTGTGCCCAAGTTCACCCAGATTTGAACAGAGAGGACCGCCGTATAGCCGAACTCTACAATCCTCAAGCAGCTCAAGATTTTGAAGAGTTGTTCCAGAAGTTTGTTGATGGAGCTGACTTGAGAGATGAAGATAAGGACGAATAGGCTTTAGGGTTCTTCTTTGTTTTAACCTTTTTAGGCCAGGCATGAATGTATATTCCAGTGCTCATATTAATGAAAAAATCTTCAACTTTCGGGCTCAGTTATCTTCTTTATCTTTAATGTCTTTACCAAATTTATTCTTCGGCGCCATCGATGCTAACTCTTTAGGTTAGTCTTGACAAATTTGGTAAACTTTATTATGAAATAAACTGAGCCTTCAAGTTAAAATGAACCTGTTGTCTGAGCTGAGCCAAAGTCTCTGATGGCATCCAAGTCCCTATTTTGATTGTATTCTCTGGCCGACCTGAATCTAAGATGAACTCCTGAACCGCGTCATCGGTTTGTAAACATTCGTCTGTTGGGGGAATGAGATCATCCAGAACAACTTGCTGGACGATCCCACTCCCTTGGGTGGCCACTGCGTAACAATTCTGAGCAATAGGGATATCTCCCTGCAAAGTTACTACTCCGCCTGGGGTAGGAAACTTCATGCTAACATGTAAGGGTGATATTATAGCTTCCAATGCCACCAACGCGGGTCGGCCTAACAGAATATTGTAAGCCGACCTCTCCTTAACCACCACGAAGTCCATCCACAAGCATCGGTAAGCAGGGGGTTTGCCAAAACTGACGCTGAGAGTAATCAGGCCAGCTGGCCGAACAGGCATGCCGGTGAATCCATACAAAGGAGAGGCTACTGGGGTCATTTGTGAGTCCGCCAGACCCAATTGCTTGTATACATGATAATACATTATGTTCACGGCACTCCCAGTATCCACATATACCCTACGTACCTCTACAATTCTATCCGGCGCCATATGAATGCATAATCCAATGACTAATCCCGTGTTATTAGAATCAAGCGGGACTAAATCCTCTGGTCCATATATCAACTCTCGAGTCAACCTCCGTTTTTTCGGGGAAGGCCCAGTGGACGTACCTGACGAGCTGGGACCGCCGGGATTTGGCTGGGACGGGCCACCCGAGATGGTGTAGATTATGGAATTGATTTGTGGCTGAACTGCAGCCTCTTGCTGATCTCGATCCCCATCATCATCCGACCTGGGATGTGTTGGGGGTGCCTCAGGTCGGCACTTATCCTTCTGCTCATTCTTTCGGAAGTTTAGACGGTTATGAAGCCGAGAACGCGGATCATAGAATTGTTTTAAATGTCCCAATTCAATTAACTTCCGAATTGCTTGAGCTAATTGCCGACAATCTTCAGTGTCATGACCAACATCTCGGTGATATCGGCAATACAATTTCGGATCCCTCTTGTCCCTGGGTCCTGCCAAGGGCTTCGGGTCCGTTCTTAGGCCATCTCTTTCCATGACGGCCAAAATTCTATCTTTTGAAGCCAGAAGGGGTAATCCTTCTCGACCTCGCTTGCCTCGAGCACCAAGGCGATCAAACGCACTGCGCCGTTCGCGTTGGTCTTCAAGTCGAATTGCTCGGGAGCTGGGCCGAGCCTCCCGCCGAGTACTCTGCTCGGCTTCCTTTTTCAATCGATTTGCCTCCTCTCCTCGGGCAAACTGATGCGCCTTTTCCAGGCACTCTCTCAAAGTAGTAGGCCCCTCCTCGGCAAGCTGTGAAAAGAGGCGGCCTGCTCTGAGACCGTTAATAAATGCTGCGGCTTTCACTCCTTCATTTCGATCACTGACCTGCAGTGATTCATCAGAAAAACGCCGCATATACTTCAGTATTGACTCCTCCGCACCTTGCTTCAGGGTCATAAGGTGCGAAGAGTTCTTTATAAATGGCGCACTTGACACAAATTGAGACTTAAATTTTTGTGCCAGCTGTCTGAAGGAATCCACCGACTGGGGTGGAAGCTCTTGAAACCACCTTCTTGCCTTCCCCCGCAAGTACATGGGGAACGTCTTACAACAGAGTGGGTCCGGTGCATTTTTTAAGTTCATTGCCGTCTGGAACTGAAAGAGATGATCTGTTGGATCAGATGTGCCATCATATGTGTCCATCTTTGGCATCTTAAAACTATCCGGTGCTGAATACTCTGCGATATCCCAGGAAAATGGACTTTCCTGGACTACCCTCAAGTACTCCGGGTTAAGTTCTTCAGGTCGGCTCCTCGGCCTGCGAGGATCCGCTTCCTGTCGAACACTTTTAAATGATTTAGGCTTTATACCCAGGCGCTGCCTAGGCATGGGCACCGACTCTAGCGTAGTGGCTCTGTCTCCACTGCGCCTAGCGTCTGCCATAAACCCCTGGGGACGGTGAGAAGATTGCAACTGGGTCTTCTCCTTCGGATGAAAAGACGTAGAATCTTCCCCCATATCCCCCGTCTCGGGTCTCTTCCCTTTAAGCCGTTCCACCACAGCTTCGAATACATCCAAGTTTTCAGCCACATACTTCATGGCCTTATTTCTCTCATCCGCGGTTATACCCGGGACCTTCTTCCTTTCTGGCTCGGTCCTCCTGGAATCCTGTCTAGGATGAACTGAGCGGGCCTCTTTTCGTCGTTGATGATTAGAGGACTCTCCTAATCCCTCACGGGCGTCTTTACCCATTTGGGCTGACTTGTTTAAGTAGAACGGTACAGTTGATTAAAATTAAGTGACGGAGGTTCCGGCCCTCCTTCTAGCGCCAATATGATGATGACTGAATTGATCACCAAGTAATCGTTTGATGTGGTGCCGTTAGAACTCCGTCAATTTTCTGTAGCAAGGGAACTGCTAACCTACACAAAGAGAAAAGGTCAGAGGACCCGGGATTTACGGCCCCGGGTAATACCCTCCGACGCTCAAGTCAGTCTGGGCCATTTTTGTAGAGAGGTTTATATATGAATGAAGGTTTTTAGGAACTGAGATGTTCTCGTAAAACCTGTGTTTTCACTGTGGGGAAGATGAGTAATTTCTGTGGATTTGTTGTTACTTGTCCTCTCTCTCCTGCTGTTCAGCCTTTTTTATATGGTGGCTTGGGCCAATGCATGGGCAGAGCTTTGATATTGTGACAGGCAAGGAGGTTAGTCGGATGACACTTGCTCCTGCATGCTCGCCACGTGACTCGGTGCTGAGCTGAATAAGCTGGTTTGGGACATCTGGCTGGGAGTTTTGCCCGGTAGAATTACCTGGGGTAAACTCCTAGAACCGAGATGAAGTCTTCTAGAAGCGCTTTAGAGTGCCCGAGATGGCTGATGGTGTGGGACCAACATGCCGAGATGAAAGTGGCCGACTCCAAGGAGCAATGAGAGGCCTTTCGTGATGCTCGTGACTGATGCCAGTAAGAGTGGTATGAGACCAATGAATAGACCAGATCTTTGGCCGAGTTCAACTCTTTGGCCGAGATAGGACTGCGGGCCGAGATGAGACCCTGGAACCAAAGATGATTTAGGCCTTTTAACCGAGGTAAATTCCTTAACCCCTTGAGGGTACTGAGATTGTTTGGCCGAGATGACCATAAAGTCAAACGGGCGTGATGATGATGGGGCCCTATGGCCGAGATGGGTTGCCTGGTCATCCTCCGGGCCGACCCGCCATACTTCGCCATTTCTTACACTCTACCTAAGTGTTGACCGTTATTGACTAACGGGAGAAACTTTTTGGCTCATCAGGTATGATTGTTGTTGTATTTGATAGTGTTGAGTATTTTCAGCAAAGGATACCGGAAAAGGACAAAGTTCCACTGGAAAACCATCTCTTCGTGACGGTGACAATCATGCGTATTGGAAGGGCATCTTATGAACGGGAACCTGCAATAAAATCTTGATTCCTATCTAAATAATCCAAATTATCCATTAATATTTTTCTTTATTCAGATAACAACTATCTGAAGAAGGAAATTTCAAAAAACAAAAAATAAAAAGTAAAAAATAAAAGATACTATTTGAGAAGGAGGAAAGGTTCTCAATTTCAGTTGGCTAATAAGACGCAGGGTTGTTTGATTGTGTAATTTAATTTTTAACTATTCTTTAATGTTCTTTTGTTCCCTTTGTTCACATACTTATATTCCTTCTAGACAGTCTTGAATTATTATCTATTGTTCATGAACATATCATTGAACATTTCAAGTTGTTAACAATGGACCCCCGTTGAGTTCAGCAAACCTAAAATCAATAAAATTGAAGGGATGATATTTTTACACTTTGTGTTTTAATTAACAAATAATATAATATATAACACTACGTAGTGTCTAAAAAAATTACTGTTTCAGAGATAAATCTTATAAATGACGTGAAAAAGAAAAACAAATCTCATGCCATTTTTACTATTTTAGCTCATTGGACTCGCTCATCAACCAATAAATTTTATTAACAAATAATCGCCCCTTGTGATGTTTATTGTTGATCTTATGCCACGTAGGATGAACCTTCCTTCCTCTAGTGCAACGCTAAAAGCATATCTTTGTTTCTGACCTGAAACTTAATGTGCATCGGTAGTGTTATGATATTTCAGTGATTTGTGCGTTATCAAAAGAATTAATATAATTATGGAAAATAAAGATAAATCAGAAATTTTTAACGTAGTTTGATAACATGCAAAAAAAAATTATTTTTGAGCCATAAATATTTGAGCATGACAACACTTTTCACTTTCTTTAGATTTCTACATCTAATCTATTCTCTTCCAACTATGCATAAACATCAAGTGACGAAACAGCGGATGGATGTTCTTGGAGTCTATAGACAAAGATAAGCCATCTTCACGGACGAGCCAAATGCAAGCGTTGGGAACAATTCCACAAAGTATCCCAATCGAGTTTGAAAGTACACCAAAGACGTTTTCCTTTGATTTCCTATAAAAATGACACCAAAACAATGTTTTGCGAAAGAACATGGTGTAGCGTCCGCCTCTCGAGCCCTAGCTTCGGGAACAGTGCATCCGCCATAGTTTGTTACGAGAACTACAAGGCGTCGTTCAAACTTCTTTACACGTCAAAAATGACGTAGAAATTTTTTTCGCGGAAACGATAATAAAAAATAAACATCTCAATTAAATTAAATCCAATAGGAGATGTTGAAATAAAGTATAAAGGTTGACGAGGCTCACTACGTCAAGTCATGATGAAATAGTCATCCAAACCCAAATTGAAGTCAAAATATGAATCTAAGTGGAGATCTAACGGACTATCCCTCTGAACATGCATCCGGTCAAAAGATCCTATCACTGGTTCGGCTCATTCTTCCCAGCTCGCATAATCGGCCTCATCCTTTATAAAGATGTACTCGTAGTCCTACTCACCTATGGAGGGAAGGTAGGGATGAGTCATATGAGTCACTCGTAGGTTACATGTATCTCCCAGAAAGGAACTTTCAGATAATGAGCCGGGTAAACAAATAAAACAGGTAAAGCAGTAATATATAAAGCAACAGATAAAATAAAGAAATAATACATACCTGACCCGATCTGTAACTCACATCCCTTACACTGAAATAACTCAATAGCAAGATCACCGATAATGACATCAATAACAAATCCAATGCGCAACTTCATGATGCATGCTCTTTTCATCACCGTGTTGCTCTTTCTTTTCTATAATATGCTATGCATGTCCCGGGTCCTATTAGGTGAAGGTGACCGTTATCACCATACACCCATCACACGCCTGGTCAGGACACACGTCCTGTAGGACCACACAACTCATAGGCCCAATGCAATGCTCGTGCCATGAATGCTTCACATTTTCACACCGTTCTTTTCATTTGCCTATGTTGCATGCTCCGTGCTATATTGCGTATTACCTATATTGCGTAATTACCCTATTTTGCGTGGGGTTCATTACTATATTTCATGTCTACCGTAGTTTATCTTTCTACTGTATTTTAAGTTTCTACAATTTATTTTATTTTTCTAGGCTTTCAAGCGCTTCCTTATTTTATTTAATTATTTTTATCTTTCCCTTTTCTTTTATATTAATTTATTTTAATTTATTTAGTGGGTTTCTTAAGTGACTTTAATATTATATCAAGTAAATATATTTTATATTTTTTCCTTCCTTTTTTCCTTTTTCGTGAATGACCTCAATTTATTTATTTATTTTTATTATTTTATTTTATTTTATTACTGAATTCTTAATTTTATTAATTATTAAATAATAACTATTTTAATTTATTCATTATTATTATTATAAATAACAAAAACAATTTAGGGCCCCTTATTTTCTTTTTCTCCTGGCCCTTTTTCTCTTTAGTCTCGCCCGCTTGAATAACCTGCGTCCCGCCAACAGTTTCCTTTTTTTATCTCGCTCAGTCTTGGGCCTTTCATTTCCACCAGGCCCGGCCCGCTAAGAAGGCAGCTGGCCTCTGGCCTGCGTCAGCCTTTTACCCTTTTTTTTTATATACTGCAGCATTATGGGCTGGCCTGCTGGCAGCGGCTGGCCCGCTAGGGTCTGGCCTGATTATTATTATTTTTCTTTTCTTTATTTTATTACTTTTATTTAATTTCTTAAATTCTAATTTTCTTCAAAAATCTATAACTTCTTCGTTCTAACTCCGAGTTATCCTAAACCAATTTCATTGGACTCTGTTTAATATCACGAACACGCTGCCTTCGACACGCCACCGCGTGACCTGCACGAGCCGCTCAAGGGCGCACATGGGCAGCACGTGCCACCTCTAAAGGCCGCGCGTGTGCCACATGCGTCGTTTTTTGACAATCTGAACCCATTCCAACCTATTTTCTTGCTATGTGATCTATATTTAAGGTCATTCATACAATTTCTATGCAAAAACATAAAGATATCATGATGAAAATATAAAGAATAAACATACCTATGATAAACAAATAAAACCAACACAGCATGCGAGAAATCTGATACACCCGGGTGTCAATCCGACAGAGGATAGGGTAACTTACCTTTTAAACGAATAGGCGTGGTGGTTGGATTTGGTACGGGTAGCCAATTCTCCTCTACCTCCTTCTCTCTTTCCCTCTCTTCTCTTCCTCTCTCTTTTCTTTCTTTTTTCCTTTTTTCCTGCCGCCCTCCTCTCTTTGCGTCACGATTGTACCTCTCTTTTTTTCAATTGTTGCTGCTTGTGTGTATGTGTGAGTGATTGAATTGGGGAGGTTTTAATTTAGTTAGGAGGCCAAGAATTAAGGGGGAGTGGGGGCGGGAATCAAGGGGGTTATGGGTAGTATTAGAATAAGATTAGGTTTTAGGATTTTAAATATTAAATTTAATTTAATTTAATTAATTTTGCTTTTTTTCTTTTACCACTTTCGATTACATTACATAGCTCTAAAATTCCAGGCGTAATTTTTATCAGAATGTAAAGTATGGCATCCCGAATCGTCGTCTTTCAATTGACATCGAAGTTTCAACAGTTCATTTGTTTTTGGGAAGGTCATTGTGGATATGGACATGTTAATGTCTTAAGAACATGTTATTACCATTGGAAGAAGCAAAGAAAAGGGATAAAACAACCAGCGCCAAATTGTTATCTTTGACGACAAACCCCTAGCCAATTCTCGATATGAAAATGAAAATGCATGACCTGCATTGATGGGTAAAATAAAGAGAGAATAAGAAAGGTGAAGATCTTTTGGAGTTGAGTATCATACATTTTGGAAAGTCTTAGTCACTTATGTGAATGGTTTTATTAATTACATGATGCATTTATAATACGAGAAAATTGCAACAAACACAGAAATTTCGTTTTCATCATACCAATTAATGGTCTATTATACGTATGACACTCCGGTCTTTGGAGCAAATTTTGAGTCACACACTCAATTTATTTTTGTTGCCAATATAGGCTAAGGTAATATCATGTGTATATGTTAATATGATTGACCTTTGTGATATAATTGTATTACTAGTATAATTTAAATAAGTAAGATTTAAATTACATAAGGAATAGTAAAGAATATATAGATAGTTACAAAATAGAATGGAAGATGTCACAACCTATTTAGTAGGAAAAAATAAATAGAATAGAAATATGACACAAGTTTTAACTTCAATTAAAAAGAGGAGAAACAAAGAGGGGGACATAGGAAATTTATGTAATATCCATGTAAGAAGAAAAAAGAGATGAAGACAAGGTCGGCCAAGCCCCCACCCTCTCTCTATGGGGAAGGAAAAGAGCTTCCCCTTGTCATGACTTTGTCATAAGCATGCAAGTAAAGAATGAAATAGGAAGGCCACTTTTTGCATGCCATTATTCCCTATCATTTCATTTTATTTTTCTTCCCCCAACCCCCTCCCAAGTTGGCGGCCGAGGCCACCCTTTTTAGAAGACAACTCTTCCCTCTTCTCTCCAAACACTCCATCAATTCTCATTTGAAAATCCAACAAGTCTCCACCCAACATCTCTCTCTCATTCTTCCCAAGTCTTCAAACCTTCAACTCTCTCCTTCTTTTTCCTTTTCAACCGTGGCTATACAAAGGAGATAATGAAGTCAATTCTTCACTTCATCTTTTCACTTCCAAGACAACCCCCTCTCTTCTTCTTCACAAAAAGAAAGCAAAAATTCTCCAAGCCCTTTACTCCTTCCAAACCGTGGGTATTAAAAGGGAGAGGAAGAAGGAAACTTTCTTTTCAAGTCTCTCTCTCTCCTTCAAGACAAAAACCGAATTTCATCTTCATCCCAGGACTTGAATCTGAAAATTTTGAAGGGCAAGTAGCAAGGAGTATCAAGGTAAGATTCATGCAAAATAGTTCCAGTACCTCCATTCTACCCCTTCTATATTTGTTCATCACCTCTTTCCTTTTACCTCTTCTAACCGTGTACATTCTTAGGAAAGAGCAAGAAGAACTTTCAAGTTCAATGCAAGAATCAAGATTTTAGAGTCGTCATCAAGAAGACATCTTCAAGTCTAAGCTTGAAAATTCAATTAGTAGGCAAGTACACCATTTAGGTTCTTTATGCATTTCCAACTCACTAAGTAGTTTATGTAAGAAAAATGGATCATGCATGAGTATTTTCAAGGCCCTTTTCATGTATATAAACCGACCATAGACATTGCATGTGAGGTTTTGAGGCGTGCACATAAGATTTGGCCATTATAAAGAGTAGATAAAGGTATAAGTCAACTATGTTCATATAGAAAGTATATATATTGAAATGGCTTCAAAAGGCTTGCATATAGAAACAAAGTATGGATGTGTTGATTAAGTCTTGCATGTGTAAAAGGAGCATGATTATGGTTAGTCAAGAGGATGTTAAGCTAGATGAAGTAATGCCAAGTGAATAATAAGAAAGGGTATCTTGCATCAACACTATGACTAGAATAAGGACTAGTCATTGTAATGTTGTAGATAAGAAAAGGAATGGGAATGTAGAATAAACAATGAAGCCATGCATGTGGGGTTAAAATATATTTAGAGGGATGCATAGAGGGATTTTCAGCCACATGGATGCAAGATGAAGAAATGACCACTTTAGACAAGTTTAAGAATAAACACGTTATTGCATGTACCCACTAAGTCCTTGATTTCAAGATTTTGTTGATTTGTAAAAGTACTTATCTTGGTTCCACTCCCTAAACTATGTGCCTATGTGGGTCTTTTTCCCATGGTTGAGCATAATTATTTTAACAAGGGTAGTGTTTGGTGGAGTATGTCAAATGGTAAGTTAAAGGCAAATGTGGGTCTTTTTCCCATGGTTGAGCATAATTATTTTAACAAAGGTAGTCTTTGGTGGAGTATGTCAAATAGTAAGTTAAAGGCAAAAGTGGATCAAAACACATTTGTTACGATAAAGATGGTAAATCCTTAAAAGTTAGCATGGTAGGAAAATTTGTTATCCCCTTTAATGATTAGTTGGCCGAAATAATGATAGGAGAAAAGCCATTGTTTTCTTGATTTTAGAAAAAAGGTAAAAGGAAAAGGTAGCCAACAAAGATGTGTGTGGTGTAAAAATTATGAGTATGCATGTAAGTGTAATTTTCGACCACATGGTCATTGGCATGAAAGAAAATTATGTTTTGATACATAAACTATAATAGGAAAGTGTGACTGCTTTGTTATGTATGATTGGTTTTGATGATTTGCACAAGTATAGCATGCTAAAAGGTTCAAAACTTTGAGTAGAAGTGTTGTTCAAACTTCAAGCGCTTTATCTAGCGTTTTAGCTCCCAGAAGATAAAACATAAAGGTTGGCTATGGTATGAGGCACCTCACCAAGCGCTTCATTCAATAAAAACTTCTAAACAGAAAGTTTTGAAAGAAACATGGAGCACTATATAAAGCGCTTCATCTTCTGACTTTTCTGAACAGAAGCATGGAGCACTATGAGCGCCTCACCAAGCGCTTTGTTCAATAAAAATCTCAGAACAGAAAGTTTTGAAAGAAACATGGAGCACTATATAAAGCGCTTCATCTTCTGACTTTTATGAACAGAAGGGTTGGATAAAACATAAAGCACTTCACCAAGCGCTTCATCAAATGACACGTCTGAACAGAATGTTTGGCTATAACATAAAGCGATATATAAAGCGCTTTGCTCTTTTGACCTCTCTGAACAGAAAGGTTTGCTAAAACATTAGGCACTTCATCAAGCGCTTCATTGAATACAACATTTGAACAGAATGTTTGTCAAAACCATAAAGCAATATATAAAGCGCTTTGTTGGTTGAATTCCAGAAACAGAGAGTTCTGGATAAATCATAAAGCGCTACATAGAGCGCTTTATCCGAACAGCTGAAGCAGGACGAAAACTGCAGGTACAATTTTCTCTCTCCTATCTTTTTAGTTGACCAATGTGATTTTTATTTTCCCCATGCTAACTTGACAGCTGCAGATTTTTTCAAAAAGGCAAATCCAATAGATTTGAAAAATCTTGCCATTTTGAGCTTAAAAATACAAAGCTTCTCCAAGAAGCTTTGACTTATTTCAAGGAGTGTCCTTCAAAGTAATGATGTTAAAAACAAGTGGGACAAAAAATGTCTCTCTCATCCTTTCTCCATTCCAACGGCTATGAGGAGTTTTATAAGGCTTGGGATATTCATTTTTTTCAAGACAACTTTCTACTCCAAATGCTCTCAAGTCTTCATTGTTATTTTGTTCTCAAAGTCATTGTATTTACTTTATTGTTGAGAGCATATTGTAAAGAAGAAGAAGTATTCTTCTAAGTGAGGATTGTGAGGAGAAAAAGTGTAGATTGTTGGTCAAGGAGCAAGGTGTTTCTTGTTGGGCGAAAATTCAAGCTTCCAAGAGCTAGTTGATGGTGTTGGAGCAACATCATTCTCCATAGAAGATTTCTTTGGTGAAGAGAAGATCTTAAGGAGGCTAGGCTTCAAGGAGGTTGAGTGTTCATTGTTGAAACTCAAGCTTCCAAGAGCTAGTTGATGGTGTAGGAGCTACATCATACTCCATAGAAGATTTCTTTGGTGCAAGGAAGATCTTAAGGAGGCTAGGCTGAGGTTGAGTTTTTCATTGTTCTTGAGCTAGGTTTGTTAAACCTAGTTTGTTCTTGTATTTTCTTTGATTGTTGTTTCCCCCCAAAGAGAAATAACAATCCCTTGTTCAAAAATCCTTCTTGTTCAAAGCAAGAAGGTAGAGGAGTAGAGTCTTTGACTTGAACCTCTATAAATTTGGTGTTCTTTCATTTCCGCAAGTTATCTCTTTCAAAGAACACATCAAGTATTGGTTTAAACACTTCCATTGCAAAAAGATTCGAAAAAGAACCATACTTGTATAAACACACTATTCAACCCCCCCTTCTAGTGTGTTTCACGGACCTAACAATTGGTATCAGAGCCTAACCTTGATTGTTTGGTAGTCAAATAGCAAGGCTTGATCCTATCTAGTATGGAGGAAACACCTTATGCGTGGGAATCTTCGGGTAGTGAGTCTTCTAGAACAAGAAGAAGAAGACAAGAAAATTTGATACCTTCCGTCTCAAACATCCATACCAAAGTACCCATGTTTGATCCAAATAATTATTCTCTATGGAAATCCAACATGGAGACTCATCTTAGGGGTTGTGGTTATCGGATTTGGAAAGAAGTTACAAAGGGCTCAAAGGCTCCTATTGATTATGATAATCCAACTCAAGAAGAGGAGTTGCTATTTGCTATAAATGGAAAGGCTCTTGACATCTTGAATAGTTCTCTTACTCCAAATGAGAGAGCTAAAATTCAAGGTGTTCAATCGGCTCATGAAGCGTGGGTGAAGTTAGAATTGATTCATGAAGGTACCTCTCAAGTTAGAAAAGCGAGGAGGAGGATGTTAATGAAACAATTCTATAATTTTTCCGTTCCCAAGGGTGAAAAGATAGAGGATACTATTCAAAGGTTCACTAAGCTTGTAAACTTGCTTAATGCGGTGGGAAAGAAGATTGAGCAAGAGGATCTTAACCATCGACTTCTAAATAGCTTGGGAAGAGAGTGGAATCCAAAGGTGACGGCTATAGAAGAGTCAAAGGATCTTGAAACTCTTACATTGGATGAATTGTATGGGAATCTTATGACTCATGAGATTCAACTTGAGGAACAAGAGAAAAATGATCCTATCAAACAATCACCTAAAGCGTTGGTATGTGATACGGATGATTCGGATGATGAGTTTGGACTTCTTGTGAGAAGGTTCAAACGGTTTGCTAGAAAGAATGAAGATGAGGCAAAAAGATTTATCAAAGGAACTCTATCCAAGGATAAAGATAAAATGAAGGACCAAGATAACAAATGTTTCAAGTGTGGAAAATATGGTCATTACATGAAGGATTGTAGAGTGAAGGATCCTCATCCTAAAGATAAGAAAGCTATCTATCAAAAGAAGAAGGCTCTTCAAGCGGAAGTAGCTCATTGGGATAGTCTCTTATCCGACTCTGAAGGTGACCACGATGATGACAAGGATCTTGCCCTTATAGCTATGAGTGATGATGATCTTGATAGGGAATATTCTTGTTTCATGGCCATTGAAGACGATATGGAGGTATGCTCTAGATCTTCTCATTATAAATTGCAAGATGAACTTGATGACATGATTGAGAAAAATGACTTGTTAAGTTTAAAATATAAGCGTGTCAAACGAGACTTTAGAGAATGCATCAATGAATATAATGTCACACTTGAAAACAACATTGCATTGCAACTTGAGTATGATTTACTTATGACCATGCATAAAGTAGTTGCTAATGAGAATTGTTGTTTGAGATATGAAAGTGACATTCATTTGAGCACCATGGAAAAGATGTTTGAAGGGAAGCATGCTTTAAACAAGATGCTAATTAGTCAAAGAGCTTGCATTGACAAAACCAGTTTAGGCTATGATGCATCTAGTGTGAGCATGAAATCTTCTACTATGCCCTTGATAAAGTTTACAAAACCAAGTGGTGTTGTCAATCCCTCATTCAAAGAATCAAAATCTTCTTTGAAAAAGCAAAGACATATGCCTCATAGCAAGGCAAAAGCAACCAAGGTATCAAAATCTTTGGTCAAGTCCGTGGCCAAAACATCTTCCTTGATACCAAGGAAGAACATGCATAAAAATGAATCACGGATTATGCCTACACATAAGCATCATGATTATTCTCACTCTCTAAATATGTCTATACATAAACATCATGATCGTCCTAATTTTTACAAACGTATTCCTACATGCTTTTATTGCAATAAGAAAGGTCATGTAGAAAGAATGTGTAGGGCTAAGAAAAATACACATCTTGTATGGGTGCCAAAGGGTCAAGTGCATATTTCTAACCCTATCGGACCCAAAACTAAAAGGGTACCAACATCATATGTTGATTTTGTAGGCCCTCGCACTAAATGGAGACCTCAAGGACAAAGACGTCCAATGGGTCGTGGACAGTGGGTGTTCCAACCACATGACGGGAAACAAAAGATTGTTTCATAAGATCACTATGCAAGATGGAGGAGTAGTCCACTTTGGAGGTAGCAAAGGCCAAATCAAAGGACATGGTAAAGTGGGTAACGATTCCTTCTCTCTTAGTGATGTACTTTATGTGGATGGGCTTAAGTACAATTTGATAAGTGTGAGCCAATTGTGTGATACAAATTTTGAAGTTACATTTGTGAAAGCAAAATGCATTGTGAAAAGAGACGATGTTGTCATGTTTGAAGCCTTGAGGGACAAAAACATTTACAAACTTAGCATAAATGATTTGGTTTCACAAAATGTTTCATGCTTAGTAGCTAAAAATGATTTGGCACAACTTTGGCATAGGCGCCTTGGACATGTTTGTTTCAAAACTTTTAAATATATTTGTGAAAATGAAAAGGTTAGAGGACTTCCCAAAATGAATTTTGAAAACCAAGAACTTTGTAGCACTTGTCAAAAAGCAAAGCTTGTGAAAACAAGCTTTAGGCCCAAAACGAATATTTCCACCTCCAAGCCTCTACAAATGTTACATATGGATTTGTATGGGGATATTGGTACAAAAAGCTTGGGTGGCAAACATTACACATTTGTGGTAGTAGATGATTACACTAGATATACATGGGTAATGTTTCTTGCAAAGAAAAGTGATGCATGTCATGAGTTTGTTAATCTATGTAGGCAATTGGAAAATTACATGAGTGACACCATTAAGACCATTAGAAGTGATCGTGGTGGTGAGTTTGATGGATATTTCCAAAAGTTTTGTGTATCCAAAGGATATGTACATAACTTTTCGGCTCCAAGAATTCCCTAACAAAATGGTGTGGACGAACGCAAAAATCGAACCCTACAAGAAATGAGTAGGGCAATGCTTAATGAGTTCGGCTTGCCCAAATATTTTTGGGCCGAAGCAGTTAATGCCGCTTGTCATGTAATTAACCACGTCTATTTGAGACCATACTTAAATATGACTCCTTATGAACTTTGGAATGGCAAAGTCCCCACCATTGGGTATTTCAAAGTGTTTGGTTGTAAGTGTTTCATACTCAATACTAAAGACACTTTGGACAAGCTTGATTTCAAAGCAGATGAGGGCATATTTTTGGGCTATGCATTAAATAGTAAAGCATTTCGTGTTTTTAACAAAAGAAGCAAAAAGGTGGAAGAGTCTATTCATGTTAAGTTTAGTGAATCACTTAGTGATGAAACTAAACTTAATGATGAACATGAAGATGTTGAAGATAAAACCTCTCAAGAAGAAGAGCTTGATTTTATTCCAAGGGTTATTCATCAAGAAGAGATTGTTGATGAACCACCTAAAGAAAAAATCTTTATTGACTTAAAAATTGATCCTATTGAAGGAAGTTATCCACCAAGTGTCAACGATCAAAGTGGAACAAATAGAGACACTTCACAAGCTTCTTTTGAGGAAACACAAAATGTGGTAAATGCATCTCATTTTCCGGAAAATGATGAACATATTGAAGAAGATCATTTGTCTCTTCCGGAAAGTGATCACGTGGAAGTTGGAGGAGATGTATCCAATATTCCTAGGTCATTTAAGCATAAGAGTTCTCATCCTCATGATCTAATTATAGGTGATATAAAACGTGGAATTACAACTCGAAGTCAATATAGAGAAAATGCTTTTGTATCCCTTATAGAACCCAAAAATGTTAAAGAAGCACTTCTTGACGAGGAATGGATTCTAGCTATGCAAGAAGAGCTAAATCAATTTGAGAGAAGTGATGTTTGGGAGTTAGTTCCCAAACCTCGTGATCATCCTATTATTGGCACCAAATGGGTATTTCGTAACAAGATGGATGATCAAGGTAATGTCACAAGAAATAAGGCTAGATTAGTTGCTTAAGGATATCGTCAAGAAGAGGGTATTGATTTTGATGAAACTTTTGCACCCGTAGCACGGCTTGAAGCTATTAGAATGTTGTTAGCTTATGCATGCTACAAGGATTTCAAGCTTTACCAAATGGATGTTAAATCCGCTTTCTTAAATGGCATTATCCAAGAAGAGATATATGTGGCTCAACCTCCCGGGTTTGAATGTCATGATTCTCTAAATCATGTTTATAAACTCAAAAAGGCACTTTATGGCCTTAAACAAGCTCCTAGAGCTTGGTATGATAGGTTGAGTACATTTCTTCTTAATAGTGGTTTTTCAAGATGTAAAGTGGATACAACCTTGTTTATCAAAGAACAAGGTAAACATCATTTACTTGTTCAAGTATATGTAGATGACATTATTTTTGGTGCTACTAACAATCTTCTTTGTGAGCAATTTGCTAGCTTAATGCAAGGTGAATTTGAAATGAATATGATGGGAGAACTCACTTATTTCCTTGGACTCCAAATCAAGCAAACTCAAGATGGAGTATACATTTCTCAATCCAAGTATACAAAAGACTTGCTCAAAAAGTACAACTTTGGTGAAGGTAGAAATGTGAACACTCCTATGAGCACAAGTTTGAAGCTTGACAAAGATGAAAGAGGAAAGCAAATTGAGGTAACCTTGTACCGTGGCATAATTGGTAGTCTACTTTATTTGACCGCAAGTAGACCTGACATTTTGCATGCCGTATGTTTATGTGCTAGATTTCAAAGTGATCCTAGAGAAATGCATCTCATTGCGGTAAAACGTATATTTCGTTATCTTCGAGGAACTTTGAAGTTTGGTTTATTTAACCCTAAGAATGCATGCTTTGATCTTAGAGGTTATAGTGACTCCGACTATGCTGGAAGTCTTATTGACAGGAAGAGCACATCTGGAACATGTCAATTTCTTGGAGATTGCCTTGTCTCTTGGTTTTCTAAGAAACAAAATAGTGTTGCTCTTTCTACGGCGGAATCCGAATATGTTTCGGCCGCCTCTTGTTGTGCACAATTATTATGGATGTCACACACATTAAATGATTACAATGTTAACTTTTCTAAGATACCCATCTTGTGTGACAATACTTCGGCTATTAATATTGTACAAAATCCTGTTCATCATAGCCGAACTAAACATATCGAAGTGAGACATCATTTCATTAGGGATTGTGTGCAAAAAGGGTTGGTTTGTGTTGAATTTGTTCCTACTAGTGACCAACTAGCGGATATATTCACAAAACCATTGCCTAGCGAAGTATTTGAGTCAATTAGAAGTCGGTTGGGATTACTTAACAATGATCAAGATCAAATGGTGTGAAAATATAAATGTTCTCTTGATTTTAAGCATTTTATGTTACTTTGAACTTGCGTCCATAGTCAAATTAAGCGCTTCAACGGGTTCAATGCCAATGCAGAGTTGAAACTTTTAAATGTTTTCAACTTAAAGCTCTCCAAATGATCACCTCTATTGCTCAAATGCATCAGGCGCTCGAAAGGTTAAAATTGTGTACAGTTGAAACTGTGATGCATTTCAAGAAAACAAAAGCCTTATTTTTTTCAAATTGCATTCATATATTGCTTTTGCACAGTGGCATTGGGCTTAAATCTATTATACTATAATCTTGTGCAGTAGCAAAACCTTCATGATGCTCGTCTTGAGTATTTGAAATCCACTCTATGCTAACGTTGTTGCAACTTTTGAGGATGAACCTAAGATTGTTTAGTTTTCTAAATTCCAATTCTCCATCCTTGGTTTCTATTCTTTTTGATGATTTAGGGGGAGAAATGTATTGTTTTGTTGTCTGCATTGTTTTTGCTGATGTGCATTGTTTTTGCTGATGTTTTCTGAATTGTTGCTTGTCCTGCTGATGTGCAGCAATTCTGTTCTTTTCTATTGTGCTTGCCTGATAAGTAATATGTATTGTGGTAATTTCTGTAAGATATTCAGTACTTTAATGTTTTTTTTGTTAGTTGCTCATGTGAGGTAGTATGATATGCTGATCTTTATGGTCTTTATGGATGAATGTGTAGGCTGTGTTATTTTGTCTTGCTAATTGATAGAAACCAATGATTTGGTTATGTTCAGGTAGGTCACTTGTGTGTTTGGTAGGTCGCTAGATTGTTTGTGTGCTTGCTGTGATGGTGTTGGCTTGGCTTGTGTGTTGCAGGTGCAAGCTGGTTTGGTTATGTTTTGTTGTTTTTGGTAATATGTGCAGGATGGAGTATTATGCAGGTCTTAGTGTCATGTGTGAGTCCTCTGCATGGGTTATTTTGTCACTATGGTCTTATGTTGGCCATAAGTATGGGACTTAATACTATGATGGTGTTGTTAGAAATTTGGCACTACACAGCTTTCTGAACTATTGGTTTAAAAAGATTGAATGAAATCAGTACTCTGTTTCATGTTCAATTAAGTACCTATTCTTGAACATATGAAATTAAATGAATGTTAAATGCATTGAGTGAGGGGGAGTATAAGATGCATCTAGTGAGGGGGAGCTAAGTGTGAAATCATCAAAAAGAGGGAGATTGTTATGTATGATTGGTTTTGATGATTTGCACAAGTATAGCATGCTAAAAGGTTCAAAACTTTGAGTAGAAGTGTTGTTCAAACTTCAAGCGCTTTATCTAGCGTTTTAGCTCCCAGAAGATAAAACATAAAGGTTGGCTATGGTATGAGGCACCTCACCAAGCGCTTCATTCAATAAAAACTTCTGAACAGAAAGTTTTGAAAGAAACATGGAGCACTATATAAAGCGCTTCATCTTCTGACTTTTCTGAACAGAAGCGTGGAGCACTATGAGCGCCTCACCAAGCGCTTTGTTCAATAAAAATCTCAGAACAGAAAGTTTTGAAAGAAACATGGAGCACTATATAAAGCGCTTCATCTTCTGACTTTTATGAACAGAAGGGTTGGATAAAACATAAAGCACTTCACCAAGCGCTTCATCAAATGACACGTCTGAACAGAATGTTTGGCTATAACATAAAGCGATATATAAAGCGCTTTGCTCTTTTGACCTCTCTGAACAGAAAGGTTTGCTAAAACATTAGGCACTTCATCAAGCGCTTCATTGAATACAACATTTGAACAGAATGTTTGTCAAAACCATAAAGCAATATATAAAGCGCTTTGTTGGTTGAATTCCAGAAACAGAGAGTTCTGGATAAATCATAAAGCGCTACATAGAGCGCTTTATCCGAACAGCTGAAGCAGGACGAAAACTACAGGTACAATTTTCTCTCTCCTATCTTTTTAGTTGACCAATGTGATTTTTATTTTCCCCATGCTAACTTGACAGCTGCAGATTTTTTCAAAAAGGCAAATCCAATGGATTTGAAAAATCTTGCCATTTTGAGCTTAAAAATACAAAGCTTCTCCAAGAAGCTTTGACTTATTTCAAGGAGTGTCCTTCAAAGTAATGATGTTAAAAACAAGTGGGACAAAAAATGTCTCTCTCATCCTTTCTCCATTCCAACGGCTATGAGGAGTTTTATAAGGCTTGGGATATTCATTTTTTTCAAGACAACTTTCTACTCCAAATGCTCTCAAGTCTTCATTGTTATTTTGTTCTCAAAGTCATTGTATTTACTTTATTGTTGAGAGCATATTGTAAAGAAGAAGAAGTATTCTTCTAAGTGAGGATTGTGAGGAGAAAAAGTGTAGATTGTTGGTCAAGGAGCAAGGTGTTTCTTGTTGGGCGAAAATTCAAGCTTCCAAGAGCTAGTTGATGGTGTTGGAGCAACATCATTCTCCATAGAAGATTTCTTTGGTGAAGAGAAGATCTTAAGGAGGCTAGGCTTCAAGGAGGTTGAGTGTTCATTGTTGAAACTCAAGCTTCCAAGAGCTAGTTGATGGTGTAGGAGCTACATCATACTACATAGAAGATTTCTTTGGTGCAAGGAAGATCTTAAGGAGGCTAGGCTGAGGTTGAGTTTTTCATTGTTCTTGAGCTAGGTTTGTTAAACCTAGTTTGTTCTTGTATTTTCTTTGATTGTTGTTTCCCCCCAAAGAGAAATAACAATCCCTTGTTCAAAAATCCTTCTTGTTCAAAGCAAGAAGGTAGAGGAGTAGAGTCTTTGACTTGAACCTCTATAAATTTGGTGTTCTTTCATTTCCGCAAGTTATCTCTTTCAAAGAACACATCAAGTATTGGTTTTAAACACTTCCATTGCAAAAAGATTCGAAAAAAGAACCATACTTGTATAAACACACTATTCAACCCCCCCTTCTAGTGTGTTTCACGGACCTAACAATTGGTATCAGAGCCTAACCTTGATTGTTTGGTAGTCAAATAGCAAGGCTTGATCCTATCTAGTATGGAGGAAACACCTTATGCGTGGGAATCTTCGGGTAGTGAGTCTTCTAGAACAAGAAGAAGAAGACAAGAAAATTTGATACCTTCCGTCTCAAACATCCATACCAAAGTACCCATGTTTGATCCAAATAATTATTCTCTATGGAAATCCAACATGGAGACTCATCTTAGGGGTTGTGGTTATCGGATTTGGAAAGAAGTTACAAAGGGCTCAAAGGCTCCTATTGATTATGATAATCCAACTCAAGAAGAGGAGTTGCTATTTGCTATAAATGGAAAGGCTCTTGACATCTTGAATAGTTCTCTTACTCCAAATGAGAGAGCTAAAAATCAAGGTGTTCAATCGGCTCATGAAGCGTGGGTGAAGTTAGAATTGATTCATGAAGGTACCTCTCAAGTTAGAAAAGCGAGGAGGAGGATGTTAATGAAACAATTCTATAATTTTTCCGTTCCCAAGGGTGAAAAGATAGAGGATACTATTCAAAGGTTCACTAAGCTTGTAAACTTGCTTAATACGGTGGGAAAGAAGATTGAGCAAGAGGATCTTAACCATCGACTTCTAAATAGCTTGGGAAGAGAGTGGAATCCAAAGGTGACGGCTATAGAAGAGTCAAAGGATCTTGAAACTCTTACATTGGATGAATTGTATGGGAATCTTATGACTCATGAGATTCAACTTGAGGAACAAGAGAAAAATGATCCTATCAAACAATCACCTAAAGCGTTGGTATGTGATACGGATAATTCGGATGATGAGTTTGGACTTCTTGTGAGAAGGTTCAAACGGTTTGCTAGAAAGAATGAAGATGAGGCAAAAAGATTTATCAAAGGAACTCTATCCAAGGATAAAGATAAAATGAAGGACCAAGATAACAAATGTTTCAAGTGTGGAAAATATGGTCATTACATGAAGGATTGTAGAGTGAAGGATCCTCATCCTAAAGATAAGAAAGCTATCTATCAAAAGAAGAAGGCTCTTCAAGCGGAAGTAGCTCATTGGGATAGTCTCTTATCTGACTCTGAAGGTGACCACGATGATGACAAGGATCTTGCCCTTATAGCTATGAGTGATGATGATCTTGATAGGGAATATTCTTGTTTCATGGCCATTGAAGACGATATAGAGGTATGCTCTAGATCTTCTCATTATAAATTGCAAGATGAACTTGATGACATGATTGAGAAAAATGACTTGTTAAGTTTAAAATATAAGCGTGTCAAACGAGACTTTAGAGAATGCATCAATGAATATAATGTCACACTTGAAAACAACATTGCATTCCAACTTGAGTATGATTTACTTATGACCATGCATAAAGTAGTTGCTAATGAGAATTGTTGTTTGAGATATGAAAGTGACATTCATTTGAGCACCATGGAAAAGATGTTTGAAGGGAAGCATGCTTTAAACAAGATGCTAATTAGTCAAAGAGCTTGCATTGACAAAACCGGATTAGGCTATGATGCATCTAGTGTGAGCATGAAATCTTCTACTATGCCCTTGATAAAGTTTACAAAACCAAGTGGTGTTGTCAATCCCTCATTCAAAGAATCAAAATCTTCTTTGAAAAAGCAAAGACATATGCCTCATAGCAAGGCAAAAGCAACCAAGGTATCAAAATCTTTGGTCAAGTCCGTGGCCAAAACATCTTCCTTGATACCAAGGAAGAACATGCATAAAAATGAATCACGGATTATGCCTACACATAAGCATCATGATTATTCTCACTCTCTAAATATGTCTATACATAAACATCATGATCGTCCTAATTTTTACAAACGTATTCCTACATGCTTTTATTGCAATAAGAAAGGTCATGTAGAAAGAATGTGTAGGGCTAAGAAAAATACACATCTTGTATGGGTTCCAAAGGGTCAAGTACATATTTCTAACCCTATCGGACCCAAAACTAAAAGGGTACCAACGTCATATGTTGATTTTGTAGGCCCTCGCACTAAATGGAGACCTCAAGGACAAAGACGTCCAATGGGTCGTGGACAGTGGGTGTTCCAACCACATGACGGGAAACAAAAGATTGTTTCATAAGATCACTATGCAAGATGGAGGAGTAGTCCACTTTGGAGGTAGCAAAGGCCAAATCAAAGGACATGGTAAAGTGGGTAACGATTCCTTCTCTCTTAGTGATGTACTTTATGTGGATGGGTTTAAGTACAATTTGATAAGTGTGAGCCAATTGTGTGATACAAATTTTGAAGTTACATTTGTGAAAGCAAAATGCATTGTGAAAAGAGACGATGTTGTCATGTTTGAAGCCTTGAGGGACAAAAACATTTACAAACTTAGCATAAATGATTTGGTTTCACAAAATGTTTCATGCTTAGTAGCTAAAAATGATTTGACACAACTTTGGCATAGGCGTCTTGGACATGTTTGTTTCAAAACTTTTAAATATATTTGTGAAAATGAAAAGGTTAGAGGACTTCCCAAAATGAATTTTGAAAACCAAGAACTTTGTAGCACTTGTCAAAAAGCAAAGCTTGTGAAAACAAGCTTTAGGCCCAAACTTGTCAGTTTTTTTTTTCTCTTTTCTACTCAATAGTTTTGTTAACTCAGTCCTTAAAACAGAATCCCTAAATATTAATTGAACTCAGCCCTTAAAACAGACGCTGCCATTCATTAAGTCAAGAAGAATAAATGCTGCAGGTTTTTTTTTTTGGTTGCTTCACCGGAGGAATATTTTCTTATCGATTGGTCCGCCTCCTCTACGAATCAATAAATTTAAAAAAGCCAGAAATTTATTGATTATCAGTTTATGTATTCTGATCTCCATGTTTAATCCTGAGTTATTAGATTATAATTATTTTGGTTGTTTCTGTTCCTTGGCGGTGGTGGTAGGTGGAGGTTACCCCGCCGCCGCTCTGTAGAGGAATCCGGGTTTTAATTGAAGCATTTCCTTTTACATCTAAGAACTCACACACATTTTGATAACGATAAAATTCAAAGTAAAAAAAGAAACAAAAGAGAAAGAAAGAACAAATAACATGTTTTATTTGGTAATTCTCAATGAGTAAACTCAAAAGCGGTTTTTCCTTATTTACATTGATCACTAGTATATTCCCAGTTACAAAGAATACACACTATAAAATGAATACATATTATAAAATAGATACACCGGAAATAATAAAATACATGTTGAAAGAAATTTTGAAAATGGGTTTGTCCAATGTTGGTGAGCAACATAATTGTAACTTAATTATGATTAGTGTCCGTTAATCAAAAATAGAAACTAGTTAGTCCTAAATTATCTATGTAATGAGGAGATGATTTTAGACTTTTGAATCACTCAATTTCGATACCGGGTGAATGAAAAATTAATGCTCAAAATAGGAGCAAAAATTGGTTGCAAATTGGAAAATTGGTGATGTGGTTTCATAAGAAGAAGACACATCACCTTTTTACAAATATACCATATTGGCAAATTGAAGGAAAAACCACCAAATATAGTGTTCGGAGAGGCTTTTTAGAGGTGCCCTAAGGACAAGAGAATTTTTTTACCAGAGGGAAGACGCAGATGGCTGCCAAACACGCGCGCGCGTGCCATCGCCGCCCGCCTGCCCGTCCGGCCGGCCGGCCAGCTCGGCTCGTGCTTGGGCTCACCCGTCCGGTTCTTATCTTTTTGGACAAATTTTCTTTTAAATTTTTCCAGAAAATAATTTACATGATCCTACGGTTATGATTTAATCCTACGATCTAACTGCTCAGATTAAACTGAACTAGTTCCCAATTGACTGATCCTAACAGTCGTGGGTTACTAGGTGATCGTGGGGGTTACTGGCCGATCAGAGGCGGTCGTGGGTTGCGTGGTGATCTTAGGGTTTATTGGTCGATCGGTTGCGGTCGTGAGTTTCCGTAACCTCAAAGATTTCTCTCTATAAATGGAGGTAGTCTGCTTCTTAGGACACGGAAAAATTTTTCCCCTTCTCCTCCTGCATACGAATTTCCTCTGCGTTTCCTCTGCATTCTGCATACATTGCCTGTTGCTTCATTCCTGCATACGCATATCGAATCTTGGTGCACAAATCGGACATTCCTGACATACATGAGAATGTTATCATGGAATCAAAAAAATACAGCGTTCTTTGAAGATGTCTTTCCAAAGAAAGACAAAAACAACGAAAAAACAAGCACTAGTAAGCGAGTGCGTGAGACGACCCCTCAAGAAATAGAGGAACCGCAGCGTAAACGAAACTCATATTCTGTACAATGCTAGAGAACGAAACTGACATTTTGTACAGTGCAATGTGTGTGTTCGTATAAACTGAAACAGAACAACAATGCAAACCGAGGCGAGTCCAGGACTCTGTCCTTAAGACGAATTGCTCCCTTATATTGTGTCAAAACCGGATGTAGCAAACGTCTCCTAAGATACAACGAATATCAGTTCAGACGAGCGGCACAGCAACGTAAGAACTCTACGAACTTGTCAAGTGTTCGGACTTCTCGTAATGAACAAATGTCGAATGCAGTGTAGCAATGTAGCAATCAGATGTATGCGTATGCAGGAATGAAGCAATAGGCAGTGTATGTAGAATGCAGAGGAAACGCAGAAGAAATTCGTATGCAGCAGGAGAAGGGGAGAAAAATTTATCTGGGTCCTCAGAAGCAGAGCATTGCCTCCATTTATAGAGGGAAATCTTGGAGGTTACGGCAACCCACGACCGCATCGATCGGCCAGCAACCCCCACGATCGCCATGCAACCCACGACCGCCTTCGATCGGACAGTAACCCCCACGATCACCTAGTAACCCATGACTGTTAGGATCAGTCAACTGAGAACCGGTTTAGTTTAATCTGAGCCGTTAGATCGTAGGATTAAATCATATCCGTATGATCAGGTAAATTATTTTCTGAAAAGATTTAAAAGAAAATTTGTCCAAAAAGATAAGAACCAGGCGGGCGAGCCACGAGCCACAAGCCCGAGCACGAGCCAAGCCGGTAGGCCGGACGGGCGGGCGAGCGGCAGCAGCGCGCGCTTGCGTGTGTGGCAGTCATCTACGTCTTACCTCCGGTAAAAAAAATTATCTTGCCCTTAGGGCACATCTAAAGTGCCTCTCCTAACACTATATTTGGTGGCATTTTTCTTCAATTGGCCAATGTGGTATATTTTTTTTTTTTTTTCGAGGAAAGGAGCTTTTTATTGATAACATGTGTCGACATTTTACATCATGAACAAAAGGAAAACATCCTAGCTACTTGCAATACATGTAGCAACTGCACATTCTAAATTTGTGAACGTCGTGTAATGTCATTAGAGACAGCTGTGGGAGGTGGGAGCTGTGTAATGTTCCCGTGCACGAGTTGGTTGCGCCAATACCATATGCTATATACTGCGGTGCGGAATATGTAACACCATTCACCGTTGTACTTGGATGACTGCCACGAATTGCTTAAATTTTCTTGTACCCAGTTGTGTTCTGTTTCTATGGCATGGAATGTATCCCATGCGGCAGGGTGAAGGAGGCATCGCCAAATTCCCTTTGCCCAAAAGCAATCCCTTAAAGCATGCAGGCCGTACTCCTGCTTACATCGACAAATCCCACACAACCCATTTTCATGCATATGCCGTCTATAGAGAAAAGCCGCCGTTGGTAGCAAGCCCCGACTGATTTGCCATAGGAATATGTTAAGCCGCCCCGGTCCTTTCATTGCCCAGATATATTTCTAACCCTTATTGGGTGCGCTTGCTGTGGACGATGTGATGTAGTCGTAAGCAGTGGCCACGGTAAATTCTCCAGACGTTGTCCACTTCCATTTGAAGGATTCTTCATCAGCACCTGGCGTCCGCGCGAGAGTCACACATTCTTGGAGAGTTGAGGTGGTGCTTATGATGTGCTTCCATATGAGGGATGAATTCCTGCGACAGTTTGGCTGAAGTATATGCCCATATTTTCCAAGCAGCACACGTACCCATAGTGCGTCCGGTGAAGATAAGATTTTCCAGCCAAGTTTAAGAATCATTGCGATATTCATGGCTCGCAAGCGTTTAATGTTTAAGCCTCCTTGATCCTTAGGTGAACAAATGGAGTCCCATGTACACCAATGCATCTTATGTGATCCTGTGGTTTCGCCCCAAAAGAAGCGTCTCGAGAGCTTCTCGATTTCATCCAACAACAAAACGGGTAGCCGCACAGTTTGCATGGCATATACAGGCATTAAAGATAGTACACTTTGAACCAAAATATACCTGGATGCCATAGAAAGAGTCCGAGCTTGCCATGCACTTAACCTTGCCCTTACTTTGTCCAGAATGTAGTTGTAATCTTTCCTGCCAGCTCTGCCCGACAGCAAGGGCATACCAAGGTAACTTCCAAATGATGTAGTAGTGGATAGACCCATCCTAGAAAATGCATGCGCCTGGAAATGTGATCTTATATTTTTCGAAATGAGAATTTGGGACTTATTCACACTAATGGTTTGGCCCGATGATTGGCAGAAGGCGGTTAGAATGGATTCCATCACCACGCATTGGGTTTCCGTTGCCTCAGCAAACAATAGGAGGTCGTCGGCAAAGAACAAATGAGATATGTTTGGTCCAGATCTGGAGAGACGTATTGCTTTCCAGTTGCCGTCGAGTACAGCTCTATCAATTTTGTTACTTAGCACCTCCATACATAATAGGAACAAGTAAGGGGCTAAAGGGTCCCCTTGACGAATGCCGCGCTGAGGGTGGAAGGATTCAAGTGTTTGGCCGTTCCATAACAGTGACAGAGATGATGATGTAATGCTATACATAATGAGATCGACCAGTTCGTTGCTAAATCCAACCATGATCAGTATAGAACGAAGGAAAGGCCAGTGTACCTTATCGTAAGCCTTTTCTAGATCAACTTTTACACCCATGTAGCCCTTTCGCCCCTTTTTTCACCCGCATAGAATGAACGACCTCTTGAGCGATGATGATGTTATCAGCAGCTTGCCTACCGGGGATGAATGCACACTGTAGCGGCGAGATAATCTTGCCAATGATCGCTTTGAGCCGATTAGCGATCACCTTGGATATGATTTTCACGATAACATTAGATAGTGCAATTGGACGAAAATGTGTCACATCCTCGGGGGGTTTTTTCTTTGGGATTAATGTAATATGACTGTGGTTAAGTTCAGCCGGAAACTTGCTATTTCGAAAGGCGTCCATAACGAAGTCAACAACCGAAGGTGCTACAGTCTCCCAGTTTTTTTGGAAAAATACGGGCGGGAGACCATCCGGGCCAGGCGCTTTGTATGGTCCCATTTGGAATAGAGCAGCTTCAATCTCGTCGACTGAAACTGGTCGATTCAGCCAGGCTTTATCAATCTCATTGAAGGCGGGTACGAATGCAGTGGCAGTATCAGGGTGTATATTTGATTGTGCTTGGAACAGTTGTTTGAAATGGTTTTGAATTAAGTTTTGAATGATACGAGGGTCATCTGTCCAATCTCCCTGCTCATCCTTTAATCTAACAACTCGGCTGGAGCTTTGGCGTATGGACAAGGTTGAATGAAAGAATCTTGTGTTACGCTCCCCATCGCAAATCCATTGTAGATTATTTTTTTGTTGCCAGAACAATTCCTCTTGGTTGGAGATTGAGTCATATTCATCTAGTAGCTCCTTCTCAAGATGTGACAGGAAAGACGAAGGTCGGTTAGCCAAAGCATTTTGTATCCCACGTAACCGCGCTTCACACCTCCGTCGACGGCCTTTGATACTTCCGAATACTTCTTTGTCCCAATTAATCATGCGGCTTGTAAAGGTTGTAACAGTACCCATCCAGTCCCCCTGTTTGTGTTGCCATGCCTCTTTAAAAAATGCAGCAAAGCCTTGTGTTGCATCCAACACTCCAGGAACTTAAAAGGGCGTTGTGTAGGTAAATGTGATGTGCAGTCATCTGTAGAAAGTAAGATGGGATGGTGATCGGAAGATATTCTCGTTAGATGGTGAACAACTGAGTTTTGAAAGCGATTGTTCCATGCCATATTCGACCACGCTTGATCTAGGCGTTGTTCTATCAGGAAGTGGCCCGGTTGACCATTCGACCACGTGAACCGTGGACCCGCGAACTGTACTTCCATAAAACTGCCTATCTCAATCATTTTCAACATGCGGTTCGAATCACCTCCGCGAATAGGGCGCCCACCCCGCTTATCCTCTTGGCGAATGACTTGATTGAAATCTCCAATTAAGAGCCAGGGGATGTTTACATAGGCGGCCATCTGCTCGATATACTCGTAGAGACTCTCACGTATCGTCGCAGATGGTGATGCATATACCAAAGAAAGCACACTCGAAATGGAGGTGCCGTCTAAGACCCCCACATTTAACAGTTGGGCTGTGTAACTGAGTATACATATTGGCATTGAGGTTGTGTCCCCAGAAACACCATAATCCTCCGGAGAAACCACGTGCTTCCACCGCCGCCATATTAGAGAAATGCGATTTCCGCAAAATGTAGTTAGCTCTAGAGCTTGGAACGCGAGTTTCCATTAGAAACATTATGTTCGGTCTGTGTTCGCGGGTTAGTTGAATTATACGCCTTGTAGTAGATGGGGACCCTGCTCCCCGCACGTTCCAAGCAAGAACCTTCATTGGACACAATTGTTAGAAGGTGAAGAACCATGATCCTGGTCTGCACCCATACCAATCTCCATGTGCTCGCCGTCGCCATATCTCGGCTGCATATTGTTGTCACTATCCATATCTTGGATGATAGAGTCAGTGTCTGGTGGATGCTGTTTTGTGTGGTCTTCGGAGATAGAGAGTGGGACGTTATGGGCCATGGTTATATCCGTCCCTAGTCGTCGGATTATTTGTAATATCGCAAAGCGGACGCTGTAGAATTCGTACCTCATTTGATGAGCCAGGCAAGGGTGGCCAAGATTGTGGGCGGGGATCAATGGTTTGTTTGCTCTGTGTAGTACGCACCTCCGGTGTTAATGACGAAGATTGATTATTTGCCTTCCGCGTTTGATTTTGTGGTATCCTCACTTTAATGGTGGGAGGGCCCTTAATGGGGACCCCTTTATTTCGTCTCCCCTTCGATTCTGTAGCATGTGTTTTAGCAGCAGTTGTGAAACCGGGCAACAGGGCCATTGTCCGGATGTTTTGTAAAGATGACACCAGATTGCTATGATATTGATGTTGTGCATGGTCTTCATCCTCATCCGCAATAACGGCAAACCTTGAGCCGCTTGCTGATACCTTTGAGGTTTTCCCTATTTGGTCGTATGCATTTCCGTGACTAAGAGTTGCTGAAGATCCTCCCACTCTGGGTTTTTGCTGGGCCATAGGTTGACGACGTCTATTGTTACGAGCAATCATCCAGGGACCATATGGCTCGGATGGAGTTGTGGCTGTGGTTTGGTTTTCTGTCCGTGTGGGAGGGACAGTCTCAGATGGGGTCGAGGATGGGCATTCGTCATTCCTGTGTCCGTATCGTCCACATTCAAAACATACTAGATGTAAACCTTCATATTCAACGCGCAATTCATCCCCGTTTAAGACTACCACAGATTTTAAAGGTTTCGTCAGGTCTATTTCAACGCACACTCGGGCGTACTTCCCGCGTGAGACTTGCATGGTGTTGCCATCAATCTTTATAGCTCTCCCCAGCTTATCGCCAATCCGCATAAGTACTTGTTCATTAAAGAATTCCAAAGGGATACGTGGGATACGTACCCAAACTAGTGTAGACTTAATCGCGTCGGAGGATGGCCGGAATCCTGGACGTAGCTTAGCGATCGAAAGATAGTTACCTTGGATAGTCCATGGTCCGTTCTCAAGGACATGTGTTGTAGTCGTCCTTGGAAAAGAAACGGACGACATAGAACCCCTCTTCAAGATCAACAATGTCTAATTTCCGACTAGATGCCCACATGTCCGAAATTCTCTGTGTGAAAGTACCCGGTATGATATGTTTCGGTTAAGGGGTTTTACCACTAATGCTCTTTTCCATGGAGTCCACAGTTTCTTCCATTCATCCTCTGGGACTTCCACTTTAACCCTATTTTCACCTGTAGCCTCGCCATCATCCGTATGTTCTGGAACAAAGTATGCTGTGTCATCCATGGATTCATCGTCTGATCCCTCGCTGGTAGATTTCGAAGCCCAGAGTATTCGTGGGATTACTGGATTGCTTGAATAGGTTCGCCCAAGGCTCTCCTTCCTGTCGTGTATGATCGTCCGGTGAGGGTGGTTTCAAAGTGGCAATGCGTTTATATTTCTTCACACTCCGGTTGATTTTGATCAATCTCCTCGCACTTCGTTCAATGAGACCTGCATCCATGCTGGTCATAGCGATGATGATAGGTATGTGCTGATCCGCCGATCAGCGGCGCCGGGCAACGGTTTCACGATCACGATGCGTGGCGAAAATTTCGTCCGAATTTTGCGGAGCAAAATTTTATCCCCTCCGATCCGACCTTTTTACCAATGTGGTATATTTGTAAAAGGTGATGTGTCTTCTTCTCATGAAGCCACATCACCAATTTTCTAATTTGCAACCAATTTTTACTCCTAGTTTGAGCATTAATTTCTCATTCACTCGGTATCGAAATTGAGTGATTCAAAGTCTAAAATCATCTAGTCATTACGTAGATAATTTAGGACTAATTAGTTTTCATTTTTGATTAACGAACATTTAATTAAGCTCAAAATATGTTTGCTCACCAACTTTGAACAACCTATTTTCAAAATTTCTTCAAACAATACATATTATAAAATAACATTATTTTACAGTACAACAAATAATATAAGGCTATAGAACCTAACATCTCCATCTAGGATACTTCCTTGACGGCTCTTAAATATATTTTCATGTACGCACAGTATGGGTGTTTCCTCTGCTGCTAGGCTGAAGGCGTGGTTTGTGAGTGACACCTTGTATGGGTCACTGCGTAAGATCTCACCAAACCTAGGAGGATGCTGGGTTCCTGATTTGTATCCTCCACACATGCTCCTTGAGGCCGGAATGTTAGGGACATCCGATATGAGGGGATTTCAACTTTCACTCCAAATATATTTTCATGACCTATAAGATGGCACCTGTATGCATCTCATACTTGATAGTATGCCTTCTTTTCAAGCTGTTTATCCACAACCCCACACGTCTTGGGTGTTAGTTTTGGTCGGTACTTCTTACGTACATAAAACAGTGAGTGTTAGTTATAGTTTTTCTTCTTTTTTTTTTGCCTTTTTCTCTTGTTTGGCACATTTGGTTCGTTCTCTTTAAATAAGTACTTTTGTGAAGATTGAACGCCGTTCAAATGTTTGGTCTAAAATGGACACTAATGCAGGGAAAGCAACAGAAAAGTTGTTAGAAGTACAAACAAAATTGGTGGATTGCTCACCCCGGGAAGAGGGGGGTGGGGGGGTGGTTCTTAATATGTCATCCTTGCTTGTGCACTATTTGCGTTATGCACAATTACGTTAGCGATTCCGCAGAATCTTTTTAACATAGAGCGATATTCGGCGTAACTATTATGTTTTTTTTATTATATCTGAGTAATTATTATGATTTATTCAATGACTATTTCTGGTGGAGGTAGGTATTCAACTAAGGTCCGCTTCAAGCCCATTTCTTTTTACTGATGTATTAGACGAGCTGACAAAGCCGATCCAAGCGGCAAGTTCCATTACTGTATGTTTTTTTGCTGACAATATCGTATTAGTAGAAGAGAGTAGACACACTTTGAGTATGAGGCTAGAAGAGTGGAGAGGTGATTTAGAGAGAAAAGACATAAGGATTAGTCGTTCTAAGACCGAGTATATGCACTACGACTTCAGCGGCACAACCAATGGTGAGAATAGCCAGCTCACTATCGATGGTCAAGTGATACCACATGTAAGTAAGTTCAAATACCTAGGATCATTTTTACAGCAAGATGGAGACGTAGATAGTGACGTAGCACACCAAGTTCAGGCAGACTGGTGTAGGTGGAGGGCGGCCTCAGGGGTGCTGTGTGACAAGAATTTGCAACTAAATTAAATGAAAAATTTAATAGGATGGCAGTGCGGCCAGCGATGCCATATGGAACAAACTGCTGGGCCATCAAGAAGACACAAAACCAGAAGATGGAAGTGGCATAGATGAGGATGCTAAGGTGGATGTGTGGACACACAAGGATAGACCGCATAGGAAATGAGGTACTTAGGGAAAGGTTAAGGGTGGCTAGTATAGCAGATAATATAAGAGAGGGAAGACTGAGATGGTTCGGGCATGTCAAGAGGAGGCATACAACGACGTCGTCAGAGCAGTAGAAAGCCTCATTGTAGAAGGAAAGAGGAGTAAAGGCAGGGTCAAACTGACTTGAGAAGAGCGGATTAGGCATGACCTACTAGATTTCTACCCCTCTGAAGATAAGGTCCAAGTTAGGAGTTCATGGAGGGAGAAAATTAAGGGTAAGGTGGTTTATGCATGATATAGGGATACCTTAAAGCATAATTAGGCGCTTAGATACTCTCTAGACTTTTGGTTGACTTTGCACTTTTTTACACTTTTTGTGTCTGTTTTGGTCTTTCATTATGTGTGTATATACATGGTTATGTATTTTGATAGCTTTCTGTTTGTGTTCAATAAATTCATTCGCTAGTATACTAACATACCATATGCATATTATTATGTCATCTATGCAGGTGCATATTGAGCAGGGGGTCTCCATTGGAAACAAACTCTCTATCCTTTTAGATGGAGGTATCGTCTGCCTGTCTCTCACCCTCCTCAGACCCTAGCGGCAGCTAATGATGTCGTTGGGATATACTGAGTATGCTTGTTGTTGTTCTATTCAATGACTATTATTAAATTTGTCTCTTTTTTGTTGTTTAAGAATCATTGATGTTCTAAAATACTTCTTAGAGGTTTGTTTTCTAAAAGATGTCATTTGGTCTTCTTAAGTTAGAGAGCTGATGAAGGCAAATTAATAAAACATCTATACATATATGCGTATATGTACACATATATATATATATATATATATATATATATATATGTTTATATATACACACGTGTATATATTCTTTTTTGCTATCGCGCTTTAAAATTTAGTGATAAAAGTCCATGCTTTTATAATATATTTTCTTTTCGTTCTTTTTTCAATGAGTGACGGGATATTACATTTATTATTGCAATACCTTCGATTCACCCTCTACTCTAGTGAGTATGACGATATTAACGATCTAGATTTGCTCCTTGCGAGCCTAACAAAGTTACTTTAGATTACACCAACAAAATACCTCATTGTCTTATATGCTTCTATCTATGACGAGGTATGAATAATCAGATGTATGCAACCATACTTATATGTTAGAAACACACAGAGGTTGTGTTTCCCAATAACCAATAATGATGCGTCAAGCTATATCGATCAACTGCTACTTCACAATATAATAAGTGCAGCCAATTTAGTAGGTCATTTTGCTTTATTCTATCATATTTCAAAGTAAAAAAAAAGTGTTTTCGACTCTATTGGAAATGGAAAAAAGTTACTGTAGGATTGCCAGCATTAAATGTTCATTTGTCAGTTTTCATCCTTGTTTGTCTGAAAATAGATATACAAATTTAACTTAGTATTATATATCCATACTTATATATCATCATATACTTTCCTTCTTTTTAATGTGATTTAAAATATTATAGGACATGCATAAGAATTTAGGATGAAAAACATAGAAATATGAGCAACAAAATAAGTAACTTTTACTAGACAATAGGAGTATAAAGCATCTGACTGCACTCCTTATCAACTATTAGACAATCATGCATAAAGATTCTCCAAAACCTATCCATGTCTAAGAACTTGGAATCAAACTTTTCTTGAAAGCTCTGTACAAACGTTACATACCCTTAAAAGATGCAACAACGGTTGCATTTCATGACGAGCAATACGTGCATACATGCTTAAATCAAAATATAGAAAAAAAAGAGGGGGGGGGGGGGGGGGGGGGGGGGGGGGGGGGGGGAGGAAGAACAACAAAAGTATTTGAATATCTTAACTAATGCGCCTTTTTTATCCCTTTCTAATTTGGTTTCGGCCAAGAATGCATGAAAACTGCATCTTCAATTCTGGAATTAACCTGAGTAGCCAAATAGAATCCCTTTTCATTGACAATCCAATAGCAAACATTGGGATGGGATCCACAATAGTCGGAAATGGTTTTATTAAAGACATCGAATGTTATATCCTCGGATTTCCAATAAAAATGGCACCAGAAAAGTGTAGTAAAGAAAATATTTGTTCTGAAATCCCATTGGTAATCATCATTCACGTAAAGGGTATGGTATCCCAAATCATCATCTTTTGATTGGCAACGAACCCTCAAAGGATTCTGATTATCAGGTAGCCGATTCGCGATATGAACATGAAAATGGATGACTTGCATTGAAGGGGTGAAGTAAAGTGACAGAACAAGAAAGGCGAAGAGCTTTTGAAGTTCAGTATGATGCATCTTGGAAAAGCTTATTAGTTATATGTATAGGTTATTGATTACTTGATATATTTATAATGCTTGTAAGAAGTTTGAAACTAATACTGTTTTTTTGCTTGTTATGATATCTATCTTCTATCATGCGTCCGACATGGCAGCCTTTTTGGGGAAAACCTTGTATAGTCGACCTTTTTTTCTCGCTAGGAAAGTTCAAGGATTAAATCCTTTGGCAAGACGTATAAGCAGCTATCTCTGCCCCCAGGCATAGTCAGGTACTCGGATTGGGATTTTCTCTAAGAGGTCAAGAGTTTGATTCTAAGGACGCTTACAATATGGGTGTTCCTCTGCTACTAAGCCGAAGGCCTAGTTTATAGAGAGACACCGTGTGTAAGTCACTGCGTAAGATCTCACCCGACCTAGCAGAACGTTGGACTCCTGATTTGCATCCTCCACACATGCTCCTTGGGGCTGAGCGTTGAAGGCCCTGAACGAGGGATTCCACTTTTGCTCCAAGCAATCTCTTAAACTGTCTCCAGATCATGCCTTTAACATGTCTTGGGTATTAACTTTATTTGGGATTTCTTACGTGCATAAGTGAGGAATGTAGTTATGCGCATATATATATATATATATATATATATATATATATATATATATATATATATATATATATATATATATATATATATATATAAGCTGCATCAATTAATATTTATTAAATTAAACGACTTAACCGGCAATAAATGCTTTACACGCTATCAAACGTTAATATTGCTTTCCATACAATGGCAAATCAAAGCTCAAATTTGGTCGTAATTTCAACTTCACTTTGCAGCTAAGTCGAGATTAAATTTTTTGTAGCAAGTAAAACCAACATTTTGTTGTTATTCAGACCCTAAATCCGACATCTAGATCACGATCCGACTATTAAACATGGTTGATATGAAGCTAGGAACAATAAGAGCTGTGAGACCATCCCAAATTTTATAACAGTAGTTACGAAATACAATAATTAGGGGTTGATTCTTTGTTTTCACCGTCATTAGCTATTCCTTATATGATTAGTTAAAAAAGTTTTTAATTGTTACTTGTTGACTACCACTGTCGACCATATAAAAATGTTCCATCTCATTGGAATCGCATCCAATATCGTTGGAATCACGGATAAAGACTCCCTCATAATATAGGATTTTCTTTAATTTTCGTTGAACTTGAACATGAGGAATTGAAAAAAAAAAAAACCCTACAAAATTATTTTTTTAAGTAGAATTAATTGCATCAGCAGCTAGTACATATTATGGAATGTAATTATAGTTAGTACATGAAATAGATGAATGGCCTACCATGCTGAGAGATTTCCATATCGTTCATCAAATCAGATTTTTACATCAAAAAAGCATGATCGAAGTGCCTTGACATTAGCCACAACTACAGCACACAAAGATAGATATTCTTAATTCCATGGTAGTCGTTGAATCCCCTTATTTTGAAACAATTAAATAATAAGGTTCTACGTTGTTGTGTCCGGTCTATTAAGAGGTATCTGATCCTTAGACATCAATGACACTACAAAAAGAATTTCGTTTTCCGACGAAAATATCACCGACGTACCATGTGTGGTCGGTATTTCGTCGGTAATTTGCGACGACATAGCGATAAACGCAATTTCGTCGTTAATTGCGACAGAACTACGATGAAATACATTGTCGCTAACAAAAAAAAGTAGTCAGGTTAATCCTTTCGTTACAATTTCGTCGGTGGTTCGTCGCTACTCTGTGTCTTTTGTTTGTCGATATTTAGTTTGTAACGTTTCGTCGCTATATCGTTGGTAATGTGTCGCAAAAATTCCAGAAACATAAACACGGATAAACAAGGAAATAAATTCGTCGGTTAGTAGGTTCTCGGCGTTGTGTATCGTCGGTTTTTTGTCGATGAAACCCGCGTGTCGCAAATGTTTTGTTTTACTTTTCGTTCGTATTCCGATTCGTCGCTGTGTCGTCGCAGATTCGTCGAGGATTAAACACGTGTATGAATTAAGAAAAAAGAAAGCGGTGATTGGGAAAAAAATTTATTCATTTAGTAATAAAAATTTACATTATGAAGACGAAAAATTAAAAAAAGAAATCTAAAAGAGAAGCGGAGAGGGGCCGTTCACTCTTCGTCATCGGAAGAAAGAGTGGCCGCCGCATTCTCCGCGAACTCTTTGAGGAGGCGCTTCAGATTGTAATATTTGACTTTCAACATGCGCAGCCTTCTGTTCACGACGTGCAGTTGCCTCGACTGCTGCATCATGTTTGCTATAATTGTACTATAGTTGATCTGTTGTTCCGGCATTTCTTGGGGTTGTGGCTGAGGAGGAGGCCGTTTGGTTGAGGAGGAGTCCGTTGTAGAGGTGCACTGTTTGCCCTTCCACGCCTTGGGGTTGTTTTATAACGACGTGGCATACTTTATATTTTGTTTATGAAATGTAAGCGTGTGGGGTCATATATATAGGTAAACAAAGCGACGACATAGCGACGAATCAGCGACGAATTTTTTTTCCCGTTATTCAACACCGGGAGATGTGCGGGCGTGACGCTTGGATCGAATTAGCGACGATTTAGCGACGACTTAGCGACGTAAATTCATCGTACGTTGCAACCAATAGGCACTGTGCGGACACTGCCGAATAGCGACGCCGTAGCGACACCGTAGCGACGAAATGCGTCGAACGGTGTGAAGAGACGTTGTGCGTCGCTAGGTCATCGGTAAAGCGTCGCTAAATTCAAACGCCATATTCGCGGGTTACTACGTTTTCGTCGTTGTATTAAGTTTCGTCGGTATATAGTCGCTGTTTAGTCGGTGAATTAGTCGTTGTATTAAGTTTCGTCGGCGAGATTCGTAAGGGATTGAACATGTGTTTAAATTAAGAAAACGAAAGCGATGATTGGGGAAAAAATTTCATTAACATAGAATTATAAATTACAAAATACATAAGGAAAAAAAACGAAAAAAAAAGAATAGCGGAGAGGAGCCGTTCACTGTTCGTCATCCGAACAGAGAGTAGCAACACTCTCCGCGCACGCCTTCAGGAAGCGTCTCAGCTGCGCAGCTTTGGCTTTGATGCACATCTGTCTTGTGTGCAGGTACTGGAGACGCTCATCCTGGTAGTTAAGCACCTCCTTCATATTCTTCACTGTTTTCCACAGCTCCTGTATTTCTACACGAGGATCGCCAATTTGGCAATCCTTTTGCCGCCTTGGCCCCTGCACAGTGGGTTCGGAGGAGTCAGCCGGCGGGGGTGCTTGTGGTTGTGGAGGAACCGGTGCAGGTGCCGATGGTTGAAGACCCCGTCTTGGGTATGTACGTCCACTACCACGTCGTGCCTGGGCCTTAGTACGAACCATATTTGTCTTTTTTATATGATTATAAAGGAGATTTTGTTTTTTATGAAATGGGAGTCACGACAGGCTGTTTATATAGGGGAATTCAGCAACGCTATAGCGACGACTTAGCGACGTAAATGCATCGGAAGTTGTAACAATCGGGCATTATACAGTCACTGGATAGCGACCCCTTAGCGACGCAAATAGCGACGAATTAGCAACGCCTTAGCATCGCTATTTTGTCGGTAAGCAATGAATGCAGACATTAATACACGCACACCATATGATGAAATGCGTCACTATTGGCGTCGCTAAGTCGTCGGTATTTGTGTTTGTTACCTTTTAAGCGACGGTATTTGTGTTTATTGGTCGTCGCTATAGCGTCGCTAAGACGTCGGTAATATTGCAGGCTGAGAACCATAAAGCGCAGCTTTCTTCTTCCAGTCTTCCCATTCTTCTCCCATTTCAAACACATAAATCATCACTTTTCAATGAAAATATAGAAAGAAGATATCTTATTGTGTGGGATTTTGAGGTTTTCCACACCGAGAAAAGATAGCTGCTGTTATTTTGAAGGTATAGCGAGAAAATGGATCCGAGGAAGAGCGATAGAAAGTGGATGCACGAGAGAGTAAACAACGGGGAGTGGAGTTTTAGATTTGTTGAAGGTCTCGGAGAATTTGTGGATTTTGCGACGAGTAATGAAAGTGGAACGCAGATTAGATGTCCGTATAAGAAATGCAAGAAACGTAAATATATGCATCCGGGTGACGTGAGGGTTCACTTATTGAAACAAGGTTTCGTGCACAATTACCATACATGGTACTGCCACGGCGAATATGAGGGGACGTCTACATCTGCAACTGTTCACGTCGAAGGGGGACCTGGTCAGGTTGATGTCGAAGAAATAGGCGAGGGATCTCACAACCCATACGTGCAGATGGTGCAAAACGCAGCCGCCGGCGCATTTACGGAAGAGCAGTACTTAAAGTCTCATGTCGGGTACGAACATGCACAGGATCCGGATGAACAGCCGTGTATATTCATGGATGAAGATCCGAACCCTCAGGCGAGACAGTTTTTTGAGGTGCTGTACGCCGCCAACACGCCGCTGTATCCCGGTTGCGGTAGTCACACACAGATGTCCATGATCGGTCGGATGATGAGCATGAAGACGGAGCACCGCATGACGGATAGATTGTACAATGGGATGTGTCAGCTGATGAGGGAATCTCTTCCCGAAGGGAACACGATGGTCGACAGTTTTTATTCGGCGAAGAAACAGCTGCAGGCATTGGGACTGCTGGTTCAGAAGATCGATTGTTGTTCGGAGGGGTGCATCATATACTGGGGCATCAACGAGGATAAAGACAAGTGCAGGGTCTGTGGGACACGCAGGTGGAGAGAACGAACAAAAGAAACCGGAACGTGCCAAGAAAGCAATTCTACTATTTACCTCTCGCCCCTAGACTGCAGAGGCTCTACGCATCCGGTGCCACAGCTAGCCAGATGAGGTGGCACGCGGAGCACTACACAGAAGACGGTGAGATGTGCCATCCATCTGACGGCGAAGCTTGAAGGACGTTCGATGCGACACATCTGGGTTTTTCGTTAGAGACAAGGAACGTTAGGTTGAGGTTATGCACCGACGGGTTCAAACCGTTCGGACAGTGGGGAGAGCAGTATTCGTCGTGGCCTGTCATCGTGACGCCGTACAATCTACCACCTTGGATGTGCATGAAGAAGCCGTATATGTTCTTGACTGTGATCGCACCGGGGCCTAGGAATCCGAAACAGAAGATCGACCTATACCTGTAGCCATTGATACAGGAGCTGAAGTGGTTGTGGGAGTTTGGCATAGAGACGTTCGATGTATCCACCAAAAAAAACTTCCAGCTCCGCGCTGCGCTGATGTGGACGATCAGCGACTTTTCGACTTATTCTATGTTGTCGGGGTGGAGTACAGTGGGGAAATACGCTTGCCCTTACTGCATGAAGCAAGCAAAGATGAGGTCCTTGAAACATGGACGTAAGATTTGCTGGTTCGACAGCCATAGGAAGTTCCTGCCCAAACGTCATTTGTACAGAAATAACGTGACGGCGTTCATGCCTGGCATCGTCGAGAAGGACACAAAGCCCGAGCTTCTCACGGGTGCGGAGGTGTTGGAGGAGATAGACAGTTGTGGATTCGTGGGGGGTCGCTGATGATCCGGACGGCAGCCACAATGCAGACCTGGCCCGTGACTGTATCGGGTAGAAGAATAGAAGCATATTCTGGGAGCTTCCTGTTAGTGTATGTGCCCTAGGCCATGACTTGGATATTTATGTTATGCATTTATTATTAATAAAAGAGGTTTTATTATCATTATTGTTGGTTAGTATGTTACACAATTTTGATATATGTCCCTGATTCATTATTGTTATGGAGATAAAATAATTTATAATCAGTATGAGTATTGATTTGATAATCATGAGATGATTATGTGTATGGTGATACAAATCAATCTCATAGATACTTGTTAGAGAACAGTGCATTGGATAGACCCATCATGAGATTGCTACATGGATTAGCGTCATAAGTAAATCTCATGATAGTCATGTTTTAATCCTCTGACTTGAGATTGTCATAGTTTCCAACATAAGGACTATTATATTTTGACATGATCAAACGTTATCCGTAACTGGATAATAATAAAGGTCATGATTGAATGTGATAGAAATTATGTAGAGGATATTAAACAATCAAGATAGAATTTGTCCCTCTCTTTTGAGAGAGATATCTTTGGGCCCCTTGATTAGTGAGACTGTGAAATGCATGGCCGTGCTCAAATGAATTGATAGTGTGATCAATATCATTTGTTTTATCAGTCTACTTAGAGATCGAGTAATCATATGTTTGAACTATATAAGTATGACGCTGACCATGACTTATGTTCAAACTAGATATCGTGTGACAAAGGGATTAATGCATGTACTATTATTAGGCTAGTTGGACTTTACTCGTATTAATTGAGTAGTTGTAATGCCTTGCTAGAGGCCAATTACTACTTGTTGGTTTAATGGAGATTTAATCAACTGCCAATTAATATGGGCCTATCGGGTCTCACACAAGAATGTGTATGGCTGAGATTAATAATATTAATAATATTAATATTGGATATTAATTATTATTATTATCATTATCGTTTTAATATTAATAATATTAATATTGGATATTAATTATTATTATCATTATTATTATTAATTTCGTTTTTGTATATATTTATATCATCGGATAATAACAGAGAATCCATATCTGATATGGATTTTGATTGGTGTTATCTAATCCTAACAGAATCCGTATTTGATGCGGATTATCATAGGTATTAACCAATCCGATCAGGAATTGGATTTTGATATCTATATATATGTACGGAGCATGGTGTATCTTGTACACCACACAACCAGTAGAAAACGAAAGGGCAAGAATCGTTTTTGTAAAAACCGAATTCTTCAGCCGCGCCGTTTGAAGAGCTAGCACTCCGGGCGAAAGTGTTCGTATGGATACCGACAGAGGGTGATCGTATTTTCGCACCTCTTCCATCTGCAGATTTCGAATCTACGGAGGTACTTTTTGATTTCTTTTGTCGAATTAAACGAACAACATGGATCCTTGGTAGGAAATCAGAGATCAAGTTTTGTTTTCCGCTGCGCGTTTTTGCAGTGATCTCGGTTGATTTCCTAACACTTCCGTACTAGAAGAGCTATATGATATGACACAACCTGGATGTCATGCACATTGAGAAGAACGTGTTTGACAACATCTTCAATATAGTGCTGAATGTGCCTGGAAAAACAAAAGACAATTTGAAGGCACGACTTGATATGCGCGACCTCAAAATGCGACCGGAGCTACATCCCGTTGGCATATCCTACATGCCGAAGTCCTCGTACATGCTGACTGCGGAGCAGGTCAGTGCGTTGTTATCGTGGCTAGGGATGGCTAGATTTCCTGACGGCCATGTTTCGAACCTGTCGAAGAACATCGACGTGAATAAACGCGGTTTGCACGGGATGAAAAGCCACGACTGTCACGTGTTCATGCAACGGTTGATGCCCATTGCATTCCGCGAGCTGCTTCCAACCAATGTATGGGAAGCACTTACCGAGATGAGTCTGTTCTTCAGATGTCTTACATCCACGAGACTCAGGGCGGATGATATGTCAAGACTGGAGGGCGAAATCCCAGTGATCCTATGCAAGCTGGAAACTGTATTCCCTCCGGCCTTCTTTGATTCAATGCAACACCTGCCAGTTCATCTACCATACGAGGCACGCGTTGGTGGTCCTGTTCAGTACAGGTAGATGTATCCGTTCGAGAGGTACTCTTATTTATTACGTGACGTTCTTATGTGTCTAAGCGCGAGCATGCTTACCAATTTGTTTCATCATGTGACGTTGGAGTATTCACTATATGAACAGATATCTCAGGCATTTGAAGCTGAACATCAGGAACAATGCCAAAGTCGAGGCCTCGATGTGCAATGCCTATCTGACGGAGGAAGCCTCGGCCTTCGTGTCTCATTACTTCCAGCCAGATGTCACGTCGAGGTGCAGAGATGTTCCCCGGAACGACGACGGAATTTCCAGATCCGGTGTCCTCCCGATATTCACACATCCGATTAGGTTTCACGGACAGGGAAAGGAAATGATATTGGGGGACAGCGATCTGAAGATTGCTCATTCTTATGTTCAGCGCAACTGCCGTCAAGTTGACCGTTTCCAGAGGTATAAACGATATCCAATTTTAATTTGTAAATACCTTGCGCTACTATATCCATTATATTACAAAGGTATACATGGTACTCATTCGTAATTTTCTTCAGCTTGTTCGTTGATTTATTGCAAGAACGTTCACCGGGTATATCGAGCGATGCAATAAACAATGAGTTAGATGCCAAGTTTGCTGATTGGTTCAGGTGGCATGTAAGTTTACATATTTGCTGGCTACGTGTACGTCATGTGATACGCATTTATTGCCCCGCTGCTGTATACTTACTTGTCGTTTTACAGGCGAGCAAAGGTCATCTGGATGACGAAGAGTACGGTTACATTCTGACACCAGTAGCCGAGGGTCCATTGAGCAGAGTCACGCGCTACGACATGTGTTTTGTAAACGGTTATAGATTCCACACAGTCTCCCATGCCAGCCGAAAATCGTCGGAGAACAGCGGAGTGTGTGTCAAGCGGTATGACAATAGCCCAGACGAGGATGACTTCTACGGCTACCTTACTGACATCATTGAGCTCGAATATCCCGCATTGCCTATAAAGCGGGTGGTGCTATTCAAATGCGAATGGTACGATCCAACTCGGGAAGGTTATCGCGCTGGCACAAAGGTTCACGACCGATATAAGTTGGTAGACATACACCAAGGGCGACGGTACAGAAAGTACGATCCATTCGTTTTGGCTAGTCGAGCGTCCCAGGTGTACTATCTATCGGATCCGACGACGAGGATGAATGCAAGCTCAAAAGACTGGCGAGCCGTGTGCAAAGTGAAATCGAGCAAGTTTGATGTCAGTATCCAGCCAGGTTCAGATGGCATGGATGCCGCATTTCAAGAAGAAAACCCACGTGTTGTGGATACGACACATGTTGAACTGCACAATCTCCCTCTAAATGACTCCAACAGCGGTTTCATCGAAATTCATCTCAACATACAACCGGCTGACAATATTGAAGATGTAGGCGAAGACGAATACGAAGATGAAGAGGACGACGAGCATGTAGATGAAGATGAAAATGAAGATGAAAATGAAGATGCGTATGAGGATGCAGATGACAATGAAGATTGACGTTAGTCAAAATTTTTATGTACCTCTTTATGTGAAAATGTGTATGTATTGATGTACTTATACACATGTATATACATAATATGTGTCTGTAAGTACTTTATATTTTGTATTATTTTTTTCAGTATTGAAGAACGCCGACGATTTACCGACGACAAGTGTCGTCGCAAATTTGAAATAACGACGACACAAGGAATAACGACGACACTGTAAACAGCGACGAACTCCCGTCGCTGTTTCGTCACAAAATTTCGTACTAAAACTGAAATCCCCCTTCTTCTTCCCCATTTCCCTCCCCTGCGAATTCTCCCCCCACCCCGCGAAATCTCCCTCCCTCCCCCGGCGAAATCTCCCTCCCTCCCCTGCAAAATTCTGCGCAGCTGCCGTCAAGCTCTCCGGTGACCTCCTTTCCCCGGTTAGTTTTTCTTCCTATTTCGTTTTTAATGATTTTAATTAGTTATAGATTGAATTGTTTATTGTGGGTGTTGGTGGTGGGTTGTGGGCGGGAGTGGCTGTGGGCGGGGGTGGTTGTTGGCGGGGGTTTTGGTGGCTGTGGGCGGGGGATGTGGCGGGGGTGGCTTGGTGTTGCGGGGTTGGGTGGCTGTGGGTGGGGGATGTGGTGGGGGTGGCTTGGTGTTGCGGGGTTGGGTGGCTATGGCGAGTGATGGGCTGTGGGCAGGCGTGGTTGTTGGCGGGGGGTGACTGTGGGCGGGGGTGGTTGTTGGCGGGTAAGGGGGTGGCTGTGGCGGGGGTGGCTGTTGCGGGGTGGCTAGGTTGTTGCGGGGAAAGGGGTGGCTGTGGGCGTGGGGTGGCGGGGGTGGCCTTTGGGCGGGGGTGGGCTGTGGCAGTGGTGGCTGGGTGTTGCGGGGTGGCTGTGGCGGCTGTGGGCGGGGGTGGGCTGTGGCGGGGGTGGCTTGGTGTTGCGGGGTTGGGTGGCTGTGGCGAGTGGTGGGCTGTGGGCGGGGTGGTTGTTGGCCGGGGTGGCTTGGGCGGTGGTGGGCTGTGGGCGGGGTGGTTGTTGGCGAGGAAGGGGGTAGCTATGGCGGGGGTGGCTGTGGGCGGGGGTGGGATATGGGCGGCGTTGTCTGGGTGTTGCAGGGTTGGGTTTCCATGTCCGACGACATATGAAGCAAGTATGTTGGTGATGTATACTTTGAAGTGTAATAATTTGATGATGAAGTTTGATTATGCAGTTTGGTTAATCATGTCATGTTGTTGGATTTGGATTTGTCTTTGTAGAGGCCATTAAGGCCGGGAAACCTCAGATAAACGAATAGGTCATGCCGAAATTTTCAAAATTATTAATATCTTGCATGATATGTATGTAAACACTTGTCATTTTTTGGACATCTTATTTGTCTGGCCAACCAACCCTAAACTTGTTGAATGTGCCTTTTAAATTTTTCACCCTTGCAGATCTGATGGCCAGTGAGGGTTTACCGACTCGATCCACCTACCCACAAGCTACACAGGCCCTCTCAGGAGAGTTTAATCTCTTTCTTTCTCAGCATGAGCTGCTTGGTTCGGTTTCGACCGCCGCTCTGGCTGCGGACGCGGACCTTTTAGGGTCTGCCGATAGGTCCGCACCCCCCACATCTACGACGCCACCCACACCCACCGGTTCAGCACCTCATCCGGCGTCTGATGCGGCATCGGACGAGGGTGTCATACCAGGGCGTCGTGCCCTCCCTTGGTCAGATGATACCCATACGTAAGTAATGATTTATTTTTTAACAAGTTTTCAAATATATTTCACGCGTTATTTTTTCCTAACAACTTCACCTCTTTCAGGTTTGCACCGGATTCGGGCCAGATTTCCGGTTGCATCACTCGCTCCTTCCACCTGAGGCAGGACCCATCTGGATATGCCTGGTCCCGTGTCACCCCGCAGACACGTAGGTTCTACTGGGATGAGTTTCAGGTATTCAAATTTGATGAATTTCACTTTTTGATGCGCAATCGATCATTACTTTTCTAACCACATTTTTATTTTTCCTCCGTATAATAATTGCAGAAGGCGTACAGCTGGACAGCTAACATCGCACACGACGTGGAGCAGGCCTGGCGGCAGAGGGCCGCCAAATGCTACAGGGACTTCGTCAACTCGCACAAGACCAAGTGGGAGCGTGACCCCATTTCTGCCAGGCCTGCCTACGTATCCGAGGCCACCTGGGCGGGGTGGATTAAAGAGTGGACGGACCCTGCATCTTTCTCCGCATGATCCCCCTCCATCTTTCTCTGCATAGTATTTCATTTTTTGATTTTTTGTACTGACTATTTCATTTATTGTATTGACATATTCTTTGTTCTTTTATATTTTATCAGACATTTATACGGATTCCATTTCTTTTGTGTTGTTTAATTATACGAACTTCAATACGCAAATACCGTATTTCTGTATAATATTCGTTCAAATGATTTAATATACAAAATAAAATATATTATAAAAATTAAATAATAATAAAAACTATTTAATTAATAATATATTGATATTATTAATAAATTATAAATATTTAATATTTAATATTTAATATTAAATTAATATTTAATATTAATTTAAATGATAGCGACGAACCTCCGACGAAACAAAAATGTCGCAGACCTGAAACAAAAAAAATCAAAAATTTTAAAACAGCGACGACAAAAGATATACCGACGACAATCTGTGACTAAACAGAAATGTCGCAGACCGGAAATAAAAAAATCAAAAATTTAAAAATAGCGACGACAAAAGATATACCGACGAAACGACGACGGAAATAACAGGTCGCATACCTGACAGAGTTTCGTCGCAATTGTGCGACGAACCGCCGACGAGCCTTTTCTCGTCGCAATATAGCGACGCTTCACCGATGAAAATCACTTGGCGACAAGCCGTATAACGACCTGCAGATTTCGTCGCAATTGCGTCGCTATATGCCTTTAGCGACGAAATTGCGACGATTTTTGTCTGTCGCTATGTCTCTTTTTTTGTGGTGTGAGTTGGATATATAAATCTGAGATCTACAAGAGAAACATTGTTAGGACTACAGGTGAGAATGTTTCCCTTAGGTTTTCGATTGCTTAAGTTAGTATAGATATTTGAGGATAGTATAGAACTAGTACTAGAGAGCAAGAATTAAGGTTCTTTTGCCTAAGAATCGAGAGTACCTTTTTATATAGGAGGAACACTTGATGGATTAAGATTTTACAGTTGTGGTTATTAGTAGAGTCCAAGTAGGGCTCATACTCCTTTTCCTGCTACCTACATGAAAAGATAACCTTTATCCGTAGAAGATTAATATAGAGAAGCTATACTTTAGTAAGAATTTATCACATTTGTCCTTATTCCCTTTATAGATGGGATTCATTGATCATTCTCATTTTGGTCGGAGAAATAACCCACGTTCATAGTAATATGATTAACATTCTCAAGATGAAAGGCATCCACCCCTAACTCATCTGAGTTCAGGGGGCTTTAGGTCCACAACCATATTGGGTTGGTTCACCTGCTACTCGAAGAGTAACTTACTAGGGACTCTAAGTAGACCACCTTCATACACTCTCTGGGGGTGTTATTTTATCTCATCATTCATAAACCTAACATTTTCTTTTGGGCTCGGAGGGCATCTCCACAGAGCCTTCAAGTTCACTACTTGGCTTAGACCCTATGTGTTGTCAATGTTAGTGTATGATGTCCGTATCCTGAATAGCCTTCTGTAGACCCATAGGGTCTCCGAGTTACACGTGTTGGCACATAAGCCTTGTTTAGGACCCAAGTGCAAGTTTATTATCAAGGGTCATGGCCCAATTGGAAGGGCATACGGGCAATGCCCATCACTAGCCCTACAGAGTCTGACCGACTCCTTAGACCACTTAGTCTCGAGAGAAAGGACTTAGCCTATTCTAGACAGAAAGCAATTAACTAACTTGCTTATTTGAAACTACTAAACATTAAAGAAAATGCAAGTAACTAAAAGCCAAATAATCAACCCATAAACAGGTAAAATATCGAGGTTCAAAGAAAGAAGATTTTATTTAAATTGACTTGTCACTAATAATCTAATTATGTAATAACAAGCTAATAAAGCATCTCAACTAAGAAAGAAGATTCCATTGCTCAAATGAAGGAAGACATTGAAATACTCATTAAGGCATTTTATCAAACACCTTGTCTTCATTGAATTTACCAATACCCAGTTACATAAATTAAAAGGAAATGGAAATTAGAAAAGGTAGAAGAAGATAAATTGCACTTGAATTATAAATGAAATCATAGTCTCACGATAATCACAAGAGAATTTGTAATCTAAAGCTAAGGAGAAAGTAGAAGAAGAAATTGAGAATTTTCTTAAGTCTAGAGAGCAATTCTACAACAACAACAACAACAACAACACATACCCAACATATTCTAACAACAGTAAAAGCTACCACTAGGGACCCTGGAGGATGAGAGGCAGAAAAACAATACATCCATCCCAAAAGATAGAGAGTTCAATGAAAGACAAAGATAAACACAAAAAGTGCAAAGTTAACCTAACGCTGAGAGAGTATCTAAGCCCCTTTATATACTATAAGGTGTCTCTATATCCTGCCTAAACTTGCTAACCTTAATCTTCTGTCTCAATGAGCTCCTATACTGGATCATGTCCTCAGAGAAGTGCAGACCTAGTAGGTCATATCTAATCTGTTCCTCTCAAGTTAGCTTGGGTCTGTCTTTACTTCTTTTCCCCTCTACAATGAGCTTTCAGCTGCTTTGACGGACATTGTTGTCTGTCTCTACTTGACATGCTCAAACTATCTCAGTCTTCCCTCTCTTATGTTATCTATCCACCCCTATCATTTTCCTAAATTAACTCTCTCTAGAGAGCAATTCTAAGAATCTAAAACTAATAACTAACTAAATAATAACTATGCACAATTTTGTCTATTAACAGCTATGGTAGATCCCCCTCGGGTGCGACTAATGGGGAGCCTCAGGACACATGTACATACACATATATATAGATGCATAACATATATTCATATATGCATATATATATACACATATATATATTAGAGAAAATAATGTTAGGTAGACCTTATTTAGTTCAAGTACGCCCTGGTTGGAGCCTTTTGGCGTGGCAGGCCATCTATGGCAGGCTTGCACGCCTCGATTGACAGAATTGGGTTCAAATGTATTGGACCATGCACCTGCAATAAAAACCCCTAGAGGGGGGTGAATAGTGGTTAGCGGAAATTACACTACAACCTTTTGTTAAAATCTCCTTTGAAAACAGAATCTGAGACCACCTCAGATTCAGAACCCGTTCTTAAAAAATTTACATATAATTGTACACAACTCCAAAAATTATGAAACTTTCCAGAATTGAACTTCAATGAGTTAGAAAGACTCTGTCCAAAAATCAGACAAAAATAAGATCGTTTGACCCTTCAATTAAATAAAAAGATTCAGATGGTCAATCTGGACAAAATTGGACAGAATGTTGCTTATTTTGCAAAACGTGTTTCTCTTTGAATACTCAGCCAAAAAGGTTGATCTTTATATCAAAACACTCCTTAGGATGTGTAGATAAAGTTTCTAAAAGTCCCTGACCTTAAACAATTCTTGACAAATACAGAATTTAAGTTTTCTCAAAACTGGTCAGATTGCAGCCAGATTGGAGCAGTTATTTTTCAAAGACTGAAAGACTAACTTTTCCTTGCTCAAATCAAGTGATTCTTGTTGCAAATGAAAACTAACAGTCTGAAATATAACGCCACCAAAAATCACGAATTTTGAAAATGTTTAGCTATTTTTTCAAATGGTGAGAATTTGTGTGAAAACTGCAGTCAAAACGGGCAGAAAACAGAAATAAAGAAACAAGAGAAGAACACCAAAGATTTTTCCTGGTTCGGTCAATGTGATCTACTCCAGTCCCAAGGAACACATTTCCTTGGATTTCACTATGAAATGAACACCTTACAACAAGATCCAAGATTGATCCTTGGGTTATACACCAACCCTACTCAAGACTTGGATAATCACCTTCTAAGCAACACTTAGTTGCAACTCTTCTAACACCTATTGATGTAGCCTTATAAAGATGGCTAATCAATCTTACAAATGAAGCTCAAGAGCCTTGTAGCTCACCACAACACAACAAGAACACATTTGCTACAATGAATAAAACAACAACAAGAAGAAGAAGATGAAGATGAAAGCTAGACAATTCAACAAATGCTTGTGAGCTTCAAGTGCGTTTCATCTTCTTCACCATTGCCTCTATTTATAGTGTGATTTGAGCCTTGAAGATAAGAATGCACATGTGTCACCATCTTCATCATCAATTCCAAATGTCTTCTCATCATTGGTTGGCTTTGTACACTTGGCAAAATAAAACACAATGATTGGTCCACCTAGGATGTCACTTTGGCCGAAATGATAAGCTCCAAAAATGACTTGGAATTTGTTTGATTTATCCTTAGTAAAATAGAGATAATTCCCTCAACTTCTTGGCACAAGAATAGGCATGTGGTCAATTACCATTTAAAAGTCAAAATTCAGCTCCACTTGAATGTAGTAGCCGTTGGCTACTAAGTATTTTCCAAAAAAAAACTTTGATTTTTTCTTAATAAAATAAGAAAGGATAATACCACCAAATTATCCCCAACTTCAAGCACCATAATAGGACATGTGAAGTCTTCATTTGACTTCAAAAATCTGCTGAAAATACCCAAGAAATAGCATATAGCCGTTGGCTATATTTGAAAAACTCCAAGTTGGCAATTTTGCCAACTATCTCCTTTTTGGTTGGTCCACTTGTCTCCAACCCATAAAATGAATAATGTATCACCTCCAACTATAAACTCATGTTTTTCAACATATATATATAAGTGTAGCAACTCAGATTTTTGAAGAAGAAATAAATAGATAACAATTGACAAGATTATGTCAACGTGTAACACCGAAATTCCCTAATATTTCTTCTTATATGTCAAGAACATTTCCACACCTTTGAAACCTTTAATATCTCTGAATAATGATGATAAATATCCTCTTATAACATATATAACAGGGTCTTCAAGAAAAAATAGAATGTGGCATCTCAAATCGTCACATATTCAGCTATAGTCAATAATATCATCGGTTGAGAGAATAAGATATAAGATCACCATATAATCTTCAAAAAAATAATAAAACAGCTCCAGAATGAAGATAATAATATGCTCAAGAGATTCCTTGAGTGAAAATACCAAAAATACCCTTGGAGGTGAAATGACCAAAATACCCCTGGTGTGAGAAAACTCCAGAAATGACCCGGATGGTCGTAAATACTCATGATATCACCTTTGTCATGATAAATAGGATGAGAATACATCCTTGAAATATTTTCATCATGTGATGTCCCTATAAAACTCAAAATACCAATTTTGTCCTTTTTGGTAAGTTGTAGAAACTTTCAAGGCACATTAGTCACAATACATTCAAAATCATCAAAATCACATAAGATTCACATAATGAGCATGTATAATTCATATCCAAATGAAAACAATCATTTTAACACACTTTAGAAAAAATATTTCTAAAAACCCTAGACATCGATCGATCGAAGTGCCTCAGCTTCAGAGATCGATGTCTCACAGAAAGTTTCAGAGTTTGCCTCTGACCTACATCGATCGATCGAAGTGAGAGTTTGATGTACATCGATCGATCGATGTGTCTCAGGTTTAGAGATCGATGTCTCACAGAAAGGTCTTAAACTTTTCTACCTTACATACATCGATCAATGTGAGATATCTATGTACATAGATCGATTGATGTGCCACAACCTGAGAGATCGATGTCAACTTTTTCAACTTTTAATCACATATAACACCATGTGTGATATTTTTAAGTATTCACCACTTAAAATCATGACTTTGAAAATTATCCAAACATATTTCTCAACATTCTCCCCCTTTTGGATGATTTTCAAAATAACCTAACATGATTTTAATATCACAACTTATAACAAAAAATTTAAAAAGTTTAACCAAATGTTTTCAACTTTTAAATAGTATGTTGCTCCCCCTCAACTCATACTCTCCCCCTTAACCTATGCAAATTTATACAAATTAAAACTTAGCATATGATTCATCATGACTTACCAACTAAAATCATGTTCTTATTCTATCTCCCCCTTTATTTTGCAAATCATGCAAAAGATAGAACTACGCAATGGTATCGTAAGTCATCATACCTAACTTGGCTCGTAAGTTTTCAAAAGTGGCTTGATTAAGGGGTTTGGTAAAGATGTCAGTGATTTGGTGATCAGTTTTTATATGGTTTATCACTATGTCCTCATTTTGAACATGATCGCGAAGAAAGTGGCATCGCACCTCAATGTGTTTGGCCTTAGAATGAAGCACCGGATTCCAGGAAAGATTGATTGCACTTGTGCTATCGCAGAAAATTGGAATCTTTTTCATTTTAATGCCAAAATCACTAAGTTGCTGTTTAAGCCAAAGTATTTGTGTAGTACATAAACTCAAAGCGATATACTCGGCTTCAGTGGTAGAAAGAGCTGCACTAGCTTGCTTTTTAGAAAACCAAGAAATCAAGTTGGTTCTTATGAATTGACAAGTACCGCTAGTGGATTTTCTATCTAACTTGCAACCACCATAATCAGCATCACTACCAACTTAGCGTTTCTATCATACCACAGTCCTAAGTGAGGTGTATGCTTAAGATATCTAAAGATCTTTTTCACTGCATTGTAATGTGATACCTTAGGACAAGATTGAAACCTAGCACACATACACACACTAAACATAATATCAGGTCTTGATGCTGTTAAGTATAACAATGAGCCAATCATAGACCTATAAAGTGTGTCATCAAAAGGTTTACCATTTTCATCCTTATCAAGTTTGGTACTAACACTCATAGGGGTAGTTGTAGGTTTCAACTCTTCAAAGCCAAACTTCTTAATCATATCATTGACATACTTAAGTTGGCTAATGTGAATTCCTTGAGGGGTTTGTTTGATTTGAAGTCCTAAGAAATAATTTAACTCTCCTACCATTGACATTTCAAAATATGACTTCATACATTCTTCGAAGTCTTTTACTAAAGCAGGGTTGGTTGAACCAAAGATAATATCGTCTACATATATTTGAACTATTAACAAATCATTATCTTTTCTTCTTAGGAATAATGTGTTGTCTATTGTTTCCCTTTGATAACTATTTGCAATAAGAAAGTTTGCAAATCTATCATACCAAGCTCTTGGAGCTTGTTTCAAACCATATAAAGCTTTCTTAAGCTTATAAACATGGTTAGGATTCTTTGGATCTTCGAATCCAGGGGGTTGTTTGACAAACACCTCTTCTTGGATATATCCATTCAAGAACGCACTCTTGACATCCATTTGGAAGAGCTTAATATTGCTTAGACTTGCAATCGCAAGTAACAATCTAATTGCTTCTAGTCATGCAACGGGTGCAAAGGTTTCTTTATAATCTATTCCTTCTTGTTGATTATAACCTTGTGCGACTAGTCTAGCCTTATTCCTTGTAATATTTCCTTGTTCATCTATTTTATTCCTAAAGACCCATTTAGTTCTTATGATAGACTTGTCTTCAGGTTTAGGTACTAATTCCCACACGTTATTCCTTGCGAATTGGTTCAATTCCTCATGCATAGCTTCTATCCATGATATGTCACCTAAGGCTTCCTTAACATTCTTAGGTTCTATTTGTTGTAGAAATATGAGGGTTTGAGTGATTTCAAAATAAAGAAATTTGAATATATATATATATATATATATATATATATATAAACGTTGAGTATATATATATATACACAAGTGTACATGTATGCATGATAACTTGCTTTATTTAGCTTATATATTATGTTGCCGTACTAACGAGCCATGAAGCTTTAAAGCTTACATCATATGGCGAATATTTGTTGAGTTTATACTATTTTCAGGTGCCACAATTAATGAACTAAAGTAGTTCATTAAGTGAAGTACTTAGTTTAATAAACTAAGTAGTTCATTAAAGGAAGATGCATTTGGAAAAGGCATAAAGGCAACATGGCTATGGAAGGAAAGTCCTCTCCTCCTCCCCACATCAATTTCACACGTTTTATACATATATATATACTATATTTTCAGATTTTTTATAAAAGGCACATACACATGTATTCCAACGTACTTCCGACACGTTATATATCTTACGTACGTACGTTAACGTCACACCACTATACTTAACTCATATTTATGAGTGTATCCAGGTCTTATATCATATGATATAAGATATGGTGATGACAAATTAAATACGACACGATAAAAGGTTCTAAACCGAAATTTGTCGTATCGGGCGATACCGAAACTTCGCCAACATGTCACGTACTTGCCATAAATAAATGGCCAGCCCATATACATCAAAAATTGATGATATTTTCGTGCACATGACTGTATATTGAGACAAAAATACTTTCCATGTTGGCACACACAATTCACCCCACATTTAGGCCAAAATGTGAAGATTCCAATTTTATTTTTGTCACATGTTTATGGTACCACTTTAAATCAGCCAAGTGCTGAAATTTAAAGTATATATTATATATATTATGTATAACATAATATATATAGCATGTGCAAAAGTTGGAATTTAAATTAGAGAAAAATCGGGTAATCGATAAATATCGAAAATTCGGTTTTCTACGCACATGACATGGAACGTTTTTCTTGAACATCATGTGACACGTATCTAGACACTTTTTACATATAATATACATCTTAAAGTGTTCTAGAAAATTAAATTAAGGGCTGATTGGAATATTACATGTGTGTATTATTAAATGTGCACTATTTTTCAAAGTTAGCAAAAATAAATTTCAGCACATGTATATACATACTCAACGCCACCTACAGCTGAATTGGAGCACATGTGGAGCCTTGTTGGCATGTTGATTGGTCAAGGATCAATCATACAATGTTGATGAATCAAAGAGAGAAGCTACAAAAGGTAAGTTTTCAACATATACCTCTCTTATGTCACATGCTGAAAATTTCAGCATGTCACATACCTAGTGGACGATTTCTTCAACTTTAAGGAAGATATTTTGTTAATTTTGCATTAAGGAATAAATCAAATGAGTTATGGAAATGATTGGAATTGTATGTAAGGTTATTAAGTGTGATATTCTTCATATCACACATGCTGAAATTTTTCAGCATGTGTGAAGATGTTGTGGCCGAATGTGACTCTCTTTTGGTGTCCAAGTTCATTCTTCATCTTGTAGCAAGACTTACCTTAAATAATGGATGTATTTTTATAGAAGAAATTCAAAGAAAAATGGAAGAAATCTAGATTTATTCCATGTGGTAAATGCTGAAAATTTCAGCATTGAAATTACAAGTGCTGGCCGATTTTGGTGAGGAAGGAAGGAAGGATTTTTGTGTCTTGCAATTTATGACAAAATTTGAGAATTATGGTATGATTTAATAATTGATTATTTGGCAAATATTTAGTGTTTTTTTTCAGATTATCCATGTCATCAAATGATGACAACATTGAGCCAATCAAAAGGTGCCAAGTAAGCAATGACTAAATGATGGTCCAATGGAGTGATGCCAAGTAAGCAAAACATTGTCACCATGATGTCTCACACCCTCTCAAGCACTTAAAAGGAAATTTTCAAAAGGGGAGAAGGCTGTATAGGGGACGGCCAAAGACATGCTATAAGGAGAAGAGAAGAACAAACAAAAACAACACCAAGATTTGCATTCAAAAGTGATCAAAGTGCCAAAGCTTTCTTCTCCTACACTTTCTTTCTTTCTTCTCTTGTAAAAAGCCTATTGTATTTTACTTCTTTCATTCTTGAATAGGCTTCATAGAAACCACCATTCATACATCTTTGTAAAAGATTGATCAAGGTGTGATCAATCTTCATCCTAGCGAGGTGGTGGTGTTCGTGTGAATTGTACTCGACATACAAGGTTTGTAAAGGGTTGGAGTTAGGTGTAACTCTATCAACCCTGCGGTAAGGTGTACTGCGTGTGTGTGATTAGTGTGAACCAAGGAAGGTGTTCCTTGAAGACTGGAGTAGGTTGTTTATAACCGAACCAGTATAAAATTCTTGGTGCAATTTACTTTCAGCATTTACTTTTCAGTTTCTGCACTGTTTACTCATATTGTTCACGTTCGTAAAAATAGTAAAAAAAATTTCAAAAATTGTAAAAATTTCCAGAAACATACATAAACGTTCTAGGGTTAATTTGGCACAAGTTTCAACCCTTTTGGACTAGTATAAGTCAATCAAATATCAAAAGTTCTGAGACTAGTGCAGTCTGATTCTCAGACTTGCAAAGGTTGAGACTTTGGGTGTATTTGACCTACTTCCCAAAAGAATTTTCAAAAACTGTTTCAACGCATTTAATTATAGTGTGTGAAGAGTTATTGGTCAAATTTTCAGATCATTTGGACATTCACACAAATAGGAATTAATTTTTCAAAACCATCTACCGGTTCTGGCAGATTTGCACAATCTGAGTGCCAACGGTTTTTGAAGGGGTTAAAGGTTGAATTTTGATTTGAAATTTTTAGGGGACCCTCATAACATCTGAAGCTAAGTTCTCTAAAAATTTCATAATTTTTGGAGACCTCTAACCTAGTTTAAAAAACGTTTTAAAACTGGTCCTGAAAACAGAATCTGTTTTCAGAACTTGAATTGGTTAGGTTTAAAGAAATTTTAAAAAGCACACTTTCCGCACCATCTATTCAACCCCCCCCCCCTTCTAGTGGTGCCTTGCAGATCCTACAAGTGGTATCAGAGCGCAGGAATACTCACTACAAGGAATCCAACGATTCAGTGAGATGGCATCCACAAATTTCAAAACCGAACAAGAAGGTATGTCGAGCCAAAGGCCTCCACTCTTTGACGGTGAGTCTTTTATTCAATGGAAACTTAGGATGAAACTTTTTCTTATGGCTATAGATATAGATCTTTGGTCAATAATTGAAGATGGTCCATATGTCCCATCTAATGTATCCACTATAGACGGAGTTACTTTAGAAGTTATTAAAATTAGACAAGAATATACTAGTGAAGATAAAAAGAAACTGAGTATGAATGCTAAGGCCATGCAGTTACTCTTAAATGGTTTAAGTAAGAGTGAGTCTAGTTATGTGTCGAATTGTTCGAGTGCACAAGAAATGTGGAGAATCTTAGAAATGAAACACGAAGGCACAAGTCAAGTAAAAGAGTCCAAAATTAATATGCTCATGTCTACTCTTGAGTCTTTTAAGTTGTTGCCTAATGAGTCAATTGTAGATATGGATCTTCGTTTGACTAACATCTATAACTCTCTTGAGTCTCTTGGTAAGGCTTTTACTACACAGGAAAAGGTACAGAAAGTCCTGCGGAGCCTTCCTTCGGAATGGGATCCTAAAGTGACTGCTATAGAAGAAAGCAAGGAGACTAAATCAATAAAAATGGAAGAACTCATTGGTTCACTCAAAGTTTATGAAAACAAACTTATTATTCGGAAATCGGAATCAACCAAACAAGGTAAGACAATTGCTTTTAAATCAAATGAATACGTCTCCCCTCCCTCCGATCACGTAGATGATAGTGATTCCGAATCGGATAATGATGACTTAATTCTATTGGCTAAAGGACTAAGAAGATTTATGAGAAAATCATTTAGAAATAAAAACAATGGGACTACATCTAAGAGAAACAAAAACAAGTCAAATGATAAGGACATTAAATGTTATGAATGCGGCAAACTCGGACACTTGTCATATGACTGCCCTAACAAAGAAAAGCAAACTAATAAGTACCCTGACAAGGAGCGGAACAAAAATAGACCCATCTCAGATCCTAAACAAAGGAAACGTGCACTAAAGGCCTCCACATGGAGTGACTCATCAGACTCTGAAACTGAGACCGAAGAGGAGACCGCTCAAGTTTGCTTCGCTTCAAAGGCGTCTAATGAGGTATCATCCGATTCTGACTCTGACTCTGAACCTTCTTATGATGATCTTTTTAGTCAGTATCTTGAATTACATAAATTTACTAAGACTCTCGCAAAAGAAAAGAAACGTTTAATTGAAGACAAGAAACTGTTAGAATCTTCTAACGAGAATCTTGTCGCTCAATTAAGCGATTCAAAGAAAGAGTCTTCATGTGTCATCACTGCATTAAAAACCGAGATCTCATCATTGACTTCTCAAAATAATGAAATGAAATCCGAGATTTCAAATTTGAAATCAAGGAATACAGACTTAGAGAAAATAATGAAACAATTCGATACAGGGTCAAACATGCTGCATCGCATCATATTATCGCAAAAGCATGACAGTGACAAAACTGGATTGGGATACGTTGATACTAACGAAGTATCAACCAAACCAACCAAGTTTGTTGTGTCTAAGAAAGTAGACACCCCTAAGCATAAAGTGGCGTCTAAGACGACGCAAAAAGCACCCCCTTTCACACGCCCCACTCCCTCATATCATGTGAAATATAACGTTGTACCATATAGATATGAGAAGAAAAGAACAATGCATACACGAAATACATATCATCCACGCACTACGCACACGCACACAAGGACATATCAAAAGCATCCTTCATTCAATGAGTATAGAGGAGTCCTTGGGCAAAGACCCAAAGTACATGCACCACATGTATATTATATCGCACCTTCATTCTTGCCATTTGATAGACCGAGAAGGATCACCCAAGTATGGGTACCGAAAGGTACCTTTACCAAAAGGTGATTAACTAACTCGAAAGGACCCAAAATTAAAAGGGTACCTAAATCACCTTTTCACATTGCAGGGAGACCACTCATCGAAAGACACATCAATAAAGTGGTTCCTTGACAGTGGTTGCTCGAGGCACATGACGGGTGACCCGAGCCTGTTCTCCAAATTAAAGAAGGTCACAAAAGGCGGATCCGTGACCTTTGGAGACAACAATGAAGGCAAGATCATCGGAAAAGGTACGATTGGCAATCCGAATACACTTCAAATCTCCAACGTGTTTTTGGTAAGCAACTTATCTTACAATCTTCTTAGTATTTCTCAATTTGTTGACAATGGTTTCAATGTGTGTTTTACTCACCCTTATTGTAATATAATAAATAAAAATGGAGAAACCGTGTTAAAAGGAAAACGTGAAGGAAATATATTCACACTATCTATGGATGATGTAGTAGACGCTAAAGTCAAATGTTTTATGTCAAATGAACCCAATGTGAACTTGTGGCATAGACGTTTAGGACACATAGGTATTTCTACACTAGAAAAATTGCAACGAAAGAACCTAGTACGGGGATTGCCTACGCTCGATTTAGACAACTTTCAGTTGTGTGAATCTTGCATAAAAGGCAAACAAACACGCGAGTCACTTAATCCTAAAAATGAGATAAGCACGACTAGAATACTAGAACTATTGCATATCGATTTGTTTGGTCCTAGTCGCACTACAAGCCTTGGTGGGCGTCACTATGCATGCGTGATTGTTGATGACTTCTCTCGCTATACTTGGACTTTATTTCTTGCACATAAGGATGATAGCGCCGTAGAAATCGCTAAATTAATTAAACAACTTGAAAATCAATACCGCGTAAATGTGAAAAGAATAAGAAGCGATAGAGGCGGTGAGTTTAAAAATAAAGAGATGATTTCATTTTGTGAAGAAAAAGGAATTAAACATGAGTTTTCGCCACCTAGAACTCCACAATTAAATGGAGTAGTAGAAAGAAAGAATCGCACACTACAAGAAATCGCTAGAACTATGCTTTGCGAAAATAAATTGCCTAGATTTCTGTGGGCGGAAGCCGTAAACTGTGCATGCTATATTGTAAATCGCCTATCTATAAGAAAGAAAATAAACAAGACGCCTTACGAAATTTTGAATGATCGCATGCCTAAGATTGATTATTTTCGTGTGTTTGGATGCAAATGCTTTGTCTTGAATACAAAAGATAACTTAGATAAATTTGAATCCAAATCAATTGAGTGCATTTTTATTGGGTATTCCATAAACTCAAAAGCATATAGATGTTATGATCCTCTCACTAGACAAATCATAGAATCTATTCATGTTAAATTCAATGAATTTGGAGAGATTGATAAAGAAAAGGAATATGATGATGATTTTGAATTGAAACCCGTTTTGGATGAAGATAATGATTCTTTTGATATGCATGAGATGAATGAGACACTAGAAATGCATGATCATATAGAAATGCATGATAACTTAGAAAATAATCAACTAAGATGGCATAGAGATCACCCACATGATCTCATCATAGGCGACATCACTCACGGTGTGCGACCACGTAGAAGAATCACTTCGAATGAAATAAATGAATTTCATGCTATGATTTCTGAAATTGAGCCCAAAAATGTGCATGATGCTTTGAGTGATTCATCTTGGATTGATACTATGCATGACGAACTTAATCAATTCGTTAGAAATGATGTATGGGACTTAGTGCCACGACCATAAGATAAGACAATAATAGGCACAAAGTGGGTATTTAGGAACAAAATGAATGAGGAAGGAAAGGTCGTTAGAAATAAAGCAAGACTCGTAGCTCAAGGATATAATCAAGAAGAAGGAATAGACTACGATGAAACATTTGCACCCGTAGCACGTTTAGAAGCTATACGACTCTTACTTGCTATTGCTTGCTTGAAAGATTTTAAATTATATCAAATGGACGTCAAAAGTGCTTTTCTAAACGGATTTATACAGGAAGAAGTATACGTGAAGCAACCACCCGGTTTTGAAGATTTGAAACATCCAGATCACGTGTACAAACTAAAGAAGGCACTATATGGCCTAAAGCAAGCGCCGAGAGCATGGTATGATCGTTTTGCCACTTTTCTTTTAGAAAATAATTTTAAACGTGGTACTATAGATAGTACACTATTTTTGAAACAAGAAAAATCAGATTTACTTATTATTCAAATTTACGTAGATGACATTATTTTCGGTTCTACCTCACATAGACTTGTTAAAGATTTTGAAAATTGTATGAAAGCTGAATTTGAAATGTCTATGGTTGGTGAACTTAATTATTTTCTTGGCTTGCAGATTAAGCAAACGAGTAAAGGAATTCATATAAGCCAAGCTAAGTACGTAAATGACATGATCAAGAAGTTCAATTTTGAAAATTTGAAACCATCCCCCACGCCTATGAGTGTTACTACTAAATCAGACAAAGATGAACATGGTAAAGACGTTGATAATGGATTATATCGATCTATGATAGGCTCTTTACTATATTTAACTGCTAGTAGGCCTGACATTATGTTTAGCGTATGCATGTGTGCTCGTTTTCAAAGTCAACCTAAGGTGTCACACTTAAATGCGGTAAAAAGAATATTCCGCTATATTAAGCACACGCCCACCTTAGGTATTTGGTATGATAAGGACTCTACATTCGACTTACATGCTTACACTGATGTAGATTATGGTGGCTGCAAGATAGATAGAAAAAGCACGAGCGGAACTTGCCAATTTATAGGAAATTCCCTTATTTCATGGTTTTCCAAAAAGCAAGCAAGTGTTGCTTTGTCCACTACTGAGGCTGAGTATATGGCTCTTAGCCTTTGTTGCACACAGTTGTTGTGGATAAAACAACAACTTCCGGACTTTGGAATTACCGTAAATAAAATTCCTATATATTGTGATAGTATGAGTGCAATAAATTTGTCTAAGAACCCCGTATTACACTCTAAGGCTAAGCATATAGAAGTTCGCTATCATTTTCTTCGTGATCACGTTAACAATGGTAATATTGTCATAGATCACGTACGCACAGAATCACAAGTAGCGGATATATTTACAAAGGCCTTAAATCAAGCCACATTTGAATCTCTTCGTTCTAAACTAGGCATGCTTCCTGTTGATGTGATTTAATGCAATATCATTTGATTCACTTTCCTTTTTGACAGGAATCTTTTGATTAACTTTCCAAAATAAAGGGGGAGAGAGAAGCATGATTTAAGGGGGAGAGAGAGATTTAAGGGGGGGAGAGATCACTGATTGATCCTAATTGCATGAATCAAGGGGGAGCCGGATTTGAAATTCGAAATTCAAATTTCAAATCTGTGCATAATTCAAGGGGGAGAGATAACACTTAAATCATGTACACTAGTTATTTTGAAAATTATCAAAAGGGGGAGATTGTAGAAATATGAGGGTTTGAGTGATTTCAAAATAAAGAAATTTGAATATATATATATATATATATATATATATATATATAAACGTTGAGTATATATATATACACACAAGTGTACATGTATGCATGATAACTTGCCTTATTTAGCTTATATATTATGTTGCCGTACTAACGAGCCATGAAGCTTTAAAGCTTACATCATATGGCGAACATTTGTTGAGTTTATACTATTTTCAGGTGCCACAATTAATGAACTAAAGTAGTTCATTAAGTGAAGTACTTAGTTTAATAAACTAAGTAGTTCATTAAAGGAAGATGCATTTGGAAAAGGCATAAAGGCAACATGGCTATGGAAGGAAAGTCCTCTCCTCCTCCCCACATCAATTTCACACGTTTTATACATATATATATACTATATTTTCAGATTTTTTATAAAAGGCACATACACATGTATTCCAACGTACTTCCGACACGTTATATATCTTACGTACGTACGTTAACGTCACACCACTATACTTAACTCATATTTATGAGTGTATCCAGGTCTTATATCATATGATATAAGATATGGTGATGACAAATTAAATACGACACGATAAAAGGTTCTAAACCGAAATTTGTCGTATTGGGCGATACCGAAACTTCGCCAACGTGTCACGTACTTGCCATAAATAAATGGCCAGCCCATATACATCAAAAATTGATGATATTTTCGTGCACATGACTGTATATTGAGACAAAAATACTTTCCATGTTGGCACACACAATTCACCCCACATTTAGGCCAAAATGTGAAGATTCCAATTTTATTTTTGTCACATATTTATGGTACCACTTTAAGTCAGCCAAGTGCTGAAATTTAAAGTATATATTATATATATTATGTATAACATAATATATATAGCATGTGCAAAAGTTGGAATTTAAATTAGAGAAAAATCGGGGTAATCGATAAATATCGAAAATTCGGTTTTCTACGCACATGACATGGAACTTTTTTCTTGAACATCATGTGACACGTATCTAGACACTTTTTACATATAATATACATCTTAAAGTGTTCTAGAAAATTAAATTAAGGGCTGATTGGAATATTACATGTGTGTATTATTAAATGTGCACTATTTTTCAAAGTTAGCAAAAATAAATTTCAGCACATGTATATACATACTCAACGCCACCTACAGCTGAATTGGAGCACATGTGGAGCCTTGTTGGCATGTTGATTGGTCAAGGATCAATCATACAATGTTGATGAATCAAAGAGAGAAGCTACAAAAGGTAAGTTTTCAACATATACCTCTCTTATGTCACATGCTGAAAATTTCAGCATGTCACATACCTAGTGGACGATTTCTTCAACTTTAAGGAAGATATTTTGTTAATTTTGCATTAAGGAATAAATCAAATGAGTTATGGAAATGATTGGAATTGTATGTAAGGTTATTAAGTGTGATATTCTTCATATCACACATGCTGAAATTTTTCAGCATGTGTGAAGATGTTGTGGCCGAATGTGACTCTCTTTTGGTGTCCAAGTTCATTCTTCATCTTGTAGCAAGACTTACCTTAAATAATGGATGTATTTTTATGGAAGAAATTCAAAGAAAAATAGAAGAAATCTAGATTTATTCCATGTGGTAAATGCTGAAAATTTCAGCATTGAAATTACAAGTGCTGGCCGATTTTGGTGAGGAAGGAAGGAAGGATTTTTGTGTCTTGCAATTTATGACAAAATTTGAGAATTATGGTGTGATTTAATAATTGATTATTTGGCAAATATTTAGTGTTTTTTTTCAGATTATCCATGTCATCAAATGATGACAACATTGAGCCAATCAAAAGGTGCCAAGTAAGCAATGACTAAATGATGGTCCAATGGAGTGATGCCAAGTAAGCAAAACATTGTCACCATGATGTCTCACACCCTCTGAAGCACTTAAAAGGAAATTTTCAAAAGGGGAGAAGGCTGTATAGGGGACGGCCAAAGACATGCTATAAGGAGAAGAGAAGAACAAACAAAAACAACACCAAGATTTGCATTCAAAAGTGATCAAAGTGCCAAAGCTTTCTTCTCCTACACTTTCTTTCTTTCTTCTCTTGTAAAAAGCCTATTGTATTTTACTTCTTTCATTCTTGAATAGGCTTCATAGAAACCACCATTCATACATCTTTGTAAAAGATTGATCAAGGTGTGATCAATCTTCATCCTAGCGAGGTGGTGGTGTTCGTGTGAATTGTACTCGACATACAAGGTTTGTAAAGGGTTGGAGTTAGGTGTAACTCTATCAACCCTGCGGTAAGGTGTACTGCGTGTGTGTGATTAGTGTGAACCAAGGAAGGTGTTCCTTGAAGACTGGAGTAGGTTGTTTATAACCGAACCAGTATAAAATTCTTGGTGCAATTTACTTTCAGCATTTACTTTTCAGTTTCTGCACTGTTTACTCATATTGTTCACGTTCGTAAAAATAGTAAACAATTTTCAAAAATTGTAAAAATTTCCAGAAACATACATAAACGTTCTAGGGTTAATTTGGCACAAGTTTCAACCCTTTTGGACTAGTATAAGTCAATCAAACATCAAAAGTTCTGAGACTAGTGCAGTATGATTCTCAGACTTGCAAAGGTTGAGACTTTGGGTGTATTTGACCTACTTCCCAAAAGAATTTTCAAAAACTGTTTCAACCCATTTAATTATAGTGTGTGAAGAGTTGTTGGTCAAATTTTCAAATCATTTGGACATTCACACAAATAGGAATTAATTTTTCAAAACCATCTACCGGTTCTGGCAGATTTGCACAATCTGAGTGCCAACGGTTTTTGAAGGGGTTAAAGGTTGAATTTTGATTTGAAATTTTTAGGGGACCCTCATAACATCTGAGGCTAAGTTCTCTCAAAATTTCATAATTTTTGGAGACCTCGAACCTAGTTTAAAAAACGTTTTAAAACTGGTCCTGAAAACAGAATCTGTTTTCAGAACTTGAATTGGTTAGGTTTAAAGAAATTTTAAAAAGCACACTTTCCGCACCATCTATTCAACCCCCCCCCCTTCTAGTGGTGCCTTGCAGATCCTACATTTGTGAGATTAAGCTCTACGTGTTCTAACCCCAACACTTGGATCCCCAATGATTAGTTCTCTAGGGTGCCACCAATTCCTACATTGACTAGGTTCACCCTCATCTTGTTCAAATGTTTCATTAGTATGAACATTATCATATGTAATAGGATCATTAGTTACATTATCTTCCAATTGCAAAGTTTCTTCATTTATTTCATCTAAGGGTTCATGCATGTCTTGTTCAGGGGGAGTTGGTTCTAGATGATCAAGTACAGGCTCAAGTAATATATCATCATCAAACATATTTTCAACATTTGTTTCTTGTTTATGTTGATGTTTATCACTAACTTCAAAGCATTCATTTTCATTGAATTTCACATGTATGGATTCAATTATCTTTCTAGATGCAGGACTATAACACCTATATGCTCTTGAGTTAGTAGAATAACCAACAAATATGCATTCAATAGACTTTTATTCAAACTTATCTAGATTATCCTTAGTGTTTAGCACAAAACATTTTTACATCCACATACTTTAAGATAATCTATTTTAGGTTGTCTATTGTTTAGCAATTCATAAGGCATTTTATTTAATTTCTTTCTAATAGTAAGCCTATTTATAATATAGCATGCACAACTAACAGCTTCAGCTCATAAATGTTTAGCTAATTTATTTTCACAAAGCATTGTGCTAGCAACTTCTTGAATCGTTCTATTTTTATGTTCAACAACTCCATTGATTTGTGGTGTTCTAGGTGGTAAGAATTCATGTTTTATTCCATATAGTTCACAAAATTTGATTACATCTTTGTTTTTAAATTCTCCACCCCTATCACTTCTAATCCTTTTAACATTTTCTTCGTAAATGTTTTCAAGTTGCTTGATAAGGATTTCGATTGCTAATGGAGCATCGTCTTTGTGTGTTAAGAACAATGTCCATGTGTAGAATGAGTAATCATCTACTATGACACACACATAGTAGTGTCCACCTAGACTTCTTGTTCCTACTTGGATCAAATAAGTCTAAGTGAAGCAATTCTAGTACATGACTAGTACTCACTTCATGTTTCAGTTTTAAGGTTTCTTTAATGTGTTTTCCCTTAATACATGTTTCACACATTTGAAAATTATCTAAGTCTAACTTAGGCATTCCTCTAATTAAATTCTTCTTAGACAATTTCTTAATGGTTGAAATTCCTATATGGCCTAATCTTCTATGCCATAAATTCACATCTAACTCATATGATATTAGACACTTAACCTTAGCATCTAACATGTTATCTAAGGTAAGGGTATAAATATTTCCATCTCTATTTCCTTTTAAAACCGTTTCTCCTTTTTCATTTATTATATCACAAGAATTGGGAAGAAAAGAGACATTGTAACCACAATCTATAAGTTGTGAAATACTAAGTAAATTATAAGAGAGATTGCTTACTAACAACACATTTCGTATTTGAAATGTGTTAGGATCCCCAATTGTTCCTTTTCCAACAACTTGTCCTTTGTTGTTGTCACCGAATGTCACCTTTCTACCATTTTTGATATGTTCCAATTTGATGAATAGTTTGGGGTTCCCCGTCATATGCCTCGAACATCCACTATCTAAAAACCATTTGGTTTTCAGATTCTTTGACTTTGCCTCCTTGCATTCCTTGCGTTTTTCCTACAATGGGGACAAGGTTTTAGGTACCCTTTATTTGGGTCCTTGAACGTTAGGGGCATTATTCTTGTTTAGATGTCCCTTAGGTATCCAAACTTGAATATACCTTCTAGGCACATTTTTAGCATTGTTATAATTTGGAAAATAAGAAGAATTAGCATATACATGATTATTCCACATAAGTGAAGATGCATTGTTATACATGTTGTGCCATGGTTGATAATCATTATAGGATGGCCGAGATTTATGATGTGTATAAGGCATGTGAATTTGCTTCTTATATGGCGCTATATAAGTGTGTTTGTAGGCATTTCTATAAGGCTTATAAGAGTGTTGCCTATACTTGAGTTCATAATAAGTTGTATACATTTTATTCGGTCTAGTTGCATTTGTATACATGTAGGCATAATTTCTAGGTTGTCTAGATGCAAAGTTTGGCCTAGATGTATGTTTATGCGTGTGTGCTTTTATGGGTGTATGTTGCATTTTTGCCTTGATATTAGTAGAAGAAGATGTAGAAGAAGATGTAGCAGGTAAAGTTGATTTTATTGTATTATATGTCAACTTTGTACTAGATGAAAAAAACTTAGTCTTTTTATTCACTTTTTCATTTTTTTTCTTTATAGCCTAAGCCGGTTTTATCATTACCATACTTTTGTGATGAGATGAGTGTGTCTAACATGTTTGAACCGGATTTAAATTGTTCTAACATTTTTTCTAAGTTAAGTTTAGACGACTTAAGTTGTGTTATTTCATATTCACAACTTTCTAACTTAGACTTTAACATCTTATTTTCCATTTTTATCTTATGTTCATCTTTCCTATATGATTCAGTTTTATTCTCTAAAGAATCAAGAGTATTAGTAGACTCTTGTTTAAGAGATTCTAGGTGATCGGAAAATTCCAAGTTGGACGTCTTCAACTTGTCATTTTCTTCCACTAGTTTCTTCTTTTCTTTAGAGAGCCTCTTACAGTGAGCATGCATTCTTAGGAATTCTTCATACATTTCATCAAATGTCATGTCACTATCAGAATCACTATCAGAAGAAGAACATGTCTCGTTGGATACGAAGCAGACTTGAGCTTCCTCAGTTTCGGATTCTGAGTCGGATGAGTCGCTCCATGTGTTCACCTTCATTGCTCGTTTCCCTTTTCTTGCCTTATACTCCTTTGTCTTTGTCGTCTGAGCTTCCTTGTCCTTGGCTTGTTTATTATTGTTGTTGTTTTTATTATTTTTCTTCGTGGGACAGTCGTATGAAATATGTCCTTTTTTACCGCATTCATAACACTTTAATTCTTTATTATACCATTTGTTTGTATTATTCTTCCCAGGTTGAGAAGAAGAAGAACAAGAGGAATTACGTTGTCTATTCTTATTTGGACGTTTGAAAAACTTTCTAAGTTTTCTAGCTATCAATATCAAGTCATCGTCTAATTCAGTATCACTATTACTATCATCGTTATTAGCATGTGTTTCGATTGTTTTGAAAGATATTGACTTACCGGATGACTTAGACGATTCAGACTTTCGTTGGTTTAATTTAACCTCATAAACTTTAAGAGACCCGATCAATTCATCCATCTTAGTGATTGACTTTGTCTCCTCGATTGCAGTCACCTTTAGATCCCATTCAGTAGGAAGGCTTCGTAGCACCGTTTGAACCTTTTCACTGTTCGAAAATGACTTCCCTAAAGCTTCAAGGGCATTGAAAATATTAGTAATCCTCAAATCCATAGATGTTATGGATTCGTTCGGCAACATTTTGAAAGTCTCTAATTCAGTCATAAGCATGTTTATTTTTGACTCTTTAACACCACTAGTACCTTCATGCTTTAATACAAATGATTTCCACATGTCGTGTGTGTTAGGTGCAGCAATTGTCCCGTGGCGCGTAGGCTGGTGGGCCAAGTCACAGTCGAATGCCGTGGGTGCTTGTGTGTGCTGAATGCACTATAAGGCTAAGGTATGCGCATCTCCTGTCACCAATTGGTTTTGGGAGAGATGGTAGTGCCTGAGGTCCTACAAGTGGTATCAGGGCCAAGGTCACGGGCTCGATTCCCAACGGGAGCAAATGCTGAGGGGGAGATTGTTAGGTGCAGCAATTGTCCCGTGTCGCGTAGGCTGGTGGGCCAAGTCACAGTCGAATACCGTGGGCGCTTGTGTGTGCTGAATGCACTATAAGGCTAGGGTATGCGCATCTCCTGTCACCAATTGGTTTTGGGAGAGATGGTAGCGCCTGAGGTCCTACAGTGTGCGCTTGTGCAATTTGACACATATCCTGCTTCAGAAGTTGTAAGTCCATTTAAAAGTAATTGCATAGCTTTAGCATTCATGGACATTTTCTTTTTATCTTCCGATGACCATTCGCTTTTATACTTTTCAACCTCTTGAGTGACTCCACTAACTTGTACAACTTTCATTGGAATGTACGGCCCATCTTCAACTATAGACCATAAATCGATGTCTATAGCCATTAAGAATAGCCTCATTCTTAGTTTCCAATGAACAAAATTATTGCCATAAAAAAGAGGAGGGCGTTGTGTAGACGTACCTTCCAACTCACCTTTGTGAGAAACAATAGCCATTGAATATACATTGGATTTGAGACAAGCGGTATATAATGAATTGTTGTTTCTTGGCCTTGTATTGTTCGTACGGTGTTGAATCTTGCTTCTTTTGAGTGGTGTAGGTCTGGCTCTGATATCAAATGTTGGACCATGCACCTGCAATAAAAACCACTAGAGGGGGGGTGAATAGTGGTTAGCGGAAATTACACTACAACCCTTAAAATCTCCTTTGAAAACAGAATCTGAGACCACCTCAGATTCAGAACCCGTTTTAAACAATTTACAAATAACTGTACACAACTCCAAAAATTATGAAACTTTTCAAAATTGAATTTCAATGAGTTATCAAGACTCTGTCAAAAAATCAGACAAAAATAAGATCGTTGGCCCTTCAATTAAATAAAAGGATTCAGATGGTCAATCTGGACAGAATTGGACAAAATGTTGCTTATTTTGCAAAACGTGTTTCTCTTTGAATACTCAGCCAAAAAGGTTGATATATATATCAAAACACTCCTTAGGATGTGTAGATGAAGTTTCTAAAAGTCCCTGACCTTAAACAATTCTTGACAAATACAAAATTTAAGTTTTCTCAAAACTGGTCAGATTGCAGCCAGATTGGAGCAGTTATTTTTCAAAGACTGAAAGACTAATTTTCCCTTGCTCAAATCAAGTGATTCTTGTTGCAAATGAAAGCTAACAGTCTGAAATATAACGCCACCAAAAATCACGAATTTTGAAAATGTTTAGCTATTTTTTGAAATTGTGAGAAGTTGTGTGAAAACTGCAGTCAAAACGGGCAGAAAACAGAAATAAAGAAACAAGAGAAGAACACCAAAGATTTTTCCTGGTTCGGTCAATGTGATCTACTCCAGTCCCAAGGAACACATTTCCTTGGATTTCACTATGAAATGAACACCTTACAACAAGAGCCAAGATTGATCCTTGGGTTATACACCAACCCTACTCAAGACTTGGATAATCACCTTCTAAGCAATACTTAGTTGCAACTCCTCTAACACCTATTGATGTAGCCTTATAAAGATGGCTAATCAATCTTACAAATGAAGCTCAAGAGCCTTGTAGCTCACCACAACACAACAAGAACACCTTTGCTACAATGAATAAAACAACAACAAGAAGAAGAAGATGAAGATGAAAGCTAGACAATTCAACAAATGCTTGTGAGCTTCAAGTGCGTTTCATCTTCTTCACCATTGCCTCTATTTATAGTGTGATTTGAGCCTTGAGAATGCACATGTGTCACCATCTTCATCATCAATTCCAAATGTCTTCTCATCATTGGTTGGCTTTGTACACTTGGCAAAATAAAACACAATGATTGGTCCACCTAGGATGTCACTTTGGCCGAAATGATAAGCTCCAAAAATGACTTGGAATTTGTTTGATTTATCCTTAGGAAAATAGAGATAATTCCCTCAACTTCTTGGCACAAGAATAGGCATGTGGTCAATTACCATTTCAAAGTCAAAATTCAGTTCCACTTGAATGTAGTAGCCGTTGGCTACTTAGTATTTTCCAAAAAAAAACTTTGATTTTTTCTTAATAAAATAAGAAAGGATAATACCACCAAATTATCCCCAACTTCAAGCACCATAATAGGACATGTGAAGTCTTTATTTGACTTCAAAAATCTGCTGAAAATACCCAAGAAATAGCATATAGCCGCTGGCTATATTTGAAAAACTCCAAGTTGGCAATTTTGCCAACTATCTCCTTTTTGGTTGGTCCACTTGTCTCCAACTCATAAAATGAATAATGTATCACCTCCAACTGTAAACTCACGTTTTTCAACATATATATAAGTGTAGCAACTCAGATTTTTGAAGAAGAAATAAATAGATAACAATTGACAAGATTATGTCAACGTGTAACACCAAAATTCCCCAATATTTCTTCTTATATGTCAAGAACATTTTCACACCTTTGACACCTTTAATATCTCTGAATAATGATGATAAAGATCCTCTTATAACATATATAAGAGGGTCTTCAAGAAAAAATAGAATGTGATATCTCAAATCATCACATATTCAGCTATAGTCAGTAATATCATCGGTTGAGAGAATAAGGTATAAGATTACCATATAATCTTCAAAATAATAATAACACAGCTCCAGAATGAAGATAATAATATGCTCAAGAGATTCTTTGAGTGAAAATACCAAAAATACCCTTGGGGTGAAATGACCAAAATACCCTTGGTGTGAGAAAACTCCAGAAATGACCCGGATGGTCATAAATACTCATGATAGTACCTTTGTCATAATAAATAGGATGAGAATACATCCTTGAAATATTTTCATCATGTGATGTTCCTATAAAACTGAAAATACCAATTTTGTCCTTTTTGGTAAGTTGTAGAAACTTCGAAGACACGTTAGTAATAATACATTCAAAATCATCAAAATCACATAAGATTCATATATTGAGCATGTATAATTCATATCCAAATGAAAACAATCATTTTAACACATTTTAGAAAAAAAATTTCTAAAAACCCTAGACATCGATCGATCGAAGTGCCTCAGCTTCAGAGATCGATGTCTCACAGAAAGTTTCAGAGTTTGCCTCTGACCTACATCGATCGATCGAAGTGAGAGTTCGATGTACATCGATCGATCGATGTGTCTCAGGTTTAGAGATCGATGTCTCACAGAAATGTCTTAAACTTTTCTACCTTACATAGATCGATCAATGTGAGAGATCTATGTACATAGATCAATCGATGTGCCACAACCTGAGAGATCGATGTCAACTTTTTCAACTTTTAATCACATATAACACCATGTGTGATATTTTTAAGTATTCATCACTTAAAATCATGACTTTGAAAATTATCCAAACATATTTCTCAACAAAAGGTTCAGTTAATATTGGTCTCCTTGATGAGGGACATGTACTGGTAAACTTTGTTAACGAAGATGATTATACGCGATTCTTTTATCGTCGTCATTGGCGTTTCCAGGGATATGATATGAAGGTCACGAAATGGACTCTTTCTTTTGATCCATGTCGGGATACCCCAATTGTCCCGGTGTGGGTGGCACTTGAGGGTCTTCTAATTCATCTCCATGATTATCGTACGTTATATGAGATTGCAAAGTTGATTGGTACCCCGTTAAAGATGGACTCGGCTACCTTAAGTTTTCATCGTCCCTCTGTGGCGCGGTTTTGTGTTGAAGTGGATGTCACCATGGATTTACCATATAAGATAGTTATAGATTGTGGAGAGCATTCTTTCTTTCAAGTAGTTGTGTATGAAGATCTCCCAAGGTACTGCAGCAAATGCCGTCGTTTTGGCCATTCATTGGGTTCCTGTGGAGAAGGGAAGGCCCCAGCGCATCCAACGAAGAATGCAGGAAAGAGTGAGGTTTGGATTCCTAAAGGAAATATTCAGAAAGAGGCTGGAGAACAACCTATTGGAGATTCTAATCCTAATCAGCATCCGGTCCAGACTCGAGAATTACATACAGATTCTGAGGAGACTCTACAGCATGAATTGGTTGATGTTGGTGTTGGACCGTGCACCTGCAATAAACACCACTAGAGGGGGGGTGAATAGTGGTTAGCGGAAATTACACTACAACCCTTTGTTAAAATCCCCTTTGAAAACAGAATCTGAAACCACCTCAGATTCAGAACCCGTTTTTCAAAAATTCACAAATAATTGTACACAACTCCAAAAATTATAAAAATTTCCAGAATTTAACTTCAATGAGTTAACAAGACTCTATCCAAAAAGGAGACAAAAATAAGATTGTTTGACCCTTCAAATAAATAAAAAGATTCAGATGGTCAATCTGGACAGAATTGGACAGAATGTTGCTGATTTTGCAAAACGTGTTTCTCTTTGAATACTCAATCAAAAAGGTTGATCTTTATATCAAAACACTCCTTAGGATGTGTAGATGAAGTTTCCAAAAGGCTCTGACCTTAACCAACTCTTGAAAAATACAGAATTTAAGTTTTCTCAAAACTGGTCAGATTGCATCCAGATTGGAGCAGTTATCTTACAAAGACTGAAGGACTAACTTTCCCTTGCTCAAATCAAGTGATTCTTGTTGAAAATGAAAGCTAACAGTCTGAATTATAACTCCACCAAAAATCACGAATTTTGAAAGTGTTTAGATATTTTTTCAAATTGTGAGAAGTTATGTGAAAACTGCAGTCAAAAACGGGCAGAAAACAGAAATAAAGAAACAAGAGAAGAACACCGAGAATTTATCCTGGTTTGGTCAATGTGACCTACTCCAGTCCCAAGGAACACCTTTCCTTGGATTTCACTATGGTATGAACCAAATTACAGCAAGAACTAAGCTTGATCCTTGGGTTAAACACCAACCCTATTCAAGACTTGGATGAACACCTTTATGCAACTCTTGGTTGCAACACCTCTATCACCTATTGATGTAGCCTTATAGATTTGGCTAATCAATCTTACAAATAAGACACAAGAAGGTGTGTATAGTGTAGCTGGACAACAACTAGAAATGGAACACCTTAGCTACACAAAGTATGAACGAAAATATGAGAAGAGAATAGCAAGACAACAATCTTCAATTTTTGCTTTCAAGTGTGTATCTTCTCTTCTTCACCTTGCCTTCTATTTATAGAGTGAATTGATGGAATATTCCCTCCAACTTTTAGACCATGTGATGGCTGAGAATTTTGAATTAAAACACCTCCATAATCATCTCCAACAATCTTGTCTTCATTACATTCAAATTTGAAATTTCAAGTTGGCAACTTTTGCCAACTAGCTTGCTTTTGGTTTGTCTTCTTGTCTCCAACTCATAAAATGAGAAAAACATCATCTCCACCTGGATAATCATGTTTTGGAGGCTATGTATATGTATACCAACTTAGATTTTTGAGGAGAAATCAACAAATAATAGTTGACAAGGTTATGTCAACATATAATATCAAAATTCACATTTCTTCTTGACATATTGTGATGGATCTTGCACCAAAGACACCTTGTAATCTCTGAAAGATGATGATTAAGAACCTCCAATAACATATATATAAGAGTCTTCAAGAAAAAATAGAACGTGACATCGAATACCGTCACATATCCCGCTACCGTCGATAAAATCATCAAATGAGAGAATAAAATAGAAAACCACCAAATAATCTTCAAGAATATACTAAATGAACTCCAGAATGAATATAATAAGATACTCAAGAGATTCCTTGAGTAAAAATACCGAAACTGTCTTCGGGGGTAAAATGACCAAAATGCCCCTAGTGAGATAAAACTCCAGAAATGACCCCGATGCTCAGAATTAAATATAATAACACCCTCTTGATAATAAATAAGATGATAATATCTTCTTGAATCATATTCACCATGTCGAGTACCTACAAAACTCAAAATACCACTTTTGCCCTTTTTGGTAAGTTGTAGAAACTTCGAGGGCATATTAGTCACAAGATATTATCATCATAAAAATCACATAATCACAACATGATAAACGTATATAAATCATGTAAAAATAAAAACAACTATTTTATCACATTTTAGAAAAATATTTCTAACAACCCTAGACATCGTGTCATTTTTCTTCACTTATTCAACTCTTTCATTTATAACACCATATGTGACATTTTTAAGTATTCATCACTTAAAATCATGACTTTGAAAATTATCCAAACATATTTCTCAACATTCTCCCCTTTTGGATGATTTTCAAAATAACCTAACATGATTTTAATGTCACAACTTATAACCAAAAGTTTAACCAAATGTTTTCAACTATGTTTTCAACTTTTAAATAGTATGCCGCTCCCCGCAACTCATACTCTCCCCCTTAACCTATATAGTATGCTGCTTCCCCTCAACTCATACTCTCCCCCTTAACCTATGCTCCAAAATTTATACCAATAAAAACTTAGCATATGATTCATCATGACTTACCAACTAAAATCATGTTCTTATTCTATATCCCCCTTTATTTTGCAAATCATGCAAAAGATAGAACTATACAATGGTATCGTAAGTCATGATTCCTAATTTGGCTCGTAAGTTTTCAAAAGTGGCTTGATTAAGGGGTTTGGTGAAGATGTCAGCGATTTGGTGATCAGTTCTTATATGGTTTATCACTATGTCCTCATTTTGAACATGATCGCGAAGAAAGTGGTATTGCACCTCAATGTGTTTGGCCTTAGAATGAAGTACCGGATTCCGGGAAAGATTGATTGCACTTGTGCTATCGCAGAAAATTTGAATCTTATTCATTTTAATGCCAAAATCACTAAGTTGCTGTTTAAGCCAAAGTATTGGGGTAGTACATAAACTCAAAGCAATATACTCGGCTTCAATGGTAGAAAGAGCTACACTAGCTTGCTTTTTAGAAAACCAAGAGATCAAATTGGTTCCTATAAATTGACATGTACCGCTAGTGGATTTTCTATCTAACCTGCAACCACCATAATCAGCATCACTATATGTGTGTAATTCAACTTAGCGTTTCTATCATACCACAATCCTAAGTGAGGTGTATGCTTAAGATATCTAAAGATCCTTTTCACTGCATTGTAATGTGATACCTTAGGACAAGATTGAAACCTAGCACACATACACACACTAAACATAATATCAGGTCTTGATGCAGTTAAGTATAACAATGAGCTAATCATAGACCTATAAAGTGTGTCATCAAAAGGTTTACCATTTTCATCCTTATCAAGTTTGGTACTAACACTCATAGGCGTAGTTGTAGGTTTCAACTCTTCAAAGCCAAACTTCTTAATCATATCATTGACATACTTAAGTTGGCTAATGTGAATTCCTTGAGGGGTTTGTTTGATTTGAAGTCCTAATAAATAATTCAACTCTCCTACCATTGACATTTCAAACTCTGACTTCATACATTCTTCGAAGTCTTTTACTAAAGTAGGGTTGGTTGAACCAAAGATTATATCATCTACGTATATTTGAACTATTAACAAATCATTACCTTTTCTTCTTAGGAATAATGTGTTGTCGATGGTCCCCTTTTGATAATTATTTGCAATAAGAAAGTTTGCAAATCTATCATACCAAGCTCTTGGAGCTTGTTTTAAACCATATAGAGCTTTCTTAAGCTTATAAACATGGTTCGGATTCTTCGGATCTTCGAATCCAGGAGGTTGTTTTACAAACACTTCTTCTTGCATGTATCCATTCAAGAACGCACTCTTGACATCCATTTGGAAGATCTTAATTTTGCTTATACTTGCAATCGCATGTAACAATCTAATTGCTTCTAGTCGTGCAACGGGTGCAAATGTTTCTTCATAATCTATTCCTTCTTGTTGATTATAACCTTGTGCGACTAGTCTAGCCTTATTCCTTGTAATATTTCCTTGTTCATCCATTTTATTCCTAAAAACCCATTTAGTTCCTATGATAGACTTGTCTTCAGGTTCAGGTACTAAGTTCCACACGTTGTTCCTTGTGAATTGATTTAATTCCTCATGCATAGCATCTATCCATGATATGTCACATAAGGCTTCCTTTACGTTCTTAGGTTCTAATTGTGAGATTAAACTATGTCCTTCAAGTTGACTTATATTTCTACGTGTTTTAACCCCAACACTTGGATCCCCAATGATTAGTTCTCTAGGGTGCCACCAATTCCTAGATTGATTAAGTTCACCCTCATCTTGTTCAAATATTTCATTAGTGTGAACGTTATCATATGTAATTGGATCATTAGTTGTATCTTCTAATTGCAGAGTCTCTTGATTTATTTCATCTAAGGGTTCATGTTTGTCTTGTTCAGGGGGAGTTAGTTCTAGATGATCATGTACAGGCTCAAGTAATACATCATCATCAAACATATTTTCAATATTTGTTTCTTGTTTATGTTGATGTTTATCACTAACTTCAAAGCATGCATTTTCATTGAATTTCACATGTATGGATTCAATTATTTTTCTAGATGCAGGAGTATAACACCTATATGCTTTTGAGTTAGTTGAATACCCAACAAATATGCATTCAATAGACTTTTGTTCAAATTTATCTAGATTATCCTTAGTGTTCAGTACAAAACATTTACATCCGAATACTGTAAGATAATCTATCTTAGGTTGTCTATTGTTTAGCAATTCATAAGGCGTTTTATTTAATTTCTTTCTAATAGTGAGCCTATTTATAATATAGCATGCACAACTAACAGCTTCAGCCCATAAATATTTAGGTAATGTATTTTCACACAGCATTGTCCTAGCAACTTCTTGAATTGTTCTATTTTTACGTTCAACAACTCCATTGAGTTGTGGTGTTCTAGGTGGTGAGAATTCATGTTTTATTCCATATAGTTCGCAAAATTTTATTACGTCTTTGTTTTTAAATTCTCCACATCTATCTCTTCTAATTCTTTTAACATTTTCTTCATAAATGTTTTCAAGTTGCTTAATAAGAGTTTTGATTGCTAATGGAGCATCGTCTTTGTGTGTTAAGAACAATGTCCATGTGTAGCGTGAGTAATCATCTACTATGACACACACATAGTAGTGTCCACCTAGACTTCTTGTCCTACTTGGACCAAATAAGTCTAAATGAAGCAATTCTAGTACATGACTAGTACTCACTTCATGTTTCGGTTTTAAGGTTTCTTTAATGTGTTTTCCCTTAATACATGTTTCACACATTTGAAAATTATCTAAGTCTAACTTAGGCATTCCTCTAATTAAATTCTTCTTAGACAATTTCTTAATAGTTGAAATTCCTATATGGCCTAATCTTCTATGCCATAAATTTACATCTAAGTCATGTGATATTAGACACTTAACCTTAGCATCTAACATGTTATCTAAGGTAAGAGTATAAATATTTCCATCTCTATTTCCTTTTAAAACCGTTTCTCCTTTTTCATTTATTATATCACAAGAATTGGGAAGAAAAGAGTCATTATAACCACAATCTATAAGTTGAGAAATACTAAGTAAATTATAAGATAGATTGCTTACTAATAACACATTTCGTATTTGAAATGTGTTAGGGTCCCCAATTGTTCCTTTTCCAACAACTTGTCCTTTGTTGTTGTCACCAAATGTTACTTTTCCTCCATCCTTGATGTGTTCCAATTCGATGAATAGTTTGGGGTTCCCTGTCATATGCCTCGAACATCCACTATCTAAAAACCATTTGGTTTTTAGATTCTTTGACTTTGCCTCCTTCTTGCATTCCTTGCGTTTATCCTACAATGGAGACAAAGTTTTAGGTACCCTTTATTTGTGTCTTTGAATGTTAGGGGCACTATTCTTGTTTAGATATCCCTTAGGTATCCAAACTTGAATATACCTTCTATGCACATTTTTAGCATTGCTATAATTTGGAAAATAAGAAGAATTAGCATATACATGATTATTCCACATAAGTGAAGATTCATTGTTATACATGTTGTGCCATGGTTGATAATCATTATAGGATGGCCGAGATTTATGATGGGTATAAGGCATGTGAATTTGTTTCTTATATGGCGCTATATAAGTGTGTTTGTAGGCATTTCTATAAGACTTATAAGAGTGTTTCCTATACTTAGGTTCATAATAAGTTGTATGCATTTTATTCGGTCTAGTTGCATTTGTATACATGTAGGCATAATTTATATGTTGTCTAGATGCAAAGTTTGGCCTAGATGTATGTTTATGCGTGTGTACTTTTATGGGTGTATGTTGCATTTTTGCCTTGATATAAGTAGACGAAGGTGTAGAAGCAGGCAAAGTTGATTTTGTTGTATTATATGGTAACTTTGTACTAGATGAAACAAACTTAGTCTTTTTATTTACTTTTTCATTTTCTTCTTTATAGCCTAAGCCGGTTTTATCATTACCATACTTTTGTGATGAGATAAGTGTATCTAACATATTTGCACCCGATTTAAATTGCTCTAACATTTTTTCTAAGTTAAGTTTAGACGACTTAAGTTGTGTTATTTCATGTTCACAACTTTCTATCTTAGATTTTAACATCTTATTTTCCATTTTTATCTTATGTTCATCTTTCCTATATGATTCAGTTTTATTCTCTAAAGAATCAAGAGTATTAGTAGACTCTTGTTTAAGAGATTCTAGGTGATCGGAAAATTCCAAGTTGGACGTCTTCAACTTGTCATTTTCTTCCACTAGTTTCTTCTTTTCTTTAGAGAGCCTCTTACAGTGAGCATGCATTCTTAGGAATTCTTCATACATTTCATCAAATGTCATGTCACTATCAGAATCACTATCAGAAGAAGAACATGTCTCGTTGGATACGAAGCAGACTTGAGCTTCCTCAGTTTCGGATTCTGAGTCGGATGAGTCGCTCCATGTGTTCACCTTCATTGCTCGTTTCCCTTTTCTTGCCTTATACTCCTTTGTCTTTGTCGTCTGAGCCTCCTTGTCATTGGCTTGTTTATTATTGTTGTTGTTATTATTATTTTTCTTCGTGGGACAGTCGTATGAAATATGTCCTTTTTGACCGCATTCATAACACTTTAATTCTTTATTATTCCATTTGTTTATGTTATTCTTCCTAGGTTGAGAAGAAGAAGAAGAATTACGTTGTCTATTCCTATTTGGACGTTTGAAAAATTTTCTTAGTTTTCTAGCTATCAATATTAACTCATCGTCTAATTCAGTATCACTATTACTATCATCGTTACTAGCATGTGTTTCGGTTGTTTTGAAAGCTATTGACTTACCGGATGACTTAGACGATTCAGACTTTTGTTGGTTTAATTTAACCTCGTAAACTGTAAGAGACCCGATCAATTCATCCATCTTAGTGATTGACTTTGTATCCTCGATTGCAGTCACCTTTGGATCCCATTCAGCAGGGAGGCTTCGTAACACCTTTTGAACCTTTTCACTGTTCGAAAATGACTTTCCTAAAGCTTCAAAGGCATTGAAAATATTAGTAATCCTCAAATCCATAGATGTTATGGATTCGTTTGGAAACATTTTGAAAGTCTCTAATTCAGTCATAAGCATGTTTATTTTTGACTCTTTAACACCACTAGTACCTTCATGCTTTAATACAAGTGATTTCCACATGTCGTGTGCGCTTGTGCAATTTGACACATATCCAGCTTCAGAAGTTGTAAGTCCATTCAAAAGTAATTGCATAGCTTTAGCATTCATGGACATTTTCTTTTTATCATCTGATGACTATTCACTTTTACATTTTTCAACCTCTTGAGTTACTTCACTAACTTGTGTAACTTTCGTTGGAATGTACGGCCCATCTTCAACTATAGACCATAAATCGATGTCTATAGCCATTAAGAATAGCCTCATTCTTAGTTCCAATGAACAAAATTATTGCTATCAAAAAGAGGAGGGCGTTGTGTAGACATACCTTCCAACTCACTTTTGTGAGAAACAATAGCCGTAGTATGTACCTTAGATTTGAGACAAGCAGTATATAATGAATCGTTGTTTCTTGGCCTTGTATTGTTCGTATGGTGTTGAATCTTGCTTCTTTTTAGTGGTGTTGGTCTGGCTCTGATACCAAATGTTGGACCGTGCACCTGCAATAAACACCACTAGAGGGGGGGTGAATAGTGGTTAGCGGAAATTACACTACAACCCTTTGTTAAAATCCCCTTTGAAAACAGAATCTGAAACCACCTCAGATTCAGAACCCGTTTTTCAAAAATTCACAAATAATTGTACACAACTCCAAAAATTATGAAAATTTCCAGAATTTAACTTCAATGAGTTAACAAGACTCTACCCAAAAATCAGACAAAAATAAGATCGTTTGGCCCTTCAAATAAATAAAAAGATTCAGATGGTCAATCTGGACAGAATTGGACAGAATGTTGCTGATTTTGCAAAACATGTTTCTCTTTGAATACTCAATCAAAAAGGTTGATCTTTATATCAAACCACTCCTTAGGATGTGTAGATAAAGTTCCAAAAGGCTCTGACCTTAACCAACTCTTGAAAAATACAGAATTTAAGTTTTCTCAAAACTAGTCAGATTGCATCCAGATTGGAGCAGTTGTCTTACAAAGACTGAAAGACTAACTTTCCCTTGCTCAAATCAAGTGATTCTTGTTGAAAATGAAAGCTAACAGTCTGAAGTATAACTCCACCAAAAATCACGAATTTTGAAAGTGTTTAGATATTTTTTCAAATTGTGAGAAGTTGTGTGAAAACTGCAAACAAAAACGGGCAGAAAACAGAAATAAAGAAACAAGAGAAGAACACCGAGAATTTATCCTGGTTTGGTCAATGTGACCTACTCCAGTCCCAAGGAACACCTTTCCTTGGATTTCACTATGGTATGAACCAAATTACAGCAAGAACCAAGCTTGATCCTTGGGTTAAACACCAACCCTATTCAAGACTTGGATGAACACCTTTATGCAACTCTTGGTTGCAACACCTCTATCACCTATTGATGTAGCCTTATAGATTTGGTTAATCAATCTTACAAATAAGACACAAGAAGGTGTGTATAGTGTAGCTGGACAACAACAAGAAATGGAACACCTTAGCTACACAAAGTATGAACGAAAATATGAGAAGAGAATAGCAAGACAACAATCTTCAATTTTTGCTTTCAAGTGTGTATCTTCTCTTCTTCACCTTGCCTTCTATTTATAGAGTGAATTGAAGGCATATTCCCTCCAACTTTTAGACCATGTGATGGCTGAGAATTTTGAATTAAAACACCTCCATAATCATCTCCAACAATCTTGTCTCCATTACATTCAAATTTGAAATTTCAAGTTGGCAACTTTTGCCAACTAGCTTGCTTTTGGTTTGTCTTCTTGTCTCCAACTCATAAAATGAGAAAAACATCATCTCCACCTGGATAATCACGTTTTGGAGGCTGTGTATATGTATACCAACTCAGATTTTTGAGGAGAAATCAACAAATAATAGTTGACAAGGTTATGTCAACATATAATATCAAAATTCCCATTTCTTCTTGACATATTGTGATGGATCTTGCACCAAGGACACCTTGTAATCTCTGAAAGATGATGATTAAGAACCTCCAATAACATATATATATATAAGAGTCTTCAAGAGAAAATAGAACGTGACATCGAATACCGTCACATATCCCGCTACCGTCGATAAAATCATCAAATGAGAGAATAAAATAGAAAACCACCAAATAATCTTCAAGAATATACTAAATGAACTTCAGAATGAATATAATAAGATACTCAAGAGATTCCTTGAGTAAAAATACCGAAACTGTCTTCGGGGGTAAAATGACCAAAATGCCCCTAGTGAGATAAAACTCCAGAAATGACCCCGATGGTCAAAATTAAATATAATAACACCTTCTTGATAATAAATAAGATGATAATATCTTCTTGAATCATATTCACCATGTCGAGTACCTACAAAACTCAAAATACTACTTTTGCCCTTTTTGGTAAGTTGTAGAAACTTCGAGGGCATATTAGTCACAAGATATTATCATCATAAAAATCACATAATCACAACATGATAAACGTATATAAATCATGTAAAAATAAAAACAACTATTTTATCACATTTTAGAAAAATATTTCTAACAACCCTAGACATCGCGTCATTTTTCTTCACTTATTCAACTCTTTCATTTATAACACCATATGTGACATTTTTAAGTATTCATCACTTAAAATCATGACTTTGAAAATTATCCAAACATATTTCTCAACAGTTGGGGCAGGGGATGGTGATGGCAGGGAAGCACTACAGGAGGCAACAGCTCAACCCATTCTTGCCAAGGAATCACAGAATCTTGCGATTACTGCGGAAACATCTACATTGCAGATTTTTTACCAGATTTAAGTCATGTACTATTAGTGCCGCCAACATTGGATGTTCAAGAGCAGCAGGATGAGCAGCAGATGAATACATCCTGCTCTGCTACACTATCTAACCATACCGAGGAATCTAATATAGGAGAGGGAGCAGTATGCATATCTCCTCCACCCTTGGAGATTTCGGACGCAAATGTACAGCATGTTCAAGAGGTGAACTCAACCTCTGAAGTGGCTCCGGATGTTCAAATTCAATCCATTCAAATCGCATTGCCAGCGCCACTGGCGATACTGCCAGCCAGTGACCCGCCTTCCTTCCCCGATTATGATCCTTTAATTGAATAATTTTATCAAGACCACTTTTGGGAGGAGGAAGATGATGTTGATCTTGCAGTAGGTTCGGACAATGAAGCATGTCGCTCATCTAATCGGTGCAAAGGGAATGACTATATACGTGAGAGTTTGCTCATTGCGGCAGATGATATGGATTGTCCAATGATATCGACTGGTGGCGGGACTCTTCTTGGCGGACTATCCCGGAAAAAGCGCAGAGCTCGGAAGAACCTTCCACCACCTCCACCGTCATCAATGGTTACTAGACGGGAAAGTCATCGTTCTTTTGAACTATAGTGTGATTAGCATGCCTCATGTTCCGTGAAGGATCACTTGATTTCGTTTTTTCTTTTTCTAGTTGTAGTAAACGGCCGCCCTCGGTCATTTAACGCGGGATATTTATTGAATAAATAAAGACCGGAAGGTTTCCTTCCGTTTATTAAAAAAAATGTTAGGTAGACCATTTTTTTTCCTTTTTTGGGCCAATAATGTGAATTTAGAACAAGTAACATACGTCAGAAAACTTACAAAGGAAAAAAAGAGAAGATTTGACAAAAAAAGGATATTAAGAAGAATAATGAAGGATTTGAAATGGTAACACATTTGTTTTCGGAGGATTAGAATAGCAGAATTAACAGGACTCATTTTCCAATAATAGGTGTCAATCAATCACAACTAAACAATTCAACATTGATTAAAAACTTAATTTTATTATGTAAAATATTGCTCTGCGCAGAAGAGCAACACTAGCTTAAGTATTATTGTCTTCAATCATTTTATACTTAGATAAAAGAGGAAAATAACTCAACATTAAATTAACTAAGTTGCGAAAGAGCATTAGCGACTTTGTGACCTTGAGATCACGTGGTTCAAGACGTAGAATACCATCTTGCACAAATGTATGGTAAGACTACCTGCTTATATCGTTAAACAATCCAATCCCTCCCCGGCCCTACGTAAAAACGGGAGGCAAGTACATCGAGAACGCCTTTTAATCTGTTTTAATATTCTATATCTATCAAATGAATATGAAGTGTGTGTAACGGTCATAAAACAATAAGTTGCTTATTACTAAGTACAAAAATGTCTATCTCAGAGAATAAACAATGACCAATTTGGCAGAAAACAATATCACCAGAATCCAATAAAGATTAGGACAACAGAATGTGAAAATAGAAGGATATCTCACATCATTTGAGTCGGACCATAGCTAAATGCAGACCAGTTTGTTTTTTCTTCAATGTTCTTACTCTTGTGGAAGGTGGGAGTGGGGCTGGGGTGGGAGGAGGGAAGGGGGATGGGGGGAGGGACAGCCAGAACAAAAACCAAATGAAATCAATTTTTAGAAGTTTTTTACACAAGCACACGTAAACTGATAGGTATTTAAATCTTGTTTGATATGAAAAAATCAATAAATTTTATCACTAGAATCATTTCAAATCACTATCTAATAAATTCAAATGATTAATAGACAAGCATCATCTAACACCCCAGTCTAGCGGCACTGCTACGAACATAAAACAACAACACATACCCAGCATTTTACAATAACAGCAGAAACTATCGCTAGAGTCTGAAGGCACCGCTACGAACATAACAATACTAAAGTCAATTTTCTACAATTCGTATTTTCTGGTTCAAAAATAGTTAAGCTTTATACACCTTATTACTTAGGATCGTATTTACACACCATATCATTAGATTTTATTTGTCTCATGTGGCATATAGTGTTACGATTTGTCTCATGGGGTAATGATGTTGTTGTTGTAATAGGTCACCCTCCTAGTTGAGTCTACTCAAGACCCCGATATATATACAACACGAAAACTATCTCATTGCCTTAAAAGTTCCCGTCTATGACAGGATATGAGAGTCAGATGTATGCAATCATATTCATGTGTTAGAAACACACAGAGGTTGTTTCCAATAACTCATAATGAAAATTGCGTCAAACTGTGTCGATCATTTAGTACTTCACAATATAAGAAGTGCAGACAATTTAGTGAGTCATTTTGCTTTGTTCCATCATATTCCAAAGTTAAGAAAAAGCGTCTTCTTGACCCATTAGAAATAGAAATTAGAAAAATGTTAATATATATATATATATATGTACATATATATGTGTGTGTTTGTCTATGTGTATGTGTGTGTACTCATCTGTAACGCAATTCACCCTAAAGATGGATCAGATTAAAAATTTTTGGCTGAATTTGAAATGAAAAAAAAAAGAAAAGAAAAAGGAACATGGTGGGGACTGTGGTGGATCCCAATGGGTAAACCCATTACAATTATAAACAAGTGCAGAAAAGTTAATGCAACAGAAATATAATAATAGCAGAATATGAAAAGAATTATTGAAGGGTGATCAAACTTTGTGTATAGATTAGGTATTGCAACTGTTTTGTTTGACTATGATGCATATGGTGGAGACAAGAGTGGTCGGGACAGAATGGTGTAGCATCTAAGGGGCTAAACTTTCTTTTGGATTTAGGCTGTTGAGGAGAGGGAGCACAATACCTTTTCTTTGGTGGCAAAAGATCATGATTCTGAGAGTCTCCACTGTCATAGTTCTAAGAAACACTATGGAGGATGCAAATCAAGAGTTCAGCGTCTTCTTGGATTGGTGAAGACTTTACGCAAGGACCTACACAAGGTGTCTTCGTGCAAATTAGGTCTTCGGCCTAGCTGCCCCAAGAAGCATTGTGGAGGAGCAAATCAGGAGCTCAGCGGTTTCGTGGGTTGGTTAGGACTTTACGCAAACACTCACACAAGGTGTCTCCTGCAAACTAGGCCTTCGGCCCAGCAGCATTGAAATATCCACACTGTGTGTCTCTGGAATCGAACTCTGAACTTTTTGGTGACAAATCCTGTCCTGGAGGCGCACAATACCCTTGTTGATTGGATTATCGTAGAAGATTATGGCCATGACGATGATAACGACGACGACAATAATACTTAAGTCAATTGGTTCACTTAAATATTTATGTAAAATTCTGGAAATGTTATAGCTCGACAAAATTAGCATAAATCATTTAACTGAAGCCGTAACCAAGTCAAAGGCACAAATTTTTCTACACAATTTCTCACTTCATCATTTATTTTTATCCATCGATAGAATATTAAAGTTGTATACAAGGGTTGGACGTAATGAAAATGTATTTCCTAATAATAAGAATACTACTTTCCTCAACAACAAAGAAAGAATAATAGCACTAAGTTATTTCCACTTTCGGTCAAAACATGGATCGACAGGACTTCTTTACCTACCAATAAGCAGGCTTTTGTCGTATTCTTGAATTTTTGTACTAAAATAAAATATAAGTATATAAGAATTTAAGAAAGCACTTCGATGTGATCAAGTAGTCCCTTTCTTTTCAGCGTGCTCGTTTTGTCTATCGAAACAGAAAAAGAACAAAGGAAAAAAAAAATACATAATTTGTTTTTCTTTATCGTTTTTTCTCTTTAAAATCATTTTTCTACTTGCAAAAGATCAAATTCCTGACTCCCAGAACCCCAACTGTCCCACCCTCATCGGCCTGAGAGGATATAAATCAGGAACACAGCATGCTCCTAGATTGGTTAGACGTGGCCAAGAGCCCACAAAAGGTGTTTATTGCAAACTGGGTCAGCAATCCTTTAACACAATTGGTCCAGATGTCATGACCTAAGTCAGTACGCAGTATTGCACACACGCTGCGGGTGGCCCGGTTTGAATTTGGAACCTTTTAACTGGAATGTCCCAACTCGAGTACTAACTGAGCTATGCCCAAGAGGCTAAAGCCATTGTGAGAATAGTCTTGTCTAAGTCCTAATTTCATTCATGAGGATGATGATTATGATAAATCTGTACATACTCCAAAATCCCTCATTCACAAGATGGAATATAGTGGCATGATATAACTAAAGGTGTTAATTATCAATAATGATTAATCATTACCATATCATTGAGAATGAGAAGTCTGATTTAGATAACATTTAATAGTGTTTTCGCATTGTGAAGACATTGAGCCGGAATAGGTTTTAAGTTTAGAATCGGCTAGACAAATCTGGATCGTTGCAATTATGGCATCAGGCCAACTAGCATCGACCAAATATGAGACGTTATGGGGGTCTTGTTCCCTTAGTAAGATCTAACAAGGACGATGACATGTTAAAAAGAGTGAGACATAAAGACCCAAAAAACTCCACATTGGAAAGAAGTTTGGCGGAATAATATATAATCATAGACAAGTGACAAACGCCAATAAGAATTAATTTTTTTTAGCCAGCGATGACATGAAGTCTAATTTAGTTCATAAAGTAGTACTTATCTATAGGGACGTTGGTGAAACCAAATAGGCACCAGGCATGTAATCGGCTTAAAAAATATTGATTGTTACAAAATTAGTTTGATTGTCAAGATACTCTTACCATTATTGTAAACCTGCAGAATTAGCACATTCATCGTTATAGTTTCACAACACTTTAGCAAGTTAAATAGTTATAATTAATCATTTAGCTCATTGAGTTCGAGAAAAGATAATTTACTGGTTCAATATATACTCTATCAGTTATATGTTTAAGGTTCAGTTACTGACCACAAAGTTAATCAAACTATGAAAGGCAAAAGAACACTACATCCCACATAAAAATATTATCTTATTTTCTATTTTGATTTGTCTCAAAAATATTGTTCTTTTCAAAAATAAAAATATATTAGTAACCAAAGTTTCTATACTACTCTTTCAATCAATATTCATATAATTTCTCTAATTTATCTTAATTAACTAGTTTATTTTAGAATAGAAATACTGGCTAAAATAGTTTAACTTTCTTATTATATTTAAGCTAAATTAGGATAATATTTTTAAAACGAAATAAGTAGATGTATAACATGTGATGTCACAAAATAGAAGAGGAATAGAGTGTGCTAAAAGTTAATCTAACTGTATCCGTATTACAAATGAGAGTAAGCTTTTGTGAGAGACTACAGAAGATATATACTGTCAAATATATCAAATCTTGGCTTAAGCCTAAAACTAGCGTAAATTTGAATAAGGTTTTCAGCACACCTTGAATCACTTCATTTTGAGTTTTAGATCGTAAGATACAGTCAAAATAAAACGAAATAGCTAGTTGGTCTATAATACATTCTATCTATACGTTCCGAGCGTATGCTTAGATTTTGATACTTACCACACGTTCTATCCATATACGAATCGTATAGATAGGATTATAATTCTTCTCATACGTTATATCCATACGCTCCAAGCGTATGGCTAGATACCCAAATATTTGGTCAGCTTTAGAAATATGCAGAAACCTTAGAACATTATCTCTTTTTGGAAATTTAGTCTAGGTTACCTCCTTACTTGTACATCTAAATCCAATATCACCAACTATATATTCTATCATACACATAATCCATATCAATCCAACCCCTCTTCCAGCATCAAACTTTATCATAAATCATCCCCATAAAATATGTATTCTTCACCCACTAACAAGGTAAAAGTAACAAAAGCAATTAAATAGAAAAAAAAAATTTACACAGATATTGATGATATAGAATTAACGTTCATTTTCCTTTCTTTTTCTTTCTTCCTCTTCTTTTCATTCTTGCCGTTGAGACCCCTTATTTCCGCCCTTTTCTTGTTTTCTATTTCTTTCTTCTCTCTTTTTTTTATGCGTGTCTCCCGCCAAAAGAACGTACCTTTCCTTCGTTCTAACGTATCTTCCACAAGATGTCTTGTTCGGTGACAAGAACGGTTCAACAACCACCCTTAGTCGTGTGTCTCTTATTTGGACTGAGCAATATCCGCCTCCTTGAAGCTTGTGCATGGTCCGAGGATGGAAAACGTGCTAGAAAAGTGCAGCAAACAAGCAAGAATGTAATCGAACAAAAGCCGAGACAAGTCTCAAGATGACTCTGTCCTTAAAGCAATTTAGCCTCTACCAAATGAGCAAGGTAGACAACGAGACTAATGCTTCCCAAGATATAACGGCTTTCTTCTTGTCCTTTGCTCTAGGAGAAGAAGATTGAACTTGATGTATAATGGCCGTTGATTACCGTTCATAGGTGAAGGGAGATGATTCTTGGATCAAAAGTTGCAGCCCAAAGTGAAAAGTTCTGTCCGTTGGCACGTCGATCGATCGAGGTCACGTCGATCGATCGATGTGATCGACCGACATTGGACAGACTGTCTCAGATCAACATGGATCGATCACGTCGATCGATCGACGTGAGAGATCCACGTCCGACTGAAAGTTTCCAGCATTGCAACACATCACATCAATCTCCCAAACAACCTCATATATATTCTATATAAGTTTGGAGCACACGGTAAGGTACTTTGATGTACTTTTCCAACAATCTCCCACATGATCCAAACTTATATAAAAACACCTTCAGAACGTTAAACAACTGACCTCCCCATTATCAATCGAAGATAATGACACATAACGGATACGATGACTTGTGGTCTTGAATCGCATATAGTACAACTTGAGTTATATAAACGGAACTAAGATGAACTTCGTCTTGAATCTTACTCCACTAATGTTTATATGAACAAAAAGAAGACATATCATTATCTACTTCTTCAAGTTCGTGGTTTTGGTGCGATATCGGCCATGCACCTATCTCAGGTTTCATAAGCTTTCTAGAGAGTTTTCCAGGTTCTCACAGGAAGCGACACCACTTCCAAGCTTATATAGGTGAAATTCATCAAGTGTGCACTGTTCACACCACCAAACATTATGGCTATGAAATTTTCATTAAGAGATTTTTAAAATCTCACCCTTAAGTCATTACAGTGAGCACTATCAACAACAACACCATAGGGAGAGACGCTTAGATAGCGCAACATAGAATTCTTCCATGAATTGTTCTTACCACATTGAAGCCCGTTCGTAGGATCTCTACTAATAGTGGGTTGGGTTCCCGTCATGAAGATTTCTCTACAGATGGAATAAGTCCCATTCCCCTCGAAGTTTCATAGACTAACTTCTTGTTTAGTCCTTTAGTTAAGGGGTCTGCAAGGTTAAACTTGGTTCTTACATATTCCAATTTAACCACCCCGGAACTAATCAAGTCACGCACAATGTTGTGCCTTAAACGGATATACCGGCTCTTCCCATTATATATCTTGTTCCTTGCATGTGCGATCGCAGCCTGAGAATCACAATGAATAGATACAGAAGGCATAGGTTTAGACCATAAAGGAATATCAACAAGTAAATTCCTTAAACACTCGGCTTCTGTACTAGCAAGTTCTAAGGCAATAAATTCAGACTCCATTGTAGATTTAGCACTACAAGTTTGTTTACATGATTTCCAACAAATAACTCCACCACCAAATGTGAAAACATATCCACTAGTGGAGTTTATTTCATCATTATCAGTCACTCAATTAGCATTACAATAGCCTTCTAAAACAGTAGGTGACCCCGTAAACATGAGTCCTAAATTCATTGTTCCTCTAAGATACTTCAATAAACGTCTTAATGCACTAATGACTCTCATTCGGGTTATTAGTGTATCGTGCAAGTCTATTCACAGAATATGCAATGTCAGGCCTAGTGCAATTCATCAAATACATTACACTACCAATTATCCTAGCATATTCACATTGTGACACACTATCAAATTTATTTTTAGTCAGCGTAACATGCAAGTCATAAGGCGTACTTACTAGTTTTACTTCGTAGTGATTAAACTTTCTCAACATTTTCTCCACATAATGTTTTTGAGAAAGTAAATAACCCCCACATTTCTCTACTAACTTAAGACCAAGTATTAAGTCAGCCTTCCCCATGTCTTTCATATCAAAAACAGAAGACAAAAATGATTTTGTATCATTAACAACATTTATGTTGGTTCCAAAGATTAACATATCATCAACATAAAGGCAAATAATGACACCATCACAATCATTAAATTTACTATATCCACAACGGTCACTTTCATTTACTATATAGCCATTAGATACTAATGCGTTATCAAATTTCTCGTGCCATTGTTTAGGCGTTTGCTTAAGACCATACAAAGACTTCTTAAGCCTACACACTTTGTGTTCTTGACCTTTAACTATCATACCCTCCGGTTGCTTCATATAAATCTCCTCTCTAAGTCTCCATTTAAAAATGCTGTTTTTACATCCATTTGGTGAATAACGAGCTTGTGAATAGAGACAAGAGCTACTAAGATTCTAATAGTTCTTATCCTAGCAACCGGTGAGTAAGTGTCAAAGAAATCTATACCCTCTTGTTGTGTGAACCCTTTTGCGACAAGCCTAGCCTTAAACTTATCAATTGTTCTATCCGCCTTTAGTTTCTTCCTAAAGACCCATTTACAACTGATAGGTTTACACCCTCTAGGCAAGTCCACTAACTCCCAAGTATTATTACTTAGAATAGACTCATGCTCACTATCTATGGCTTCCTTCCAAAACTTAGAATCTATTGATCTAATCGCGTCTTCATACGTTTTAGGATCATCCTCTAAAATGAATGATGTTATAAAGTCACTTCCAAATGACTTCTATGTTCTTTGTCTCTTACTTCTTCTAGGTTCATCAACCTCTTGTTCAACTAAGGATTTACTAGACTCGCCCGTCTCAAGTTTGGAAACACCAACGGATTGTCTATTCATAGGAAATATATGCTCAAAGAATTCAGCATCTTTAGATTCCAATATAGAACTATTATCTATAGCCATGAATCTATATGCTGCACTATTTTGAGCATGCCCAACGAATACACAATCTCTTGTCTTTGACCCGATTTTACTTTTCTTAAAATCAGGAATGCCGACTTTGGCTAGACACTCCCACACTTTCAAGTAATTTATGTTGGGAGCATAGCCTTTCCACAACTCATAAGGAGTTTTATCTAACTTCTTATGAGGTAATCTATTCAATATATGACACGCAGTCAAGATCGCCTCCCCCCACAAGTTGTCTGGCAATCCTAAACTAACCAACATAGCATTCATCATATTTTTCAATGTTCTATTCTTCCTTTCCGCTACTCCGTTAGACTGAGGCGAATATGAAGGTGTAACTTCATGAATAATGCCATTCTCTTCACAAAACTTTTGTAAAGAGTATGTACAGTATTCACCACCTCTATCAGTTCTAAGCCTTTTGATTTTTAAGTCTAGTTGATTTTCAACCTTAACTTTATAACTTATAAACTTAGACTCGGCCTCATCTTTGTGACTCAACAAGTATACTTTCGTATATCTAGAGTAGTCATCGATGAAGGTAACATAGTACCTTTTACCGCCTTTACTCATGTGATTTTTAAAATCACCTAAGTCACTATGGATTAGACCAAGTTTTTGTGAAATTCTATCAACTTTCTTAAAAGGTTTCTTATGATGTTTTGCTTCAACACAATGTTCACACTTGTTGAATTTGTCATCATCATAAGAAATCACATTCATGTTTTTGAGTTTTTTTATCGCTCCTATATTTGCATGTCCTAGTCTAGCATGCCACATATCAAGAGACTCAGCAAAATAAACGGAACTAGATGCATCTTTATTATTGCAACAAATAGCATCAAGTACAAGAAGACCTCCATTGCAAAAGCCTTTGCCAACAAATTCACCATTTCTAGACAATACTAGTTTATCAGACTCTAAAATAAGTTTAATGTTGGCCTTGTTCAGCAGCACTCTGGAGATCAAGTTCCTACGCATGGCAGGAACGTGCAACACATTGCTTAATTCGAGTTTCTTCCCAGATGTTAACTTGAGAAGCACCTTACCCTTTCCAAGGACTTGGGTACTATGTGCATCTCCCAAGAAAACCTGTTCATCATTACCTATTTCTTTGAATTCAGAAAATAGGTCTTTACTGGTAGCAATATGTCTGGTAGCACCCGTGTCTACTACCCATTCCGTAGTGCCACCAACAAGGTTTACCTCTGTTAAGACGACCGCTGTGATGATGTCGTCTGCTGCTCCTTTGGCCTCTATCAGATTTGCCTGGTTGCCTGGCTGGCCCTTCCGTTTCTTGCAATTGAATGCTCGGTGTCCCGGTTTCCTGTACACCCAGCAAACTCCTTTCATCTTGTTCTGGCCCTGCACAGCAACTTTCTTACCTTTACCTCCACCGTTGTAGCCGCCGTTGATGTTGTGGAACTTAGGCTTCTTCACAGATATTATCATCTTATTTATTATCAAGAAGGTGTTATTATATTTAATTCTGACCATCGGGGTCATTTCTGGAGTTTTATCTCACTAGGGGCATTTTGGTCATTTTACCCCCGAAGACAGTTTCGGTATTTTTACTCAAGAAATCTCTTGAGTATCTTATTATATTCATTCTGGAGTTCATTTAGTATATTCTTGAAGATTATTTGGTGGTTTTCTATTTTATTCTCTCATTTGATGATTTTATCGACGGTAGCGGGATATGTGACGGTATTCGATGTCACGTTCTATTTTCTCTTGAAGACTCTTATATATATGTTATTGGAGGTTCTTAATCATCATCTTTCAGAGATTACAAGGTGTCCTTGGTGCAAGATTCATCACAATATGTCAAGGAGAAATGGGAATTTTGATATTATATGTTGACATAACCTTGTCAACTATTATTTGTTGATTTCTCCTCAAAAATCTGAGTTGGTATACATATACACAGCCTCCAAAACGTGATTATACAGGTGGAGATGATGTTTTTCTCATTTTATGAGTTGGAGACAAGAAGACAAACCAAAAGCAAGCTAGTTGGCAAAAGTTGCCAACTTGAAATTTCAAATTTGAATGTTATGGAGACAAGATTGTTGGAGATGATTATGAAGGTGTTTTAATTCAAAATTCTCAGCCATCACATGGTCTAAAAGTTGGAGGGAATATGCCATCAATTCACTCTATAAATAGAAGGCAAGGTGAAGAAGAGAAGACACACACTTGAAAGCAAAATTGAAGATTGTTGTCTTGCTATTTTCTTCTCATATTTTCGTTCATACTTTGTGTAGCTAAGGTGTTCCAATTTTCGTTGTTGTCCAGCTACACTATACACACCTTCTTGAGCTGGATTTGTATGATTGATTAGCCAAATTTATAAGGCTACATCAATAGGCGGTAGAGGTGTTATAATCAAGAGTTGCATAGAGGTGATTATCCAAGTCTTGAATAGGGTTGGTGTATAACCCAAGGATCAAGCTTGGCTCTTGTTGTAAGGTGTTCATTTGATAGTGAAATCCAAGAAAAGGTGTTCCTTGGGACTGAAGTAGGTCACATTGACCGAACCAGGATAAATTCTCGGTGTTCTTCTCTTGTTTCTTTATTTCTGTTTTCTGTCCGTTTTTGACTGCAGTTTTCACACAACTTCTCACAATTTGAAAAAAATATCTAAACACTTTCAAAATTCGTGATTTTTGGTGGAGTTATACTTCAGACTGTTAGCTTTCATTTGCAACAAGAATCACTTGATTTCAGCAAGGGAAAGTTATTCTTTCAGTCTTTGCAAGATAACTGCTCCAATCTGGATGCAATCTGACCAGTTTTGAAAAAACTTAAATTCTGTATTTTTCAAGAGTTGGTTAAGGTCAGGGCCTTTTGGAAACTTCATCTACACATCCTAAGGAGTGTTTTTATATAAATATCAACCTTTTTGGTTGAGTATTCAAAGAGAAACACATTTTGCAAAATCAGCAACATTCTGTCCAATTCTGTCCAGATTGACCATCTGAATCTTTTTATTTATTTGAAGGGTCAAACGATCTTATTTTTGTCTAATTTTTGGATAGAGTCTTGTTAACTCATTAAAGTTAAATTATGGAAAGTTTCATAATTTTTGGAGTTGTGTACAATTATTTGTGAATTTTTGAAAAACAGGTTCTGAATCTGAGGTAGTTTCAGATTCTGTTTTCAAAGGGGATTTTAACAAAGGGTTGTAGTGTAATTTCCGCTAACCACTATTCACCCCCCCTCTAGTGGTGTTTATTGCAGGTGCACGGTCCAACATTTGGTATCAGAGCCAGACCAACACCACTCAAAAGAAGCAAGATTCAACACCGTACAAACAAGACAAGGCTAAGAAGCAAGAAATCATAGTTGCCTGCTAATCCCAAATCAAGAAGGTTTGGAGCATTTGAACACTTCAAGAAGGTTTGGAGCATTTGTATTCATTTGATTAAAGATTCAAGGTATTCATCTAAAATCATACATCATGTCATCTATCTCTCATAAAGGAGCGTTCTCAAAGTCTACGAAAGAGGTAACATCTACTCCTGATTTTGATTCTGATAATGAGATGACTTTCGATGAAATGTATGATGAATTCATGAAAATGCATGCTCATTGTAAAAGGTTGTCAAAAGAGAAAAAGAAACTAATTGAAGAAAATGACAAGTTGAAGACAACCAACTTGGAACTTTCTAATCAATTAGAGTCTTTCAAACAAGAGTCATCAAATGCTCTTGGTTCATTAAAGACTAAAATTGAGTCATCTAGAAATAATGAACAAACCTTAAGAACCGAAAATAGTGCGTTGAAAACCAAGATGCATGATTATGAAAACGAAGTGTCTACACTTAAACCATGCAAACTAGCCTTAGAGAAAACCTTAGAACAATTTAAATCCGGTGCAAATATGTTAGATACACTTATCTCATCACAAAAGTATGGTAATGATAAAACCGGCTTAGGCTATAAAGAAGAAAATGAAAAAGTAAATAAAAAAAATAAGTTTGTTTCATCTAGTACAAAGTTGCCATATAATACAATAAAATCAACTTTGCCTGCTATATCTTCTTCTACACCTTCTTCTACTAATATCAAGGCAAAAATGCAACATACACCCATGAAAGCACACACGCATAAACATACATCTAGGACAAACTTTGCATCTAGACTACCTAGAAATTATGCCTACTTGTATACAAATGTAATTAGGCCGAATAAAATGCATACATCTTATTATGAACCTAAGTATAGACAACACTCATATAAATCTTTTAGAAATACATATGAACACACTTATATAGCGCCATATAAGAAACAAAGTCACATGCCTTATACAATTCGACCGTCCTATAATAATTATCAACCATGGCACAACATGTATAACAATGCATCTTCACTTATGTGGAATAATCATGTATATGCTAATTCTTCTTATTTTCCAAATTATGACAATACTAAAAATGTGCCTAGAAGGTATATTCAAGTTTGGATACCTAAGGGATATCTAAACAAGAATAGTGCCCCTAACATTCAAGGACCCAAATAAAGGGTACCTAAAACTTTGTCTCCATTGTAGGATAAATGCAAGGAATGCAAGAAGGAGGCAAAGTCAAAAAATCTAAAAACCAAATGGTTTTTAGATAGTGGATGTTCGAGGCATATGACGGGCAACCCCAAACTATTCACCGAACTGGAACTAATCGATAATGGAGGAAAGGTCACATTCGGTGACAACAACCAAGGCAAGGTTATTTGAAAAGGAACAATTGGGGACCCTAACACATTTCAAATACGAAATGTGTTGTTAGTAAGCAATCTTTCTTACAATTTATTAAGTATTTCGCAACTTATAGATTCTGGTTATCATGTCTCTTTTCTTCCTAATTGTTGTGATATAATAAATGAAAAAGGAGAAATTGTACTAAAAGAAAATAGGGATGGTAACATTTACACACTATCACTAAATAACATATTAAATGCTAGGATTAAGTGTTTAGTATCACATGACTTAGATGTGAACTTATGGCATAGACGACTAGGCCATATAGGAGTTTCAACCATAGAAAGATTATCTAAGAAGAATCTAATTAGAGGAATGCCTAAGTTAGACTTACATAATTTTCAATTATGTGAAACATGTATTAAAGGAAAACATATAAAAGAGACAATGAAATCAAAACATGAAGTGAGTACTAGTCATGTACTAGAACTGCTTCACTTAGACTTATTTGGTCCAAGCAGGACAAGAAGTCTAGGTGGACACTACTATGTGTGTGTCATAGTAGATGATTACTCACAATACACATGGACATTGTTCTTAACACACAAAGACGATGCTCCATTGGTAATCGAAAATCTTATTAAGCAACTTGAAAATCTTTATGAAGAAAATGTTAAAAGAATTAGAAGTGATAGAGGTGGAGAATTTAAAAACAAAGATATAATTAAGTTTTGTGAATTACATGGAATAAAACATGAATCTCACCACCAAGAACACCACAACTCAATGGAGTTGTTGAACGTAAAAATAGAACACTACAAGAAATAGCTAGAACTATGTTGTGTGAAAACAAAGTACCTAGATATTTGTGGGCTGAAGCTATTAGTTGTGCATGTTATATAATAAATAGTCTATTAGAAAGAAATTAAATAAAACACCATATGAGTTATTGAATAATAGACAACCTAAGGTAGATTATCTTAGAGTATTTGGGTGTAAATGTTTTGTACTTAATACCAAAGATAATCTAGATAAATTTGAACAAAAGTCTATTGAATGCATATTTGTTGGATATTCAACTAACTCAAAGGCATATAGGTGTTATAATCATGCATCTAGAAAAATAATTGAATCTATACATGTGAAATTCAATGAGAATGCATATTTTGATGTTAAGTGATAAAAAGAAACAAGAGAATAATGTTGAAAATATGTTTGATGATGATGATATATTACTTGAGCATGTTCATGATCATCTAGAACCAACTTCCCCTGAACAAGATGTGCATGAACTTTTAGGTGAAATAAATCAAGATATTTTACAATTGGAAGATAATCTATCTAACTTACAGGATGTTCCAATTGTATATGAAAATGTTCACACGAATGAAACATTTGAACTAGAAGAAGGTGAATCTAGTCAACTTAGGAATTGGTGGCTTATAGAAGATAAACATAAACACCCTAAAGAGCTAATCATTGGTGATCTAAGTGTTGGGGTTAGAACACGTAGAAACATAAGTCAAGCTGAAGGACATATCTTAATATCACACTTAGAACCTAAAAATATTAAGGAAGCCTTAGGCGATTTATCATGGATAGATGCCATGCATGAGGAGTTAAACCAATTTATCCGAAATAATGTATGGGACTTAGTGCCTAAACCTGAAAATAAATCTATAATAGGAACAAAATGGATATTTAGAAACAAAATGGATGAACAAGGAAACATCACAAGAAATAAAGCTAGACTAGTCGCACAAGGTTATAATCAACAAGAAGGTATAGATTATGAAGAAACCTTTGCACCCGTTGCACGACTAGAAGCAATTAGATTGTTACTTGCGATTGCAAGTCTAAGCAATATTAAGCTCTTCCAAATGGATGTCAAGAGTGCATTCTTGAATGGATACATTCAAGAAGAGGTGTTTGTCAAACAACCCCCTGGATTCGAAGATCCAAAGAATCCTAACTATGTTTACAAGCTTAAGAAAGTCTATATGGTTTGAAACAAGCTCCAAGAGCTTGGTATGATAGATTTGCGAACTTTCTTATTGCAAATAATTATCAAATGGGAACAATAGACAACACATTATTTCTAAGACGAAAAGATAATGATTTGTTAATAGTTCAAATCTATGTAGATGATATAATCTTTGGTTCAACAAACCCTACCTTAGTAAAAGACTTTGAAGAATGTATGAAGTCAGAATTTGAAATGTCAATGGTGTTGAGAAATATGTTTGGATAATTTTCATAATTTTCAAAGTCATGATTTTAAGTGGAGAATACTTAAAAATGTCACACATGGTGTTATATGTGTAAAAGTTGAAAAAGTTGACATCGGTCTCTCAGGGTGTTGCACATCGATCAATGTATAGGGTTTTTAGAAATAATTTTCTAAAATGTGTTAAAATTATTGTTTTCATTTGTACATGATTTATACATGTTCATTATGTGATTATTATGTGTTTTTGGTGATTATTTTTGTCTTGTGACTAACGTGCCTTGAAAGTTTCTACAACTTACCAAAAAGGACAAAATTGGTATTTTGAGTTTTGTAGGAACATGATATGATGAAAATATTTCAAGGATTTATTCTTATCCTATTTATCATGACAAAGGTGATATCATGAGTATTTATGACCATCCGGGTCATTTCTGGAGTTTTCTTACACCAGGGGTATTTTGGTCATTTTACCCCAAGGGTATTTTTGGTATTTTCACTCAAGGAATCTCTTGAGTATATTATTATCTTCATTCTGGAGCTGTGTTATTATTATTTTGAAGATAATATGGTGATCATATATCTTATTCTCTCAACCGATGATATTATTGACTATAGCTGGATATGTGACGATTTGAGATGTCACATTCTATTTTTTCTCGAAGACCCTCTTATATATGTTATAAGAGAACATTTATCATCACTATTCAGAGATATTAAAGGTGTCAAAGGTGTGGAAATGATCTCAACTTATAAGAAGAAATATTGGGGAATTTCGGTGTTACACGTTGACCTAATCTTGTCAAGTGTTATCTATTTATTTCTTCTTCAAAAATCTGAGTTGATACACATATATGTATGCTTAAAAACGTGCATATACAGTTGGATATGAGGTGGTATTCATTTTATGAGTTGGAGACAAGTGGACCAACCAAAAAGGAGCTAGTTGGCAAAATTGCCAACTTGGATTTTTTCTAAATATAGCCAACGGCTATATGGTTTCTTGGAGTATTGTTCAGCAGAGTTTTTGAAGTAAAATGGAGCTCTCACATGCCCTATTATGTTGCTTGAAGTTGGGGATAATTTGGTGGTATTATCCTTTCTTATTTTATTAAGGAAAAAAATCAAAATATATTTGAAATGTTGGCTAAGTAGCCAACGGCTACTGCATTCACTTTGGAGCAGATTTTTGATTTTAAAATGGTCAAGCTCACATGCCTATTATCTTGCCAAAGAGTTGAGAAGATGATGGAGTTGTTATGGTGCTATTATCTTCACATTTTCAAGATAATTCCAAGTCATTTTTTAGTTGAAAATTTCAGCCACATAAAGTTGCCAAGGTGGACCAATCATTGTGTTTTATTTTGCCAAGTTTACAAAGCCAACCAATGATGATAAGACATTTGGAGTTGATGATGAAGATGATGACACATTGGCATTCTTATCTTCAAGGCTCAAATCACACTATAAATAGAGGCATTGGTGAAGAAGATGAAACACACTTGAAGCTCACAAGCATTCTATAGCTTTCATATTCATCTTCTTGTTCTTGTTGTTGTATTTTGTTGTAGCAAAGTTGTTCTTAATATTTTGGTGAGCTACAAGCCTCTTGAGCTTCATTTGTAAGATTGATTAGCCATCTTTATAAGGCTACATCAATAGGTGTTGGAGGTATTGCAGCTAAGTGTTGCTTAGAAGGTGTTTATCCAAGTCTTGAGTAGGGTTGGTGTATAACCCAAGGATCAAGCTTGGCTCTTGTTGTAAGGTGTTCATTTCATAGTGAAATCCAAGGAAAGGTGTTCCTTGGGACTGGAGTAGGTCACATTGACCGAACCAGGATAAATCCTAGGTGTTCTTCTCTTGTTTCTTTATTTCTGTTTTCTGCCCGTTTTTGACTGCAGTTTTCACCCAACTTCACACAATTTGAAAAAATAGCTAAACATTTTCAAAATTCGTGATTTTTGGTGGAGTTATACTTCAGACTGTTAGCTTTTATTTGCAACAAGAATCACTTGATTTGAGCAAGTAAAAGTCAGTCTTTCAGTCTTTGCAAGATAACTGCTCCAATCTGGCTGAAATCTGACCAGTTTTGAGAAAAGTTAAATTCTGTATTTTTCAAGAATTATTTGAGGTCAGAGCCTTTTGGAAACTTCATCTACACATCTTAAGGAGTGTTTTGATATAAAGATCAACCTATTTGGTTGAGTATTCAAAGAGAAACACGTTTTGCAAAATCAGCAACATTCTGTCCAATTCTGTCCAGATTGACCATCTGAATCTTTTTATTTGTTTGAAGGGTCAAACGATCTTATTTTTCTCTGATTTTTGGACAGAATATTTTTAACTCATTGAAGTTCAATTCTGAAATGTTTCATAATTTTTGGAATTGTGTACAATTATTTATGAATTTGTGAAAAACGGGTTCTGAATCTGAGTTGGTCTCAGATTCTGTTTTCAAGGGGATTTTAACAAAGGGTTGTAGTGTAATTTCCGCTAACCACTATTCACCCCCCCCTCTAGTGGTGTTCATTGCAGGTGCACGGTCCAACATTTGGTATCAGAGCCAGACCAACACCACTCAAAAGAAGCAAGATTCAACACCGTACGAACAATACAAGGCCAAGAAACAACAATTCATAATATACTGCTTGTCTCAAATCAAAGGTACATACTATGGCTATTGTTTCTCACAAAGGTGAGTTGGAAGGTATGTCCACACAACGCCCTCCTCTTTTTGATGGCAATAATTTTGTTCATTGGAAACTAAGAATGAGGCTATTCTTAATGGCTATAGACATCGATTTATGGTCTATAGTTGAAGATGGGCCGTACATTCCAATGAAAGTTGTACAAGTTAGTGGAGTAACTCAAGAGGTTGAAAAATATAAAAGTGAATGGTCATCGGATGATAAAAAGAAAATGTCCATGAATGCTAAAGCTATGCAATTACTTTTGAATGGACTTACAACTTCTGAAGCTGGATATGTGTCAAATTGCACAAGCGCACACGACATGTGGAAATCACTTGTATTAAAGCATGAAGGTACTAGTGGTGTTAAAGAGTCAAAAATAAACATGCTTATGACTGAATTAGAGACTTTCAAAATGTTTCCAAACGAATCCATAACATCTATGGATTTGAGGATTACTAATATTTTCAATGCCCTTGAAGCTTTAGGGAAGTCATTTTCGAACAATGAAAAGGTTCAAAAGGTGCTACGAAGTCTCCCTGCTGAATGGGATCCAAAGGTGACTGCAATCGAGGAGACAAAGTCAATCACCAAGATGGATGAATTGATCGGGTCTCTTAAAGTCTATGAGGTAAAACTGAACCAACGAAAGTCTGAATCCTCTAAGTCATCCGGTAAGTCAATAGCCTTCAAAACAACCGAAAAATATGCTAACAACAATGATAGTAATAATGATATTGAATTAGACGATGACTTGATATTGATTGCTAGAAAACTTAGAAAGTTTTTCAAACGCCCAAATAGGAATAGACAACATAATTCTTCTTCTTCTTTTTTTTCTCAATCTAAGAAAAATAACACAAACAAATGGTATAATAAAGAATTAAAGTGTTATGAATGCGGTCAAAAAGGACATATTTCATACGATTGTCCAACAAAGAAAAATAATAATAACAACAACAATAATAAACAAGCCAAGGACAAGGAAGCTCAAACGTCAAAGACAAAGGAGTCTAAGGTAAGAAAAAGGAAACGAGCAATGAAGGTGAGCACATGGAGCGACTCATCCGACTCAGAATCCGAAACTGAGGAAGCTCAAGTGTGCTTCGTATCCAACGAGGTATGTTCTTCTTCTAATAATGATTCTGATAGTGACATGACATTTGATGAAATGTATGAAGAATTCCTACGAATGCATGCTCACTGTAAGAGGTTCTCTAAAGAAAAGAAGAAACTAGTTGAAGAAAATGACAAGTTGAAGACGTCCAACTTGGAATTTTCCGATCAACTAGAATCTCTTAAACAAGAGTCTACTAATACTCTTGATTCTTTAGAGAACAAAATTGAATCATATAGGAAAGATGAACAAAAGTTACAAATGGAAAATAAAATGTTGAAATCCAAGTTAGAAAGTTGTGAAAATGAAATAGTGCAACTTAAGTCTTCTAAATTTACCTTAGAAAAAATGATAGAACAATTTAAATCGGGTGCAAATATGTTAGATACACTTATCTCATCACAAAAGTATGGCAATGATAAAACCGGTCTAGGCTATAAAGAAGAAAACGAAAAAGTAAATGAAAAGACTAAGTTTGTTTCATCTAGTACAAAGTTGCCATATAATACAAAATCAATTTTGCCTGCTACATCTTCTTCTACACCTTCTTCTACTCATATCAAGGCAAAAATACAACACAAACCCACCAATATGCACACGCATAAACATACATCTAGGCCGAACTTTGTATCTAGACAACCTAGAAATCATGCCTACATGTATACAAATGCAACTAGACCAAATAAAATGCATCCAACTTTTTATGAACCTAAGCATAAGCAACGCTCATTCAAGTCTTATAGAAATACACATGAATATACATATAGAGCACCATATAAGAAACAAAATCGCATGCCTTATACACATTATAAGATTCGGTCATCCTATAATGATTATCAACCATGGCGCAACATGTATAACAATGCATCCTCACTTATGTGGAATAATCATCTATATGCTTATCCTTCTTACTTTAACCATGCTAAAAATGTGCCTAGAAAGTATATTCAAGTTTGGATACCTAAGGGTTATCTAAACAAGAATAATGCCCCTAACATTCAAGGACCCAAATAAAGGGTACCTAAAACTTTGTCTCCATTGTAGGAAAAATGCAAGGAATGCAAGAAAGAGGCAAAGTCAAAGAATCTAAAAACCAAATGGTTTTTAGATAGTGGATGTTCGAGGCATATGACGGACAACCCCAATCTATTCACCGAACTTGAACATATTGATGGTGGAAAGGTAACATTCGGTGACAACAACAAAGGAAAAGTTGTTGGAAAAGGAACAATCGGGGACCCAAACACATTTCAAATACGAAATGTGTTGCTAGTAAGCAATCTCTCTTATAATTTACTTAGTATTTCTCAACTTATAGATTGTGGTTATAATGTCTCCTTTCTTCCCAATTCTTGTGATATAATAAATGAAAAAGGAGAAACGGTTTTAAAAGGAAATAGAGATGGAAATATTTATACCCTTACCTTAGATAACATGTTAAATGCTAAGGTTAAGTGTCTAATATCACATGACTTAGATGTGAATTTATGGCATAGAAGATTAGGCCATATAGGAATTTCAACCATTAGGAAATTATCTAAAAAGAATTTAATTAGAGGTATGCCTAAGTTAGACTTAGATAATTTTCAAATGTGTGAAACATGTATTAAGGGAAAACACATTAAAGAAACCTTAAAACCGAAACATGAAGTGAGCACTAGTCATGTACTAGAATTGCTTCACTTAGACTTATTTGGTCCAAGTAGGACAAGAAGTCTAGGTGGACACTACTATGTGTGTGTCATAGTAGACGATTACTCACGCTACACATGGACATTGTTCTTAACACACAAAGACGATGCTCCATTAGCAATCGAAACTCTTATCAAGCAACTTGAAAACATTTACGAAGAAAATGTCAAAAGAATTAGAAGTGATAGAGGTGGAGAATTTAAAAATAAAGACGTAATCAAATTTTGTGAACTTTATGGAATAAAACATGAATTCTCACCACCTAGAACACCACAACTCAATGGAGTTGTTGAACGTAAAAATAGAACGATTCAAGAAGTTGCAAGGACAATGCTGTGTGAAAATAAATTACCTAAGTATTTATGGGCTGAAGCTGTTAACTGTGCATGTTATATTATAAATAGGCTCACTATTAGAAAGAAATTAAATAAAACGCCTTATGAATTGCTAAACAATAGACAACCTTAAATAGATTATCTTAAAGTATTTGGATGTAAATGTTTTGTGCTAAACACTAAGGATAATCTAGATAAATTTGAACAAAAGCCTATTGAATGCATATTTGCTGGATATTCAACTAACTCAAGAGCATATAGGTGTTATAATCCTGCATCTAGAAAATAATTGAATCCATACATGTGAAATTCAATGAAAATGCATGCTTTGAAGTTAGTGATAAACATCAACATAAACAAGAAACAAATGTTGAAAATATGTTTGATGATA
>AP025049.1:25303510-25360334 GCA_036186865.1 Eustoma russellianum | reverse complement strand
TGCAAGGACAATGCTGTGTGAAAATAAATTACCTAAGTATTTATGGGCTGAAGCTGTTAACTGTGCATGTTATATTATAAATAGGCTCACTATTAGAAAGAAATTAAATAAAACGCCTTATGAATTGCTAAACAATAGACAACCTTAAATAGATTATCTTAAAGTATTTGGATGTAAATGTTTTGTGCTAAACACTAAGGATAATCTAGATAAATTTGAACAAAAGCCTATTGAATGCATATTTGCTGGATATTCAACTAACTCAAGAGCATATAGGTGTTATAATCCTGCATCTAGAAAATAATTGAATCCATACATGTGAAATTCAATGAAAATGCATGCTTTGAAGTTAGTGATAAACATCAACATAAACAAGAAACAAATGTTGAAAATATGTTTGATGATGATGTATTACTTGAGCCTGTACTTGATCATCTAGAACCAACTCCCCCTGAACAAGACATGCATGAACCCTTAGATGAAATAAATCAAGAAAATTTGCAATTGGAAGATGATACAACTAATGATCCAATTACATATGATAACATTCACACTAATGAAACATTTGAACAAGATGAGGGTGAACCTAGTCAATCTAGGAATTGGTGGCACCCTAGAGAATTAATCATTGGGGATCCAAGTGTTGGGGTTAGAACACGTAGAAACATAAGTCAACTTGAAGGACATAGCTTAGTCTCACACATAGAACCTAAGAATGTTAAGGAAGCCTTAGGTGACATATCATGGATAGATGCTATGCATGAGGAATTAAATCAATTCACAAGGAACAACGTATGGGACTTAGTACCTAAACCTGAAGACAAGTCTATCATAGGAACTAAATGGGTCTTTAGGAATAAAATGGATGAACAAGGAAATATTACAAGTGGTATCAGAGCGAGGTCACGGGTTCGATTCCCAGCAGGAGAAATTGCTAAGGGGGAGATTGTTAGGTGCAGCAATTGTCCCGTGGCGTAGGCCGGTGGGCGCAGGCCGTGTGGGCCAAGTCACAGTCGAATGCCGTGGGCGCTTGTGTGCTGAATGCACTATAAGGCTAGGGTATGCGCATCTCCTGTCACCAATTGGTTTTGGGAGAGTTGGTAGCGCCTGAGGTCCTACAAATGGTAGGAGAGTTGAATTATTTCATAGGACTTCAAATCAAACAAACCCCTCAAGGAATTCACATTAGCCAACTTAAGTATGTCAATTATATGATTAAGAAGTTTGGCTTTGAAGAATTAAAACCAACACCTACCCCCATGAGTGTTAGCACCAAACTAGACAAGGATGAAAATGGTAAAACTTTTGATGACACACTCTATAGGTCTATGATTGGATCACTATTATACTTAACTGCATCAAGACCTGATATCATGTTTAGTGTGTGTATGTGTGCAAGGTTTCAATCTTGTGCTAAGGTATCACATTACAATGCAGTTAAAAAGATCTTTAGATATCTTAAGCATACACCTCACTTAGGACTGTGGTATGATAGAAACACTAAGTTGGAATTACACGCATATAGTGATGCTGATTATGGTGGTTGCAAATTAGATAGAAAATCCACTAGCGGTACTTGTCAATTCATAGGAACCAACTTGATTTCTTGGTTTTCTAAAAAGAAAGCTAGTGTAGCTCTTTCTACCACTGAAGCCGAGTATATCGCTTTGAGTTTATGTACTACCCAAATACTTTGGCTTAAACATCAACTTAGTGATTTTGGCATTAAAATGAATAAGATTCCAATTTTCTGCGATAGAACAAGTGCAATCAATCTTTCACGGAATCCGGTGCTTCATTCTAAGGCCAAACACATTGAGGTGCGATATCACTTTCTTCGTGATCATGTTCAAAATGAGGATATAGTGATAAACCACATAAGAACTGATCATCAAATCGCTGACATCTTCACCAAACCCCTTAATCAAGCCACTTTTGAAAACTTACGAGCCAAATTAGGAATGATGACTTACGATACCATTGTAAAGTTCTATCTTTTGCATGATTTGCAAAATAAAGGGAGAGATAGAATAAGAACATGAACATGATTTTAGTTGGTAAGTCATGATGAATCATATGCTAAGTTTTTATTGGTATAAATTTTGGAGCATAGGTTAAGGGGGAGAGTATGAGTTGCGGGGGAGCGGCATACTATTTAAAAGTTGAAAACATAGTTGAAAACATTTGGTTAAACTTTTGGTTATAAGTTGTGACATTAAAATCATGTTAGGTTATTTTGAAAATCATCCAAAAGGGGGAGAATGTTGAGAAATATGTTTGGATAATTTTCAAAGTCATGATTTTAAGTGATGAATACTTAAAAATGTCACATATGGTGTTATAAATGAAAGAGTTGAATAAGTGAAGAAAAATGACACGATGTCTATGGTTGTTAGAAATATTTTTCTAAAATGTGATAAAACAGTTGTTTTTATTTTTACATGATTTATATATGTTTATCATGTTGTGATTATGTGATTTTTATGATGATAATATCTTGTGACTAATATGCCCTCGAAGTTTCTACAACTTACCAAAAAGGGCAAAAGTGGTATTTTGAGTTTTGTAGGTACTCGACATGGTGAATATGATTCAAGAAGATATTATCATCTTATTTATTATCAAGAAGGTGTTATTATATTTAATTCTGACCATCGGGGTCATTTCTGGAGTTTTATCTCACTAGGGGCATTTTGGTCATTTTACCCCCGAAGACAGTTTCGGTATTTTTACTCAAGGAATATCTTGAGTATCTTATTATATTCATTCTGGAGTTCATTTAGTATATTCTTGAAGATTATTTGGTGGTTTTCTATTTTATTCTCTCATTTGATGATTTTATCGACGGTAGCGGGATATGTGACGGTATTCGATGTCACGTTCTATTTTCTCTTGAAGACTCTTATATATATGTTATTGGAGGTTCTTAATCATCATCTTTCAGAGATTACAAGGTGTCCTTGGTGCAAGATTCACCACAATATGTCAAGGAGAAATGGGAATTTTGATATTATACGTTGACTTAACCTTGTCAACTATTATTTGTTGATTTCTCCTCAAAAATCTGAGTTGGTATACATATACACAGCCTCCAAAACGTGATTATACAGGTGGAGATGATGTTTTTCTCATTTTATGAGTTGGAGACAAGAAGACAAACCAAAAGCAAGCTAGTTGGCAAAAGTTGCCAACTTGAAATTTCAAATTTGAATGTTATGGAGACAAGATTGTTGGAGATGATTATGAAGGTGTTTTAATTCAAAATTCTCAGCCATCACATGGTCTAAAAGTTGGAGGGAATATGCCATCAATTCACTCTATAAATAGAAGGCAAGGTGAAGAAGAGAAGACACACACTTGAAAGCAAAATTGAAGATTGTTGTCTTGCTATTTTCTTCTCATATTTTCGTTCATACTTTGTGTAGCTAAGGTGTTCCAATTTTCGTTGTTGTCCAGCTACACTATACACACCTTCTTGAGCTGGATTTGTATGATTGATTAGCCAAATTTATAAGGCTACATCAATAGGTGGTAGAGGTGTTATAATCAAGAGTTGCATAGAGGTGATTATCCAAGTCTTGAATAGGGTTGGTGTATAACCCAAGGATCAAGCTTGGCTCTTGTTGTAAGGTGTTCATTTGATAGTGAAATCCAAGGAAAGGTGTTCCTTGGGACTGGAGTAGGTCACATTGACCGAACCAGGATAAATTCTCGGTGTTCTTCTCTTGTTTCTTTATTTCTGTTTTCTGCCCGTTTTTGACTGCAGTTTTCACACAACTTCTCACAATTTGAAAAAAATATCTAAACACTTTCAAAATTCGTGATTTTTGGTGGAGTTATACTTCAGACTGTTAACTTTCATTTGCAACAAGAATCACTTGATTTCAGCAAGGGAAAGTTAGTCTTTCAGTCTTTGCAAGATAACTGCTCCAATCTGGATGCAATCTGACCAGTTTTGAAAAAACTTAAATTCTGTATTTTTCAAGAGTTGTTAAGGTCAGGGCCTTTTGGAAACTTCATCTACACATCCTAAGGAGTGTTTTTATATAAATATCAACCTTTTTGGTTGAGTATTCAAAGAGAAACACGTTTTGCAAAATCAGCAACATTCTGTCCAATTCTGTCCAGATTGACCATCTGAATCTTTTTATTTATTTGAAGGGTCAAACGATCTTATTTTTGTCTAATTTTTGGATAGAGTCTTGTTAACTCATTAAAGTTAAATTCTGGAAAGTTTCATAATTTTTGGAGTTGTGTACAATTATTTGTGAATTTTTGAAAAACGGGTTCTGAATCTGAGGCGGTTTCAGATTCTGTTTTCAAAGGGGATTTTAACAAAGGGTTATAGTGTAATTTCCGCTAACCACTATTCACCCCCCCCCCCCCCTCTAGTGGTGTTTATTGCAGGTGCACGGTCCAACATTTGGTATCAGAGCCAGACCAACACCACTCAAAAGAAGCAAGATTCAACACATACACACATTAGTGGTGTCGTCGTTATTTCAAAGTACTTACAGACACACATTATGTATATACATGTGTATAAGTACATCAACACATACACACTTTCACATAAAGAGGTACATAAAAAATTTTGACTAACGTCAATCTTCATTGTCATCCACATCCTCATACGCATCTTCATTTCATCTTCATTTTCATCTTCATCTACATGCTCGTCGTCCTCTTCATCCTCGTATTCGTCTTCGCCTACATCTTCAATATTGTCAGCCGGTTGTATGTTGAGATGAATTTCGATGAAACCGCCGTTGGGGTCATTTAGAGGGAGGTTGTGCAGTTCAACATGTGTCGTACCCACAACAAGCGGGTTTTCTTCTTGAAATACGGCATCCATTCCATCTGAACCTGGCTGTATACTGACATCAAACTTGCTCGATTTCACTTTGCACACGGCTCGCCAGTCTTTTGAGCTCGCATTCATCCTCGTTGTTGGATACGATAGATAGTACACCTGGGACGCTTGACTAGCCAAAACGAATGGATCGTACTTTCTGTACCATCGCCCTTGGTGTATGTCTACCAACTTATATCGGTCGTGAACCTTTGTGCCAGCGCGATAACCTTCCTGAGTTGGATCGTACCATTCGCACTTGAATAGCACCACCCGCTTTATAGGCAATGCGGGATATTCGAGCTCAATGATGTCGGTAAGGTAGCCGTAGAAGTCATCCTCGTCCGGTCTATTGTCATACCGCTTGACACACACTCCGCTGTTCTCCGACGATTTTCGGCTGGCATGGGAGACTGTATGGAATCTATAACCGTTGACAAAACACATGTCGTGGCGCGTGACTCTGTTCAATGGACCTTCGGCTACTGGTGTCAGAATGTAACCGTACTCATCGTCAGCCAGATGACCTTTGCTCGCCTGTAAAACGACAAGTAAGTATACATCAGCGGGGCAATAAATACGTATCACATGACGTACACGTAACTAGCAAATATGTAAACTTACATGCCACCTGAACCAATCAGCAAACTTGGCATCTAACTCATTGTTTATTGCATCGCTCGATATACCCGGTGAACGTTCTTGCAATAAATCAACGAACAAGCTGAAGCAAATTACGAATGAGTACCCTGTATACCTTTGTAATATTATGGATAGAGTAGCGCAAGGTATTTACCAATTAAAATTGGATATCATTTATACCTCTGGAAACGGTCGAATTGACGGCAGTTGCGCGGAACATAAGAATGAGCAATCTTCAGCTCGCTGTCCACCAATATCATTTCCTTTCCTTGTCCGTGAAATCTGATCGGATGTGTGAATATCGGGAGGACACCGGATCTGGAAATGTCGTCGTCGTTCCGGGGAACATCTCTGCACCTCGACGGGACATCTGGCTCGAAGTAATGAGACACGAAGGTCGAGGCTTCCTCCGTCAGGTAGGCATTGCACATCGAGGCCTCGACTTTCGCCTTGTTCTTGATGTTCAGCTTCAAATGCCTGAGATATCTGTTCATATAGTGAATATCTGTTCAAATGCTTGCACACATAAGAACGTCACGTAATAAATAAGAGTACCTCTCGAACGGATACATCCACCTGTACTGAACAGGACCACCAACACATGCCTCGTATGGTAGATGAACTGGTAGGTGTTCCATTGAATCAAAGAAGGCTGGAGGGAATACAGTCTCCAGCTTGCATATGATCACTGGGATTTCGCCCTCTAGCCTTGACATATCATCCGCCCTGAGTCTCGTGGATGTAAGACATCTGAAGAACAGACTCATCTCGGTAAGTGCTTCCCATACATTGGTTGGAAGCAGCTCGCGGAATGCAATGGGCATCAACCGTTGCATGAACACGTGACAGTCGTGGCTCTTCATCCCATGCAAACCGCGTTTATTCACGTCGATGTTCTTAGACAGGTTCGAAACATGGCCGTCAGGAAAAACTGTCTCGCCGGAGGGTTCGGATCTTCCTCCACGAATATACGCGGCTGTTCATCCGGCTCCTGTGCACGTTCGTACCCGACATGCATCTGTAAGTACTGCTCTCCCGTAAATACGCTGGCAGCTGCGTCTTGCACCATCTGCACGTATGGGTTCTGAGATCCCTCGCCTATTTCAGCGACATCAACCTGACTGGGTCCCCCTTCGACGTGAACAGTTGCAGATGTAGACGCCCCTTCATATTCGCCGTGGCAGTACCATGTATGGTAATTGTGCACGAAACCTTGTTTCAATAAGTGAACCCTCACGTCACCTGGATCCATATATTTACGGTTCTTGCATTTCTTACACGGACATCTAATCTGCGTTCCACTTTCATTACTCGTCGCAAAATCCACAAATTCTTCGAGACCTTCAACAAATCTAAAACTCCACTCCCCGTTGTTTACTCTCTCGTACATCCACTTTCTATCGCTCCTCCTCGGATCTATTTTCTCGCTATACCGTCAAAATAACAGCAGCTATCTTTTCTCAGTGTGGAAAACCTCAAAATCCCACACAATAAGATATCCTCCTTCTGTATTTTCGTTGCAAAGTGATGATACATGTGTTTGAAATGAGAGAAGAATGGGAGAAGAGCGACGTCTTAGCGACGACCACGACGACCAAGAAACACAAATCCCGGAAACAAACAAACACAAATACCGACGACTTAGCGACGCTCAGCGACGACCAAGAAACACAAATCCCGGAAACAAACAAACACAAATACCGACGAAATAGTGACCCTCAGCGACGACCAAGAAACACAAATCCTGGAAACAAACAAACACAAATACCGATGAAATAGCGACGCTCAGTGACGACCAAGAAACACAAATCCCAGAAACAAACAAACACAAATACCGACGAAATAGCGACGCTCAGCGACGAAACACGTCGTATGGTGTGCGTTTTTAATGTCTGCATTCATTGCTTACCGACAATTTACCGACGAAATAGCGACACGACACACCAATCGATGGGTTCGTCGCTGTCTGCGTCGCTAAGGCGTCGCTATGCGGCGGTGTCCGCACAGTGTCCGACTGTTACAAGTTACAATGCATTTACGTTGCTACGTCGTCGCTATGTCGTCGCTGAATTCCCCTATATAAATAGGATGTCCCGTGACCCCCACTACATTGAAAACAAGTTCTTTTTTAATCATATAAAAAGACCCAAATATGGTTCGTACTAAAGCTCAAGCGCGACGTGGTAGTGGTCATTCATACCCTAGACGGTCTATTCAACAACCCGCACCTGCAACGGTTCCTCCACCACAAGAATCACCCCCACAGCTGAGTCCTCTAAACCCACTCTTTTTGGGCCACGTCGGGATCGCCAAATTGGCGATCTCCGTATAGAAATACAAGAGCTGTGGAAAACAGTGGATGACCTGAGGGCGCATATTATGTACCAGGATGAGCGTCTCCAGTACATGGACACAAGGCAGATGCAGATCAAATCCAAAGCTGCACAGCTGAGACGCCTCCTGAAGGCGTGCGCGGAGAGTGTTGCTACTCTCTGTTCGGATGACGAACAGTGAATAGCTCCTCTCCGCTATTCATTTAGATTGTTTTTTCATTATTGTCCTTATATATTTTTTAATTTATAATTCTATATTAATGAATTTTTTTTCTAATCATCGCTTTCGTTTTCTTAATTTAAACACGTGTTTAATCTCTTACGAATCTTGACGACGGTAAAATACAAACGAAATGTGGTTCAGAAAAATTTGAGATGACTAATTCACCGACTAAACAGCAACTATATACCGACGAAACTTAATACAACGACGAGAACCTACTAACCATACCGACGAAACTTAATATAACGACGAAAACTTAATACAACGACGAGAACCTACTAACCATACCGACGAAACTTAATACAACGACGAGAACCTATTAAGCGCGAATTTATTATCGTAGTTTGAAATTAGCGACGCTTTACCGACGAACTACCGACGCACGACGTCTCTTCACACTAATCATCGCTTTTCGTTGCTGCGGCGTCGCTAAGGCGTCGTTATTCCGCAGTGTCTGCACAGTTCCCGATGGTTACAACGTACGATGAGTTTACGTCGCTAAGTCGTCGCTAATGCGTCGCTAATTCAGACGAACTGTCACACCGCACACATTACGTCGCTATGTCGTCGCTAATTCGTCACTAATGTGAACGAAGCGTCACACCCGCACATATTCCCATCTTGATTAACGGACGAAAAATTCGTCGCATGTTCGTCGCTATGTCGTCGCTAAATTTACCTATTTATAACCCCACATCCTTACATTACACAGATACAAAGTTATAAAACTTCAAAGTATGCCGCGTCGTTATATAAGAACCCCAAGGCGTGGAGGGGCAAACAGTGCACCTCCACAATGGCCTCCTCCTCAACCACAACCATCGGTTGAGCGGGAGGGTTCAATATCTATGCATGGCCCAATGCCGCCAGAGGATCCTCAAGAACAAATGCCGGAACCGGATATCGACTACCGTATGCTTATAGCAAACATGCAGCAGCAGTCGAGGCAACTGCACAGCATGAACAGAAGGCTGCGCAAGTTGAAATTCAAATATTACAAGCTGAAGCGCCTCCTCAAAGAGTTCGCAGAGAATGTGGCGGCCACTCTTTCTTCCGATGACGAAGAGTGAACGGCCCCTCTCCGCCTCTCTTTTAGATTTCTTTTTTTAATTTTTCGTCTTCATAATGTAAATATTTATTACTAAATGAATAACATTTTTTCCCAATCACCGCTTTCTTTTTTCTTAATTCATACACGTGTTTAATCCTCGACGAATCTATGACGACACAGCAACGAATCGGAATACGAGCGAAAAGTAAAACAAAACATTTGCGACACGCGGGTATCATCGACAAAAAACCGACGATACAAAACACCGAGAACCTACTAACCGACGAATTTATTTCCTTGTTTATCCGTGTTCTGGACTTTTAACGACACATTAGCGACGGTATAGCGACGAAACGCTACAAACTAAATAGCGACGAACAAAACACACAGAGTAGCGACGAGCCACCGACAAAACACCGACGAAATTGTAACGAAAGGATTAACCTGACTGTTTTTTTGTTAGCGACAATGCGTTTCATCGTAGTTTCGTCGCAATTAACGACGAAATTGCGTTTATCGCAATTTCGTCGCAAATTACCGACGAAACACCGACACTCCTTGTTTCGTTGGTGACTTTTTCGTCGCAAATCAAAAATTTTTTTGTGGTGTGCACCACATTTTATTAATTACTCTGTGACATGAATAAATATGTATTGATTAGGGAATAACAAAGAGACTTCCTTCCACTCGATTATCCAAATGACATGAATCATCTCATTACATGTAAATTTTCTTTGGGTTATGAAATAATGAATAGTATGACACAGTTATTTTTGAAACATAATGAAATTTGTGTTGGAGAATTTAGAAACGGATGAAATAAGTTAATCACTGAGTTTTTGACCATTTTAAGTTAATTATATTTAACACAGATTTATGTTATAATAAAAAAGTATAGTTTATTTGAGGAATTCAAGTAATTTACCGTGATTTACATTATGATACAAAAAGAGTATAGGATATTTGAGGAATTCAAGTAATATACTGCTCTTATCCTTATTATCATTACTCTTTATGTCCTTATTTGTAGTTTGGCTTGAGAAATATAAGTTTTTAGAGAGTCGTCATTTAATTTATTGTCTATTCATTAAAATTATGCCTAATTTCTATTTTTATTCTTTGATATTACTGGCTTATCATTAAATGCGTTATGTTTATTGGTTGATTGTAAATATATATCTAGAACTTAACATATATTAAAAAAATTAAGAACAAAGATGAAATAAATTATAGGACAACTTTAAAAAACATAATAACAAAAGTGGGACAGTGTGAATATATATATATTTTTTTTTGGGAAAGATTTACCGCCTTTTTCTAATCAGTAAGAATTGAACTAATTTGGTCTTAAGATATAACTCAACTAATCTTAGGTTGAGAAATTATAGCTAGAGGACACAGGTTTTTATCGGAATACGCACAGTATAGATGTGATACTTCTATCTGTATCAGTGTTGGCTTATATCGTAGTATCCGGCCTAATTTGTTTAAAGAGTTATTGGTGTAGTTTGTAGTATATATTTTATATGAATTGTCTGATGAAAACTTTATCAATTTAGTTCTTAATCTATATACCATACGAATCTATATATTTTATCAATTTAATCTATATAACTTTATCAATTTAGTTTGTAGTATATATTTTATCAATTTATGAATTGTCTGATGAAAACTTTTATATTGAGTTCTTAATCTATATACCATACGAAGCTTCTTAAAGTTGAACATTTGAACCAAAGAGACAAAACTGAAGTAATTTGGCGTGCCTGCTGGAGCGGGTAAGGTGCCGTGTATTTTAATCCACGGCGGATGCGGCTGATCCACTTTCCTACGGATGACCGCACGTGTGTAGAGACGGGAGTGTAGCTCTTGCTTTTTTCCATAAAATAACCCTGTTAATTCTTACTCCAAATTGAAGAACAAAGTTTTTTTTTTTATTTGCGAAACATATAAGCTATTAAAAGTATGCATACTTTCCCATGTTAATTATGAATGCAACTTTAATGCTCGAATAAAAATTCATTGTGGCGTGTTCTAACATGTTAAGGGTAGACCATTTTGTATGTTTTCGAGCATTAAAACTATCATAAAGTTTTAATATATATGCGTAGATATATATATGACATTTTCGGTGCACTAAGTTCCTAAATTTTGCGTAGGGATGAGAAGAGACTGGATCGCGTTACGATCAGACGTACGTAACCTTATCCTACATTTTTTATGCGAGACTGTTTCTGCAGTTTTATACTACACTTTTTTATGCAAGAGACTATTTCCGTATTTCGAATCCGTGATTTCAAAAAGGGTTAATTGCACCTGGTATCCATTGTTTTCCACGAAGTTTTAAGTAGCATCCAATGTTTCATGAAACACACTTGGCATCCAGACTTATAGGGTTAATAGACACCTGACATCCAGATGACCGGCTGGACGACCGTTGACCGCTGAAATCGACCTTTGACCGGACCTAACCCTACTTTTAACCTGACTTTAACCACAGTTTACAATTAATAGAATAATAAAATCAAAATAAATTAAAAGTTTAATAAAAAATAATTCAAAAATCAATAAAAAACCTACACCCCACCTCATCCCCACCCCTTTCATCTTCTTCCCTTCTTCATCTTCTTCCCCTTTCCCTTCTTCCCCTTTCATCTTCTTCCTCTCTTTACCAAACTTCTTTCATCCTTCTCCTCTGCTCTTTTCATTGCCAAAAGAAAAAATTGACGAAATAAAATTGAAGAACATGAAAATACCAGGATGAGGACTCTTTTCCTTTCATATGCCAAAAAAAAAACAGAGCATCTACAGGTTGTTGCAAGAAAAGAAAACCAAAAAAAAGTTCCCCCCTTCAAAATAGCATTAATTATCTCAACATTCCAAGATTAGAATTCACCAACCTTTCTCCAGTCACTCACCCATTTTCCTTTTTTTCTTTTTGATAAGAATCCGGGATTTCAATTTTAATGATAGAATTGAAGCAGATTAATTAAAGGGTTGTTGCTGAATTGATAAAAGAAAGAAAATGAAGAAGGCGATTGTGGGTGCGGCGATTGTGGGTGGTAGCAAACTTAAGATGCTCATCAGCTATGTTGACAATCTTCCTACTGGGTTTATGTTCAAATCATGTGCTGGATCCTTGAACAACTTTGGTGGGTTCTTGAAGAGCTTTGCTGGATTCTGGAATTGGTTTGCTGGGTTCAGGAACAGCTCTGCTGGATTCTTGAACAGGTTTTGTGGGTTGTGGAACAGCTCTGCTGGTTTTCTGCAAATTTGCTGGATTTCTTCTTCCTGTGAAATTTCTGCAAATTTGCTGGTTTCACTCTTGATGTTGATGAAATTACCTCCTTCTTGCTTGGAGGTGACCACGGGTAGGGGTGCTTGAAGGAGAAGAAAGGAGGAAGAGAAAGATGGTTGAAATAAAGTGGAATTAACCATGGTTTGAAAATTTTGGGCCCCAAGTGGGAGAAAAGTGAAAAATAAAAGGAAAATTGCTAAAAACCGCCTATAGCAGGTGCTTTCCCGGTTGCAGGATGCCAGATGTCTATTAACCCTATAAGTCTGGATGCCAAGTGTGTTTCATGAAACATTGGATGCTACTTAAAACTTCATGGAAAACAATGGATACCAGGTACAATTAACCCATTTCAAAAACACAAAACATCAATCTTACCAGTCGATCGAAGACCCCTCAAGGTAGACCTTTTTTTATTACCTTTGGTACAGCGCATAATCTGGACAATGTTTCTGTCTTAGTGGCGAATCCCAAAAGAAATGATCATTGAAGACAATATAATACTCAAACCGTCCACCAAATCTTATTTACTGGCCTCATATATCATATCCTAGTTTTATTTAGATCCATCAACTTTACAACAATAATAATAATAATAATAATAATAATAATAATAATAATAATAATAATAATAATAATAATAATAATAATAATAGTATTTTATTTATAGGATAATTTATTTTTAAGCATGGGAACATGCAAGATCTGTCCAAGTACACTGGACACTGTACACGGTCCCTTGAGGGCAATGATGTTAAGTACATTTTAAAGCACCCACCTATCCTATAATTTCTATATGTCAGTGTTGCATATAACGACAACAGAAGCATCCATCAGTCAACATTTTGTACATATACATTGTAATATACTTATATAGAGTGAAAATTAACCGATAAGTCGATTAGGTAGGAGTTTTAACAAACCGAATCGAGCCTAATATTAGATTTTTGAATTCGGATTCGTTTAGCTAAACGAACTATTCAATTCGGTTCGTTTACTGTAACGAACTTCAAATTTCGTTCGAGTTCGACTGGATAACACTATAACTATTTAAACGAGCTGAATAGTTCGTAAACAATTCAGCTCGTTTTAGTAAACAAACCTGATTAGGTGTTCAAATTTGGTTCGTTTAAGTAGAATTAACGAACGAACTCGAATCAAATACGAATCGAACTCGAACAGTTTACGAACTGTATCGCTTAAACCCCTACGAGTAGGTCTACAAATAACGGAAATTAACTAAGATCAAGTGGTAAGGTTGCTGCTTTGTGATCTTGATGTTACGGGTTCGAGACGCGGAAATAGTGGTCTCTCCCCAGACCATGCGCAAACGCGGGAATCCAGTGCATCAGAAATGCTTTTTTTTTTAACTATTGGCCCGTGTGTGAGAAATATATTGTTTTCAAAACATAATTTATAGCTTAAATTTAGAGGTAATTTCTACTTCACCAAGAATCTTTTGCAGTATATCTGGCAAACAAACTTATATAGTTTGTTTATTAAAGATTGTACTATTGTTGTAGGCACATGGTAGGGAGGTGGGATCACCTCAGCCCTTTTTTCATCACCTCCTCTCCACCGTCCGTCACGTGCCCTCTATCCTCCTCATACACCCATTGCTGTTCACTCTCTCATCTAGCTTCACCATCTCTCTTGCTACCACATGGCGGACGGTCGGAGGGGGAATGAGGAAAAAGGAGTGAAACGATCCTAACCCCACGGTATGAATATAATACTATTGTTTTCTCATAGCCTCTCAACATGTCATGTACTATCAACATATATAACAATATCATTCTATTAGAGAGAAAACCCAAATCTGGAAAAAATTTGAAGTGAAAGATTATCATTTTATGGTCTTGTTTTTCAACCTGTTTTGACTTTAATGGACATTGTTGCCTTCAGTAGCAAACTTGAGCGACTATATAAGACAATGCAATGTTCATTTCCTTGCTTTCCTAAAACCAACGTATGACTGCAAAATTTTTATAGTTTTCCTTTTTCCTAAGAACGAGTATTGCATGAATTCTAACCTACATAATAATTTTAAAACTTACATGATAAATCTATAAAATCGAAAGCCGTGGTTAATATCCATCCATCTTAATATCCTTAAAAGAATTAGGAGATTCTAAAATAGCACAAAACATGACAAGTATTGTGATATGAAAACGAGATGATTATGCATAATGCAAAATCTTGGATTTTTTTGTGCAGGGACTTTTATTGACGCAGTCCAATGGAGTTGCTTGTAGAATGTAAATTAAAACTCAGCGGCTTCATATATTGATAAGACGTTATAAAATAACATACACAAAGAGTACACTGCAAATCAGGCTTGTAAACCAGCAGCCAATTGGATCGGATTCAAGCTTTTGGCCTTCAGACTCAAATAATAATATTGTTTTTAAGCTACGGGTGTCCTGGTTCAAACCTCCGATGCACTAGTATGATTATACATTATCAATTTTTCCCATCATTGGTACATGATTTTCTTCTTTTAATATGCTCGAATGGTTCAGCTAATTATTGAACTGTCAATCATACGAATCTACAGGATTTAACTATTAATGCAAGAGCTGTTGGATTTATAGTTTTGTAAGTGTAAAACTTTTCCAGTTTTATAAATATAATATAATAGTTGGTTATTGGTACTCCATGATGGTATAATCTTTATCCATGTATTATATATTATGCACGTTTTATGATAGTTAATAAGTAACTACTAGAAAATTATCAACCGATAAGACGAAGAATAATTGACATACATCACTGACGAATATGCAAAGCAGGAGGTTCCAAAACTATTGATCTATATGATGTAATTGTGTACCCTATACTTCTTCCATCTGAAAAGTGTTGTACTAGTTAGATTTGAGCGCCTTAAAAGTCAAACTTTGTGAGTTACCATTTTTATTCTATCTTTAATTGATTAATTGAGGTAAACTAGAAAAATCGTGTTAATTAAATGGGTTGTATATATATTTTGACTACTACTTATTACTTTTAAAAAATTGATAATAGTTTTAGCACAAGCCAAAATAGAATAGCAGACAATATTTTTAAAACAATACAAGTATTATGTATCAAGAAAACGGGTTTAGATCACCTTACCCAAATTTTCCTTATCCCTCTCCCCACCGCACGCCACGTGGTAGCACCTCCCTCCCCCTCATACACCCATGTGCGGGTCACCTCTTATCTAGCCTCACCATCCTCCTACTGTCACGTGGCGTGCGGTGAAGAGAGAGGTGAGGGAAATGTGGATGAGGTGATCCCACCCTAAGAAAACAATCCTAATAATTAAATAATTCATGTAGATGAAAGAAGGAAAATTTACATCAAATATGTTGAATAAAATGTATGTCTAACAGTTTCCAAATATGACGTATTATATCCTTGGGGACCCATCTCCATCCACCAAAGACTGTTCCATGAAAGAGCCAATTCACGATTCCTCCTTCGGCCATTTTTACAGTCCCATACGAATTCCCCTACAAATACCACATTACTTCTCTCCATCTCATCTCCATTACCCTCACACCCTCCACCCCCACCCCCACCCCACCTTATTCTTCCCCGGGTCTTCCAAGTAAGTTCTCTCTTTTTAGCTTCTTCTCTCTTGATTCTGGTGATTTCGAGCTACATAATGAAATTATGAATGCATTGAAGAATCTGTTCTTCTGAGCTTTTTTTCATCACATTCTTCAGCCTTCATGTGTTCATCTTTTTCGTATAAATTAATTTCTATAGTGAACTTTTGATACCCTAGTTTGTGGTGAGATTTCTCACACTAATGATAGCTTTTGCTGTCATTGGAATATATTGGGTACGGATAATGATGATGAGTTTGTAGTGAAATTTTCATATGTGGGAAGAGTTTGATTTCTTCATCACATAATTCTTAAAGAGTGGGTTTTTATTTGACTTCGACTTCTTGATAGTTCTTGTATATTGAGTATACTAGATTATTATGATTATTATTTGTATGTTTCTGCTGCTTCTTTGTTTTTTTTTCCAGAATTTTGAGGAATTCTTCATGAAATTTTCCTTCAATGGATGTGAATGAACAGATGGAGGTGTATTATACATATCCAAGCTATCCTTATGGTGCAGCATCAGAAAGTTATTTACACTATGCAGAAGGTTCTCCACATGCCAATCTACAATATCATTATGTTTATCCTCCCCAGATACATCAATATCAGGTACGGATGTTTTTCTCTTTCTTCTCTAGGTCTTTCTTTATGTTTCTAAGATGCGTGGAGTTCTTCGGTGTCTTCGGAAAGCAAAAGGTCAATATTTTGGCCATGTGGTCCCTCTAAAGAATTTCGCAAAATATGAAAATCAGAAGTTCAGCGTTTAGCGGCCTTCTAGGTTTGTAAGGCATTGTTAGGAAACCACGTCAGGTGCCTATTGTAAATTGAATTAGCAAACCTCTAACTGAATTAGGTTGGATACAATAGCATAGTTATTACTGGACCAAACAGCAATAACGCACCGACGCTGCACCTGTCATGGTTTAAACCTCCTTCTTTCTAAGAATAATTTCCAAAGCGAGTACAAACTGAGCTATGTCCTGAGGACAGTTCTTCGGTATCTTCGAAATAATCAACAGTGGATCTTCCTTTAAGTGCAATTTAACTAAAAGACATCGATAACGTCTTGTACGTGCGTGCATCATACCACGTAAAAAGACCTGTGCAACTAACCGTTGATTTTTTTTTAATGCTCATCCAACGTATGAACGTCTCTCAAAGAGGCAACACAGTCTTTCCGGTAGACATCTCTAAGAGAGTACATAAATCTGACAAATCTGACACAGGAGACATTCAAAAATACACTTTTGCTGAAATGTCCGAAGGGGAAGGTGGGTTTGGAGGTAGGGGTGGGTAGTTGAGTATCAATAATAGACTAAAGATATAGCCCCACCGGCAAATTTTTAGCTTTTGTTTTACTGCTTTGATTCAACAATGATTACATAGAAGAATCAAAAGCTGTTGTAACCATAAAAGAAAAGAAAAGAAAAGAAATAAAATGCAATTGTGACAAGGACGTGGTACTTGGCAAAATTAGCATAGCTAAATTTTATATATTGCAGTTACGATCTTAGAGGAAATCCCCAATGTCATACAATTCTTCCTAGCAAAAGGTTGAACTTCAACCCAAGAACCCTTCACATCTCAGCACGACGAAATAGTTGGAAGGATGTAAATTAGGTATCCAATAGCCCGCTAAGGAGAGGTACAGAACACACAGACCCACACTAAGAGCCCACCCTCAACATCCACGTTGGAGCTTGAAGATAAAAAACCCGCAATGCAGACTGCATGATTCAAACCTTGCACCTTACTAACAATTCTGTTCCTTCAAAATCAACTGATGCCCTACGACATGTCATACAATTCTTTGGTTCACCGTTGGCTGTTCTATTCTTAGTCTTTGTCATGATACGACCATGTAGTTAACAATTTGGGACCCACGTGGGTAGGTAGTATGCATGGGCACTTCTTTTGTTTTGTCTCACACATCATACGTGGACTGCCGGACTCCTAGAGTCAGATGCCAGTCTATGATTAGTAGCATTATGATTTTACGTTGTTGGTGTTTTTAGATTTTTTTTATAGCTTAGGTAGGGGTTAAGAGAACCGAACATTTCACGAAATGTTCGACTTCGATTCGTATTTGGTTCGAGTTCGTTTGTTAATTTTACTTAAACGAACCGAATTCGTACACCTAGTTGGGTTCGTTTAGTTGAACGAGCCGAATTCGAAGACCTATTTAGGTTTGTTTAGTTGAACGAGCCGAACTGTTTGCGAACTGTTTGGCTCGTTTACATAGTTATAGTTTTATCGAGCCAAACTCAAACTAATTTTAAAGCTCGTTTAGCTAAACGATCCGAGCCAAACTGTTCGCTTAGCTAAACGAATCCGAATTCGAAAACCTAATATTCGGCTCGACTCGTTTTGTTAACACCCATATACCCAAGTCATGACAAGGAATTTGTATGATATGCATGTCGTAGATCATATACCACTTGGATCAACTGATAAGATTGCTACTGTGTGACTTTGAGATCGCGAGTTCAAACCGTCGAAACAGCCTCTTGCACAAAGTGTAAGGTAAAGCTGCGTACATCAGATCGCGATGCGATCCAGCCCCTCTCCGGACCCTGTGCAAACACGGGAGTTTAATAGACGGGAACGCCCATTTATTTTTCAGATAATTGGGAAGTTCATTGAAAGTCCTTGTGTAATTCTTTTGCAGGACTCTGCATACTGGACAATGTATACGAATTATTACAGATACGCCTCATCTGTAGCTTGTAGCGTGTGTCATTATGGTGTATATGGCGTTCATGATGAACAGACTAGTATGGATAAAGCTTGGGAGTACTCTTCTGGGATGAATATTGAAGAGCCAACCGAAGCCGATACGCCTTATGAAGAGACTACAAGCATTAGTATGCAGTCTATCCCTGAAGAGTGTAAGATTTATATTTGATCTCTTGATCGTGATTAGGTTTACTATCTGCCAAATACCGAGAATGCTACCTGATGATTGTCATGTATTTGTTTGTTACCTTATAAAATTTTTGCTGCTTAAAATTCAAATTATTTGTGATTGATTGTTTCTATGTTGTCTTGTTTCTATCAATTAAATTTATTTTTTTCTTTGTTAATCTTCCATTTAATATTGTTCATATCCACAGGTACAGGCAGCCCGGAAGCTGATGTTGATTATATGGATGATGCCAATGAAACTGATTCTGAATCTGAGGTACATTACTTGCTTCTGATTTCATTAGGAATTATATAATCCATTGCAGCCTAATGCAGGAAAAATAAAAACTAAATTTTGATCATTTTTCACAAGATTTGAAATGCTTAAGTTCAGATTCGTCTTTTGGCATCTCTATAATGATTCCTCTTTGAGTCAAATCAGTAGCTGGTTATGCCATTAAGTAGGTTATATACTCCTAGTTTCATCTGCTTATATATTGATGTAATTCTGGTGAAACCCTTCTGAATAAAAGAACATTACCATTACCAGTGTATTAGGCTTCTACGTTTAGTTGGGAAGGGACCGGACTGCTTTGAAATCTGATGTGGTTAAGGAATTTTAGCCCAGCCGACCAAGAGAGGCTCGCCATGGACTGACCAGCTGACTAGCTGAGGCTCACTAGGGCTGACCAGCCGACCGCAATATTGGCCGAACACAGTCGGGCCGACCACAATATTGATAGGATTTGTGGTCAGCCTCGGCTGGTCGGCTGGGCTAATATTCCTTAAGATATGTTCGTAGCCTTACCTTATATTTTGTACAAGAGGTTGTTTTTGTGTGTTTGAACCTGTGATCTTAAGGTCACAAAACAGCAACCTTACCAGTTGATTAACCTGCTTTTTCCCTTATTAATAAATTATGTTATTGTTAATACCTGAATTGTGTTATGAATATTTGTCACAGGTCGCTTCGCAAGACGACATCGACCCTGACGACATGTCTTACGAGGTACAGTATCAGCATATAAGCCTCTGTATATATCTTTGTTGACTTCATGGTAGCATGCATTCTGAACATTCATATACTAAATATTTCATTTATGATCCCCTGGAATAGGCTGAAATTAGTGTATTGGAGGTTTTATCGCGTATCATTTTGCTTTAGAGACTTCTGTTTATGACGAAATTGGACCATTTTAGTAAATTTGACGTTGTTTCTATGGCAAATAGATTTCAACTTAAAAAACATCTTTCCTCTTCATTAAAATCACCAGCCATAATCTACAATCTATCATTGCTCTTGCCTCCTCTGTTTCACTACGGCATCAATAGAGTCAGAATCTACATAAAGAATCTTCATCTCTACTTTCTCTTCATCCTACAACAACAACAACATAACCTATTGCGTTAGAGGCTCCCGTCTATAGTGGGGTATAGGAGGGATTCGGATGTACGCAACTATACTCATATGCTAGAAACACAGAGAGGTTGTTTTCCATTAACCCATAATGAAAATTGCGACAAACAGTGGCGATCAACTGGTACTTCAGAAATATAAGAAGCTCCAACCAAGTTAGTAATTCATTTTGCTTTATTCCATCATATTCCAAAGTTATAGAATAATGTGTCATTGATCAAGCAAATTCTACTTTCTCTTCAACCTAAATCAACCAAATTCCACCTGACCTACCATCAGGAGTGTAAGAAAACCCACCAGGATGGAGATCTTTCTGAGAAAATAAGGCCGATCTAAGAGAACTGTTATGAAAGATAGCTTGAAACTATTGATTCATTGAAAACCATACATTGTGCCCCAGTTCATAGTCCAGTTGTTACTTGGGTTGGGGATTGCGAACAAGAGGTCATGCATTCGAATCCAGGGACGCGCACAGTGTGGGTGTTCCTCTGCTGCCAGGCCAAATGCCTGGTTTGTGAGGGACACCTTGTGTGGGTAACTGTGTAAGATCTCACCTAATCTAGGAGGCCGCTAGACTCCTAATTTAAATCTTCTACACAGTTCCTTAGGGCTGGGACAGTAGGTGCCCTTTGTGTTGGTTTTCAACCTTTTGCCAACATTGAAAACCAGACATTATCTGAGAAACATATGGCTAACCAAAATTTGCTTCTTGATCATACTGTAGGAATTACTTGATTTAGGCGAAACAGTTGGAAATCAATGTCGTGGTCTTTCTCAAGAAGTAATTGATCTACTTCCGAAATCAAGATTCAAGTGTATTGGAATTTTCACCAGGAAAAGATCTGCTGAGAGGTAATTATCTTTTTAATTTTCATTAAATAATATTTATATTCATCTTCGTGTTATTCCTTGCTAGGTTGCCTCTAAAGACAGAAACCTAGTTGATTTGATTCGTAAATTCACCTTAAAACTACAATTAATTACTGCTACTTTTCAGTTCTAAAAATATGTCCTAGTTTGATTCGTGTATAATTTTATTTTCTTTCTATCTGTATTTGGTTCATTGATGTAAATTTAAAAAATCCTGTAAGCGTGAATTGAAATGGTAGTATGAAAACTTTGACCACTAATATATATTAGTTTTGGAAAGTAAAAAATACTTTTACAAAAAACCAAAATGAAAACTAGGACAATTTTTAGTCGAGTAAATGTCACTTAGTAGCCAAACGTTCGACTCATTACTCAATTAACATCCAAATGTTGATAAAACACACTTAACAACTATTCTTTTTGAATAATGGCTCATTTACAACCATTCAATTTGCACCAGACGGTCATCAAAACATATATTAGAAAAAATTGCAAAGAAACAGGCAGCCGATCATCAACTGGTTGAATGGCTGTAAATGAGCTATTATTCAAAAAGAATGGTTGTTAAGTAAGTGTTGGCAGACGTTTGTCTACTAATCAAAATTCCCTCATTTTTAGTCAGGAGGGAGTACTATTCATTTATTTTCTGTCCTGTTTGTACTCATTTTCTTGGTTCTGATGGTTTTTGGTTAGATGTGTTATTTGCCAAATGAGGTATAGAAGAGGTGACCACCTGATAAATTTACCTTGCAAGCATATGTATCATACTGACTGTGGATCCACTTGGCTCAAAATCAACAAGGTAAGCTAAGTCTAGCTGCAAAGTCCATCTTTATGTATGTCTTCATCATATATCCAATTTAATGTCGATTACACCACCATAACTACATATATTTTTGACTGTCAGGCCTGCCCCATTTGCAACAGCGAAGTTTCGATGATGAAGTGAAGCATTCAATGCATGAAATAAAGGATGTTTCCGGTGCACTCGTTGTAAATAGTTTCATGCACGTGTTTTCCTGCTATCTCTTTCCTTGTACAAAGAAGTATGCACCGTGTATTTCATGGCCCTGCCTCCGGGGATCGGCATTATACGCTCTACTCAAATAAATTTTGCGGAAAAGTAAATAATGATTCAAAAACGGATTCTATCAACAGAAGATACAAGAAAAATGGATGAGATGAGACACAAAAGATGCCAGGGAAGGGAAGGGTCTGCTGGCGCATTCCTGAGATCCCATCTCATATCAAAGTCTTGAATCTTTAGCGATAGTTTTTGATGTCGTTGATACACTGGATATGGTTCAATCTATTGGTCATGGACTTCAGCCAATTAGACTATCTTTCGATCAATAGAGTACAGTGTCTTATGATAAGTTTTTAAGAGAAGTTTTATATTAGGAATGTAACCATTTTAAAGGAAATGTCATGCAAAGCCAAGTGGTCATTTGTAATTACAGAGTCTGTATATAATCTTGCGCATTTTATGATTAACGAACAACGAGTCATACTTACTTCAAGACCTTTTTAAAATATTTAAATATTGTCGTGTTTAATCTAGCATTTGTTCTGAACTTCTCCATGACATGATCGATCTGCATATGCAGCATGCTGCACTTTGTTGCTATTTATTAGGGCTCAACGTTGGGTTGAGATCTCTAACCATACTTTCCTCACCCCTTTTGTGACCGCGCGACACGTGGTAGCAAGAAGATGTGGTGAGACTAGATACATGTGACCCTCATCTAGCCTCACCACCCCCTCTTGCTGCCACGTGTCGTACGGTCACGCGTCACCGCATCCCTTTTGCGGTGAGGGGATCCTATCCCCTCAACGTTATGAAAGCAAATGGTTTGGGTACTTAAAAGTTCTTTAGAATTGAGTAATTATGTGAGGAAGAAATCTTCTTTGATTTATCAATTCAGGTTTTAGGAACATGTGAAAAAATAGAAGTGCAATTTCCACATCGTTATAATTATCAGACTGTACTACAAGCCTTTCTAAGCTGGTTGACTTGCCCCTTCAAAATTTTTTCTTTTTTGCTTTGTGGTAAACGTATGATAAAAGAGAATGTTTCCAGTAGTCAAGCATACATTCTTCCTTGACTTTGGAATATGATACAATAAAACAAAATAGCTCACTAAATTGGTTGCGTTTTTTATATTGTGAAGTAGCAGTTTTATTATTAGTCATCGGAAAATAATATCTGTGTGTTTCTAACACATGAATATAGTTGTGTACATCCGATCCCCTCATATTCTGTCATAGATGGAAGACTTTAAAACAATGAGATAATGTTGTTTTTGTATGATAAAAGAGAAACTGACTATATGAAAAAGTTGTTCCGCAAAGATATTCGTCACTATGAGCTTCTTTGGAATATTCTGATGTGTTGTGTTCTTGATTTTTTTCATCAAATCATTCATCTTATATGTTGTATTAAGTTAAAGTTTTTATGTTAGCACTTAAATAAAAATTACATTATTTTTAGTTTACATCACTTAAATTACTAAAAATAGAATAAAATAGAAATGACAAAATACTTTAAATTCTTTAAATAACACTTAACTCAAATTAAGACTATATTTTAAAGGGAGAAAGTATATCTTTGTCACTTTGTCAAGTGCTGTGCTGTTAAAGTATCTTTCAATTTCTTATCGTGAAGAGACGGAATATTCTTTAAAGCGGAAAGAAAAATTATAAGCTGCCCCTTTACAAAGTCTCTCGGGTGGAGTTAAGCACACTCTTCCTTCACTTTAAAATATCATAGAATAAATCAAAATTACTCACTAAATTGACTACGTTTATTAGATTGTGAAGTAACACTTGATCGACATAATTTGACGCGTCATTATGAGTCATCGAGAAACAAGCTCTGTGTGTTCCTAACGCATGGGTATGATTGCGTACGTCCGACCCCCATACCCCGTCATAGACAGGAGACTCTCATACATAGGGTAATGTTGTAGCGCCCCGACCCGGACAGCGGAATCCGAATCGGTACACCCGTCGTAGCTTACTGAGAAGACTACAAGACGTCTCATCTCTCGATTTCACATCATCCATGACGTAAGAGAAATAAGTGCGGAAACATATCTCGTAAAGTTAAAACCATCAACGCCGTATTTCGAAAGACAATGTGAATATCATAAACTGTATATGGTCACAGCCACCTAAAACCTCAAATGAAATAAAAATCAGAAAGAACATAAATCGTCTAATAAAGTTCCCCTCAACATGGTTTAGGCATCCCATTCGCCCTCGTCTTCAATAAAAATCATGTCGTAACTAGGCTCATCTGCAAAGACAAAGGCAGTACCCTTAGCGAAAACGCTAGCAAGTAACCCGCTTATAAGACATACGGGATCAACACATGGCAAGACATGAGTAATATGTATATAATTCAAGGGAATTGTGGGGCACATGTCTTGTAAACTTCAAAATATATACGCGAATAACGTAATAAAGCAAGTACAGCAATTTGCATGCAAATAATAATTCATTGGCAATCAACTAACACTCGCATTCATACCACATTGACTCTCGTGATGCATGTCAAAATATGCACTAAACTACACAATCACAAATGCATGAGCCATTTCTTTTCAAATCAGTGCAATGCATGTCACAATGTCCGGTCTCGTAACTCGTAACCCTGTAAAGCACCCCGGCTTATATTTCCATCCCGGTTAACGTTACAGGCTCGTTATGCTCTGTGATGCACCTCGGCTTATATTTCCATCCCGATTAACATCACAGACTCGTAAAACTCTGCAATGCACCTCGGCTTATATTTCCATCCCGATTAACATTGCAGAGGACTTTATACCCTGTAACGCACCCCGACTTACATTTCAATCCCGGTTAACGTTACAGTCTTTTGTGTCCTGCAATGCACCCCGGCTTAAATTTCCATCCCGGTTAACATTGCAGGTCACCTTCGTAAATCTGTGCCGAAGCACATCTCTTTTCAAATCAATATGCAAATGCAAGTGTCATGATGCAAGACTCCTCGTTTCATTCTCGTATCTCGTTCACATAAGTAGTTCATGTACACATGCACAAGTATAAGCAACACACAAGCTTTCACTAACTTACACATCATAACTTTAGGCTTCAACCATCTCGTCAGCACTTAGTCTCGATTCTAAGGTTCACAACCTAAGGCAATTATCCCTAACCATCCTTTATTGAACTCTGAAACACCTCGTACGTTCATTTCCTAACCCTCCTAAGTCATCCACGTTGAACTCCGATTCGGATACCCTTCAAATTCTCCAAATTTGATTCACCATCTTAAGTCATGTTCCCAAGACTTAGAATAGTCCTAATCAGGTCCTAAGAAGTCCCTAAGGTCACCCAAAGGATCCCCTAGCTTCCCTCTTTCTTCCCTTACTTTCCCACGAAACTGGTTGACGTCATACCCTGACGTCGATCGATCTACGTATGTCATACCCTGACGTCGATCGATCGACGTCTATCTGAGGCACGTCGATCTCTCACTCAATTTACGTCATACCCTCACGTCATACCCTCACATCATACCCTCACGTCATACCCTCACGTCATACCCTCACTTACTACACGTCATACCCTCACGTCATACCCTCATTACTACACGTCATACCCTCCCTCTGAACTACGTCGATCGATCGACGTGCATCTGAGGCACGTCGATTTCTCACTCATCTGAGGCACGTCGATCTCTCACCTGCTATACGTCGATCGATCGACGTCATGAATTTTCAGAATCTTTATCCTGCGATTTCTGCATCAACTGCAGACCTATATTCCAATCGTTTTCCAACGTTCTTCCCACCAATCCAAGCCTAGTCTTCCCTATCAATCCCTTCTTAACCCTCTCAAACAAGATCCTTCATATTCACGTCAATGATTCAATCCTAAAACTCGAATGTTTCATCAAATCCACCCCAAAAACCTAACCTTTCCACTTTTCTCTCCCTTCAACCGCCATCATCAACCAAGTGGGATTCAAGGGAGTGGGATTTACAGGATCTCACGTAAACAATGAACAACAACAAGATCTCAACATACAATGGCCAAACATCGACACCAAATCACATAAATCAAATACACGTAAACACGAAAAGAAACTACTGCATGGTGATCCATTTAATATCAAAAGTAGGCCCTTTTCTTTCGCAAAAACGTAAGAAATTATAAGTAGATTACTTGCCTTTGATTACTCGAAGAAGGAACGAAGAACGGACGAAGATTGGATGAAGATCTAGCGGAGTTCTTCGCCTAGGGTTGAGGGGAGATGAAAACCGCCTAGGAGGAGAGGATTTGGTCGTTCTCTCTTCTGAGAAAAGGGGAAACTGACGCTATGTCAGTTTTTATAAGGAAAGGGAAAAGTTTGGAGTTTCTAAATTATATCCTATTTCCTTATTTATCTTAAAGGATAAATCCTAATATTTAATTCAAAATTAAATCCTCATTAATTTCAATATTTAAACCCTCAATTAATTTCCATTAATCCTATTATTTAATTCATAATTAATTACGGTTGACCGTCATTAATCTCATTTAATTCTTCTTTATCTCTTAATTATTCTACGGAGGGTGCGGGGCGTAACATTCCACCCCCCTTACAAAAAGTTTCGTCCTCGAAACTTGTGCGTTACGAAATTAATGACTTAGTATAGCCCTTCATAAATTATTTACTAAGGTCATAACCGAAATTAGTATTCCTTGCGTATTCCGATATGGTACTCATTTCACTTCCTCGGTACAGGACTAAGTTCTCAAATCATTCAGTGTGTAAGCACACCATGTACTCTTTAAATCTATTGTCCTCCGCCTGATAGATCGTAACCTATTCTTGTATAGTCCTCGAATCAATCTTAAGGGTAACGTCAATATACACGCTTCATGACTTAATCGTTGGTCTATGTCGAACTTATATTGGTTATCATGAACAACCCTCTAAAGTCAGTTCTTACGTGTAGCCCAATCTTTAACTTACGCCCTGCTCACAAGATTCATCCCTGAAGCCATATGTATATTTTTTTTCCGAAATACGATGTACTCTAGTACGATTTAATTTAGTCGATACTACGTCTCTCAAGGTGCTCTAGCCCTTATGCGATTCAATCCTTAGTCCTCGCTAATGAGTGCTTACAATCTTCCACTTACCCACTTGACGTGTATCACCCAGCTTATCGCAATCTACGATCCCCGATTCATAAACTTATCCCATATGATTTATCACTTAAATACTCAACCATACTAACCTCCTTTGGGTATGCTGATACGGTAACCGTTACCCCTCCTTAACGCAACTAAGTCTTCAAAAGCAATTCTTATATACTTACCAACTAGCTCTATGATCATGCTCTTAATCTCTCAGAGATACCGTCATAAGCCTAGTATACGAACTATATGTATGGACATGCTTCTTTTTAAATAAAATGCAGTTTAAGTGGTTATAATTCAAAATATAGCTTCAATTAGTTATACAGTATCTCTAAATTTTTTTTTTGTAAACATGCGAGCTAAAGTATTATAAAATCGTCTTCGCAGATGTTGATTCACATGACCTCTTATAAAAAGAAAGACTAACTTGTTCGCAAGAATGTCTCAAACAAGGAAGAAAAGAATATATATGAGTATATCCTACTCTCAAGAGTGTTTCAGGTAGGACCTCCTTAAAACCATTTGAAACTCAACGACATAAAGTTTTATAAAATAATTTGGAAGTGGTATATCTCTTTCAAAAAGAATGTACGTTTTGCAACTACTTTTTTTGTCTCGCAAAATATTAGTTAACTTCGTAGCAAACAGGTAATAATTCCAAGAATAAAATGCTTGCGATATCGATAATCAACAACTCACATTATTTTAACAAAATAAACATAGTTAAACGAACATTTGTGAAATAATATCAGAAATATATAGACATATTGTTTTTCAAATCCTCAACATCTTAAAATGTATCTATTTTTCAGAGCTTGTCAATAGTAGTTGAAATTCCATCAGGTTGGAATACGAATACGGAAGAAGATATAACATGGTTAAGGTAGCAGACTATAAATAAGCAAGCTAGTTAAAATACTTAGAAAATTTGAAAAATCTTTGAAATATAGGGTATATCTTGGTGTACGTGCTCATGTATAAATATTTAACCGCTTGAAACATATTTATCCATACTTCGTATAATTTCTATAATCCACTCTTACGGTCAGGAATAAATCTTTCTAAGTACCGTATCTTATAGGTCTAATGTTCGTCTACTCATGATAACATCTTTAGCTGAGACACTCCAATCCTAGCATGGAACTCAATATTATTCGTCTTAAAGTATTCTCATTTACCGTACTTCCGTGCGCCACACTAATCCATCGCACTTCTTACTGGATTATTTTAACCGCTAATTCTAATTCAGTTAGTCTCACCTGAACAGTAATTATTACTTGTTCAAGCTTGCTTCCTTGCAACTTCAAGCCTACTCGACTCAAGCCAAGTAACTCTATGTTTCTAAGGGTTCTTCACTTAGCTAAAGATTTTGTGACACTTTATCGTTCCAATGTGTATCCTATAGTAGGTTTTCGTATGTCACTACCGATCAATATCGCTAATAAGACTAATATGATCGGCCTATTTTGGTAATTCTAAAATTAGTATCTTAACGGTAAACTATAAACTCTGTTGACAGTATCTTTCACTAACTCTACTGATCATAATGCTTATAAATCGTTGCTTAATTTCTATCATGCTACTATAAATCATCCCTTAGTATTTACTCCACTATTACTATTCATTTCTTAGTAGCTATGGTCCCAACTTAGTCCTAAGCCTACTATGGTATTACCGTCCAGGTAAGGATATGGACCTTCTCTAATTTACCCTAGTGGCGTCAAGTACTATGTTGCAATTAAGGTAAGGTAGCCCGAGTTACTGCCTGACCCGATAATATTGATCTAAGGTTTGTACTAGAATGTTCTGATTAACATCATAATTCATTCGAATCAATTGTATATTGTTCAACTAGGGTTGCTAAGATCACGGCTTAGAGAGTTGTGATCAACCTTACATAAGGGAGAAGTGCATGGGGTATCTTAGATATATGTGTCTCCAAAACCGTTGGCCCCCTATAATTTAGGATCATAACTTATCTCTAGGATCGTTCTTGGCATCATCATTCTTACTTCTAAGATCGCGTCTTATTTCCAAATCATAATTTGTACAAAATCAACACTTATGACTAATTCCGTACTTATGCCTAAACTCGTAATCAAGATCGTTACTTATGTCTAAGATCGTGACTTATGTTCATAATCATCGCTTATAACTGAGGTCAGTGCCTATGTTCATGATCATCGCCTTAAGTTCAAATCATCACTTAGGTCTAAGATTGTGTCTTATGAGCAAAATCGTAAGTTATTTTCTAATATCAGGACCAGGAGAAACACGGCGTACGATGAGGCCGTATCCTCAAAGTGGTTCCCTTAAAGGTTGGGACATGCACGCTTCGCATCTCCCCAGTGTAATACCTTATGTCACGCCGAGGCGGTGGTAGAGGAGGGGGTTGCTGCTGCTGCTGAGCAACACTTTGCGCTATCACTGTGATAGCATCTATTAGTGCCTGGGGTACTGACACTGGTGGTGGTGGAGGGTTCTCGTCCCCATTGCCACCGTTTCCTTGGTTATCTCTTCGGGGCATTTTTCTGCAAGGTCACGCTTATTAGTATCTAGCAGTTCCAAAAATAAGTACTTGGGGTCCATAATGTTATACAAGGCGGAAGTCACAACCTAAAATAAATAACATTCGTTGATTACATTTTATCGCACTCGCACACACACCCATCCCAATCAAACTTAAATCTACGATTACATACTTAGACTTAAAGATCAACTTAGAGTCAAGATCTTAGCTCAAGACTCTACATGTCATAACCTAGGTCTCCGAGGTAGATCTGAAGCCTAGGCTCTGATACCACCTGTAGCGCCCCGACCCGGACAGCGGAATCCGAACCGGTACACCCGTCGTAGCTTACTGAGAAGACTACAAGACGTCTCATCTCTCGATTTCACATCATCCATGACGTAAGAGAAATAAGTGCGGAAACATATCTCGTAAAGTTAAAACCATCAACGTCGTATTTCGAAAGACAATGTGAATATCATAAACTGTATATGGTCACAGCCACCTAAAACCTCAAATGAAATAAAAATCAGAAAGAACATAAATCGTCTAATAAAATTCCCCTCAACATGGTTTAGGCATCCCATTCCGCCCACTTGCCGTCGTCTTCAATAAAAATCATGTCGTAACTAAGCTCATCTGCAATGACAAAGGCAGTACCCTTAGCGAAAACGCTAGCAAGTAACCCGCTTATAAGACATACGGGATCAACACATGGCAAGACATGAGTAATATGTATATAATTCAAGGGAATTGTGGGGCACATGTCTTGTAAACTTCAAAATATATACGCGAATAACGTAATAAAGCAAGTACAGCAATTTGCATGCAAATAACAATTCATTGGCAATCAACTAACACTCGCATTCATACCACATTGACTCTCGTGATGCATGTCAAAATATGCACTAAACTACACAATCACAAATGCATGAGCCATTTCTTTTCAAATCAGTGCAATGCATGTCACAATGTCCGGTCTCGTAACTCGTAACCCTGTAACGCACCCCGGCTTATATTTCCATCCCGGTTAACGTTATAGGCTCGTTATGCTCTGTGATGCACCTCGGCTTATATTTCCATCCCGATTAACATCACAGACTAGTAAAACTCTGCAATGCACCTCGGCTTATATTTCCATCCCGATTAACATTGCAGAGGACTTTATACCCTGTAACGCACCCCGGCTTACATTTCAATCCCGGTTAACGTTACAGTCTTTTGTGCCCTGCAATGCACCCCGGCTTAAATTTCCATCCCGGTTAACATTGCAGGTCACCTTCGCAAATCTGTGCCGAAGCACATCTCTTTTCAAATCAATATGCAAATGCAAGTGCCATGATGCAAGACCCCTCGTTTCATTCTCGTATATCGTTCACATAAGTAGTTCATGTACACATGCGCAAGTATAAGCAACACACAAGCTTTCACTAACTTACACATCATAACTTTAGGCTTCAACCATCTCGTCAGCACTTAGTCTCGATTCTAAGGTTCACAACCTAAGGTAAGTATCCCTAACCATCCTTTATTGAACTCTGAAACACCTCGTACGTTCATTTCCTTACCCTCCTAAGTCATCCACGTTGAACTCCGATTCGAATACCCTTCAAATTCTCTAAATTTGATTCACCATCTTAAGTCATGTTCCCAAGACTTAGACTAGTCCTAATCAGGTTCTAAGAAGTCCCTAAGGTCACCCAAAGGATCCCCTAGCTTCCCTCTTTCTTCCCTTACTTTTCCACGAAACTGGTTGACGTCATACCCTGACGTCGATCGATCTACATACGTCATACCCTGACCTCGATCGATCGACGTCCATCTGAGGCACGTCGATCTCTCACTCAACTTACGTCATACCCTCACGTCATAACCTCACATCATACCCTCACGTCATACCCTCACGTCATACCCACGTCATACCCTCACGTCATACCCTCACTTACTACACGTCATACCCTCACGTCATACCCTCACGTCATACCCTCACTTACTACACGTCATACCCTCACGTCATACCCTCACTTACTACACGTCATACCCTCACTCTGAACTACGTCGATCGATCGACGTGCATCTGAGGCAAGTCGATTTCTCACTCCTTCCACGTCGATCGATCGACGTGCATCTGAGGCACGTCGACCTCTCACCTGCTATACGTCGATCGATCGACGTCATGAATTTTCAGAATCTTTATCCTACGATTTCTGCATCAACTGCAGACCTATATTCCAATCGTTTTCCAACGTTCTTCCCACCAATCCAAGCCTAGTCTTCCCTATCAATCCCTTCTTAACCCTCTCAAACAAGATCCTTCATATTCACGTCAATGATTCAATCCTAAAACTCGAATCTTTCATCAAATCCACCCCAAAAACCTAACCTTTCCACTTTTCTCTCCCTTCAACCGCCATCATCAACCAAGTGGGATTCAAGGGAGTGGGATTTACAGGATCTCACGTAAACAATGAACAACAACAAGATCTCAACATACAATGGCCAAACATCGACACCAAATCACATAAATCAAATACACGTAAACACGAAAAGAAACTACTGCATGGTGATCCATTTAATATCAAAAGTAGGCCCTTTTCTTTCGCAAAAACGTAAGAACTTATAAGTAGATTACTTGCCTTTGATTACTCGAAGAAGGAACGAAGAACGGACGAAGATTGGATGAAGATCTAGCGGAGTTCTTCGCCTAGGGTTGAGGGGAGATGAAAACCGCCTAGGAGGAGAGGATTTGGTCGTTCTCTCTTCTGAGAAAAGGGGAAACTGACGCTATGTCAGTTTTTATAAGGAAAGGGAAAAGTTTGGAGTTTCTAAATTATATCATATTTCCTTATTTATCTTAAAGGATAAATCATAATATTTAATTCAAAATTAAATCCTCATTAATTTCAATATTTAAACCCTCAATTAATTCCCATTAATCCTATTATTTAATTCGTAATTAATTACGGTTGACCGTCATTAATCTCATTTAATTCTTCTTTATCTCTTAATTATTCTACGGAGGGTGCGGGGCGTAACAAATGTTGTTGTTATGGTGGTTGTTTAGCCGAGCTAGGGAAATCTAGAGGCTCTCAAATGGATAAAAAATTAAGTACAACGATAATTACCTTTAACTCTTTAATGTTTAATGTTTAGGCTAATTACCAATACCATGATTCATTAGCAGTGGAAACACTTTGCTTTAGATTTTCACTGCAGATACAACGGCAATGGTTGAACATGGAAGCTATTTGTTGGGAGTTTCCACAGATAATTTGATTAGACATTTTCATATTTGGTATAAAAAATATGACAGCATCTTTATTCTTGACACCACTAGAACCTTATCCTTGGCACTTGAACCCACTTTGATGTTAATAAAACATAAAAAACCATAAATTCGATCATATACGTCTTCACTAGTGTTTTAGATCCATTTGACTCCAAGCAATGAAAATTCATCATGACCATGTCTTCGTCCGGGTGAAGGTGGAGGTGGTGGTGGTCGACTTGGTGAAGGTGACGGTGAAGGTGGTGGGGGCGAAAGTGATCGTGAAGGTGGTGGTGGACTAGACATAGGCGATGGTTGAGGAGGTGGTCTTTTGTTTGAAGATGGAGGAGGAGGCGGGGGAGATTTTTTCGGTGGTGAAGATATTGATGGTGGCGGAGGTGGTGAAAATGATAGGAATGGTGGTGGTCGATTTGGCGAAGGAGATGGTGGAGGAGGTGGTCTTTTATTTGAGGGTGCAGGAGGAGGTGGGGGAGATTTCATCAGTGGTGGTGATACTGATGTTGGTGGAGGTGGTGGTTGACTTGGCAAAGGTGATGGTGGAGGAGGTGGGGGTGATTTCTTCATTGGAGGTCGTGTTGATGGTGATGAAGGAGGTGGGGGTGGACTAAATGAAGACGACAATGGAGGAGGTGTGGGAGATTTCTTCGGTGGTGGTGGTGTTGATGGCAATGGAGGTGGTGGTGAATGTGATTGGGAAGGTGGTGGTCGACTTGGCAAAGACGATGGTGGAGGAGGTTCGGGCGATTTCTTTGGTGGTGTCAGTTTTGATGGGGATGGAGGAGGTGGTGAAAGTGGCTGCAAAGAAGGTGGTGGACTCGGTACCGACGATGGTGGTGGTGGCGGCCTTTTTGTTGAAGGTAGAGAAGGAGGTGGGGACGAGTTCTTCGGTGGTGGTGGGGGTGATGGATGAGGGGGTGAAAGTTGCCGGGAGGGTGGTGGAGGAGGAGGAGGAGAAAGTCTTGGCGAGTTCGTCGGTGCTGGTGGTGGATATTGTATTGGAGGAGGTGGTAGACTTGGAGATGAACTTGATGGAGGAGGTGACCGTAAGGGTGGTGGAGGAGGAGGTCTTTTTGCTGAAGGTGGAGGAGGAGGAGGAGGAGGCAAACTCATTTTAGGTGGTGGAGGAGACAACAATTGAGGTGGACTTATAGGCGATGCAAGTGGTGGTGGGGGATTAAACTCTTTAGGCGGAGGTGGGGGTAAGTTCTTTGGAGGTGGAGATGGTGATGGAGAATGTGGTGAAGGTGATGGAGAAAGTGACGGTGGAGTACTTAAAGGTGGACTTGAAGATAGTGGCGGTGGTGAAGGTGGAGGCGGAGATGGTGGTGGTGGTGACGTCATTTGGGGAGGTGGAGGTGACATCTTTTTGGGTGGAAAAATGATCGGTGGCAAGGGTGGTTTTGGTGGTAGAGGTGGCAAGGGTGGTTTTGGAAGTTTTGGTGGAAAGGGTGGTTTTGGAAGTTTTGGTGGAAAGGGTAGTTTTGGTGGCAATGGTAATGTTAAAAGTGATGGGTTTGAGAGTGACGTAATTTGACATTTGTTTGGATAATCCGAATCACAAAATTTTATATTGTCATATGCATTGGCGCCTAATAGAAAAATGAATAATATCAAGAAAAGCAACGGATTGCCATGCCTTCCTCTCATATTATAAATTACTAACTTAAACATCGAGTTAGATGCAGTTCTAATCCTAATTCTCAATGTCTTTATATAGAGATGGATCTTCTCACCGTCTGCACCATCACACCACTGCTCACTGTCCGATACGTGTCAGCAGGAAAAATGGTAAGACTAGATGCAGGTCATCCCACTGTCCACTGTTCGACACGTGGCAGCAGGGAGGAGAGGTGAAGCTAGATACAGGTGATCTCATCTAGGCTCACAACTCTCCCTGCTGTTACGTGTCGGACGATGTACAGTGGAGTGAAGGTGCAGACCGTGAAATCCAACTCTTCGATGCTAAACCAAATAATAAAAAAAAGTAAATTCTTAGGGTTTGTGTTGCTTTAAATGTGCGTCTCTATCCGGACGAGATCAGAAGAGACTGTTTGTGAGACCATTTTTGAGGCTTCCAATCAGCTGCTTCCACGTGTGGCAGTTGTATTTTTTTTTTAAAACTAAAAATTTATTAATTGTCCTTTTCTTTAACACATGGCGGCTGGAGATTGGAGGCCTCACAAATAACCTCACTTTTAACCTCCTGTGATCCCATCCGGTCTCTATACCCCTGAAAGAAAGCTGGATAGTCAGTTGGTTAGGCCAGCTACTTTTTAATTTACTTAAAAGCCTATTAATATGCCTAACATGCATACTTGTGGTTCATGTACTTTTTTTCTTTGTGCCATGCAAAGCGCGTTTCTGGTGTACCAAGCTCTCGTATTTTTGTAGGATCTGAAAAAAGGTCGGATCGCTTTGCAATCTGATGTGTACAGCCTTACTGTACACTTTTGTGCAAGAAGCTATTTTCACGCCTCGAATCCGTGTTATTACAATCACAAAATAGCAACCTTACCTGTATATTAGAAAAAATTAAGTTTGTGCTGTAGGATGAAAAATAGGTTTTGGTATCTTCTACCCGTTCTAAGGTCATATGTGTTCTATAACAGTAGAAATTTATAATTGAGAATTTTCTGCAGATTTACTCTACAAAATTTGAATATTCAATCATCACTTATTTCGAAAAAAACAAAAACAAAATGAACATAAGAAACTCCACCGTCAGGTTGTCTCTAGCCTGTGTTATTAGCGCAATCCGCTCTCCCATAATATTATTTCGGCATTACCCCATTCACGACGTGTCTAAACAAACTTTAGAAAGGGTCAATATTTTGAACATTGTAAATGTGTACAAAAGCCATGGTAGTTTAGATCATAACTTTGTTTCTTCTAGTTAGCAGTAAATTTTTGTCGACGTGAATTTTTTACAATATATCAATAAAGATCCATTTGTTCGGAAAAATATGAGATGTGCTTCAAGAAATTTAAGAACGGATCACCCACATAGATAATAATACTTATATTCTTTATATTGCCACGTTAAGTACTCAATCTTTCTTTTTTGTTGTCCGAAAATTGTCTTCCACATATATGGATTACTGTCTTTTTTTCCTGAACATTTCAAACACATTATCACAGTATATCCATTGACAATAAATGCCATGGCTATTATTTCAACAATAGGAGGGTAATTTATACATAAATACTATGCTAAAAAAGGTTTAAATTTTCATCAATGGATACATAACATTCAGCTTACGGCATATCCAAATATAAATTCTAGCATTATGTATAATAAGACCAATATGGATAGTAGCAGTCCTAGGCAGAGGGGATTTATTACATGGTTCCTACGTTCATGCTTTATTTATTTGGGGTTTGATAACTTCGTGCTGCTCAGACGAATTTGTTACTTTCTATCGCCGTTGGCAGCACGTAACCGTGAAAACGTGTTTTGGGATCTCACAAAAATTCTGCACCAACACAAGAATGAGTTGTTCTAAGAATACCTCCAGGAGCAAGGAGTGTTAGATATATGACCCATATGAAATAAGAGATATGTTTTAATACTAAAGTTTGTAGAATCTTAATTGATTTAAGAGATTTATGGATAAATGTTGATGGATCGTTAATAAGAGAATGATAATTACGATCCCTATCTTTTAGGAAAAGTTATACTCCATTAGTTCCAAAATACTAGTTCCCTTCAATTTTTCAACATAGTGTAGATTGTGATGTGTTGGAAGATCAAAGTAGACTTATATTTTGGGACGGTTGTGTCCAAAGTTGGGTCGTTTCTCTTGACTATATAAAGGATTTCTTTTCTCCATAAAAACTAGTCATTCATGAATAACATTCTACCTATACCAAAACCTAGAGAGAGAAAAGCTCTTTTTTAAAATAGGAGAAAGCCTTCCTTTGGCCGAATTCTTCATCAAATTCCAGCTATTGATGCTTAACTTATTGTAGGATTCTTCAATATATCCATGTATGTTTTTCTATCTTAGAATGTATATATATGAAAATAATAATGTTCAAGAGACTTGTAGACATAAGGTGGTGGAGGTTTGGCAAATCATAAAGTGTACATATATTACCCCTTGTATTTAATGATTTTTGATAATAAATAGAAATTAGCATCAATAGACATTGCAAGTTTTTCTAATTGAAGTTGATCTTGATGAATATGATTAAGTTAAGATCAATTTGGAGGAAAATATTTATTTTATTTGTTTTATTTCTCTGGTATGGAAATAATTTATCTTGAAGAAAAAGATTGAATAAGTCAAAGGAGCAATCCGTTTCAAAATTAAATTTAATGTTTCTTGAATTTTATATCCTAATCAGACATGTTATTCCTCAAGAAGGTGTGGCTGAAAAAATTCTCTGTTCAGATATTAAACGCTATATAGAGCGCTTTAATTGGAAAGAAGACTTTTGGACAGAAAGTTTAGAATGCTACATAGAGCACTTTATTTGGTAAGAAAAAGAAAAACTTTCGGACATAAAGTCTAGAGCGCTAAATAGAGCGCTTCATTTGGTAAGAAAACTCTCAAACAGAAAGTTTGGAGAAAAACATGAAGCGCTTCATGCATTATTACTCTTGAGTGTGAAGTCACTTTGAGCGCATCATTCATAAATTCTGATGCACGGACAGTATGTTCCAACAGGTACAGTTTTTCTCTCTCTTATACTTTTTGATTGACAAAAGTGCTTTTTATCTTCCCTATGTAATCATGACATTTGTAGCTTTAGCCAAAATGTCAATCAAAGGTAAGTGGACAAATCGTATCCCTTTTTGAGCTTAAGATGAGAAGCTTCCTCAAGATTTTGACTTCATCCAAGAAAAAATTTTCAAGATGATGAGTTGTCAACATATTATTGAAAGACTTCTTCCACTCTTCTTTCTCCTCTCCAACGGCTAGAAGCTTTTCTATAAGGCTTGGAAGACTCCACTTTTGAAGATAAATTTCTACCTCAAGCTCTCAAGTCTTCATTTGTATTTTGCTCTCAAAATCATTGTAAAAATTACTTTATTGTTGAGAGCGTATGATTGTAAAGGAGAAGAGGTCTTCTTCTAAGTGAGGATTGTGAGGAGCAAGATTTAGATTGTTGATCAAGGAGCAAGTGTGCTTCTTGTTGGGCGCAACTCAAGCATCCAAGAGCTAGTTGATGGTGTAGGAGCTACATCATACTCCATAGAAGGTTTCTTTTGTGCAAAAAAAATCTTAAGGAGGTTATATTTCAAAGAGGTTGAGTTTTCATTGTTCTTGAGCTAGGTTTGTTAAACCTAGTTTGTCCTTGTTTTTTCTTTGATTGTTGTATCCCCCAAAGAGAAATAACAATCCCATTGTTCAAAAATCTTTCTTGTTTAAAGCAAGAAGGTAGAGGAGTAGAGTCTTTGACTTGAACCTCTATAAATTTAGTGTTCTTTTATTTCCGCAAATTATTTTCTTTAAAGAACACACCAAGTATTGATTTGAGCACTTCCATTGCCAAAAAGATTTGAAAAAGAGCATACTTGGATAAACACACTATTCAACCCCCTCCTTCTAGCGTGTTTCACGGACCTAACAATTGGTATCAGAACCTAACCTTGATTGTTTGACATCAAATAGTAAGGATTGATCCTATCAAGTATGGAAGAAACACCTTATGATTGAGAATCTTCGGGTGGTGAGTCTTCTAGAACAAGAAGAAGAAGACAAGAGAATTTGATACCTTCTATATCAAACATCCATACCAAAGTGCCTATGTTTGATATAAATAATTATTCTCTAAGGAAATCCAACATGGAGATTCATCTTAGGGGTTGTGGTTATCGTATTCGGAAAGCAGTTACTAAGGGCTCAAAGGCTCCTATTGACTATGATAATGCAACCCAAGAAGAAGACTTGTTATTTGCTATAAATGGAAAAGCTTTTGACATCTTGAATAGTTCTCTAACTCCAAATGAGAGAGCTAAGATTCAAGGTGTTCAATCCGCTCATAAAGCATAGATAAAATTGAAAATGATCCATGAGGGTACTTCTCAAGTTAAAAAGGCAAGGAGGAGGATGTTGATCAAGCAATGCTATGATTTTTCTGTCCTCAAAGGTGAAAATATAGAGGAAACTATTCAACGGTTCACTAAACTTGTCAACTTGCTTAATGCGATGGGAAAGAAGATCGAACAAGAGGATCTTAACCACCGACCTCTAAATAGCTTGGTAAGAGAATGGAATCCAAAAGTGACGGCCATAGAAGAGTCAAAGGATCTTGAAACTCTTACATTAGATGAGTTATATGGAAATCTTATGACTCATGAAATTCAACTTGAGGAACAAGAGAAAAATGATCATATCAAACAATCACCTAAGGCGTTGGTATACGACACGGATGATTCAGATGATGAGTTTGGACTTCTTGTAAGAAGATTCAAAAGATTTGCTAGAAAAGATGAGGCTAAACGGTTCATTAAAGGGACTCTATCCAAGGACAAAAACAAGGTGAAGGACCAAGATAACAAATGCTTCAAATGTGGAAAATATGGTCACTTCATGAATGATTGTAGAGTGAATGATCCACATCCAAAAGATAAGAAGGTTATCTACCAAAAGAAGAAGGCTCTTCAAGCGGAGGTAGCTCATCGTGAGAGTCTCTTATCCGATTCCGAAGGTGACCATGATGACGACAAGGATCTTGCTCTTATAGCTATAAGTGATGATGATCTTGAAAGGGAATATTCTTGTTTCATGGCCATTGAAGATGTTATGGAGGCATGTACTAGATCTTCTCATTATAAATTGCAAGATGAATTTGATGATATGATTGAGAAGAATGATTTGTTAGGTCTCAAATATAAGCGTGCTAAACGAGATTTTAGGGAATGCATAAATGAGTATAATGTCACGCTTGAAAACAACATTGCATTGCAACTTGAGTATGATATTCTTATGACCATGCATAAAGTGGTTGCTAATGAAAATTGTTGTTTAAGATATGAAAGTAAAATTCATTTGAGTACAATAGACAAAATGTTTTAGAGCAAGCATGCTTTAAACAAGACGCTAATTAGTCAAAGAGTTAGCATTGATAAAACCGGATTAAGCTATGATGCATCTAGTATGAGCATGAAACCTTCAACTATGCCTTTGACTAAATTTGCCAAACCAAGTAGTGCATCCATTCCCTCCTTCAAAGAATCAAAATCATCTTTGAAGAAACAAAGGCATATGCCTCATGACAAGGCAAAAGTAACCAGGTATCAAAACCTTTGGTTAAGTACGTTGCCAAAACCTCTTCCTTAGTACCAAGGAGGAACATGCATAAACATGAATCCCGGATTATGCCTACACATAATCATCATGATCATTCTTACTCTTACAAAAGTATTCCTACATGCTTCTATTGCAATAAGAAAGAGCATGTAGAAAGAGTTTGTAGAGCTAAGAGAAATGCACATCTTGTATGGGTGCCAAAAGTCAAGTGCATGTTACTAACCCTCAAGGACCCAAAACAAAAAGGATACCAACGTCATATGTTGATTTTGTAGGCCCTAGCACTAAATGGAGACATCAAGGACAAAGGCATCCAATGGGTCGTGGACAGTCGATGTTCCAACCATATAATGGGAAACAAAAGATTATTTCATAAGATCACTATGCAAGATAGAGGAGTTGTTTGATGGTTAGTTTCTTTTCATTATATACACACATTTTAATAGTTATTTGATGTAAATTATTTAGATATTTTCATAAATGGATTTTTATGTATATACATGATGTGTATGTACATTATTTATACGTTTTTGGTGTGTAAGTGACGTGTGTAATTGGGGTGTGTGCTGGTCATGAAATCTTAAATTATGAACACACAATATATAACATTCATTTTATAATAAGTGTGTGAGGGCACGCGTGAGGGCGCATGCATGCTCCAATTTTCTCGATATTTTGTGGCGTAGTGTTCAAAATAAGTTTTTCTAGTGGCCTGAGGTGTTAGATGTGAGAAAAAGTGAATGGAGAGAAAGGTTGAGGATGGCCGAGTGTAGGGTGAGGGGTTTTAAGGGAAATTTAGGGTTAGAGGGAGTGAGAAGGGGCTGGGCTGAGGTTTGGGGGCTGGGGCAGGGGCCTGATCAGTAGGATAGTGGCTGGGGTGAGGGGGTAGGGGGTGAGGTGAGGTGAATTCGGGTAGTAGGTTGGGGAAGAAGTGGGCCGAGGGAGGTACATGTATATGCATTTGTATGTGTGTGATCATATGTACGTGTATATGTATACGGGTGAGATTGGTTTTTTTGGTATTTTTGGTAATTTTAGAAATTATTTGGAATAATTGTTTGCATTCATTGATTTTGGGTCTTTTTGACTAACTTATGGACTTGGAAAATAATTTTAGAAAAATTTGCATTCAGATTTTGAAATTCACCCCTACAACGTGAAATACTTTGTTAAGCCGGGTTGATTCCTATTTTGGTTATCAATCACTGCAGATGTAACTACCTCTTCTAGGACAGGGCTTTTGTATTTGTTTTTCGACTTGAGCATAACTACCTAGTCTGGGACAGGATGCAAAGGCATATATTTAGTGCTATAGACGTAACGACCTAGACTGGGACAGGGTGTCCATAGTGTATTTGGTTTTGAGGGAATCAATTCGTAAGTCTCGCGGTATAAGTCATTTGTAGGGAAAGTACTATAGCCATTGCATTTGATTTTGGTCTTTAGACCGATTAAACCGGGTTTTGGTTATTTGGATTTTTTAGACCGATTTAATTGAATTTGGACATTAGATCGGGAAACTTTTGTTTTGAAATTATGGAATGTCGGCATTGTATTGTTTTGGAAAAATTGCATCACGTTTTGGCTTGGACTAACCTTTGCTTGGCCTATATTGTATGTCTTTGTTGGGTCTATTTGCTATCTTTATTTTGATGTTAGGGGTAAAGCTGTAAAATCATTTGCGAATGAGAAGCATGTTATTTTCAGGGCTGTTATTTATTGTTATTACCCTTGCTTCTCCGTGCATGATCCCATGGTAAATATATTAAGGTTACTTGCTGGGTGAAGTGTCGCTCATACCATATCTTCTTATATTTTTCATATGATCAGGAGTACGACTTAGTATACGTTGATGAGGACTCTGAGTGAGGACATTGATCATTTATGGCCGGACCGAGTACATTTGCTGCCACTTGGATTATAGATTGTGGATTTTCAGTTTATGTACTTGTTGGAGACTTAGTCATTTCCTGTTTATTTACGACATTGTATCACACGCAATTGCCTAGTCCACTATACCTCATTTATTATTTATGATGATTTCTAGGATTTATCGACTTCCGCTGACATCATCATTGTATCACACGCAAAAGAATGATGTAAGTAACGCAATAAGATGGCTGCAGCAATGAGCAGGTACGCCAAGCTAAGGCAATCCAGCAGAATACAAAGATCTCGGAGGCAACATTAAAGAGATATACCAAGCTGAACAGAGCACTAACATTCGGGCATAACACAGCTCAAAATGCGAAAACAAACACTACGTATACAAATACACTGTATATACATACATTCACATACATCTACTATCTCAGTGGATTAGAGAAACTGTCTATTGTAAACAGAATATAGCCGTTAGAGAGTCGTAGGTAGATTGGAGGTTTCTTACCTCTTCACTCAAGTCCTATAAAAGACAAACCATTGTACATTTGACATTGAGTTAGTCTGAATAATATTCTTACAATTCATCCTCCAATTACACGCTTCCACGTTTACTAATTGAGCCTTCTATTCTAATATGTTATCAGAGCCATAAGCTCAAAGATGAAGAAGAAGCTGTGATGAAAATGAATCTGGCCAGCCTTTTTTTTGAAAAAAATCTTTTTAGCAAAATTACCTGGACGATCTTTCAGCCTTGTTAACTCTTTCAGAAGCTCTTCACTTTTTCAACTTCACATGATTTTTAAAATCTTTTTCAATATATTGTGAATAGCCTTAGTCTTTGAGCATAAATCTTCATCTTCACACGATTTTTAAAACCTTTTTGAAATGGGCTGTAACGAGCCTTAGACAATAAGCTGAAACCTTTTTCAATAGGCTAAGAAGAGCCTTAGCCGTTATGTGAAATCTTTTTCAACAGGCTGTGAAGAGCCTTAACCGTTAAGCTAAAATCTTTTTCAACAGGTTATGAAGAACCTTAGCCGTTTAACCAAAATCTTCTGAGACTTTGATCTCAATTCTTATAATATTTTGCTTTATTCTTTTTGATTGCTGCACTGCAGCTCTTAAACAAGAAGAAGACAAACATTTCTTATGTTGCGTGGTAGGAATTTGGTCAATGTTCCTCCAGCAACACCTTATTTAGATGTCTTCTACCTCAGCTTGATGTGCAAATTGTTTTCTAACATTCATTTGTATTTACAATTTCTCAATCTAATAAATAATTTCTAACATTAATCATTTTCCACTAGCTCTATATCCCAAAAACTAGCCTTGGATTTTAGAAAACCCATAGTCATATCCTAAAGTTTTTTTTTTCCAAGTCATACAATTAAGTGAAAGCCATCAGTACATAATCAAAAGTGCATCCACAAATTTTACTGACTAAAAGAAGCTTCCACTTAGCAGAAGGAATCAAAAGCGTTACCTCACATCCCCGTCTGTTTATCACTGACTTAATTGGTCATTCTATAATAGTTTGATTAGTGAAGAACATATAGCTCCATAGTGTATGCAATATGTCAGTGGAAACGTACAAATTTTAAACTTAAACTAAAATAATTTCCATAAAAAAATTTTAACAATCAAAACTTCAATACATCAATATCCTCATAAAAACATTTAATATCATCTCAAATTACATCATTAGAGATTTTTTTTTAAAAAAAGTAAAACTTCCAGATACTTTCAGTCATGCGCATTACCTAAAAGCAGTTAAACCTTTATCACTCTCTAAAAGCAATTAAACATAGAAAGGAGACCTCTTACATCGGTAAGAATAGAACCTTCTCCTTCTCGGTTCAGGCTTGGGGAGGCTAAGGATGTTACAAAATATGAGGCCTCCAATCATGCGTCACCACGTGTAAAAACTGTTCTTTTTTAAATAAGAAACGCAGCACCCCCTTCTTTAAAAAATGTTTTTTTTACACGTGACGACACGTAATTAGAAACCTCATATTTTGTCTCACCTTTAGCCTCTCCAGATATGAACTCCTTCTAATATACTTCTATTGTTTCTACATTTTCTTACCAATACATATATACAATATAGCACTTTCTTTTTATTTATTCATCGTTTTCTTTCTTTCATTTCATTTCATTTTTTTTCATTCTTTTCCTTCTATGTATTATTTTTTCCCCTTTTATGAGTTTTTCATAAGAGACTCGAACCCCTCATCCTACTTTTCATTTCATTTCATGTCAAGGACAGTTACCTTGCATTTACCACAAAGAGTCAACCATGCTACATATGTATCACTTTGGGCCTCTTTTGTCTCATTAAATGTAATCAGGAGTAAGTTAATATTGCATCCCATAATGGGTTTGTATGACCCTCTTGCGTCAAATTATTTTGCATCCAAATGAAAGACTATTTTCCTTTGGTGGTTTTGTACATTGGTTAATTATTTAGCTTTTGAAGAACATAATCGGACATATAAATACATGCCAAAATACAAACATGAGTTTTAAACCTACTTAATATCATTCGGTTCGTTAACACCCTATGACATACACATGGAGGGCTAACACTTAACATAATAAAACTAAGCTCCCTTAGATTTATAGTAACTTGTAACTAAGGATCATCCCCTAAACATAAAGAATCAGAACTACGCTTAAATATAAAAGTTTTAAAACTTTGAATCATGTTTCTAACGCAGCTTGAATCATCTCAGGATCATGAATCCATCCAGTAATTTGCACATTGCATAAGCTATCCGTATGTCTGTCTTCCATTGATTTCAGGCAATCGTTCACTGCTTCTTGAAATTTCACGAATCAAAATGCCTGTGTCTTCCACCTGAAACAATCAACTTAACTTCAGCAAATCCAATATTGGGAAGTCATAGTGCCAAATGGATGAATAATTTCCAAGGAAAAAGGTAAAATGTGTTGGAAAAGTACGTTAAAGTACTTTACTACGTGCTCCAAACTTATATAAAAATTTTATGATGTTGTTTGGGAGATTGAGATGATGTTCTGAACACTTTGAACTTGAAATAGGTCAATTGGATCGATCCACGTTTAGGCTGGATCGAACTAAGTGACAGCTAGAATAAAGTTAAGTGTTATAGAGGACTTCGATCGATCTAAGTAAGGGACATACATCGATCGATCGATATCGATCGATGTAATGTTGATGCAATGCTGAATGTTATTGTCCAATATAGATCGATCACATCGATCGATCTATGTTGGTAGGGTGCAAAGTGAAATGTTTTTGTCCAACATTGATCAATGACATCGATCGATCGATGTGCCAACAAACATAACTTTTCACTTTCAATTGCATCTTTTGGTTCAAGGTTCATCTCCCTTCGCCTATGAACGGTAAACAATTGACTTTGAGGGTTGAAAAACTGCTGAAATGAGTTTCAAAAGATGTCTTTAATATAACCCAAGGTCTATATATAGTAGATTTTGGTATCTTGAACATATACTACAATTTTGCAAAAATCTAAGAGAATTTCAGCATTTCTGCTCCTTCTACTTTTCTCCTTCGTCAATCCCTTCTAAAAACAAGTGCAATCTTTCTCTTCTAGAGCAAAGGAAAGGAAGTAAGCCATTATATCTTGGGAAGCATTAGTCTTGTTGTATACCTTGCTCACCGGTAGAGACTAAAGTGCTTTAAGGACAGAGTTATCTTGAAACTCGTCTCGGCTTTTGTTTTGATCGTTTTCTTGTTTGTATTGCCATTAATCCCAACATTATTAAAGCAATTTACTATGGCAACCAAACAAGTACTTCCTGATATGTCAAAGATGGAGCCATTTGATGGCAAATTCTACAAGAGGTGGACGGCCAAGGTGCTGTTCTTCCTCAAAATGTTTTCAGTTTCATATGTGCTCAAGATGGATAAACCAAGTGATGAAACCGAGGCATGCAAATACGATGTGGACAATACTACTTGCAGAGGCCATATTCTGCATTTTTTGGCCAACTCCTTGTTTGACATCTATGTCAAATTCACTTCTGCAAAGGAAATTTGGTCAGCGCTGGAGAACAAATACGGTGCAGAAAATGTTGGCAAACAAAAGTATGTGGTGAGTGAATTCTTGAAGTTCCAGATGGTCGATCATTGCTCCAATCAACGATCAAATCCATCAATTCCAACAACTGGTGGATAATCTGGAACAAGAAGGAATTAAGATTGATGAGACATTCCAGGCGGCAGCACTTCAGGAGAAACTTCCTCCTTCTTGGAGCAAATACAAGAAGAGAGAAAAACATGATGATGCCAAGTTGTCTCTAAATGCGATAATCAAACACAGACGCATCGAAGAGAACAACAGAATGGAAGATGAGTCTCACCATGAAGAGGGCGTCAAGGCCAATGTAGTTGAGCATGCTGCGAAGAAACCAAAGTTGTATACCAAAAATAGTGGCAACTACAATGGTGGACACAAAGGTAAGAAAGTTGTTGTGCAGGTCCAAAACAAGACTAAGGGAGTCTATTGGGTGTGTGGAAAACCAAGACACCGAGCAATCAATTGCAGAAAGAGGAAGGGGAAACCAGCAACCAAACAAATCTTGTGGAGGTTAAAGAAGCAGCAGACGACATCATTGTAGCTGTCGTTCTAACAGAGGTAAACCTTGTCGGTGGTACTACGGAATGGGTGGTAGACACAGACGCTACCAAGAATATTGCTACCAGTAAAGACCTATTTTCTGAATACAAAGAAATAGGCAGTGATGAGCAAGTCTTCTTGGGAGATGCACATAGTACCCAAGTCCTTGGAAAGGGTAAGGTGCTTCTCAAGTTGGCTTCTAGGAAGAAACTGGAATTGAGCAATGTGTTGCACGTTCCTGCCATGCATAGGAACTTGATCTCCGGAGTGCTACTGAAGAAGGCCAACTTCAAACTTGTTTTAGAATCTGATAAACTTGTCATACCTAGAAGTGGGGAGTTCATTGGCAATGGATTCTGTAACGGGGAGTTACTTGTACTTGCCGCTGTATGTGTTCATAATAATAAAGATGCATCTAGTTCCGTTTATTCTGTTGAGTCTCTTGATATGTGGCATGCTAGACTAGACATGCAAATATAGGATGTTGAGAAATATGTTTGGATAATTTTGAAAGTCATGATTTTAAGAGGTGAATGCATAAAAATATCATGCATGGTGTTATATGTGATTAAAAGTTAAAAAAGTTGAGAAAAATGACATCGATCTCTCAGGTTGTTGCACTTTGATCGATCGATGTACTTCGGTCCTGCACATCGATCGATCTATGTAAGGCAGAGAAAGTTCAAGACCTTACTGTGAGACATCGATCTCTAACCTAAGACACATCGATCGATCGATGTATACATCGAATTCTCACTTCGATCGAACGATGTAGGTCAAAGACAAATTCTGAAACTCACTGTGAGACATCGATCTCTGAAGCTGAGGCACTTCGATCGATTGATGTCAAGGGTTTTTAGAAATATTTTTCTAAAATGTGATAAAGTGGTTGTTTTCATTGTTACATGTTTTATGTATGTTCATTATGTTGATATTTTGTGGTTTTGATAATTATAAATGCATTGTGACTGATGTGCCTTGGAAGTTTCTACAACTTACCAAAAAGGACAAAATTGGTATTTTGAGTTTTGTAGGAACATGATATTGTAGAAATACTTCAATGACTTATTCTCATCTTATTTATCATGACAAAGGTTTTATTATATTCATTTCTGACCATCAGGGTCATTTCTGGAGTTTTCTCACATCAGGGGCATTTTGGTCATTTTATCCCGAGGGTATTTTTGGTATTTTCACTCAAGGAATATCTTGAGTATATTCTTATCTTCATTCTGGAGTTTAGTTATTATTATCTTGAGGATTATATGGTGGTTTTATATTATTTTTCCTAAATGATGATATTATCGACGGTAGCAGGATATGTGACGAGTTGTGATGTCACATTCTATTTCTTTCTTGAAGAATCTCTTCTAAATGTTATTGGAGTATATTTATCATCATTTTACGGAGAATTTAATGGTGTTAAAGGTGTGAAAATGATCACAACATACAAGAAAAAATAAAAGGAATTTTGGTGTTACATGTTGACATAATCTTGTCAAATATTATTTGGTGATTTCTTCTTCAAACATCTGAGTTGATGTACTTGTATATATGTTCAAAAACGTTCATATTCAGGTGGAAGTGATATGGTATTCATTTTATGGCTTGCTGACAAGTGGACCAACTAAAAAGAAGCTAGTTGGCAAGAATTGCCAACTAGGATTTTTCAAAAGTGTAGCCAACGGCTACTACATCCATTTGGGAGCTGATTTTTGTGTTTGAATTCTTCAACTCCCACATGCCTATTTTCAAGCCAAGAATTTTAGGCATTCTTGTTGCATTATCCCTTTTATTATCTTCATTTTTCAAAGGATAATCAAGACATGCCAAGGTGGAAAATTTCGGCCAACATTTTGATTCCAAGGTGGACCAATCATTTTGCTTTATGCTGCCAATTGTACAAGGCCAACCAATGATGTGAAGACACTTAAGAATTGATGATGTAGATGGTGACACATTGGAGTTCTTATCTACAAGGCTCAAACTCACACTATAAATAGAAGGCAATAGTGAAGAAGAAGAACACACTGGAAGCTCACTTGAAAGCATTAGTTGATTTGTCTAGCTATCTTCTTCTTGTCATTCTTGTTCTATTCTTTGTAGCCAAGGTGTTATTGTTGTATTTGTTGGAGAGATACAAGCCTCTTGAGCTTTATTTGTAAGACTGATTTGCCAATTCTATAAGGCTACATCTATAGGAGGTAAAGGTGTTGCAACTAAGTGTTGCATAGAAGGTGTTCATCCAAGTCTTGAATAGGGTTGGTGTTTAACCCAAGGATCAAGCTTGGTTCTTGTTGTAATTTGGTTCATACCATAGTGAAATCCAAGAAAGGTGTTCCTTGGGACTGGAGTAGGTCGTATTGACTGAACCAGGATAAATTCTCAGTGTTCTTATCTTGTTTCTACATTTCTGCATTCTGCCTGTTTTTCACTGCAGTTTTCACACAACTTCTCACGTTTTGAAAAAATAGCTAAACACTTCCAAAATTCGTGAATTTTAGTGGAGTTATACTTCAGACTGTTAGCTTTCATTTGCAATAACAATCACTTGATTTGAGCAAGAGAAAGTTAGTCTTTCAGTCTTTCCAATATAACTGCTCCAATCTGGCTGCAATTTGACTAGCTTTGAGAAAACTTGAATTCTGTTTTAATCAATAATTGTTCAAGGTCAGGGCTTTTTGGAAACATAAACTAGACATCCTAAATAGTGTTTTGACATAAATTTCAACCTTTTTAGTTAAGTATTCAAATAGAAACACGTTTTCCAATTTCAGCAACATTCTGTCCAATTCTGTCCAGATTGACTATCTGAATCTTTTTATTTGTTTGAAGGGTCAAACGATCTTATTTTTGTCTAAATTTTGGATGGGGTCTTGTAAACACATTGAAGTTAAGTTTTGAAAATTTTCATAAGTTTTGGAGTAATGTTCAAGGATTTTTGAATTTTTCAAAAACGGGTTCTGAATCCGAGGTGGTCTCAGATTCTGTTTTCAAAGGGGGTTTTAATCAAGGATGGTAGTGTAATTTCGGCAAACCACTATTCACCCCCCCTCTAGTGGTGTTTATTGCAGGTGCACGGTGCAACATAGAAGCTATAAAGAAACTTAAAAACATGAATATGATCTCATATGATGATGATAATTTTGACAAATGTGAACATTGTGTTAAGGCTAAACATCATAAGAGACCATTTAAGAAAGTGGATAGAGTTTCTAAAAAACTTGGTTTGATCCATAGTGACTTAGGTGTTTTTAAGAACCATATGAGTAAAGGTGGTAAAAGGTACTATGTCACTTTTATTGATGATTATTCTAGATATGCAAAGATATATCTGCTAAGTCATAAGGATGAGACTGAGTCTATGTTTATAAGCTATAAGAATGAGGTTGAAAATCAATTAGACCCAAAAATCAAAAGGCTTGGACTGATAGAGGTGGAGAATATAGTACATATTTATTACAAAAGTTTTGTGAAGAAAATGACATTATTCATGAAGTAACACCTTCGTACACACCCCAGTCCAACAGAGTAGCTGAAAGAAAAAATAGGACGTTAAAAATTATGATGAATGCTATGTAGGTTAGTTCAGGATTGCCAGACAACTTGTGGGGTGAGACAATCTTGACTGGATGTCATATTTCAAATAGATTACGTCATAAGAAGTTATACAAAACGCCTTATGAGTTATGGAAAGGCTACGCTCCCAACTTGAATTATTTGAGAGTGTGGGAGTGTTTAGCTAAAGTTGCCATTCCTGATTTTTAGAGAAGTAAAATTGGGTCAAAGACAAGAGATTGTGTGCTCATTAGATATACTCATAATAGTGCAGCATATAGATTCATGGCTATAGATAATAGTTCTATATTGGAATCTAAGGATGCTGAATTCTTTGAGCATATCTTTCCTATGAATAGACAATCCGACATTTCCAGATTTGAGGTAGGTGAGTCTAGTAAGATCGTAGTTGAACCAGAGGTTGATCTTCCTAGAAGAAGTAAAAGACAAAGAATTGAGAAATCATTTAGAAATGATTTTACAACGGCATTCATTTTAGAGGATGATCTCAAAACTTATGGAGATGCCATTAAGTCAATAGATTCTAAGTTTTGGAAAGAAGTCATTAATAGTGAACTTGAATCCATTCTGAGTAATAATACTTGGGAGTTAGTAGACATGCCTAGAGGATGTAAACCTATCAGTTGTAAATAGATCTTTAGGAAGAAACTAAAGGCAGATGGAACAATTGATACATTTAAAGCTAGGCTTGTCGCTAAAGGATTCACACAACAAGAGGGTATAGATTTCTTTGATACTTACTTTCCGGTTGTTAGAATCACTACTATTAGATTATTAGTAGCACTTGCCTCCTTTATAAACTTGTTATTCACCAAATGGATGTAAAAACAACATTTTTAAATGGAGACTTAGAAGAAATATATATGAAACAACCCGATGGTATGATAGTTAATGGCCAAGAGCATAAAGTGTGTAGGCTTAAGAAGTCTTTGTATGGTCTTAAGCAAGCACCTAAACAATGGCACGAAACATTTGACAATGCTTTGGTATCAAATGGTTATGTAGTAAATGAAAGTGACTGTTGTGTGTATAGTAAATTTGATGATTGTGATGGTGTCATTATTTGTCTTTGTGTTGATGATATGTTAATTTTTGGTACCAACATAAATGTTGTAAATGACACAAAATCTTTTTGGTCTTCTGTTTTTGACATGAAAGATATGGGAAAGGTGGACTTAATTCTTGGTCTTAAGTTAGTGGAAAAATGTGGGGGTTATTTACTTTCTCAAGAACACTATGTGGAAAAAAATGTTGAAAAACTTTAATCATTTTGATGTAAAACCAGTTAGTTCTTCTTATGATTCGCATGTGACATTGACTAAGAATAATTTTGAAAGTATGTCACAATATAAATATGCTAGAATAATTAATAGTGTAATGTATTTGATGAATTGCACTAGGCCTGAGATTGCATATGCCGTGAATAGACTTGCAAGACATACTCATAATCCTAATGAGAAACATTGGTGTGCATTAAGACGATTATTGAGATATCTTAACGGTACAATGAATTTAGGACTCACGTTTAGTGGTTCACTCACTGTTTTAGAAGGCTATTGTCATGCCAATTGGGTAACTGACAATGACGAGATAAACTCCACTAGCGGATATGTATTTACATTGGGTGGTGGAGCTATTTCTTGGAAGTCATGTAAACAAACATGTAGTGCTAAATCAACCATGGAAGTCATGTAAACAAACATGTAAGTATAGAAGCCGAGCGGTTAAGGAATTTACTTATTGATATTCTTTTGTGGTCTAAACATATGCCTTCTGTATCTATTCATTGTGATTCTCAGGGTGCCGTCGCACATGCAAGGAACAAAATCTATAATGGGAAGAGCTGGCACATCCGTCTAAGGCACAACATCGTGCATGAATTGACTAGTTCAGGGGTGGTAAACTTGGAGTTTGTAAGAACCAAGTTTAACCTTGCTAATCTCTTAATTAAAGGACTAAATAAAAAGTTAGTCTATGAAATATCGAGGGGGATGTGACTTATTCCATCTGTAGAGAATTCTTCATGACGGGAATCCAACCCACTATTAGCAGTGATCCTACAAACGGGGTTCAATGTAGTAAAAAAGGTCATGAAAGAGTTCTATGTTGCACTATCAAAGTGTTCCTCCCTAAGGTGTTGTTGATAGTGCTCACTATAAAGATTTGAGGGTGAGATTTTGAGAATCTCTTGATGAATATTCATAGCCATGTTGTATGGTGGTGTGACAGTACACACTTGATGAATTTCACCTATATAATCTTGGAATTGGTGCCGCTTCCTGTGAGAGCCTGGAAAACTCTCTAGAGAGCTTATGAATCCCGAGATAGGTGCATGGCTGATATCGCATCAAACCGCGAACTTGAAGAAGTAAATAATGATATGTCTTCTTGTTGTTCATATAAACAATAGTGGAGTAATATTCAAGACAAAGTTCATCTTACTTCCCTTTATATAACTCAAGTTGTACTACCGGCGATTCAAGACCACAAGTCATCATAGCCGTTATGTGTCATTATCTTCGATTGATAATGGCGAAGTCAATTGTTTAACGTTCTGAAATCGTTTATATATAAATTTGGATCATATGGGGGATTGTTAGAAAAGTACATTAAAGTACTTTACTATGTGCTCTAAACTTATATAAAACTTATATGATGTTGTTTGGGAGATTGAGATGATGTTATGAATACTTTGAACTTGAAATAGGTCACTTGGATCGATCAACATTTAGGTTGGATCGAACCAAGTGAAAGCTAGAATAAAGTTAAGTGTTCTGGAGGACTTCGATCGATCTAAGTAAGGAACATCGATCGATCGATGTAATCTTGATGCAATGCCGAATGTTTCTGTTCAACATAGATCCATCACATCGATCGGTCGATGTGACATCGATTGATACATCGATCGATCTATGTTGGAAGAGTGCAAAGTGAAATGTTTCTGTCCGACATCAATCGATCGAAGTGGACATCGATCGATCGATGTGCCAACAGACAGAACTTTTCTCTTTCAATTGCATCTTTTGGTCCAAGGTTCATCTCCCTTCGCCTATGAACGGTAAACAACTGACATTGAGGGTTGAAAAACTGCTGAAATGAGTTTCAGAAAGATGACTTTAACACAACCTGATACGATCTTGGATAGTATTGAATCTACGATTGCTTCTTTCAACTCCAAAATACACCTTTGATCAACCCTTGCATCGGACAATGGCGCGAACACCACCTTCTTAACATGCGAAGCCAACAACGTCTACGTCGAGCAATTCGAATCTCCCAATCCAACACGTCGTTCTGTATCCTTGGATTGTGATTCACCAACTTTGTTTGCTTAAACCTTGATTGGATATAGCCTTGATTTTACTTTGTAAAAACCAAAGGAAAAAAACCAAATAAAACAACACACGGCTGCAATTTTGAATTCTCAAATTCTGAAATTCGGAAAAATGTCCTTCGCCTCCAGCCGTTGCCTACCTATTTAAGACTATAATTTGATTTTCTTAAAAGATAAATAATCAATCAAAGTTCTCAGATTACTACCTATCAATCTTAATCAATGTTACATAAAAGATAAGTCAAAGCTAATCAAGGAAGATTACATAATTCAAATCCCTAAAATCTCGCCTTGTAATTATACCCTGTCGGTTATTGGCTTCTATTCACTTCTACACGCCGAATTAGGGTTTGCACTCTTCAGTAAAGTTGTAGCTCATGAAATTCGCTTGAATTTGAGCTTTTGAATCACCTCATTTGGACTCTTCTTGAAAGAGATAAGGGCTTTCAAACACTAGGTATCCATCCAGTGAACTTCTGTACTTTCCATTTTGTACTCCCATCTTCCATCTGATTTTAGTCCATCTTCTAGCGCGATTTAGGAAAAGTGCAAAGCATACAAATCGTCCCAAATTGAGTTATCTAAGACCTCCAAGTGGTTTGAACCCATTTAAACTTCTACTCCGACCTGTGCATCTAAAATGCCAAACATTGTCTGCCTGCCTTCTTGAAAAATAGGAATCCTTCAAGCCACTTTCCTTAGCCTTGCCACCTAAGAAAATACTCAAAAACGTCCATTAGCACTATAAACACATATTAACAGACTCTATAAAATATTATAGGACAAAACAAAGACAATGCAAACAACTAGACTCGATATTACAATGCCAACGCTTGAAATGACCATCCTGCCCTTCCACCATCACTTACATCTTATAATATGCATTGAAACACTTGGACAATCAGATCATAGCCTTGATAAACATATAAAAATCATGTATCTACGTTCCTTGGCTCATCTTGTGCATGTTTGAACAAGAAACGTTTAACTGTAGGATTACTAATAGTGCACACGTGAAATGAGGAGGCTCCTTGTGCCGCATCAATCCTTCCCTCCTCGAAAGGATTCAACCTCGAATCTAAGCAGTCAAATGTATAAGAGGGATACTTCAATAAAAACTCACAATATATACAAGACACAAATCTAAGAGAATAAAGTATAATGAACATGCGTAATTTGAGTTTAACATGCTTAGGATGAACAATTAACTGAAGGAAGAAGCATGTAAACAACAACACATTATAAAACATATCTACATGAACACTTAGTAATAAACACCTCTTTCTAATGTGTTTAGGATGCACTAACAAGATAGTTCGAAAACTCCTCACATAAGATTTATCATGCATGAAAGAGAAAGTATGTAAAACATGAGGAATAAACAACGTACCTTGTAATATCCTTAGAACTTCCAAATCAGATGTATTTGCACTATCATGCTCAACAAAGCACAAATCAGCACTAATATGCAGATTATCATCTTCAAAATCAATTTGCAACGTATCGTCAAGTGGAATTTCACATTCATACGCATGCAAATTAGAAATTTTATGTGATGGAATGTCACTATCAAGGAACTCAAACAATGGATTATTGTGGACAACCCATTCGTGCTTCTCATCATGTTTATGACCTAAGACATCATTATTCTCACTTGAAATGTCACTCAAAATCATCTTGTAACTCAGCATGTAAATCAAGCAAATCATGTGAATCATGTGTAGCACAAACAACTTTAGATTCAAGCTCATCACTTTCAACACGCAAGTCAGTCTAATGCATATGAACACGATAAATATCAACAAGTCTCCTAAAACCTTGCAATTTATTAAGGAGGTCTAATATGTGCACTTTTTGTTCTTCTACTTCTGCAAGGATCTCAAAGTTATGTTCTTTTTGTGTTAGAAGTTTCTTACAAATGTCAGAATTACGTTCTAAGAACTTCACACAGTCATGTTCAACTTCAACATCATCATGGAAACCAACATGCAATTCCTTATCAGGTTCACACACTTTGGAGTGCAAAACAATACCATTATTGGAATCAGATTCAGACAAACAAGATTTAAACAATTTAGGATCATGCAATTCAAGAAGCTTATCATGTAAGTCATGTTCATTCGGCACATCAACTTTATCATCATGATCAACATGTGTATCAATTGAAATTTCAGCATCATCATCATAAGATTCATACGCAATATCAACACTAAAATCATGTAAATCATATGCAATTCCACAATAAGCTTGATTGAAGCCTTCTACCGTTGCAATATAGAGGTCTCTAATGTCATCATCCATGGAATCTTTGACTAACCTGAATTAAGCAAGAAAACAAAGAAAGGAAAAACTAACACAAAGACAAAAGAAACATCGTTACATTAGTGAAATCAAAATCAATGTGTATGTTCCTTTCTCTCTCTTGTATAGTCACTCAAGTTTATGTTTTCTTCGGTCAATCTTGAGCTAGATACAACCAAAGCAAGCTTTTCAAGTGGCTAACACAGTCCGATGTTCAGTTGTACCTTTCTTGTCCAACTTTTCAACCGATTTTCAGCAACCAATAAGCAAAGGTATCAAGCCAAGTAACAAGACAATTTAACACACTTAACCTTCTACGAATCAAAGAAAAAGAAACCAAAAATTATGTCAAAGGCTTAGCCAAAAAAAAACTAAGGATTGCCTTGGGCAATCTTTAGTTAACCTTAGCCTTATGCAAATTGATCACAAGTTGTTGATTTAATTACAATAACCAAGTATCCAAGTGTAAAAATAATGAATGGTGTGGTGTTTTGTGGATTCAAAAGGCACCGTTCTGGGACTTGAATGGAACTTGATATGCACAAAATATATCAACAAACTTGATACTCTCCTCACACAATTTGTATCACTCTTGTGTTCTTCTTTCTTTTCTTCTTTTTTCTCTCGCTTCACCTTTTTTTTTTGCTGAACCTTTTTTTTTACTTCTTGTAACAAGAACACAATGGAAAATAGGTACTTCAC
>AP025049.1:25238995-25303500 GCA_036186865.1 Eustoma russellianum | reverse complement strand
ATGGAATCTTTGACTAACCTGAATTAAGCAAGAAAACAAAGAAAGGAAAAACTAACACAAAGACAAAAGAAACATCGTTACATTAGTGAAATCAAAATCAATGTGTATGTTCCTTTCTCTCTCTTGTATAGTCACTCAAGTTTATGTTTTCTTCGGTCAATCTTGAGCTAGATACAACCAAAGCAAGCTTTTCAAGTGGCTAACACAGTCCGATGTTCAGTTGTACCTTTCTTGTCCAACTTTTCAACCGATTTTCAGCAACCAATAAGCAAAGGTATCAAGCCAAGTAACAAGACAATTTAACACACTTAACCTTCTACGAATCAAAGAAAAAGAAACCAAAAATTATGTCAAAGGCTTAGCCAAAAAAAAACTAAGGATTGCCTTGGGCAATCTTTAGTTAACCTTAGCCTTATGCAAATTGATCACAAGTTGTTGATTTAATTACAATAACCAAGTATCCAAGTGTAAAAATAATGAATGGTGTGGTGTTTTGTGGATTCAAAAGGCACCGTTCTGGGACTTGAATGGAACTTGATATGCACAAAATATATCAACAAACTTGATACTCTCCTCACACAATTTGTATCACTCTTGTGTTCTTCTTTCTTTTCTTCTTTTTTCTCTCGCTTCACCTTTTTTTTTTGCTGAACCTTTTTTTTTACTTCTTGTAACAAGAACACAATGGAAAATAGGTACTTCACAATGTGCAGCCCTTGATTTAGGGTTCAATAGGGCTTTTCTTAATGCTCAAGACACTCTTAGGGGCTGTTTTGTGCAAAGTAGCAAAACAGTTTTTGTATCTCCACAATTAGGGTTTTTGTGGCTTGATTTCGTTTGAAAGATGATAGCTTTGTATGGCCGTATATATGTTGAAGGAAGATTACCCTTGGATACAAGAAAAATTGCAACGCAAACCAAGCAACAATGCTATCAAGTCACACAAGTCTAAAATCAACTAAAAGCTTCGTTAGCAACAAGATTTACGAGTGACACTAGGTAGCTCTTTTAACCAATGGACTTGAGTTATATGTTATGTCTGAATTTAAACCATAATACAATGAACCTATTGTCAAGTGTGTGTAAAGATTTGATCTTGAGAGGTTAATAGCAAAAATATGTGTAAAGTCCAAACTTTCTGTTGGAGTTGCACGTTCTGCCTGAATTTATAGAAGCAAAGAAAGGTAACCTCTTCTTGTTGTTTTGGATACCACGGCTGTTCAACAACTGCCCCTTTATATGTTTTTTTTTTATACTGCAGAAGGAAAATAGCGTGAATCAAGCAGAAGGAAAAAATTTCCAAGCTGTATTCTCAGTACGTTGGTGTGCATGCATGGGTGGAGGAAATTCAGTGGGGTTTCGTTAAAAGATCCAAAAGATGTAATTTTTTTATAGAATGGATTGAATATGCCATGAGTCAAGCAAAGGACAAAGGTTCCCCTTGCAATAGTTAAATTAACAGGTGCATGCATGGGGATGTAGAGAGGGACAGTAGAGTGATGAAAAAGATCCAAAAGGTATAAAATTTCTTTTTGTTGAAAACAAACGAAAGCTTCCTATGAGGGTATGTTTAGAATAAGATGACACTTCGAAATTGAACCAAAAGGTGTGCAAGGGAATGTAAGGAGCAGTAGGGTGATGTGAAGCAAAAGGTAGAATCTTTTGTTTTTTTGTCTTCGTACGAGTTGAAATGAATAAAGGAAAACGCAGCCTTTTTTTTTATAATAACGTGACAAGCCAAATGTACTGTGGGGATGGGTTTTCAATAAGTTGAGACTTGTAATTGAGGGAAAAGAAAGAGCAGAGGTGGGAGATTGACGTTTGGGGTAGGAGGAGAAACAGTGAGAAAGCACAAGAACAAAACATTAAGGATATGAGAGTTGTAAAGAAGAAACCTTCGCTCTGATACCACTTTGATACGATATTGGATCGTATTGAATCGACGATCGCTTCTTTCAACTCCAAAAGACACCTTTGATCAACCCTTGCGTCGGACAATGGCGCGAACACCACCTTCTTAGACAAGAGAAGCCAACAATGTCTATGTCGAGCAATTTGAATCTCCAAATCCAACACGTCGTTCCATATCCTTGGATTGTGATTCACCAACTAGGTTTGCTCAAGCCTTGATTGGATCTAGCCTTGATTTTACTTTGTGAAAACCAAAGGACAACACACCAAATAAAGCAACACACGGCTGCAATTTTGAATTCTCAAATTCTGAAATTCTGAAAACTGTCCTTCGCCTCCAGCCGTTGCCTCCCTATTTAAGACTATAATTTGATTTTACTAAAAGATAAATAATCAATCAAAGTCCTCAGATTACTACCTATCAATCTTAATCAAATTTACATAAAAGATAAGTCAAAGCTAATAAGGAAGATTAGATAATTCAAATCCCTAAAATCTCGCCTTGGAATTACACCCTGTCGGTTATTGGCTTCTATCCGCTTCTACACGCCAAACTAGGGTTTTCAATCTTCCACACAGTTGTAGCTCATGATATTCCTTGAATTTGGGCTTTTGAATCACCTCATTTGGACAGTTCTTGAAAGAGATACGGGCTTCCAAAGACTAGGTATCCATCCAGTGAACTTCAGTACTTTCCATTCTGGACTTCCATCTTCCATCTGATTTTGGTCCCTCTTCTAGCCCGAATTAGGAAAAGTGAAAAGTATAAAAATCGTCTCAAATTGAGTTATCTAATACCTCCAAGTGGTTTGAACCCATTTGGACTTCTACTCCGACTTGTGCATCCAAAATACCAAACAGTGTCCGGCTGTCTTCCTGAGAAATAGGAATCCTTCAAGCCACTTTTCTTATTTAGCCTTGCCACCTAAGAAAACACTCAAAAACGTCCATTAGCACTATAAACGCATATTAACAGACTTTATAAAATATTCTGGGCAAAACAAAGACAATGCAAACAACTAGACTCGATATTACAACGCCAACGCATGAAATGACCATCCTGCCCTCCCACCAACACTAACATCTTATAATATGCATTGAAACACTTGGACAATCAGATCATAACCTTGATAAACATAGAAAAATCATGTATCTACATTCTTTGGCTCATCTTGTACATGTTTGAACAAGAAACGTTTAACTGTAAGATTACTAATGGTGCACACGTGAAATGAGGAGGCTCCTTGTGCCGCATCACAACCCAATGTCTATATATAGTAGATTTTGATATCTTGAACATATACTACAATTTTGCAAAAATCTAAGAGAATTTCAGCACTTCTTCTCCTTCTACTTTTCTCTTTCGTCAATCCCTTCTAAAAACAAGTGCAATCTTTCTCTCCTAGAGCAAAGGAAAGGAAGTAAGCTTTATATCTTGGGAAGCATTAGTCTTGTTGTCTACCTTGCTGAGACTAAATTGCTTTAATGACAGAGTTATCTTGAAACTCGTCTCGGCTTTTGTTTTGATCGTTTTCTTGTTTGTATTGCCATTATTCCCAACAAAATGGAATTCAGACGGGAAGTAGGTGCTACCTTCGCTATTCTCTTGTTGTATGGATGAAGTATTTTCCTTAGAAGATCAACAGGATGCAAAGCTTCCGAAAGTATGCTGCTAGGCATATTATTGCAAGAAACTGCATCCTCAAACTAAACGTTAAAAGTACACAATCAACATATATTTCAATATGTGAGGGAGATGATTGGATTGGACAAATGTGCAGCACATAAAGAAGCACACTCCTGAAGTTGCCACCACATCAAGGCTGTCATGATGGGAGACCCAACATCACAAATAGAATGAATAGGAATCATGGAAAACGAGGAGGGAAAATGCTTTGAACAATTGCAAAAGAAAAGGGATCACCTATGTTAAAAAATGACGTTCCGAGTGTACTAGGATCAAAAGAGAGGACGAATCGTTTTGCGATCGGATGCTTACCAAATTCGAAGAGAGTGTGGCTGTAACTTCTTCGGTACCTCCAGCGTGAGCTATAAACCAACTACTTGAACGTCCTCTTTTGGTCATCAAGCTAATTAGGGAAAAATAAATTCCCGGATGAGATGACAAGGGTAGCATTTGCCGCCTCAGTGTATGACATTTGGAAATTATAAAATCAAATTTTAGCACAGATATTAGGAACAGGTCGTGCATCAAAGCGAAAGAAATCGGAAAACAAGCGCTTGTTTTCTAATTTCAATGTTCGGGCTCAAGTCTCTTATTGTATTAAAAATTAATGATGATGATGATCATCATCATCTTTGTTTTAAAATTTACTCCATCATACTCCCTTTCACCAGTATCTCTGTTCCTGATGCAGCAGCTAGACTCGGCAAAAGGCAACAAAAGATCATTAGCTTTGTGCAGAAGCTGCTTGCAAATGAGGAGGCCAGAGCAGATTATAAAGGACAAATCCAACATATTAATCAAACTGAGAAAATGACTATGTATGGAAAGATAGTCTCCCGAAATAAAAGTATAGAGTAAAGTTTCGAGCTGAGATGTCAAGACGAGATGAAGGATAGAATACCAAGCCGTAGTGACAAGGTGAATGTACTAAGGATATGAACAATAATAATGGAACGCCGAGTCTAGATGACGAAGTAAATGATGGAATACCGAGCCGAGGAGACTAGATGAAGGCACTAAAAAAATAGACATCAATAAGCATATGTGCCGAGCTGAGCTGACCACAATAACAGCCGAGCGGAACAAGGATCTTAGCAAGACAATAAAGATGGCAGAAGTGATGAGCAGGTGAGCCCAGCTGAGCATGATTACAACTGAGCAAAAGAATGATCTAAGTAACCAATAAGATGGTTGCAGCAATGAGCATGTATGCCAAGCTAAGGCAACCCAGCAGAATACAAGGATCTCGGAGGCAACTTTGGACAGATGTACTGAGCTGAACAGAGCACTAACACCCGAGCATAACACAGCTCAAAATGTGAAAACGAACACTACATATACAAATACACTGTATGTATATACATTCACATAAATCTACTAACTCAGTGGATTGTAGAAACTACCTATTGTAAACTAAATATAGCAGTTAGATTGTTGTAGGTAGATTGGAGGTTTCTTACCTCTTCACTCAAGCCCTATAAAAGACAAACCATTGTACATTTGACATTGAGGAAGTCTGAATAATATTCTTACAATTCAGCCTCCAAATACACTCTTCCACGTTTACTAATTGAGCCTTCTAAAATTCCAACATGGTATCAGAGCCATAAGCTCAAAGATAAAGAAGAAGATGTGAAGAGAATGAATCTGGTTTGTCTTTTTCCGAAAAATCTTTTTAGAAAAATTACCTGGCTGATCTTTCATCAATGTTAAAACTCTTTCAAAAGCTCTTCACTTTTTCATCTTCACACGATTCTTAAAATCTTTTTCAATATATTGTGAATAGCCTTAGTCTTGAGCATAAATCTTCAGCTTCACACGATTTTTAAAACCTTTTTGAAATAGGTTGTAAAGAGCTTTAGCCGATGAGCTGAAACCTTTTCAATAGGCTGAGAAGAGCTTTAGCCATTATGCTGAAATCTTTTTTAACAGGTTGTGAATAGCCTTAACTGTTGAGCTAGAATCTATTTCAACATGTTATAAAGATCCTTAGTCGTTTGACTGAAATCTTCTGAGACTTTGATCTAAGTTCTTATAATATTTTGCTTCATTCTTTTTGATTGCTGCACTGCAGCTCTTAAACGAGAAGAAGACAATTCCTTTATGTTGCGTGGTAGGAATTTGGTCAATGTTCTTCCAGCAGCACCTTCTTTGGATGTCTTCTACCTCAGCTTGCTGTGCAAATTGTTTTCTAACATTCTTTTGCACATATTTTATAATTTTTCTTCAATAGGCTTTGAAGAGCCTTGGCATAAATCCAAAATCGTTTCTTCAACAGGTTTGAAGAGCCTTGGCATAAGTCCAAAATCTTTCCTAAAATAGGTTTTGAAGAGCCAAGACCGAAATCTTTTTTTTGAATAGGCAGTCATAGCCTTTTTCATAGGTCCGAAATATTCCACATGACATAGTACCTTGATATCAATCAGCCTGTTACCGATACAGAAACAAGTTTGATATCTAGTTTCTGTGGATGTCGCATAAGTGCCATTTTCAAAAACTTTATACATAAAATTTGTGGATGTCAGCCAAAGTGCCATTCTCAAACAACATAAATCTTCCAAGGTCCTAGAGCTAAGGTCGATTTACAACAATAGACGTTAAGCCTTCAAAGGCCAAAGTGTCATTTTTTATGACTATTAAGTCACAACTTTTAATGGACGATCTCTCTGACTATTTCAAAGCTATGGATCCCTCTGAGCCATCTTCACTAGGCCTAAAGAGCCTTGGCTGCAGAGCTGAAATATTTTCGTTAGGCCATCCATAGAGGATTGGCCATGGAGCTGAAATCTATTTCTTCAACAGGCCATGTATAGAGCCTTTGCCATAGAGCAGAAATCTATCTCTTGATTAGACCTGAAGAGCCTTGCCTTAAAGACGAAATCTTTTCAAGTTGTTCAATACGCCATTAAAGGCCTTAACTTTTTAGTCTTGAACTTGTATTGCAAAAATATACTCACTTGATCAACGAATCTTTCAAAAACTTATGAAATCTATTTTTAAACTATGACATTGAATGTTCAAAATATTTTGTTGTTGTTGATTGCCAGAGTTTTATCTCACACCTCTTTTTCTGTTTTTTATCTTTTCCATATGTTGAAATTTAAATAAGAAAAAATTGAGAAGAAAGATATAGAGAGAGAGAGAGTGACATAAAAGAGTGATGTGATTGTCCAAGTGGGACTCACATGTCCTATCCAAATGGAGTTGACATGTTGCTATCTAATCCGTTCCCAACTTGTCCACTTGGAAATTTAACATTAATATATATATATATATATGTGTGTGTGTGTGTGTGTGTGTGTGTGTGTGTGTGTAAAGGTGTCAGTACTGCATGACCGCTGCAAGAAGTGCCAAACAGAGTAGCTGCCGAACTAAGCTCATATTACAATTGGAAGTGATGACCGAGCTGAGCATAAGGTATTTTTATATCAATAACGTGGTATTTCTCCTACAACTATATCACAAGGAAATCAGGTATATTCAATTAATTACTTAGGAAGGTAAATTCTTTCTCAAATATCAGTGACTTTGTTTATGTTTAAATATATGCTGAAAATTTATATTTCAGAATATACAAAATTTTATATTCACTAATGCTTGTGAAAAAAGCCCGGTTAAGGGCTGAATAGGCCAGGTCATGTCATAAATAAAAACAGCAGGAAGAAGAAGTAGACAGGTCTTTTGGACAAGATAATCCAAGGTGGTCGTTCTTATTTTTCTTTTCTTTATATTGTGGCACTTTCAAACCCTTTTTGGGTTTGGTAATTAAAATTGCCGAAAAAACCATACATATTTATATAATGTCCATAATATAAAGAGAAATACTCCTTTTAATGTGTATTCTGACAGTGTCTTCAATTTGTAGATATGATGAGTGGCTTCTATTTGACAAAAACATATTTGAAGAAGCTTGATTGAAGAGAGTTCGAACTTATTAAAAGAAGTATATACAAAAACTTGATGCTCTTGCTTATAGTAGCTGAATCTAATTATTGAAATTATATTAGCTGTAGCACAACCTATTTAAGGTTGATTTTTAATAGAATGTGTTGAATTCATTTTGAGAGCACGGGATTTGGAGCAAACTGCTTTGTGACCTTATGGGGACGGGTTCGAGCCATGAAAATAGCCTCTTACACAAAGTGTAGAGCAAGATTGCTACATCAAATCGCGAAGCGATCCGGTCCGTTTCCTCCCCAGACCCTGTATAAATACGGGAGCCTAGTACACCAAACACGCTATTTTTGTTAAATTCACTTGAAAACAATGTGAGACTAGATGATGCTACTAAGCATTCACATCGGTTTTTTTTTTCTTTTTCATGATACGCATCATCTCAGACCAACTGATATCACAGCTGTCCATTGAGCATGTTATTAGGCGAGTAGGGATCCACACATGCAATAACGGGGCGTGCAGTTTCTGTCCTTCGTTATTATCTTACTTTCATGTCTCATGTATAAAAATAAGGAATCCATATAAAAAGAAATGGAAAAAATTAAAATTTCGCGTTTTTACATATGAAAACAGGAAACAGAGAAATGTCTGGAGGGAAAAAATTCAATAATTTATTCAAGTTAAATTTGAATTTACATGGTTATTTCCTTTTTATAAGAAAAATTCTACTACTAACGGTTTTATTTTTCCACTTGGATATTGGTTACTATTCATCTACTGTGTTTTCTATCTAAGGTAACGGTTAGTTACTTGCACAGCTCTGCCTTATGTACAGTGAAGGAATTCTACGTTACAATATTTACTAAGTATGATAGTCTGGTCTTAGTGTTGCTGTCTTTGTGCTTCACCTCGTCACCTCAGCTCAGCGCCTTCTTTACTTCAGCTTTTGTTATCTTCAGCTCATCTTCATTCCATGCTTCTTCACCTCAGCTCCTCTTGATTTCAGCACGGTCATCCTTCATCCTTTTCACTTCAACTTTTATTTAGTTCAGCGCAGCCTTCCTTTATCCGTCTTTTGCTTTAGTTCAGCTCAGTTCAGCTAACTGACTGCACTTTTATTTTTTAGCACGGTGTTTATTTGAATCAGGTCAACATACCTCGATGCAGCTTGGCACACCTCGGCTGGACTTGTTTCCAAAAGAAACAAGATAGAAAAATGACAAAAGAAATCACTTCCTTCGATGACGCAATAGGGAGTAAATTCAATTATGCAAGATAACTGAACAGGGATTTTGAGATTAATTGTAAGCTAACTAAACAAATCCACTAAAAGAAGTAAAAAAAAAAAAAGATAACAAAGTGCAATTCTTTCTACTTTAGCTACTTACTTAGTGCTTGGATAATTATCACAAAAGACATCTTTTGATCATGCAATCGGTCTAATAAGAAGACCAGACCTATCATATAATGGAACTCAAATCCCATGTCAAAAATAACAAGTGACACCAAAGATTTTAACCTATAAACTAAAAAAGACGTTTTTGGTGCACTAAACTAAATGAAATTAATTTAGAGATCGATTTCATTCCACAACGAATCCAAACCTCAATTAAGTCAATTAGGACATCTAGATTGCTAGGGTTTCAAACCTAAATACCCTTATCAATTTAACTTTAATTTACAAAGATTCAATTTAATAAATAATTGTTACTATGAATCATTTGTCCACTAGCTGCCTATCCCAAAACTAGCCTTAGATTTTAGAAAACCCATAGTAATATTCTAAAGATTTTTTTCAAATCATACAATTAAGTCAAACCCATGGGTACACAATCAAAAGTGCAACAAAAATCTTACTAATTAAGAGAAGCTTTCACTTAGCAGAAGGAATCAAAAGCGTTACTTCACATCCCCGTTTAATTTATTATTCACCCCCTCATACCTCGCTATAAGTAGAAGATTTTAAGGCAATGGGGTAATATTGCTGTTGTTAATTGGTCATTATATATTGTAAAGTAGTAGTTGATCGACATAGCTTGATGCATCATTATGGGTCATCGGGAAACAACCTCTGTGTGTTTCTAACACATGAGTATGGTTGCGTACATTCGACCATTCTATACTCCGTCATAGGCGGGAGACTCTATAGCAATGGGTAATGTTGTTGTTGTTATATAGCTCCATAGTGTATGCAATATGTCAGTGGAAACGTACAAATTTTAAACTTAACAACAATAATTCCCATAAAAAAATTTAAAAATCAAAACTTTAGTAAATCAATATCCTCATAAAAATATTTAATATCATTTCAAATTACATCATTAGAGAATAAAAAAAGTAAAACTTCCAGATAATTTCATCATGCGCATTTCAACATAGTCATTACCAAAAAGCAGTTAAACCTTTATCACTCTCTAAAAGCAATTAAACATAGAAAGGAGAGCTCTTACATCGGTAAAAATAGAATCTTCTCCTTCTCGCTTCAGATCTGCAAAGGCTAAAGATGAGGCAAAATATAAAGCTTCCAATCACGCGTCGCCATGTGTAAAAACTGTTCTTTTTTACATACCTTCTTTAAAAAAACTGTCTTTTTACACGTGGCTGTTGAAAATAGTGGTTTGTTATTGCAAAGCAAAGGAGAGAAAAGAGGAGGCAAGTTAATGCAGAAGCCATCTTAGTATTCAGAGGTGTGATCTGTTGTGATCACACCTTCAATGCTGGACCAAAATTGTAGGGGTGTTCTGGTGCAAGGGATGTATAGCTCAGCAGCCAACTAAAGAAGCATTTGTATGTGTCAAGCTGAAATAAAAGCAGCAACTAGTGAGATGGCTCGTAGGCACTGGACAATTGGCACGCATGGCACGCTCGGTGCGCTGATGGCTGGTGTTGGCACGCGTGGCACGCTTGGTGCGCTAATGGCTGGTGTTGGCACGAGAACGCATCAACTGCTGCATCAAGCCAAGTTAATTTTTCCACGTGCCATGTGGCTTCTAGATACTTCTTTAGCTAGTATAAATACATGTTGATGTTGTAAAATAAGAAGTTAGACGAAATAAAAAGAAACTTTTCTCAGTTTTTTTCTTCAAGCTGAGCACTTGGCGCCATTTTCCTTTCCCTCTGCAACATTTCAACTTTCGTTCATCTTTGTTTGTTCATTGCATCTTTTAATCACGTTGTTTTGATGCTTGAATTCTATGTTTAGTGCAATTTTGATAGTGGTATCAGAGCGTTCATAACTCGCCATCAATTCGTTGATATTCTCAGTTTGATTTTGCATCATACAAATTTCTCTTTACATGCGATATACTTCAATTGAAGTTTAGCTATGGCAAACGCAAGTGCAGCATCATCTATTTCACGCAAAAATCACACACTCAACGATAATCTAGCAAATAATCCATACTACTTGCATCCAAACGATAGTCCAGCAATCGTTCTAGTTCAACCTCCACTCACTTCGCATAATTTTCACTCATGGAGCAGGACATTTTAAATGACGTTATTAGTGAAGAACAAGACATGTTTCATTGATGGATCTATGCCTAAACCTACACCAAATGATCCTTAGTTTCAAGCTTGGAGGCAGGTAAATACTATGATCCAATCCTGGATCATGAATTGTGTCTCTCCTTCTATTGCACAGAGTATAATGTGGTATGATTGTGCCTTGGATGTATGGAATGATTTGACTATGAGATACGGTAGCGGTGACCCATTTAGACTGTCTGATTTATTGTTTGAGTCCTATGCTGTAAAACAAGAAAGTCTCAGTGTGAATGATTACTTTACGAAATTCAAAGTACTTTAGGAAGAGCTAATGGCTTTAAGATCCATACCTAAGTTTGATTTCCTTAGATGTGTGTGTGATATTACTAAGAAGGTGAGTGAGTTCATTGATAATGACTATGTTATAAAGTTTGTCAAAGGATTGAACGAATAATTTGATCCAGTCAGATCGCAGGTGTTTGTGATGACGCCGTTACCAGACATCAAAACCGTATTTTCTATGGCGCTGAAATTTGAAAGGAAAATCACTAATAACAATGCAATAGCTGGTTTTAATAATGCTCCTGCAGCTTTAGTTACTAATTATGATGATCAAGAAGGTTTTGTAGCCAGCACGTATGTGAACAAGAGACAAGGACCAACGTATCAGAGGGGAAATGGAAGATTCTATCAGGAAGGTAACAAACGCTTGTAGTGTAATCATCGTGGTATGATAGGACACACAAGTGATAGATGTTACAGAAAACATAGATTTTCTCCTGGTTTTAAGTTTAGAAACCAAGTGAATGCAGCTGAAGTGATGGAAGAGAAGTCTCAGAACTGTGATGCTGAGCAGGCATTTCAGGCTTCTTCATGTCTTCCTCCACAATCCACACATCCTCTTACTAAAAAACAATTCACTAAACTTTTGAAATTGTTGGATGTTGATGATGTTGTTTCAGAAACCAGTGTAAGCAAAGAATTACAAGGTGCTGTTATGACTACACAGACTCATATGTCTGCAGGTAAGTATTCTACAAGCATTAATTGTGTATGGATCTTGGACTTAGGGGACAGTGACCATATTTCTTGCTCTTTAACCTTGTTTCATTCTTATTATCATGTTTCTATTAATCTTCCAAATAATACCACAGTTGATGCAACTCATAAAGGAATGGTTAAGCTACACAGTGGTCTTGTTCTGAAGGATGTATTACATGTTCCTTCATTTTCTTTCAACTTTGTTTCCTTGAGCAAGCTTACTGACTCCCCTCATTTGCTTGTTTCATTCCATGATTCTGGTTGTTTGATTTAGGATCAGTTATCCAGGAGGATGATTGGTTCAGCTAGGAAGCATCATGGACTCTATTACATGCATGATTCCAGCCTGCCTGCACAGTCTGAGGTCTTAAATACTTGTGTACTGTCTTCTGCTATCTCTTCATCAAGCCTAGATTCTCATTCATATCTTTGGCATCCATACTTGGACATGATTCATTAGCCAGAATTCAAGAACTACATAGATTACATCCAGATATACCATCATTTAACCAAGATAATAATTTTACAGTTTGTCTTTTAGAAAAACTGAAGAGTGCCACTTTTCCTGTATCTGTTACAGCCTCTAAGTTTCCTTTTGATATCATACATATTGATATATGGGGCCCTTATAGGCATCCTACTTTGTACAATCACAAATATCTTATGACTATAGTGGATGATTGTTCAAGGTATACATGGATTTATCTTCTTAAAGCAAAATCTAAGGCTAGACAAATTTTGCAGAGTTTCTTCCATCGTGTTTCTACTCAATTTAATGTCCATATCAGTGTTATTAGGAGCGATAATGGGCTTGAGTTTAAGATGCCTGAGTTTTATATGCAGCATGGGGTTATTCATCAAACAACATGTGATTACACCCTTCAACAAAATAGGGTAGAAGAAAGAAAACATCAGCATCTTCTTGTTGTGGCTAGAGCACTCAGATTTCATGCTTCATTACCCATTGTTTACTGGGTCTTTTGTCTCCAGCATGCTACATATCTGATAAATTTGATGCCATCACTTGTTCTTAAGCATAAAACTCCTTATGAGATTTTGCATCAGGTACAGCCTGTTTATGATCATCTCAGAGTATTTGGATGTTTAACCTTTGATTGTGATAACTCTCTTCATAGGCTAAGTTTGCACCTAGATCTTTGCCATGTGTCTTTCTTGGAATACCAATGAATACAAAAGGTTATATTCTTCAGAAATTAGATGACAAATCTGTTATTGTTTCCAGGGATGTATTGTTTCATGAGAGCTCTTTTCTTTTTCTGATGGCTCTTCCTTGCCAGTAGCATCAGTGCTAGTGGCTTCTGGTATGGCTGATGTTCCATCAACTTCGTATCAAACTCCTCCATAGTTTCATCCTTTGCATGAGCTACCTTCCACACCTGATCCTCTATATTCAAGTGACACTAAATCATCTCATGTGTCATCATTGCCTTTAGCATCATCCTCCCCTTCTTCATTCTCTGATAATCCTAATTCTCCTTATGCTAGTCAGATAGCTATAACACAATTGTAAGTCCACTTGCCTCCAGTATCAACTCCTGCATCACATAAATCTTCTGATCATAGACCTACCAGACCAAGACATGCTCCATCTTATTTCCAAGATTACTTCTGTAATCTCAGTCATTCGTCTGGTCAATTAGATTCATTGGCTTCCTTGCTTTATCCTATTCAATCTTATCATTCTTTTGATGCTCTAACTCCTGAGTACAAGTCCTACATACTTAATATCAATACTGAGCATGAGCCTGTGACATGCCAACAGGCATCTGCATTAGCAGCCTGGCAACAGGCAATGCAGGTGGAGTTAGCAGCATTAGAGGCCACAAATACTTGGAGCATTGTTCCCTTTCTACCTGGTAAGTAACCCATTGGCTGTAAGTGTGTTTATAAAGTGAAAAGAAAGGCTAATAGTTCAATAGAGAGGTATAAGGCAAGGCTTGTGACCAAAGGATACACCCAGCAATCAAGTATAGAGTATGCTGATACTTTATCTCCTATGGCAAAAATGACTTATGTGCGTCTTCTTCTGGCTTTAGCTTCTGTAAATCATTGGCATGTGCATCAGTTAGATATCAATAATTCTTTTCTTTACAGTGATTTATATCAGGAGATTTATATGGATTTACCACCAGGAGTTCAGTCCTCAGTTCCTCATGCAGTTTGCAAGCTTTAAAGATCTCTTTATGGACTTAAACAGGCCAGTAGACAGTGGAATGAGGAGTTTACTGTATATTTGTTGTCTCAAAGATTTCAACAGTCTAAAAATGATTACACTTTGTTTACAAAAAGATCTTCAGATTCCTTTATTGCTTTGCTCATTTATGTTGATGATATTATTGTAGCAAGTGATTCTTTATCTCAGATACAGTAACTAAAGCAGCACTTAAACTCTACCTTCCAAATTAAAAATTTAGGAATTCTCAAGTATTTTTTAGGCCTTGAGGTGGCAAGGTTTCAAGGGGGATCATGATCTTTCAAAGAAAGTACACATTGGAATTACTAGAAGAGACAGGATTCTTAGCTGTTAAACCTGCCTTGACTCATGTGGAACAAAATTTAAAATTGGAACACAATGATTCACCAATGTTTTCAGATGTGTCTTGTTACAGGAGAATTATTGGGAAGTTATTGTATCTCACTATTACAAGGCCTGATATTTCATGTAGTGTGCAGCAATTAAGTCAATTTTTGGATAGCCCTACAGAATTGCATATGAAGCCTGTTCATAGATTTTTGAGATACTTAAAAGAAATCCTGGTCAGGGGTTGCTATTTCCTAGCACAGGTTCAAAGTTGCTCAAAGCATATGCAGTTTCAGATTGGGGTGGATGCACTGAGACCAGAAGGTCTGTCACAGGGTATTGTATGTTATTTGGAAATGCTCTGGTATCTTGAAAGGCCAAGAAGCAAACTACTGTGTCTAGATCTTCCTCAGAGGCTGAATATAGATCACTTGCTGCAGCAACTTGTGTGGTACAATGGTTATTATATTTGTTGAAAGATCTGGGAGTAGAGCAAACACAACCTGTAGAGTTATTCTGTGACAACAAGAGTGCAATGTATATAGTGGAAAATTCAGTTTTTCATGAGAGGACTAAACATATGGAAGTGAATTACCATGTGGTTAGAGACAAGTTTCAGGAGGGGGTGATTAAACCAATGCTATTTAAAATTGAATTCCAAGTGGCTGACTTATTTACTAAAGCACTAAGTTAACAGAGATTATAATTTCTGACTTCAGCACTAGGAGTGTGCAACATTTATAAGAAGTCAAAATTGAGGGGGTGTTGAAGATAGTGGTTTGTTGTTGCAAAGCAAAGGAAAGAAAAGAGGAGGCAAGTTGATGCAGAAGCCATCTTAGTTTTCAGAAGTGTGATCTGCTGTGATCACACCTTCAATGCTAGACCAAAATTGTAGGGGTGTTCTAGTACAAGGGATGTATAGCTCAGCAGCCAAGTAAAGAAGCATTTGCAAGTGTCAAGCTGAAATAAAAGTAGCAACCAGTGAGATGGCTCGTAGGCACTAGACAGTTGGCATGCGTGGCACGCTTGGTGCGCTAATGGCTGGTGTTGGCATGCGTGGCACGCCTGGCACGCTTGGTGCGCTGATGGCTGGTGTTGGCACGAGAACGCATCAACTGCTGCATCAAGCCAAGTTAATTTTTCCACGTGCCATGTTGGCTTCTAGATACTTCTTTAGCTAGTATAAATAGATGTTGATGTTGTAAAATAAGAAGTTAGACGAAATAGAAAGAATCTTTCTCAGTTTTTTCTTCAAGCTGCGCACTTGGCGCCATTTTCCTTTCCCTCTGCAACACTTAAACTTTCGTTCCTCTTCGTTTGTTCATTGCATCTTTTGATCACGTTGTTTTGATGCTTGAATTCTATGTTTAGTGCGATTTTGACAGTGGCCGACACGTGATTGGATGTCTCGTATTTTGCATTACCTTTAGCCTCTCCAAATCTGAACTCCTTCTAATATACTTCTATTGTTTCTACCATTTCCTTATCAATGCACATATACAATATAGCACTTTCTTTTCATTTATTCATCATTTTCCTTCTTTCATTTCATTTCATTTTTTTATTGTTTTCATTCTACATATTATTTTTTCCCTTTTTATGTATTTTTTCCTAAGAGACTCGAACCCCTGATCCTACTTTTCATTTCATTTCGTGTCAGGGACAGTTACCTTGCATTTACCACAAAGAGTCAACCATGCTACACATGTATCACTTTGGGCCTCTTTTCTCTCATTAACGAGTAGGTTAATATCGTTTCGCACAATAAGTTTGTATCACCCTCGTGTCTAATTATTTTTGCATCCAAATAAAAGACTAATTTCCTTTGATGGTTTTATACATTGGTTAATTATTTAGCTTTTAGAAGGACATAATCATACTTATAAATACATAACCAAAATACAAACATGAGTTTTAGACATACATAATATCATTCAGTTCGTTAACATCCTATGACATACACATGAAAAACTAATACTTATCATAATAAAACTTAGCTCCCTTACACTTAATTGTAACTTGTAACTAAGGTTCATCCCCTAAAAATAAAGAATCAGAACTACGCCTAAATATAGAAGTTTCAAAACATCAAATTATGTTTTTAACGTAAGTACTTGAATCATCTCAATCAGAATCCTGAATTTTCTTATGTCATACACGCTTATTGATTTTTCTTTTTCACAAAACCACTAATATTGTGGGGTAATTTGGTACATTTTGCGCTCCCAAATCTTGAGTTATAAGACTTCGTTTCAGATGGATTATTTTATAATGCTCCTACAACTATCTTCAATCATGATACCACCATTTGCTTGCCTTGGAATTCAAACTGTCAACTCTCTTTATAGGTTCTCAAATTGCATAAAAATATAATCTACCTTTAATCCCTCTAACTGTCCCTCCTCAATAGCTTTATGTCGGGAGATTCGCATGCGTGTGTTTATTTATTTATGGCCCTTCCTCCTGACAATAAAATTTGAATCATATAAAAGGCGTTTTTGGTATACTAAGTTCTCGCGTTTATGCATGGTCCTAAGAAGGCCCAAATCGCAAGCGATCTGATATATACAGCTTTATTCTACACTTTATGCAAGAGGCTGTTTCTGCAGTTCAAACTCGTAACCTCCAAGTCACAAAATAGCAATCTTACCAGATACATTGGTTGATGGAGACTAAGATATCGACTGCAGTTAGTTATTGTCATTTCCTTTGGGTTTGGAATTGTGCTATTTTGCAATACTAAAATAACGTGTTTTGCCAATATGAAAATTATAATTTCATGTGTTACATTTGCCAGATTTATTCCAAGGAAGATCCCATTATGGACCAATACTTCCCTCAGTGACCCTATTAAAACTTTGCCAATTACAAATTATATAAAGAAAGTTTAGTTTGTAATTGGTATCTCTAATGTATTTAAATTTTTTTGACAATCCAGTTCCTGTTGTCTCTGTTTATTTCTATGATATAACAAGGGTAGACGGATCCATCAACAACAACGTTATCATATTATTTTAGAAGCTTCTGTCTATGACGTGGTGTGAAGGGGTCGGATGTAGACAACATACCTATGTGTTAGAAATACACAGAAGTTATTTTCCAATGACCCATAATGAAAATTACGTCAAACTGTGACGATCAACTGCTACTTCAAAATATAAGAAGCGTAGCTAATTTAGTAAACCATTTTGCTTTATTCCATCATATTCTTTTGTTAGTGTGTTCTTGACTCCATTAGAAATGGAAAAGAGACGGATCCATCCTCATCACCAAATAAAAAACAAATGCCACTATTACTGTAATCATGTACCGGGAAGCTTCCTACAGATGGTTTAAAAAGCAATTCTAGAGTAAGGAAATAATTTATGCCACTTGGTTAAGGGATCAAAGTCTAAGAAGAAGGAAGGAGGCAGTTGTGAATCTGGCGGTTAATTCAAATAAGAAGACAAAAAGACTATTTTGCCCTTACTTAAATGAGCGCTTAGTTTAATAAGATGTGGGCATATTTGTAAATTCAAGGTGTCCTTTTTTTCATTTCAGTTGCATCGCAGATGTATATATGCAGTGTAGCTAGGTAGATTGAAGGTGCGAATTCATTTTTGTTTGTAACTGAATTTTCTCCTCTCAAATCAAGAAATCGCTCCCTCTCTCTATTCCTCTCTATTCTCAAGTTCTTAATTTCTGGTTTTGATTTGAAATCATTGCACTATTCGTGTTGTTTACGAGTGTTCGATGAAATTCCTTGGCAGTTCTGATTTCCAGAAATTCTGTTATGGTATCGGAGCTTATTGAATTTTAACCTTTGCTACTCAATCCTTTGTTGATTAAACATCATGTCAAACACAGCCACTACTTCAATAAATAATTCAGTTGAAAATCTAACAGCCAATCCGTTGTATCTTCATTTGAATGAAAGTCATGCAGCTGTACTGGTGCAGCCGCCACTCATAGGACACAATTTCCATTCGTGGAGCAGAACATTGAGAATGGAATTAACCATCAAAAACAAATTGTACTTCATTGATGGTACCATGGAGAGACCTAATGAGAATGATGATAGTTTCTTTGCCTGGAATCAGTGTAACACCATGGTGCAATCGTGGATTCAAACATGTGTAAGTCCTTCTATAACGCAAAGTATTATGTGGTATGAGTCAGCACGTGAGGTTTGGAAAGATCTCACTCTAAGATACGTTGGTGGAGATTCTTTCAGACTCTCTGATCTTTTAGAAGTATTTTATGCAATTAAATAAGAAGGCATGAATATTAGTGAATACTTTACAAAATTAAAATTTGTTTGGGAAGAAATGATGGTCATCAGACCTGTACCTAAGTGTGAGTTTCGTAGGTGTACGTGTGATGTTGCTGATAAGATGACTAAATTTGTTGAAAGTGACTATGTGATTAAGTTCATTAAAGGACTAAGCCCTGAATTTCTACAGCGTTCGATATTGGCATTTCAATTTGAGAGGAAGATTATGAATAGAATTGGTTCTCAGACTCAGTTCACCAATAGTCCTTCTGTGCTGTTGGCAGACAGTGTTGGTGTTGAGTCATATAATAATGCATATAATAATACTGTTTCTACTGCACCCGCTAGTTTTGTTGTTGGTACCTTTAATTCCAAACCTCAAGGGATGAACTACAGAAGGGGCACAAATAAAGGTTATCATAACGTCTCACAAAGGCCAGTGTGCTCCTTTTGTGGCATGAGTGAGCACACTGCTGACAGATGTTACAAGAAATTTGGCTACCCACCTAGTTACAAAACCAGACCTCAGGTGAATTATGTCAATGCCTTGGATGATGGTGTAAATGTAGGAGTGTTTACTGAAAGAGAACACAATTCTACTGCAACTGTTACTCCCTCTTTTACTGTTGAATAATATAATAGAATTCTGAGTCTGCTGAATAAGAAGGATGGTGTGTTTGGTAGGCATCCTTCTTCTGCTACTGTTTCATAGCCTGCTGTCATGAATGCCCAGACTTTGATGCATTCAGATAAGAGTACATGTAAGATTCCTTCTGTTATTTCAAGCACTTAGATTCTTGACTCAGAAGCTTCTGACTATATTGTCTGTTCTTTGTCCTTGTTTGCCTCTTATATGCCAGGTGACAACATTCATGTTAAGATGCCAAACAATGTCACTACCAGTGCTACACACGTGGTACAGTGATCATTAATCCCCTTCTTATTATCTCTAATGTCCTTTTTGTACCAGCATTTTCTTTCAATCTTCTGTCCCCCAGAAAGCTTGTTACTGTTTCACATGTCAGTGCCCATTTCTCATTACATGGTTGCTTCCTTCAGGACCAATATTCCAAGAGTATGATTGGTTCAGCTAGACTCATTGATGGCATGTACCATCTCACTGGTTGCAAAGAAAAGGATGCTCCTCTAGAAAAAGGCACCAATTCTGAAGCCTCAGTTCTAAAACCATCCCATGACTCCCTCTCTTGTTATTCTCATATCTGTTCCAGCTCTATGCTTTGGCATCAAAGACTGGGGCATCCTTCCCTAGAATGATAGGAATAAATAAGATGGATCTTTTACTTGTTGTCTCAGATGTAAAGGATCATTGTACAATTTGTCCTCTTGCAAAACAAAGAAAATTACCCTTTCCTGTTTCTACAACAAATTCTGTGTCTTGCTTTGATGTTATACACATTGACATTTTGGGGCCTTACAGAGTCCCCACCATATATGGACAAACATATTTTCTTACATTAGTTGATGATCACAGCAGATATACGTGGGTGTACCTTATGAAGGCTTAATCAGATGCCAAACAAATCATCGAAAGCTTTTACCAATACATACATATTCAGTTTGACAAAGACATAAAAGTGATTAGATCTGACAATGCCTTAGAGTTTTCCTTGAATCATTTCTTCTCCCAAAAGGGCATTGTACATCAGACAAGTTGTCTTACACCCCACAACAAAATGGCCTTGCAGAAAGGAAGCAACAACACATTTTAAACGTTGCCAGGGCACTAAGGTTTCAAGCCAATTTACCACTCACATACTGGAGTTTTTGCATACAGCATGCTACCTACTTGATTAACCTTACTCCTACACCTGTACTAAAACAGAAAACACCCTTTGAAGCACCGTACTGCCTTTCTCCTACGTATCAACATTTGACAGTTTTAGGGTGTCAAACCTATGGTGCAAATACATGTCCCAGTAGATCAAAGTTTGATCCCAAGGCTAAGACCTATGTTTTCTTAGGCATACCTCATGCCACAAAGGGTATGTCCTACATGACCTTAACACCAAAGATATATTCATCTCCAGAACTATTAACTTCCATGAGCACCTCTTCCCTTTCACCTCAAACTCTCACTCAAACTCAGCAACTAATTCTGATCTATATCTTTACAAACACTCATTTTTTCTACCATAACTCCTAATTCTAAGTCTGTCTTCACTCCTCCTTTGACACCATCATTCTCTTCTGGCAATCATTCATCAGACTCATCAAACGCTGCTCCAACGCATAAACCACATTCTCACCAGTCTTGTTCTTCAATCCCACATGATACATTTCATACCTCTCCACCACATCCTACTGTTACAGTTAATCTTCCACTCTTGGAATCAAAATATCACAAAATAGCAAGACACAGATATCCACCTTCTTACCTTTAAGATTACTACTGCAACCTAATTCACTCTGTAGCGCCTCATATCTTTCCTTCTACCTCTACTTCACATCCAATTCAACAATCAGTTTCCTTTGACAACCTTTCTCCTGTGTTTAGATCCTTTGCATTGAATATCAGCATGACATCTGGTCCTGTAAGTTATCAGGATGCAGCTCAGTATGAGCATTGGTGCCAGGCTATGCAGCAGGAGCTGACTGCCTTGGCCAACAATAACACTTGATCTTTAGTATCATTACCTGCAGGAATGATTCCCATTGGATGTAAATGGGTATACAAGACCAAGCATAAGGCAGATGGCACAGTTGAGAGGTACAAAGCTAGGTTGGTGGCAAAGGGTTACACGCAGCAGCTGTGCATATATTATGTGATGTGGACACCTTCTCACCAGTTGCCAAGATGACCACAGTCAGATTACTTCTGGCCATAGCTGCAAACAAAGGCTGACTGGTTCATCAACTAGATGTAAATAATACATTCCTTCATAGAGAAGTCACAGAGGAGATATACATGGAATTGCCCTCAGGTGTTCCAACAACCTCACCTAATACTGTCTGCAAGTTACACAAGTCACTCTATGGCCTGAAGCAGTCTAGTAGACAATGGAATTATAAACTGACCAAGGCACTTCTATCTCAAGGATACTCATAATCTCAACATGATCAAACCTTGTTCTTCAAGTTTACAACAGATTCCTTTGTTGCCTTGCTTGTATATGTAGATGAAATTATAGTGGCTAGTCCTCATCTTTCTTCCATTCAGGCTCTCAAACACTTCCTACATCAGACATTTCAGATAAAAGACCTTGGTGACCTTAGATACTTCTTGGGTATTGAAGTAGCTAGGTCACAGTGGGCGTGATGATATGTCAAAGGAAGTATGCATGGAGTTGCTGGGACATACAGGCTTTCTGGGATCTAAACCTGCAACGACTCAAATGGCTAAGGATGCTAAGTTAGCTCATCATGACCCAGACCTGATTGAATAGGTTAGTGGCTACAGGAATCTGATAGGCAAACTGCTTCACTTAACCATCACACAGCCAGATATTACCTTCACTGTGCAACAGCTAAGTCAGTTTCTGGATTCACCTACAAAGCTACACTTAAAGACAGCTCACAGACTGCTTAGGTACATTAAAGGGACGGTAGGACAAGGCTTATTCTTCCCAAGTTTTGGAAAATTGAAGCTAACTGCATTTGTTGATGCAGACTGGGCAGGCTGCCAGGAAAACAGAAGGTCTATTACAGGGATTTGCATATTTCTTGGAGATGCTTTAGTTTCATGGAAGGCAAAGAAGCAGAGCACAGTTTCCAGGTCCTCTTCAAAATCTGAATATAGATCCTTGGCAGCTGCCACTTGTGAGGTTCAATGGTTACTATATATGCTTGATGATCTGAAGATACCTCAAGGGGCTCCTGTAGAGTTGTTTTGTGACTACAAAAGTGCTTTATAAATTATGGAGAATCCTGTTTTTCACGAAAGAACGAAACATATAGAGATAGACTGTCATATTGTGAGGCAAAAATTCTTTGAAGGAGTGATCAAGCCGATGCCAATAAGAACTAACTTGCAGCTTGCTGATATTTTTACTAAGGCACTGTATAAACAACAAATGCAAACCTTGACGGCAGCTCTAGGAGTGTACAATGTGTTCAAGCAGTCATATTTGCGGGAGTATTGAAGGAGCTTCAAGGATGAATCAAGAAAATCAAGAAACAAGGAATCAACAAATTAGCTTGACTGGCAGTTAGAGGAGCAGTTAAGAAAGCACCGCGGAGATTGCTAAGTCACGCTGTGGTCCCGGATTATTCGGGGGAGAGGAGATGCAGCTAAGGTGTGTGGTTGCAGGAGTGATCAAAGTCTAAGAAGAAGGAAGGAGGCAGTTGTGAATCTGGCGGTTAATTCAAATAAGAAAACAAAAAGACTATTTTGCCGTTACTTAAATGAGCGCTTAGTTTAATAAGATGTGGCTATATTTGTAAATTCAATAAGTCCTTTTCTTCTTCATTTCAGTTGCATCGAAGATGTATATATGCAGTGTAGTTAGGTAGTTTGAAGGTGTGAATTCATTTTTGTTTGTAACTGAATTTTCTCCTCTTGAATCAAGAAATTGTTCTCTCTATTCCTCCCAATTCTCCGGTTCTTAATTTCTGGTTTTGATTTGTAACCATTGCATTATTCGTGTTGTTTACGAGTGTTCCATGAAATTTCTTAGCAGTTTTGATTTCCAGAAATTCTGTTAGTTGTTATAAATTATTTATCCTACTTCATTTACCTACAGTATATCACAAATTTTACAATGGTTGATGACCAAGTATGATTAGTTGGTCATTGACCAATGAAATTTGTAGAAAATTTTTGGGTCCCTTGCTTTGGCCAGTCACCCCCTTGCTTGCATGTAGATAAAACTTATTTGTCATCATTTTATTGGGCCACTAGTTGATCAATGACCACCATAAAATTTCTGTATATAAGGGAACAAATACTTAATACGGCTTAAAATATTTGTAATACGATCCCATGTCTGGTTCCATGTCCGATAATGAATTTAAGCTTTTGATGCAAGTTGCAATATTAACAAACTTCTTCCCTTCTTTTATAAGATGTCATAATACTTAGATCGAATATGATTATATTTGTTAAGAAATTATCTTTTTCATGTCAACGTAATCATTCTGCATGATGACTCCCATCTCTCAAAAGCAAATCTGTCCCTTTATACCACCTTAAAAGTCTACCAAATTCAGAGAGAAAAATCATACTTCACGCTCTAATAATTCTTCCCATCTTCTCTCAGTCATGACTAATATTTACAGAATAGACTCAGATGAAGAAGCTTTATTCCCCTCAAATCCCAATCCTTGTGCCATTTACTATGTACAAAGTCCATCAGCATTTTCTCATGCAAACAGCACCGAAACTCCTATCCAAAATGATTCAATCCACCCTTCTCCAATTCCACTCGGAACCCGCATGAAAACTTCATCAAAGAATACTAATCTTGAAGCCACCAGCCTCGCGCTATCGCGATATTCATCAACGAATTCTTTCTTGCCTGAGAAGGAAGAAGTTGGGAGAGATGGAGGGTGGTTTACAGTTGAAGACTACAAGCGTTATGAGAGAATTATGGCTTCTAGGGTTGGAAAAATTCGTCAAGGTGATGATGAGGAGGATGAAGATGCTCTCGAGGAGGCCGGCGGGCGGTGGCTACGGTGGTTGACGTTCACCCGTTCGAGTTCATGTGGGTGGAAGGCTATGCAGATCGGCTGGAGGTTCTTGGTTAGCATGATGGTGGCAATGGTTGTGTTCTATGTTTTGACAAAGCCACCAGCTCCCAAGATATCTATTAAGGTAAAAAGAGAAAAGCTAATAAAATTTTATGAATAAAATTTTCTGATTCAAATTATCTTCTTCTATTGCTAGTTTTGTTTACCATGTAAAAGTCGAGAGGCTCTAAGACAATGAGTAATGTTGTTGTTGTTTACAATGTAATAGGTCTCACATATAGGGTTAATATACGAGATCGACTATATAATAAAGAACACTATGGATGGATCATAAAATTTTGGTGCCATATGATCTGGTCTAGTGGTTTTACCAAGTCCAAAAACGCTATGTTTCAAAACTTCTTGGTCAATGATTAAATCTAAAGGGTTATAAATTAACAAAAAAAATAAAGCGTAATGATGAGGTGAACCCTATCTTTTGTACAGTCATCATTAATGTCAATTATTATTCATACAATCAGTAAATAAATACGTAATAGTTATTTATTGAGTACTATATTGACTACTATAAAATTTGTCACCATTTATATTGTGCCGCTCACAAACATGAAGTTGGGGTTCAAATCTGAGGAGGCTAAAGATGAGACAACATATAACAACAACAACAATCATACCCAGTATATCCCAATGACATCACAAGCTATCGTTAGGGTCTGGGAGGGTGAGAGGCCGGCAAACAATACCCCCACCCCAAGGGATAGTGAGTTTGCTTCCAGTGAGACCCCCGGCTCTATATGTACCTGCACAGATATTATAATAATAGGAATATGTACTAGTGAAGCTATTTTATTAAACATATACAAAAGTATTCCAATATTAAAATAGTCATAATAGTGAACATGCACAAATAATTGAAAGAAAGAGACCGAAACAAAATGTGCAAAGTCAAACTGAAGTGTAAATATTATCTAATCATCTAAGTATGCTATAAGGTGCCCTATATCCTGTCTACCCCTTATTAACCTTAATCCTGTGCCTCTATGAACTCCTATCTTGGACCATGTCCTCAGAGAGGTGCAACTCTAGTAAGTCATGCCTAATATGCTCATCCCACGTCCAATCACGTGTCGCCAGTATACAAAAACATTTTTTTTTAAAAGTGTAGCACCCCCTTCTTTAAAAAACTGCTTTTGTACATGTGGCGACGCATTATTGGAAGCCTCATATTTTGCCTTACGTTTAACCTCTTCAAATCTGACTGGATGAAGTTCACCCAATGAAACGCCTCCTTTTGACTTGGAACTTGTTTTAAAAGCATATTAAATTTCCAAGTTTAGAATTTATGCACTAATGTGTCTGACCTCAGTCAACAAATTGCGAAAACCAATTAACATGTTTAAACTAAAAAAAAAGATGTAATTAAATGAAAAGATTTTCAATTCTAACACTCTATCCTTTGGGATGAATGTATTATTTGTCTGCCTTCCACCTTCCCCAGATGCTAGCAATAGCTTTTGCTGTTGTTGGAATATAATGGGTATATGTTGTTGTTGTTATTTTCAATTCTAACTCTGTATCGTGTAAAATACAAGTGTTGAAATTACACTATTCTAATTTTGTATTTTGTGCATTTATTCAAGATGATGAATAAGACCTAATTGTTTGGTTATAAAAGGTTGCAGGAATGCCAGAATTTGAACTAAGTGAAGGAGTTGATGGATCAGGTGTGAGTACCAAAATGCTTACATGCAATTGTTCACTGAATTTAATTATAGATAACAAGTCTAAGCTATTTGGCCTTCACGTTCGTTCCCCAAGTCTGGATTTGTCCTTTGGCCATCTCACTTTTGCACTTGCTCAAGTAAGGACGATTTTCTTCTTTTTGTTTGTTTTCCCCCTCGTATTTCATAATATTTCTCCTACAAAACTTCTATCTTGCAGAAAAATTCTTGTACTATCTTGTAATCCACTTAGTAAGTTTATGTCATAAATATTAGTTTGAAGATAATTATATACAACAACAACATTACACCATTGCCTTAAAGGCTCCCGCCTATGATGAGGTACGGAGAGTCGTATGTACGTAAACATACTCATATGTTAGAAACACACAGAGATCATTTCCCAATGACCCAAAATAATGCGTCAAGCTGTATCGATTAATTGCTACTTCACAAAATAAAAAGTGTGGCCAATTTAGTGAGTCATTTTACTTTAATCTATTATATTTTAAAGTCAATGAAGAGTGTGTCGTTGGTTCCATTGACATTGGGAAGAAGTATATACTTGCATGATTTCGTTAAAAGGTTAAAAAGTTATTTGTCTCGTCCATTTAGTAGGTTCATGCATAAATATTAGTTTGAGAAAAGTTTGGCACAGATGGCATGATGTTATTAAAGGTTAAATAATAATTCGTCATGAAATAGAATCTCATGAGCATATTTCCACTTGGATTTGGATGAGCCTTTACAGCATAAAATGTTCCATTAGAATTTTTGCAAGAGATTCTAGTTTAGATTTATATCCAACTTTAATTATGTGTATTTTTTATAAAAAAAAAAATTGAGGAGGGATTTGAACCCTAGAATTTCTAAGATCGAGAAAATGCAACTCAAACGTTATATCTAAAGGATTTTCGCTAAATATGTGTAGTTATAAGTGTGTGTGTGTGTGTGTTTTCATTTCTTCTTTTTAATTTTTTTACTTTACACCTCTCTAAATAAAGTTTTGGCTCATGTCTTTTACTTTTGTAATTTTACCATACGGATAGTATTTTTAAAAATCAATTACCTTATATTAAAAAGCGCATTACAAAAATTAAAACAAGTATCATATTAAATCTTTTATGTTATCTATATTGACAAGTCAAAAATAAAAAACCAAATATTTGATTACAATATCATAATGAAACACAAAGTGAACAAAGATATGAGAACAACTTTTTTATACCCGTAGAAAAGAGAGGAGGATAAAATTTGAACCCTGGTTCCTAGAAGAAAAATGAAGTGCAACATGTTAGGTCCGAAACACACTCTAGAGGGGGTGAATAGAGTGTTTGACATTTTTTGCTGAATTTTCTTATTTGGCTCAACTCAAAAGAAATTCAAAATCAAAGCAAGAATGGGAGATGAGAAGCAATGAATGTGTACACCGGATATAGAGTGGTTCAAATCGTAAATGATTCTACTCCACTACCACTTTGTTTCCAAAAAGAATTTTCAACAATCACTCTTCTTACTAAAGCTAATAAGAACAACCACAGCAATACTTACACTAACACCTTAGTGTAAGCAACAATAACAGCAACTTTTTACACAAAATACAATTGTGCAACTACAGCAACTATAGCTCTTAGCAAGAACAACTTCTTGCTACCTCACAACTTCAACAAAGTTCCTTCAAGAACTTTCTCACAGTTGGTTGATGAAATATAGTAGGGTTCACACTTTCTCACTAGTCTAAGCACAAGCCAGAGATCAAATATTTATGGTTCCTCTTGTGCTTGACTCTCTATCTCTCAATATACAACAATGAAGAGCAAAGAAAAGCTTAACAAGCTTTAAGCAAATTTACAAATATGAGAGAACTATACAACAATGAATAATGAAGGTAGATGATGTTGAAAGTGTATTTGCCTCATCCAAGCCTCTTCCTTTTATAGATGAAGTTCACCACGTTTTTGAGCTCTCCACCATGTCTTGAACTACTCCAAATGTCAAGATAATGCCCAAATAGTCTTTAGCCACCCTATGGAGTGATTTGATCCTCAATAGCCAACCTAGGATTGCTTAGACATGGATAAATAGTCAAGGAAGCATGTAATATGTTGGGTTAAAGTCTACAAGAAATTTGAGCAAGATTGGATAGAGAAAATACCATGAATCTCCCTTGGATTTTGTTCCAACGTTCAAAAAATTTTGAGTTCTGGGGGACATCGATCGATCGAAGTGCCTGGGGAAGAGATCGATGTCTTCCAGAAACTTTGCAGTTTTTGAAACTGCAGACATTGATCGATCGAAGTCCCCCTGGGAGAGACTGATGTCACTTCGATCGATCGATGTCTCCTGGACTGAGAGATCGATGTTGGACAGAAAGTATTCTGCCTGACATCGACCGATCAAAGTCTCTCTGAGGAGAGACTGAAGTGACATCGATCAATCGATGTCCCTGGGTTGAGAGATCGATGTTGGACAGAAACCTTTCTGACTAACATCGATCGATCGAAGTCAGAGGCTGAAGTGACGTCGATCGATCGATGTCCCCAGCCTGAGAGATCGATGTTGGACAGTGAGTTCCAATCTCAACCATTTTTGACATATTGTAATTTTCTCATCTTGCATCAAGTCTCAAACATAAATTTAACTTATTTAAAACATCTTCTCATCATCTAAACAATTTATAATTTAACAATCTCTCCCTTTTTTATGCTTTCAAAACCATGATTCAAAAGATATTTTTACTTGATATATTTTCATCTAAACTTGATATTTTACAACTCCCCCTTAGTTCATGCTCCCTCATTATATGATCACATCAAAAACTCCCCCTCAATATGCTCCCCCTCAACCCATGCACCAAAATTTTGTCTTTTTATCTTTTCAATATGTAAGATGTCATACCAAGGTAACCAAGACCATCAATGCATATCAAGAGATTTCATGCCATGTTATGCCAAATCCAACTTCTCAAACTGAGCTATGTTATGCAACACACCAACTTAAGACAATATATCCAACTTAAGACAACAACCATGCCCAACTATGCCAACCAAAACTATACCATGTCAAAACATGCCAATATCATGCCAAAAACATGCCCAACCAATACCATGCCAAAACATGCCCAACCAATATCATGCTAATATATCAAGACATATCAAGATACTATCAATATCAATTTCGACATATCAAAATATCATATCAATAAACTTAAGCCATCAAAAATAATATCAACTTCTCCCCCTTTTTGAAAACATCAAAAAAATCATAAAAGACACGAAATTGAAGAAGTGAAATATCATTAAGTAAATGAAAAGTTCATGAGATACAAGAGTGATCTCATCTCTAAGATATTCCTAAGGCTAGATGGGAAATGGGGAAACATAAATGAACTACTCTTCATCGGAAGAGAAGCATAAACCGGAGAGGACCGCCTTGAGCTTTATCTTCAGTTTTTGGTACTTAGTCTTTTGCACGTTTAGCTCTGTTTCTAAAGTTTTGACACGAATTGTGAGACTTGCGTTTTCCTTTTCCAAGTCGTCAATGCGTACAGCCTCCTTTGTCAAGTCTTCTCCCCATTGACCAAGAGTATGTTGGATTTCATTAATCTCAGCCTCAGCATCGAATTCTTCATCAGAACCGCTACCTTCCGCCATTGGGGCTTTTTCTTTGTCCTTTTGGGAGGTGGAGGTTAGTTGTGGGGGTGGTTGTGGTGAAGGATGAGAGGAGGGTGCCATGGGAGTTTCAGTGGGGGATGGTGGAGGAATAGGATCTTCAGGTTCGTCCTCTTCTTGTTCTTGTTGGCCACCCCACTTTTGTGCCTCTTTCCGGGACTTGTAGATTTGTTGAATATTTGCTTTTGTGTAGTAGTCCTTGTTGGTTATTTGATTCGTGTATTCGTCATTCAACTCCACATTAGCCTCTTTAAGTAACCTATATATGAGATTGCTATATGGAAGCGCTTTGGATTTCTTGGTGGCGGCTTCCAACATGTTTGCAAACACAATTTCCCCAAAATTTTACACTTCCCTTCATAGCAATACGATAAACAATGTAGAAATCTAGATTGCTCGGGAGTTTAGCCGACTTGCCATTGATACAGAAAGTGAAAATGGCTAGTAAGACTCTATAAATCAAAGGCATATCATTTGTATTCTTGGTGGGGTGAAATCCAAGAAATGTTTTTACCTCGTCCTCAGAGACTTGGTACTTATAGGTATCCCACCTCCAGGGGTCAAAGTCTTCCCAACCCTCATCCGGAACATCAAGCAGTTCATTGATAATCTTAGAGGTAAACATCAACAACTGTCCCTCTACTATTGTATTCAAAGCATAAGGCACCCCATTTATATTCTCTACCCACATATTTGCATAAAGCATTCTAGTATATCGGGTAGACATATTTGTCATTTGTGACACCTCCCAAGCGGGTCTCCACTTTTGAACATCAAACCAATCAATGATTGGTTTTAATTCCTCATTGCTCAAAATGTCCTCAATTTTGAGAAATTTTAATGGAATTGTAGACCTCCTCTTTTGCTCCCATTCAATAAACAATAATTGGGCTCTAAGTGTTATGTAGGCGAATTTACCTGTTCCCGTAGGCTATTTCAAGGCATCTTTGTATTCTCCGGATTTGAGCCATAGAAAATTGTTGATGGTTAGCCTACTCCTTGTCTCACTTAACATAGCTCCATGAGAGGAAGTGACCTTCTTCCTCAACCCATGCGTCCTAGACCCCATTGGCACTTGAGGATTGGATTGTTGTGGCGTAATAGCTTCTTCCTCAGAGGTTCTTTGTCTTTTTGTAGGATTTTTCGTTTTTGGTGCCATTGAATAGTTAGGATTCGGATTTGTTAAAAACAGAGATGGAAATGATAAGATTTTGGAGAATAAGGTTGGATTTGTAGAAAAGATGGAGATTTTGGCAAGGATTTTGAGTGCAGAAGAAGAGATTTGATCGTTTGGAGCAAAGGAAATTTTTAGGGATTTCGTTTTGGAAGAGGAAAGTGAAAAGGAAGAAAGGAGTTGCAGGTTTTAATAACCCTGTCTCGCTGACATCAATCGATTGATGTCTGGGACTTCAATCGATTGATGTCCTGGACATAGATCGATCGATGTTTCATTTGACATCAGTCTCTCAGACTGCCACATTGATCGATCAATGTAGTCAGGAATCTGCATTTTTGACAGTTTTGACCCTCTAACCATGTTTATCATCCCTAATCTTGCTCTAATTGATTCAAATGTCTATGTGGGAAGGGATTTGGTGGATATATCCGCTAGTTGGTCATTTGTTGGAACAAATTCAACACATACTAATCCTTTTTTAATACAATCCCTTATAAAGTGATGCCTCACTTCAATGTGTTTGGTCCTACTATGGTGAACAGGGTTTTGTGCTATACTTATGGCAGATATGTTGTCACATAGGATGGGAACTTTATCGAACTTAACATTGTAATCGTTCAAGGTGTTGATCATCCAGAGTAGTTGTGCACAACACAAAGCGGCCGATACATATTCGGATTCCACCGTTGAAAGTGATACACTATTTTGTTTCTTGGAGAACCAAGAAACTAAGCAATCTCCATGGAATTGGCATGTCCCGGAGGTGCTTTTTTGTCAACAAGATTTCCGGCATAGTCGGAGTCACTATACCCTCTTAAATCAAAACAACCATTTTGGTATAAAACAATCCAAAGTTCAAGGTTCCTTTCAAATACCTAAAGATACGTTTAATGGCAACCAAATGTGATTCCTTAGGCATACTTTGAAATCTAGTACATAAACACACAGCATGCAAAATATCCGGTCTACTAGCGGCCAGATAAAGTAAACTTCCAATCATACCCCTATATTTGGTTACCTCAACCGGCTTTCCTTTTTCGTCTTTGTCAAGCTTTGTACTTGTGCTCATTGGAGTGCTCACACTTCTTGAGCAGATCCTTTGTATATTTCGTTTGAGATATGTACACTCCATCTTGAGTTTGCTTGATTTGAAGACCAAGAAAGTAGTTGAGTTCACCCATCATGCTCATTTCAAATTCTCCTTCTCCTTCCATTAATTTAGCAAAATGCTCACAAAGAGAATCATTAGTAGCAGCATATAATATCATCCACATAAATTTGAACAAGCAATTGATGGTTTCCTTGTTCTTAAATAAAAAGAGTAATGTCGACTTTTCCTCTTGAAAACTCATTTTCAAGAAGGAAGTTACTTAATCTATCATACCATGCCCTAGGAGCTTGTTTAAGTTCATAAAGGGCCTTTTTGAGTTTAAATACATGATGTGGATAATCATGATTTTCAAACCACGTAGGTTGAGCTACATACACCTCTTCTTAAATTATTCCATTCAAGAATGCGGATTTCACATTCATTTGATATAGTTTGAAATCCTTATAGCATGCATATGCTAATAGCATCCTAATAGCTTCTAACCTAGCTACGGGGGCGAAGGTCTCATCATAGTCTATGCCTTCCTCTTGCATATATCCTTGAGCTACTAACCTAGGTTTGTTTCTAGTGATGTTTCTTTTATCATCCATTTTGTTGCTAAATACCCATTTAGTGCCAATTATGGTATGATCACTAGGTTTAGCAACTAATTCCCAAACATCACTCGTTTCAAATTGATTTAGTTCTTCTTGCATGGCTAATACCCAATCTTCATCATTTATTGCCTCCTTTATATTTTTAGGTTCAACTTGTGAAATGAAGGCATTTTCATTGAGCTTCCTCCTAGTCATTATGTCTTGACTAGTTTCACCTAATATTAACTCTTTAGGGTGATATTTCCTATACTTATATGAATCTGGTAAATTTGATGTATCTCCTCCTACTTCTTAATCTTCAACCTTAGGTTCAAAGGGATCAATCCTAAGGTCAATGACAATATTACCTTTTGGATTATCAAATTTCTCTATATGAATTACTTCAATTACTTCATGATCATCATCATTATTATTTGGTTCATCCTCAATGAGTTCATTAAACTTGACATGAATTGATTCTTCAACTTTCATGCTCCTTTTATTATATACCCTAAATGCCTTTCTATTTTGAGCATATCCCATAAAGATTCCTTCATCCGCTTTGAAATCAAGTTTATCCAAGTTATCTTTGGTGTTAAGTATAAAACACTTACAACCAAATATCATGAAATAACCAATATTTGGTACTCTAATTTTCCAAAGTTCATAAGGAGTCTTTTTGAGAGACGGTCTCAAATAAACTCTATTGATCACATGACAAGCGGTGTTTACTGCTTCGGCCCAAAAATACTTGGGTAGCTCAAATTCGTTTAGCATGGCTCTACTCATTTCTTGAAGTGTTCTATTTTTTCTTTCCGCAACACCATTTTGTTGAGGAGTTCTTGGAGCCGAGAAATTGTGCATATACCCTTTGGATACACAAAATTCTTGAAACTCTCCATCAAATTCACCACCTCTATCACTTCTAATTTCCTTAATTGTGTCTTCTCTTTGATTTTCTAGTCTCCTACAAAGCTTTATAAATTCTTGGCATGCATCATTCTTTTTGGCTAAGAACATTACCTAAGTGTACCTAGAGAAGTCATCTACCACCACAAAGGTGTAATGTTTTCCACTTGGACTTGCCGTACCAATATCCCCATACAAATCCATATGAAGTAATTGTGTGGTGGAGATTTCACTTTTGGGCTTGAAGTTTGTTTTAACAAGCTTTTCCTTTTGACAAGTGTCACATAAGCCATGGTTTTCGAAATTTAATTTTGGAAGACCTTGGACTTTTTTATTTTTGCAAATCTCTTTGAAATTTTTAAAACTAATATGTCCAAGTCGTCTATGCCATATTTGAGTCAAATCATTTTTGGCAACTAGGCAAGAAACATTTTGTGATATCAAATCATGTGTGCTAAATTTGTAAACATCATTTTTACGTATAGCCTCAAAAACAATCTTATCGTTCTTTTTCACAATGCATTTTCTTTTCACAAATTCAACTTGAAAATTAGCATCACATAGTTGGCTAACACATATCAAATTATATTTAAGCCCTTCTACATGTAGTACATTATTAATAGTAAAAGAAGAGTTACCAATTTCTCCATGTCCAAGGATTTTGGCTCTCCAATTGCAAAAATGCATCGTTCCACCATCTTGGAGCTTGAGCTTGGTGAACAATGTTTTGTCTCCGGTCATGTGTGTTGAACATCCGCGGTTCATAAGCCATTTGGTTCCTTATTCTTTGGCTACTCCATTTATCTTGAGAACCTATAAAACCAAAAGATTTACGCATTGGTACCCTTTGATAGTTGGGTCCTTTAGGATTAGTTTGTCGACCCTTAGGCTTCCAAGCATACATGCTTCCAAATCTAGTTCTACATTCATTCTTAACATGTTCTACTTTGTTGCAATGAAAACAAGTAGGTATATGTCTTGGTTTAGAAGGTGATGAGTTATGTTGTGTTTTTCTCTTGTTTGCCTTTTTCTTTAATGACTTAGGCTTAATGGAAGAATGTGATGAACTAAATCATAAACCGGATTTATCATTTTCAATTCTTTGATTTCCAAGTAGTTTGTCTAAATTATTTTTACCATTTGTTAGTCTTTGTAAATCTAACCTTAGTTTCTCACATTCTTTCCTAATTTCTGCATTTTCAAGAGCTACGTTTTATGCATAGTTAGTATGATGTCATGCTCTTGAAATATCAAAATGTTCTTATCATGCAAGCTCTTATTTTCTAAGATGCACTTCTTGAACTCTTTCTTCAAATGTTTATATTTTAAATTCAGTTTCTCAAAATCATCTTGCAAATCTCCTATTTCATCTTGCAAATTTGAAGGATTATAATTTACCTCAAGATCATCTTCAATTGCCATGAGACAAGTATGTTGAATATTTGGATTGTCAACTATTGCAACAAGTCCAACACCTTGACATTCACTCTCTTCTCCTTCCGATTCGGAAAGGAGATCATCCCACGTAATTACCTCCACATTGAGGGCTTTCTTCTTTTGAGGAAAGACATTCTTCTCTTGCTTTTGCGGTTCTTTTACGTGGCAATCGGCAATAAAGTGACCAGGTCGATCACATCTATAACAATTTTCACTTGCTTCCTTTTCTTTAGGTGGTCTCTTGAAAAACTTTCTTGCTTGAGCTTTGTTTCTTGTTTCCATTCTTATAAATTTTCTTACTAGAAGGGCAACTTCCTCATTTGATTCATCGGACTCTACCATCAATCCTTTGTGTCATGTTTGTGTGGGCTTGATAGGGTTCATCCTATTTTGTTCATCAATAAGAATTTTATGAGTAAGAAGATTACCGGATAGCTCATCAAGGGTAAGATTCTTGAGATTCTTTGATTCGGTGATGTCGGTGACTTTAGGTGTCCATTCTCTTGGCAAGGAGTTGAGGAGTTTTGAGACAAGGTCTTCATTTGAGATTTTCTTATCCACCATGGAGAGTTGATTCACTATTTGTGTGAATCAATCGATTGTCTCCTCAATCTTCTCACCGCTCTTTATTCCGAACATCTCATAATCAGCATGAGTCTTTTGGCCATTCTTACTTGCTCAGTTCCTTCGTGTATCATTTTAAGCCTTTTCCATGCCACATGAGCTGTTTCAAGACCTTGAAGTCTTATGAACTCGGTGGTGGTAATAGCACTTGAAAGAATATCGAATGCTTTGCCATTAATGGTAAATTTTATCTTTTCTTTGTCAGTGTAGTCATCCTCATCTTTGAACATTGATTCTCCTTTTGAGTTGGTAATCATAGGAATTTCAATTCCTTTGACAACGACTCTCCATATATCAAATACACAGCCTTTCAAATGATTGATCATTCAAAATTTCTACAAAGAATAATTTTGGGCATCAAACATAGGTGCTTTAGTGTTTGATCCAGAAAATAGTGCAGTAGGCTTAGGAGATGAAGTGTGAGATAAAGAGGTTGAGGTTGAGGATGTCATTGTCATGATCTTTAACCTTGCTACTTGCAAAGATAGGCCAAGCAATCAAGGTTAGGCTCTGATACCAATTGTTAGGTACGAAACACACTCTAGAGGGGGGTGAATAGAGTGTTTGGCACTTTTTGCGGAATTTTCTTGTTTGGCTCAACTCAAAAGAAATTCAAAATCAAAGCAAGAATGGGAGATGAGAAGCAATGAATGTGTACACCGGATATATAGTGGTTCGAATCGTAAATGATTCTATTCCACTACAACTTTGTTTCCAAAGTGGATTTTCAACAACTACTCTTCTTATTAAAGCTAATAAGAACAACCACAGCAATACTTACACTAACACCTTAGTGTAAGCAACAACAACAGCAACTTCTTGCACAAAATACACTTGTGCAACTACAGCAACTATAGCTCTTAGCAAGAACAACTTCTTGCTACCTCACAACTTCAACAAAGTTCCCTCAAGGACTTCTCACAGTAAGTTGAAGAAATATAGTAAGGTTCACACTTTCTCACTAGTCTAAGCACAAAGCAAGAGATCAAATATTTATGGTTCCTCTTGTGCTTGACTCTCTATCTCTCAATATACAACAATGAAGAGCAAAGAAAATCTTAACAAGCTTTAAGCAAATTTACAAATATGAGAAAACTATACAACAATGAATAATGAAGTTAGATGATGTTGAAAGTGTGTGTTTGTCTCATCCAAGCCTCTTCCTTTTATAGATGAAGTTCACCACGTTTTTGAGCTCTCCACCATGTCTTGAACTACTCCAAATATCAAGATAATGCCCAAATAGTCTTTAGCCACCCTATGGAGTGATTTGATCCTCAATAGCCAACCTAGGATTGCTTAGACATGGATACAATAGTCAAGAAAGCATGTAATATGTTGGGTTAAAGTTTACAAGAAATTTGAGCAAGATTGGATAGAGAAAATACCATGAATCTCCCTTGGATTTTGTTCCAACGTTCAAAAAATTTTGAATTCTGGGGGACATCGATCGATCGAAGTGCCTGAGGGAGAGATCGATGTCCTCCAAAAACTTTGCAGTTTTTGAAACTGCTGACATCGATCGATCGAAGTCCCCCTAGGAGAGACTGATGTCACTTCGATCGATCGATGTCTCCTGGACTGAGAGATCGATGCTGGACAGAAAGTATTCTGCCTGACATCGATCGATCGAAGTCTCCCTGAGGAGAAACTGAAGTGACATCGATCGATCGATGTCCCTGGGTTGAGAGATCGATGTTGGACAGAAACCTTTCTGACTGACATCGATCGATCGAAGTCAGAGGTTGAAGTGACATCGATCGATCGATGTCCCCAGCCTGAGAGATCGATGTTGGACAGTGAGTTCCAATCTCAACCATTTTTGACATATTGTAATTTTCTCATCTTGCATCAAGTCTCAACCATAAATTTAACTTATTTAAAACATCTTTTCATCATCAAAACAATTTATAATTTGACACAACAGCCTTTATAATTAGACCATTTTGAATTTCTGTAAATTGATTTAATTATTCTTAAGAAGCTGGAAAAGAAACATAAACCAAACTAGTGAATGAATTTTATTAAACATAAATAGAAAACTTGAGTGACACGATCACAAAATTAGTTCATTCCTTTTTATCTTATTCTTTATTTTTATTTTTTTGTATTTAATAAAAATTTTCCACAATCAAAGGGACCAGACTTCCAAGCAGAGGCATGTGGTTTGACAAAGTTGAAGTTGTTTGTGGGTACTAAAAAGAAACCAATGTACGCTGCGGGAAGAAGGATGCAAGAATTGATGGAGTCCAAGAACGGCGTTCCAATCCACTTACATGTTAGCATAAGTTCAGGTTTTCATGTTGTCTGGGGACTCATCAAGCCCAAATATCATCATAAACTTGAGTGCTTGATTCTTCTCACCGTTGGATATAATAATAAAATTAAAAGTCAAAATTTTATTAGCACCTGTAAAATAGCTTTGTAAATTTTACCTTTTCTGTTGGACAAAATGTGCTACTCTTTTCTCAGGTCAAAGGAATGCAATCAACGCTTCTTCTTCTTTTTTTTTTTTTTTGGTACTCTCATTATGTGAAAGTATCGGCATCACTAAAATTGAAACGTGATATAAACAATTTTTTTTTTATTTCTGTGTATATACACAGTTATGGGTATTTTAATATCAGAAGCTTTCTATTTGTGTTTACTAAATTCCTTCACCAATATACTAGCACATTATATTTCTGTTATTATGTGATATATGGTGGTACATATAGAGACGGGGTCTCACTGGAAGCAACCTCTCTATCCTTTAGGATGTAGTTATTGTTTTTCTGTCTTTCACCCTCGTCATACCCTAGTTATAATTTTTGTTGTTGTTGGTATATATTGGGTTGTTGTCGTTGTTGAATTGCTCAAGTTAAGGGCTGTCTATTTAATGATTTGACATTATAGTTACATGTTTGATGAAATGCCGCAAGAATGATTGATACGAAATATGGAAGGTTTTTATTCTACTTATTTGTATGAAAATGACTTGACACCTAAATGAAATCGAAAAACTATATTGTTGAATTTTGATGGTTATGTAAATCTATTAAATGCTATCTAAGCTTGCCAATGCTTTCTAAGTTCATGCAGTTTATGAATATTGAAATGTTTTTCTTTATGTTAGAAGATTGTACCTAAACAGATGCACCTGAGAGGTTTATGGCTTTTTTTTCCCTTTTTTTTGGGATTTGGAGAACTCGATTGTGACTATGATTTTTGAGGTTGTATGAGTTCATTTTCTTGGAATGCTGTGACTATATCGGTCAATGTTCTATACTTAGTAGATGTCTTATGTTGAGGTATTGGTTTGGTCTGGGTGTTGTTCACAGAAAAAATATTTATAAAGAAGTTCTGTGCCTCTTAAGTTAACTGCCAGTCTCCTCCCAAGCCAGTGGTTCAATACGTGACAATATATGCATGTGTGTGAGTTGTTTGTGGCCGTATAATATGTTTAAGCCCAAGGGTTAATGGCAGATTTAAAAAGATGTTTCCAGTACACTAAGTTTTCGTATTTGGACAAGGTCTCGGTGCACTATGTTCTCATAATGTGACATAGGAGACGAAACGGTTCAATGAGTTTTTACCCGAAGAGTTGGAAGATGAGCTCGTGAGTTAGACGGAATAACAAAGGCTTAGGCTGAAGAAGGAAGAATATAATAATACATCTTTTGTTTTTTATTGTTTGTAGGGTTAAAGGCTAATGTATGACAGTATTTTATTTTTCTAAACAACAGCTTTGTGAAAACCACAGGAAGTAGGATAATGGGTTTATTAAAAGTAAAAAGGTGATAAAGATATAAGGATGGAAGGTTAAGAAAAGGAAGTTTGAATACGTGATTGGATATAACTTACCTAACTAATCTTAAATCAAATTGTAATCAAATCATAGAAGATATTCTGTTACCATTTAAATAAGGCACACTGTATTATTTATACTGGCTGTACGCATGATGATTACTCAATGAAGAAGAAATTTTTTCTCTCATTCATAACAAATTATTCCTTTATGGTATCAGAGCAGATTCTGATCCTAAGGACTCAGAAAACCAGTTTCATCATCGTCCCACAAAATCCATCAGAAAACTACGTCAGAAGCAAACAGCCCAAGAATCTTTAGGGACTCAGATATAATCATCACAGTCCCTTATACCTATCTCGGCTAGCTAAACCAAACTTCCTTTAGGGACTCAGAAATCATCACCACGGTCCCCTGATACCAACCTCGGCCAAATAACCAAGAACAAGTTACCTGCTCAAATATGTATGAAGAAAGTTCAGCCCCAAGAACGGGACCAGCCTTCCAGATGAGTTAACCGTTCAGCTTGCACAGCTCCTTCGCCAGAGTCTTGAAACAACATCCCCCAACACAAATTCAGACAATCTGAGAATAGGAGTTAAACTAAATGGTGAAAACTACTCCTTATGGGTCACTCTCATTAGAAAAGCCATAGGCGGACGAGGAAAGGGATCCTACCTTACAGGGGTCCTATCTCCCCCGTCACCTACAGACGCTGATTATGGAAAATGTGAATTGGATGATTCATGTGTTTTCACATGGCTAATCCAGAATATAGAACCAGCCCTTGTGACAAATGTATCCCAATACCCAACTTTCAAAGCTCTGTGGGACGGACTGTTCACCACTTATGGATCAGGAACTGACTCACTCCAGGTATTTGACCTACACAAAAGGGCAAATACCCTTCGGCAGGGATCTCACACCTTGGAGGAAATATGGAATAAGTTTCAATCGATTTGGATGACCATAGACATCAAGGATCCGAACTCTATGAAGGATCCCGAAGATATTCAGATTTACAGTCAAAAAATCCAAGAGCAGCGGCTGTTCCAATTCTTGATAGCAATAGACGAAAAATGTGAACCAGCAAAGAGGGAGGTGCTGAAAAGAGAGCCACTTCCATCCGTGGAAGCAGCTTATAGCCTAATCCGCTAAGAGGAGGCCAGGATACAGATTTTATGCTGTGAACCCTCAGTAGATACATCACTAGGGCACAGACAGGGACTAGAAAGAGGACGGTCTGGGTCACAGATCGCTCAGAGAACACTTCATCGCGCCCAGAGAAGGAGGACAAAGCCAACCTTCAGTGCTCCCACTGTGGGAAGAAAAAACACACCAAGGACATTATTTTTGAATTATTTTTTCCTTAAATTCTTAAAAAATAAATAAAAATTGCCTTTATGACGTCAGTAGTGATGCCATGTGCCAATTTCCCTAATAAGTATTGTTGTTCAACGAATTAGGTGAAAGTACGGATGCTACTTAAAACTTTGTAGAAAAGATTGGATACCAGGTGCAATTAACTCTTACCATATGCCTTATTCACACACTATACAAGTATGTAAAAGTATGCATTGTGTGGCAGTGGAGTTGGATGCTGCTACCCATGTCAAGCAACGATAAGCCCCTGTAACAGTTTTTTCGTTTGTTTCAACACTTGGCACCGTCATTCAGGTTTGAAGCTCACCTAGTCCGTAGGGCCTATATCAACTCAGATTTACAGTGAAATGGGCCCTATCTATACGCACACTTGTGGTGTATGCCACCAAGTAAGACACAATCGTAACTCTCGTCTCATTGTAACGCAAATTTGGAATAATCAGTAGCATTATTATGTTTCTATGTAATATTTTAGTGTCTTTTATACCATTGTTACAATGAGTATTTCTATGTATCGTTTATTTTCATTAATGTCGTTTGAATTTTAGCCTTTCAATGACTATATTATTAGTGCTTTTTTCCAATTTCGGTATCTATTTTTTTAATGACTAAATTCATTGTTAAAGGTTAGAGTTACGGTTAGGATTGTACTAAAAATAATAAATTATAAAGTTAATGAGATAACACTCAAAGTATAACAGTTGTAATAGAATACAATACAATACACCGGAAGGTTACTATTGATAAGACAACACACAAAACATAGACTAAACCCTTTCCATAATTTCTTTGACGGTGTGTTTGTCTTTGAGAGTCTCATTTCCAATGCTGCTTTGATCCTTTTGGGGCACAGAATGTGCGATGAACGTTATCGGTTGTGGACAATGTGTTAGTGCTTGTCTCATATTTTCATCATTGTATATTGTGACGACATCTCAATCAAACTCTTCACACTTGTTCGGACATGAACATGGTCATCTACAAGTGAATTCAAGGTCATCTTTATGTTCGTCTTTTCCAATGGCCACCAAGTAAATTCATCAAATGTTGTGTATCCTGAAACTTTTAGTCTTATAGGATCAAGCTCCTTCCTAAACATACACAAGAAATCAACTTTTGTGCTCTTGCCAAATGCAAAATTCTGAACGTCAATGCTGAATTTCAATAGGTTAACACACAGAAGACTATATTAATATATAGTGTAGAATGAAGTTTTGTATGAAATTGATTTTGCCAAAACTGAGGTATGCATCATTGTTTGATAGAACTGTGGTGTGCATAGACAGAACCGCGGTGTGTATAGCGATTTTAACAGAGCTGCAGTGTGTCAAAAATCAAATTTTCACACCGCAATTTTGTCAAAATATGGTCCTAGACACATTGCAGTTTTGACAGAAACTCAAGCCATAGTTATAGGTTTTTTCCAAACATGTGATAAAAGTGAATTTTTTTAATAAAACTAATATACTTTTGCCTTTTTCTCAATTTTTTTGTGTTCCTTTCGTGTAAAAATATCCTTTCTTTTTAACTGATTATGTTGTATTTATACGTTATGAAAATTAAAAGAAACACCATATTAAATGTCACATCCGTCTTAAAATATAAGTTTATTTTGACTTTTCAACATAGTCTAATTTCGTAATATCAAAATGGATTTGTATTTTAGCAGAATGAATATTATGTATTATTCATATTAAAATCTTATTATACCAAATTTTTGAGTCCAATGATCTAAATCAATAACTTATTATTTCAAATTTATTAAGTCATATAATAAATTATCCACCAAATTTTGAGCTAAGGCGAAAAAGTCTCAACAAAGTTGGTACATGTTTTAGAATAACGTTGGCATACTTTCTTCCATTGGTTGGGACTTATTATTATCCTTATTATTAACTTTTGTGATATTTTAGACACAAAAAAGGTGTATGCCTACCACACCTAAGGAGAACAAAGTTGAACAAAAATGAAATCAAGTGTTGATATTTGCTAGGGTAACAACCCTACCTCCTATCTATTATTTTTTGGTGATATAATCTGATTATCTACTCATTTTAGATGGTAAAAAACATGTGGAATGATGTGTATATGGCATTCAAATTATAATTTTACATGTATGCAAGACTACGCTATGTGAAGAATCGTATAATTTTATTCATAGAATAATTGTTTACAGAATGTACGTATGTATAGGCCCCATCAACCAACTATGCCTACAATAAAGAGATAGGGGATAAGAGTAAATCACATCCTATCTTACAAGATTATCTACACACAAATAGTGGATATATACAAACTAAATGTACAAACTAATTATCCTTATAATATGTATCTTAATACTCCCCCTCAAGTTGGCGCATGAATATCAAGAATGCCCAACTTGCTCAAAAAATGCCGAAATTTGTCAGGACCAAGTGGTTTGGTGAATCCATCAGCTAATTGTAAAGTACTCGAAACCTTGCAAGGATGAATTAGCCGATTAAGATAATGTTGACGAACGAAGTGACAATCAATTTCAATGTGTTTGGTGCGCTCATGAAAAACAGGATTAGCAACAATATGCAAAGCCGCCTGGTTATCACAATGAAGAGGAACTGGGGTAGTAACCGAAACTCCAAGATCATGCAAAAGTTGACGCAATCAAACAATCTCACTAGCAGCATAGGCCATAGCACGATATTCTGCTTCAGCCGAAGAACGAGAAACAACAGGCTGTTTCATAGAACGCCAAGAAATTAAAGCCGAACCAAGATAAACCATATATCCAGTAGTCGAGCGACGCGTATGCGTACACCCTGCCCAATCAGCATCACAGTAGGCCTGAAGACTTAAGGAGGACTTAGCGGGAAAGAAGAGACCCTGTCCCGGAGCACGCTTAAGATAGCGCAACAAATAAAACACAGCATCCAAATGACACTTACGCGGAGCATGCATAAATTGACTCAAAGTATTAACAGCAAAGGAGATATCGGGCCGTGTAACAGTAAGATAAAGTAAACGACCAACAATGCGACGATAAAAGGCAGGATCAACTAAGAGGGGATCCAACTCTGAAAACACGCCCTTCTGATCCATAGGCGTACTAGTAGGACGACTGCCCAGGAGACCACACTCATTGATAATATCAAGAACATACTTACGCTGATTTAAAACCATGCCGTCGGGCGAACGTGCGACTTCAATACCAAGAAAATACTTAAGGGGACCAAGATTCTTGATCTTAAACTTGTGATCAAGATAAGCCTTTAGAGCGGAAATGCGATTGAGATCATTACCAGCAACAATGACGTCATCCACATAAATCAAGACAACAACAACCGAAGATGATTCAGACAAAAGAAACAACGAGGAATCAGCGTTCGACTGAACATAGCCGAGTGCAACAAGCGAAGTAGTAAATTTAGCATACCAATTACGAGAAGCTTGGCGTAAACCATATAAAGACTTGCGCAACTTAAACACCCGATTCTCTCCCTGACGCGCAAAACCAGGAGGAATACGCATGTAAACATCCTCAGTGAGATCACCATGTAAAAATGCATTATTAACATCTAATTGATGAACATGCCAACGACGAACCATCGCAACTGCCAACAAACACCGAACAGTAACAAGTTTAGCAACAGGCGCAAAAGTTTCATGAAAATCTATACCCTCAACCTGAGTATAGCCACGCGCCACCAGGCGAGCTTTATAGCGTTCAATGGTGCCATCAGGATTATATTTGACTTTGTAAACCCACTTAGAATCAATAGTACGTTTGCCAGGAGGTAAAGACACGACATCCCAAGTACGATTAGCCTCAAGAGCCGCAATCTCACGTTGCATAGCATCGCGCCAATGAGCATGTTTAACTGCCTGCTTAAAAGAAACAGGCTCATTCCCAGCAGTGATGGCCGCCACAAAACCATAATAAGAGGGAGATAAACGCGCATATGAAAGAAAGCTGGATAAAGGAAATACCGTAGAGTTCGCTGTAGGAGTGGATGCGACAGCAGGGGGCACAAGCGACGGAGGCAACGAAATATCAAAATCGGCAAGGCGATGTGACAACTGATGAGTGCGCAGACTGCGCGAAGGAGGTAAAACAGGGGGTGCAGCAGAAGCCAGCAGCGGCTCAAGAGCTGCTGGTCGAACCGGATCGGACGAACCAGGCTGGTCGGGTTCGAAGGAACCAGCGCTGGCCGACTGGTCCTCAAGAGGCCGAACAGCAGGCTGGTCTGGAACAAACGACCCAGCACTGCCTGGCCGAACATCAGAAAGCGAAGGGGCAACGGGCTCAGCGGGGGCTGCATCCGTAGGAGGGACATCAGGCGCAGACATGTCCCAGCAAAAAGACTCAGGCGCGGGAAAAGCTGGAAGAGAAGTATCAACAGACCGAGAAGAGACAGAAAAAGGAAAAATATGTTCATAGAAAGTGACATCCCGACTCACATAAATATGACGACTAGACAAATCATAGATCTTGTAACCCTTTTGGGAATGGGGATAACCAAGAAAAATACCCGGCGCGGAACGTGGAGCAAACTTGTCATGCATGCCATGATATGTATAGCCATAACACAAACAACCAAAAACACGAAGGTTTGTATATGAAGGAACACGGCCCATCAAAATCTCATAAGGGGTTTTGTTTCTGAGACTAGCAGCAGGCATGCGATTAACAAGATAGACAGCAGTAAGAATACATTCCCCCCAAAAGGTAATAGGCAGATGAGCATGAAAACGAAGGGCACGTGCCACCTCTAAAAGATGTCTATGTTTACGTTCAACGACACCATTTTGTTGTGGAGTATGGACACAAGAAGTTTGTGCATCAATCCCATGTTCAGCATAATAGCCCAAAAGAGTAGTACTGGTGAATTCTAACCCATTATCACTACGGACACGTTTAACAGACCGCCCAAACTAAGTGCGAACCCAACACAAAAAATGCAACAAGAAACGACTAGTTTCAGATTTAGCTTTCAGCAAATAGACCCAAGTACTACGACTATAATCATCAACGATGGTAAGAAAATAACGTGCACCCGACAAACTAGGTGTTTTATAAGGCCCCCAAATGTCACAATGAATAAGGTCAAATGCGTGAGTAGTAACACTAGTACTAGCAGGAAAGGGCAAGCGAGTTTGCTTAGCCCGATTACAAGCATCGCAAAACAGATCTTTATTAGAAACAACAATAGATGGAAGAAAACGAAATTTAGACAGCGGAAGATGACCCATGCGACGATGCCAAACTGACTCATCACACTTTATTGCTACAAGACTATGACTGACCGAATTTTGAACCAAATGGTAGAGACCATCATGCTGCCTACCCACTCCAAGCAGCTTCCTCGATGGCATATCCTGCACCAATACAAAAATCCGGACCGAAGGTCAGCGTACATTTCAGATCTTGTATCAATCGACTGACAGAAATCAAGTTAAATGCAAACTCTGGTACTCCCAAAACATCACGCAGAACTAAAGAATCCGAGAGCTTGACTGTCCCAATGGCGCAAACGGACACATGTGTACCATCTGGGGTTTGTACAGTTGCAGCAATTTTGTCAGTAACAACAGTAGTAAACAGTGACATATTATTGACAATATGGGCATTGGCTCCACTATCAAAAAGCCAAGAAGATGATAAAGAAGGCTGGAAAGAAACAGTATTCAAACCTTTCTTGCCTGTCATCGAAACACTTGATCTAAAATTACCTCCGTTCAAATGATCTGATGGATGCAGGTAATGTGGCGACTTTGAATCAGTTGTGATTACCTTCTGATTGGCCATGAAATATACTGGTCGAATTGAACAGACTGAAGTCGACAGGAATATGCGGACGAATTGATGTCAACAAATATATATGGGACAAAAGAAAATTTGCAAGAAAACAATCAGAATTTGAAATTGCTTAAAGGAAGGCCGACTACTGTTGTATGTCGACGACGACTATATGGATGAAACAATATCCGAATTTGATCGACTTCTGTGAGATGCAAATTTGATCAACTACAAATTTGATCGACGACAAAATTAAAAACGTGTTTGCTCTGATACCATGAAGAATCGTATAATTTTATTCATAGAATAATTGTTTACAGAATGTACGTATGTATAGGCCCCATCAACCAACTATGCCTACAATAAAGAGATAGGGGATAAGAGTAAATCACATCCTATCTTACAAGATTATCTACACACAAATAGTGGATATATACAAACTAAATGTACAAACTAATTATCCTTATAATATGTATCTTAATACTATGTAACCAACCAAATTGCGTCAAATCATCAAGATGTCTTAAAATTGTCAATATGGCATCTTAAATGGATATTGGGGCGGATGAAAATGAGAAGAAAAGGGCTTGAAATTGTCCAATAATCTAAATCAAATGAGTTCGTGCATATAATGAAAAATTATACCGTCCTCACGTTTTAGACACCCAAGTTTGATGCAAAGAAGAAAAGGTTGAGTGGTCTCATGACAAAGCTCACTTGATATTCGAATCGTCGAACTGTAGATTTCATCACAAGAAGTCGTTGGTGCGACTTTTGACAGACGCAATGTTGGTGTTAGTTCGTTCTACGTTCAATTCTTTATACCAAAATAGACTTAGATTTGATAGCTTTTAGATAAGAAATAAGAACCTTTCATTTGAAAAACAGGTAAACTTTATGATTTATATTATCCACAAAAAAAAATCTTTAGAACTAATACACTGGATGTCATCGAGATCAGAATTGCACTAAAAAAAGGCTGAGTGGATGAGACTGACTTAAAAGGGCATACATGCACCTAAACAAATAATTGGGCATCAAAATCAAAATCCAGCTGGGTACTCTATCAATGTTCCCACTACTCTATATTCTATGCACACTTAGTAAAGGTGATCACATTATTTATGTATAACTTCATCAAGGTAAACCAAATAAAAAATAATACTACCATCGCACCAATTACTCCCGTTCCAAAGATAGTCATACTTAATTGGTTTAATACTTCAGTTTTTAACTATCAAAAAAATCAATAAAACTCCTTTATTTATACATGAATATGCATTAGTGGTCGATTAGGGCCCACCGACACAAATATGAAGATATGATAGAAATTTATAATTTAACAAAATAACATGAAAGGGCTCTACTTTAGGGGTTAGGATCCCCTCACCGCAAACATCTCACCGTATTCGTCATCGTACGGCACGTGGCAGCAGGGGTGGATAGTGAGGCTAGATGAATGTGACTCTCATCTAGCCTCACCACACACCACTGCTGACACACGAGTGGGATGAGAGAAAAATGAGACAAGAGATCTCATTCCCTACTTTAGTAGATGACTATACCACAAAGACCACTTACTACCAAAGGGCTCAGGACCATACTAATTTTCTTACTTCAAAATATCCAAACAAGGTCCCTATCCAATGTATACAATCATCCATCCAACACATGAAATAAATCCAACCCTATACAACATTATTATCATACAACCCAGTCAACATCCACAATCACTTCCCCACTAGTTTAGGTGGAGTTAGGATCCTCTCACCGCAAACCCCTCACCCCACACCTCATCTAGCTTCACCACCTACTCTTGCTGTCACGTATCGCGCGGTGACGCGTGGGGTGAAAAGAAAGTGGGTGAGGTGGAGTGAGGAAAAAATGGGTGAGGTAATATCATCTCGTTTAGGTGGCAGCAGCATTCAGAAATTCCAAAATCAATAGATTCCAAAGTACTACCATATACTTAAAAGACTCAACAACAACATTACTTTCATTTTCTTATAGGCTTCTGTTATATAGAGAGTCAGATGTATGCAACCATACACATATGTTTGAAACACAAAGATTTTTTGATGACTCATAATAAATTATGTCAAGCTATGTAGATCAGCTGTTACTTCACAATATAGGAAACACAACCAATTTAGTGATTCATTTTGCTTTATTCCATCGTATTTCAAAGTCAAAAGAAGAATTTGTCATTGAATGGAAATGAAAATACTTTATAGAAGACTCAAGAAGCCAATTATATCTGATAAGTTGTGTATATTCCAAAAGAACTCCAAACCCCTTGCCTCTTGGCGTCTATAGTTAGCTGCTCTAACAGTGCACAAACATCAAATCTCCAATCATCAATGCAATCAAGGACCAAATAGAAATCTCACGTCCCAACGGCAAAAAGCGCACAGCTAAGCGCATAAAAACACCAGAAATAATAGGAATCAGGATGCGGCCAGTTCATTTTAGCCACAATACCACATAATTCTGGTAGAGACTGTCTACAAGCTGAACCTGTAACCACAAGTCACACACACAGATTCCAACCCGAGAACAAGAGAAGGCAAAAAAAGGAACCAAAAAAATAAAATACTAGATAAAAACAACAGGCTGAATTTGTTCAAGACATAAGCACAAGCACAAAGACCCTTAGTAGCTTATTTGTATCCTCAACTCAAATCCATCAGTGCTGCAGCCAACATCCCATTGTCAGAAGGCTCTCCTTCCCTCAAATACATGAACAATAAGGAGAAAAACCCGGAAAAATCGATGTGTCTGAAACAGCTTGATACATTAACAATGTTATTATTTGAGCAGATAACACAAGTACAATGCTTCTTAAACATATTGGGGAAAACAAAATTGAAAATCCAGGATGCTGATTAACCAATTACAAACCTGAACTGCATATCTTCTACAGACCAGGGTAGAATACTGTAAACAATAAAGGACTTAGAACGAATAAACCACCCAGAAAAGCCTTTCCGAACTCCGTATGATGAGGCTGAAACCTTATATTGAGGCCAGCAAAATTATCCCGAAAAGAATATTACTTCCTAAGCAGTTTCGCCTAAATGAAAACATACTAAGGATTTGTCACTGAGCTACGAGCTGATCAAGTTGCATTTGCTCGAGCCAAGCTCCTAAAACTGAATGATCAACAGAATCAATTTGAGAACTGGATTTCAAACCTTCACCGGATGATGCAGCACCAGAAGCTGAAGCTGCAAACTTGTCACTCATCTCAGGTGGTGGTTCTTTGACAAGTGATTGAACCCATGACAGGTCAGGCTCCTCCCCATTCTTGATAACCTCTTGCAAAGATGATTTTCTTAACTGACCAAAATCATCTCCTACAGACCAATCAACTTTTCCATTTTGAGGTCCCCACTGACTCCAAGAATTAATAGGAGAGCCAACAAGAGTAGAACTGTTAGATCCAAGATCCCTGGAACTGAGGCTACGCATCTGTTGGTATTGCTTCTCCCGCTGAGACAAGGAGGATAGACGAGCACTCATCGGGGAAATTGGATCCACAGTTCTCGGGGACATTCTTCCTGGAGATGGGACACCAAAAGAAGCCTGTAATAAGGAGTGATCAACATTTTTGGAAGGAAAATAGTTAGTATTAATCGGAGAAAGCATGCTCTGCTGCTGCTGCTGAAATTGATTGATAACAGCTGATCTGTGAGTTGGCGAAAAAACACCAGAGGCTGCTGCTTGATCAGCAAACCGAGGAGATGATGCGATTTCAGCAGAAAATAGCTCTTCAAGGTTGGAAGGAGTTAGAGTTTTCGACCGACCAGACCGATTCAAAGAAGAATTAGGACGTGACTGTGAAAAACTAGCCAAGTCATTCAAAACATGTTGATGAGCATCAAAATCTGACAACAAACTTGGATCCTCAAGCATGATGTCTCGAGCATTTAGAGAAGATCTCAGACGACTTGATTGGAGGTTGCTTCCAGGAAGATGAAGGGTTGGAACATTTGGCTGAGGCCAAGTGGGTGACAAATGAGATCCATTTGATGTAGGTGACATAGGGTTATTAAACGCAGATGGAGACATAACAGAATGTGATGATGGTGAGACAGACAGTAGGTTCATTGCAGCAGCCATGTCCATTACACTAGCAGCTGAGGCAGCTGAACGAGGGGAGGGAACAGCAGAACCAGTTGAGACATATAAGGGACGAAGCTCCTCGCCAGTGTGAGCAAAGAAACACACACGCCTAGCACAGCTTGTTCCATCCTTGCATAGCCGAGTGCGATATTGAGCTGGGTGAAGCCAGCACTCAAACACACCATGAGCATATTCACACATATCACCTCGCCTGCATGCACCCTTGCGAAAATCTGGACAAGGAACACAACTGTAATGGTACTTCCTTGGATCTCTACGGCGAGCATTCTCACCAGGGTGAACAAATGGGCACTCAGTCCAATCATGAGAGTATGCCCTGGAGCATGGTCTAACCTTAAATGAGAACATCCGAAATTCATCAGTTGAATAAATGCTATTCTTAATGTCAGGCAGTGATGGATCGTGAGGGTATTCCTTTTTTTCACTAGCGAAATTAAGGGGGGCATCATTTAACTTTGGTGCAGCATGCGATAGTAAAAGCTCAGATGAGGAACAGGGAGATCCATTTTCTGGTGATGATGAAAGGACAGGTGAGGAACCAGTCGAAGTAGAAACAGAAAGCCCCAAATTACAATCACCAACAAAACCATCAGAGCCATTGTGCATCAGCAACTCTTCAATAGCAGCTTTGACCTGGGGAAGCTTCGGAGGAACAGCAATTACATCGACAGGTCTCCTGCCAGAATTATCCTCAACATTGGGATTTGCACCAGCAGACAAAAGCACCTTAACTACATGGACCGCATTAGCAGAAGCACCAGATGTGGCACAGTGAAGAGCAGTAAAACTGTTTGGGCCACATGATCTATTCAAATCAACCTCTGGCAGCGAGACGATCAGCTTCAGAACATCAACGCTGCCATAGGTAGAAGCAACCATCAACGGAGTTCTTTCCTCCTGGACAATCTGTTTTGTTCCATTCTTTCGGACAAACCATAGCCCAACCTCATCAACCACTGATGGATCGTGTTCAACCATTCTCTTAAAGCCCTCAACATCATTGTTAGCAGCAACTTCAAGTATACTTGAAAAAGAATCTTCGGTTTCAACTGTTAGTTTACTCATGTCTCTTCAGTTAGATTAAACCAGGTAAACAATGAAGGATTCCTTGATCTTTTCTCAGCCAACACACATGTTCTAACCAACTGCAAGAAAGCCAATCAAATGATCCAACCAGACATGATAAGCTACAGAAACAAGAGAAAAAAAAACCCTACAAAGGCAATTCAAAATTCTGAAGGAAAACTAGACCAAATGTAAACGTTGATAACAGGCGAGACATCATTAAGAATTCAAACAATAAAATCAGGAAAAATTAAAGGCAGGCTGGCACTAGCAATCTCCACAAGGCAACTGTCATGCCTTTGTATTAAATTGTAGAAACAAATACAGTTTCTGCCCCCCCCCCCCCCCCCCCCAAAAAAAAAAAAAAAGAGCTTACAACTAGCAGGCCAGATTATTCACCAACATACAATACTAAATATCTATCTATTTACTGCCAGAAATTTACCCACATCAAGCAATCAGCATGTGCAACTAACACCAAGTCCCTAATCTCCGCTTGAAACAAGGACCTGAAACACAGAGAACCAAGAACAGCAGATTTATCATTTCTACAGAAGGACGTCCTGATACTGTAGGCTTCCAGAAATCTTGTAGGTTTTTCTATTATTCTTTAGGTTTTAATAGAAAACCCTACAAGACTACCGCAGAACCTGCGAAAACAGGTTATCCCTTCGTGGGGCTGTAGAAGGACCTTTTTTGCTCTCGACTAATTGAATAAAATGCAAACATTTTCCACAAACATCCATTTCCACATCATGTTTCTTCAACCAATCGTCACAAAAATACATCTGTATCCAATTACTATAATTTTCAAACATAGTCATCGCAAAAAGGGATCTCCACACCAATTCAAATTATGTTTCTAGAAAAAAGGAATTCCACTAATTTCAAAAAAGAACCCTGGTGAACCACTGCAGAAATCCAGAAAATTTTCATCAAACCTAATTAACCATTAACAGCAGTACAATAAACCAAACCCCTCATCACAAGAAAGATAAAAAATAAAAATAAAAACATTGACTTTATCTAAATACAAACGGTCGTGAAAACAAGAGATCTGGACACAAACATAGCACGCAAAGAAAGTCCCGTTCGAAACCCTAGTCAAAATCCAAGTCAACGCTAAGTAGCAAACCAGTAACTGAGCCAAGGATCAGCAAAAACATAAAAAAAACGAAAACAAAATTCACTGATATAAATCGGTCTGATTCAATAGAAAGACGCTTACCAATCAGCAAACGAAAACTTGCTCCAGATCTTTTCTCTCTCCTCTAGATTACAACGAAAACCCGTTTAAAGAATAGAAAATCAATTCTGCAATCGAACAATCGGAAGCCAAACGCTCCTTTCACTTTGATAACACTTCATTTTCACACTCTTGACTAAGATTGAGGGGGAAAATGGATTTATAGAAGGAAAAATGGATGAAATGGGCAAAAGAATACAAAAATGGTGTAGGTATAGGAGAGAGAAAAGATTAAAGATTCAGAGAAAGAGAAAGCTAGATGGGGACTGGGTGTGGAAAATTGAAATGGAGTTGAAATGTAAATTGAAATGCAGATGAAATTGCTTGGAAATTAACGCGAAATGAATATTTGCCGAATGGAAGCCTTGGTATAATACGAACAGAGACTTTTCTTTTTTCCCTTTTCCAATTGATTAATACGGAAGATTTTCTTTTTTTCTTTTCTTTAAAGGAAGTAGGGAGATGGAGATATTTAGGCGATAATTTTATATGTGACCAAATCAAGTCGATTTGCTTCAAAAAAAAAAATTTTAAGTCGATTTACACATAACAACAACAACATTACCCTATTGCCAATAACGGATATAAAAGGTAGAATGTACGCAACTATAAATATATGTTAGAAATACGTGGTTGTTTTCCGATGACACATAATGAAAATTGCGTCATTATAAATATACACAATTTTATCTTAATTTTTTGTTTGAAGTTGAATTTGTATTTTTTGAATGTAAAAGCAGCTATAAATATAATTAATCTTCGTCCCTAGGGGTGAGTAACGGTCTGGTTCCGGTTCTAACGGTTCCAGAATCGTTGAAACCGAAAACCGTTTAACATAATATTTTTGGAACCGAACTAGAATTGTGAACCTGCAGAGCCACGGAACCGTGGAACCCTTTAATATGGTCCGGTTCCAGTTCAGAACTGCGGAACCGCCAAAGCAAAAAATAGATTATTATTTAAACTATTAATTATTATTATTATTGTATAAAAAATTTTATTTATTATTTACTCCTGTAGGGTGTTAAACTATTAATTATTATTTATATAAAAAAATATTAATTATTATTTAGGTTTTAAACTTTTAATTATTTTTCCTAAAAACTATTAATTATTATTTATAAAAAAAAAGTAAAATATTATTATTTATACGGTTCGGTTCTGGTTCTAGCGGTTTATAGAAATTATGAACCAAACTGGAACCGTGAACCAGAAATTCGGTTCAGGAACCGAACCGTTAAAGTTATACAGTTCCAGTTCGATTAAAAATCCATATTTTCGATTCAAGTTAGTCTGGTTTTATAGTTTCTAGTTTTTTTTGTTCACCCTTATTCGTCCTATTTGTTACGTTTTACCAAACTGGCTGTAAACAACCGTGTAAAAACGTCATATCAACTATTGGCATTACTTAAATGTAGCTAATAGTTACTTATAAAATAACATGAGTTTTAAGTCCTTATTAAAAAAGTCATAAATAACTTTACATGTAAAAAAAAAACTTAATAGGACGTCTGGCATAACCTATAAGCATTTCTGACATACTAGATGTGTTTGGTTAATGAAAATATCATACTTAATTTAGGTTGTTATAAACAATTTGGGTTATTATAGGTTAAAACAATAAGTCGATATCCTTAGTCTATTTTTGCCAGCTTATAAGCACATGAATATTAAGCTAGTTTGGTCAAGTATAATTAATTTATTATCGTTGATTTACTATTGATCCCATTACATTTATTTATATTTTTTATCATATTGTACCATTTTAAGTACATAAGCATTTATTTTTGGTAAATTTCGTCTAACCACATTTGGTTGGGACAAATTTGCTCTGGTTCGAGGCGGAACAATTAATTTGTTGCACAGTACAAACTTTTCGCTACTTTTCTCAAAATATCATAAACCAGAAAAAAGAGTTATTAAGATATACCTATGTGTCGAAGGAAATTGAAATACCTATGGGTAAAAATATTTTGATATTACTAATGGTAGGTTAAAATGGAAAAGAAATTGCAAATGGTCTGATAAAACTAATATTTTGATCTAAAGACATTATTCTTTCTTAATAGAAATAATATACCGTTAGTACATTTTAATTTTTTTTAATTTAATACTTTTTCACCTTTGACTTGAGTTTTATAGTTTATGCAACGCCAAACTAGTAATACAGTATCGTATTATACATCTCAAATGAAAGCAATTTCATGTATGTTAATACTTATAGGGTAACCTGTAATTATTTAATTTTCCATTGCCTTATACGTGTTTTAATAATCTAAAAACTACTATAGTTGATTCATGACATCAAGTGAACCGTTGATACAATATAATTTTATTACACTGAATCTTTATTTTATTTTATTTTTTTTCCTTTTCTTAGGGTTGAAGATAAGGAAATATAGTCTTCACCGCGCAAACCCGTAATTTGTTGGGATTAAGAAGATTCGGATCCTATTTTTGTCTGCAAGTTGAGAAAAAAGTGCCATAAGACCTTGAAGTTTTTAAATGAACTTTATTTGTTGAGTTTTTCTTAAATATTTTTTATTTTCTAACAAATATGTTGGTAATTAGAATAAGATTTTTCTTACAAACAATCTGGTCGAATATATAACTTACTGCAGTGGGAGAGAATTTTCATACATATTTTGATATATATAAATGGAATTTTTTTTCAAGTAAAAATGGGTCGCTTGAATTATATCTATTTTTTTAAAAAAAAAAAATTAGTTATGTCGAGATTTTGTGCAAGAGGAATGATTTGGTAGCAAATCAATATATGGAAACAATTTGTATCTTGCTCCCTCACTCATACGAGTGTACGTCACATGTACACCACCCTTATCTGGAATCGGTCATACACAGGGCATAGTTCACTCATACGAGTGTACGTCACATGTACTCAGGTTAAGAGTTGCTACAAGAAGTACAAGATTTGATTCTAGAGTATCTGGGTGTTTCACTGCTATTTGGACCAAAAGTCTAGTTTGCAATGGATACCTTATATAACTTCTTGTGTATGACATTCACAATCTAAGAAACCTATGAACTTCTGATTTGTATTATCAGAATGCGCTTTAGTACTAGAGCGGTGAAAACTATTAGGACCAGAGTATGACATTCTGGTTTAAGTTATTATATTGAAAGAATAGGTCGATAGAATATTGGATACCAAAATTAAATACTAAATGGAACTAGTATAGAGAATTCCTTTTTTGTAGGGTGGCCGGGAGGCGGGGATGGAGGGGTTGCATCTAACTACACAGAATTCGTGAAATTGAACGAAGCACGTAAAAGAAATTAGACTTTTAGCGCGCCATACAAATGTTTATTTACAAAACAGAAAAGATGTCATATGAGTGAAGAAACAGTGTCGTGGTTCCGTATATAAGAACAAAAGAGACGTACATTGTTGTGGGAACTATAGAAGGATTAAGTTGCTTAGTCATACCATGAATTTGTGAGACAGAGTAATCGATACTAGAATTAGGATAGAAACTCAGGTTACGGTGAACCAATTTGGTTTTATGTCAGGAAGGTCAACTACGAAAACAATACACATTCTCAGGAGATTAATGGAGAAGTATAGTGAGAAGAAGCGCGATTTACATATGGTTTTCATCGATATTGAAAAAGCGTATGATAGTGTGTCACGTAGCCTGATCTGGGATAGTCTGGAGGTAAGAGGAATCCCTATGAAGTATATAAACATAATTAGATATATGTATGATAGGACAAAAACAACCGTTCGTACGTCTGTGGGGAATACAGACTTCTTCCCGATGGAGGTAGACCTCCATCAAGGGTCTGCATTGAGCCCATTTCTTTTTGCAGTCGTCCTTGACGAGTTGTCAAAGCCGATACAAGAGGCAGTTCAGTGGTGTATGCTTTTTGCTGACGATATTGTATTAGTCGCAGAGAGTAGACATACGCTGAGTATGAGACTAGAGCAGTGGAGAGGTGTTTTAGAGAGAAAAGCCTTAAGGATTAGCCATTCTAAGACCGAGTATCTTCACTGCGACTTCAGCGTCGTAGCCGACAGTGAGAATAGTCAGCTCACCATCGATGGTCAAGTGGTACCACAGGTAAGTAAGTTCAAGTACCTAGGATCATTTGTGCAGCAGAATGGGGACATAGATAGTGATGTAGCACATCGAGTTCAAGCAGACTGGTGTAGATGGAGGGCGGCCTCGGGGTACTGTGTGACAAGAATTTTCCAACTAAATTAAAGAAAAAATTTTATAGGGTGGCAGTGCGACCGGCAATGCTATATGGGACAGACTGCTGGGCCATCAAGAGGTCACAATTGCAGAAGATGGAAGTAACAAAGATGAAGATGTTGAGGTAGATGTGTGGGCATACAAGGCTAGACCGGCTCAAAAATGAGGTGTTTCGAGAAAAGTTACACGTGGCTAGTATACCAGATAAGATAAGGGAGGGAAGAATGAGATGGTTTGACATGTTAAGTGGAGACAGACAACGGCGTAGGTTAGAGCAATTAAAAGCCTCATTGTAGAGGCGAACATGAGTAAAGGCAGGCCCAAACTGATTTGGGATGAGCAGATTAGGCACGACTTACTAGATTTGCACCTCTCTGAGGACATGGTCCATGATAGGAGTTCATGGAGACATAAGATTAAGGTTAGCGAGGTATAGGTCATATATAGGGACACCTTAGAGTATATTTAGGGACATAGATAGGCGTAGATACTATCTATGATTTAAGTTGACTTTACACTTGTTTGTTTATGTTTTACCGTTGTTTTGCATTACATGCACATATACACTTTATGTGTATTTTAATATTGAAAGTCTCTTCCTTGCATTTCTTGAATTCCCTCACTACCACACTAGCACATCATATCTCTATTATTATATCATTTATACAGGTACATCTAAAGCTGTGGGGTCTTACTGGAAGCAGACTCTCTATCTCTTGGGACAAAGGTATTGTTTGTCTACCACTTATCTTCCCCAGACCTTAGCGACAGCTTTTGCTGTCATTAGGATATACTGGGTAAAGATGATGATGATGATTTACCAGCTGATATATTTTATATTTGTCTTGTAGGGTGGAAGATATTATGAAGATTTTCGTTCTTTTTAGAACGAAAGGTTAGTATAGAATGCTAATTTGATTGCTGGATTTGATGATGTCATGAGGCATTTTTGTTAAGAAATAGGAGGATATAAATGTTGGTGAGTTGGTATTTAAGTATTACATCGATGGTTATGATAAATGTTGTAGCGCCCCGCCCCAAACCCTAGGGTCAGAACCGGTATGCACGCCGTATTTCGCTAAAGGGATATACAAGGCGTCTGTACGAATCCCTGCACTTATCAAAACGACAGAGTATTCCATTGCGGAAACGAAATAAATCAACTCAATGCGAGCAAATCTAATCCCAGGAAATCAGGGCCAGAGCAAAACAAGGCCTAATTACGCACAATCAAATCAAGAATGAGGAAGATTAGGAATTGTATTAATTGTACAATTAGAATAGAATATGTGATTAATTTATTACCATGTATAGATACCAAATGCATATTATAAAGATAGGTCCTGTACGATACACAAATTCATTGAGAAATACACGAAAAATTTCCAAGTCTTTTTCTGTTAAATTAAACATGACATCAGAGCAGGTCATCTCAATCAGACATGTTTTTTGATTCTTGTTTGGCTCAGATTTGTGGTATCATCACTGCCATTTCACCCTTTCTGAATCAAGTTTTGTATTTGTCTTACCCTTTTTTGAGGCTCAGCATCTGAACCTCATTGCCTCTACAGTACCCTTCTTGACTTACCAGATCAAGATAGTCTATGTTTCTCATCGGTACACCTACATATCAGATTTATCCTCATCATTGCCAGTACCCATCTTGACCGTGTGATAGCATCTGTTCTTATCACCTGCAGAGTATCACATAATTACAATGTCACAAACTTCAGTTTCAAGCACAAGAAAGGAATCAATAGAAATCAAATCCAACTTCCCTGTGCAACCCGGGTTCTCAGAACAATTCGCCCGTTTTGTGCCACAGAGTCTGACGGCGTCTCCACCTCCAGTCTCATCTGCAAATTTAACGCTAAAAGTTTTAAACCCCTCAGATCAGAGATCATCATCGGGGGAAGGGCATGGTTTGATAGACAAACCATCGGGAGAACACAGCAAGCAGAAGAAAGAGACATGCACCTCACATCGTGGAGAAGAGAAAAGGAACCAAGAATGCTCCCACTGCAAAAAAAGGGGGCACAATCGGGAAGCCTGCTTCTAGCTTCATGGCTTCTCAGATTGGTGGGAAGGGTACAAGAAAAAGACACAGGCTGCAGCATCCCAAAGCACCGGTGAAAAAGCTTCAGGCGCAAAGGAGGCAGGCAGACGAAAAAACAAAGAGACAGAGGCAGGCTGCGCAGCTATGGCTGCCGGAGGTATTAGAGCTAGGGATTTCCTTAACCCTGCGTGTTTAAATAGGCCTCATAATATCCCTTATGCCCCTGTATTTTATGAAAATGCTAGCCAGGTCCCTGGAGTTTTTGGAATGGACACACAGACCCTTGAACCTCTAAGAAATGCGGAACCACCCCCATAACTCAATGATTCTCCATCTGCCACCCCAGAAACCCCACAAATTACACATTTACCCCTGAAGTACCTAAAGGTGACAAAACTCCACCAACCCCTCCTACAACCTGTGCAACCCTAAATACATCCATCCTGTCCCAAGGTTACTCAATCCAGACCAAACCTCAGTGGATATTCGACTGTGGTGCTACTGATACAATGACGTGTGACTAATCTGACTTACTCACATATACTCGACCCACTAAGACTACCATTAAGACTGCCAATGGCACCTCCATACCTGTTATTGGCGGTACTACCATCTCAATCATTCCTATCCTTACCCTGCACAAGAGCCTTTATGTACCCTCATTATCAACTAAACTTCTGTCCGTCAGTCAACTTACTAAAGCATTAGACTGTGTTGTACTAATGTATCCAAATTTTTGCCTTGTGCAGGACATTCATACAGGGAAGATCATTTGGGTGTGGTACTGAATGCCAAGGGCTGTACTTCGTTGATGCTGTAGCGTAGCAGGGACAGTCTAATCTTGCCATCGGAACTGTCAATTGACAAGTGTGGTTATGGCATCGCCGGTTAGGGCACCCTTCTTTTGGTTATCTCCAATGTTTGTTTCCAAGTTTATGCTCCTTTCCAATAAATACTTTGTCATGTGACACATGCCTTCGGGCCAAACAGACACGTGCATCATATATTGCAAATAATACTCGGGTTGATCGCATGTTTTCTTTGGTTCACTCTGATGTATGGGGATCCTCACCCTATAATACCCCACTTGGTTTTTGTTATTATGTCATTTTTGTTGATGACTTCTCACGAATGACTTGGCTCTATGTCCTTAAACATAAATCTGAAGTACAACAAAAATTCATTCATTTCTACAACATGATATGGACCCAGTTCGATACAAAAATTCAGATTCTCCGGTCAGACAATTGGGGAGAATACCTAGATACCAAATTGAAAACATTCTTCCTTGATTAGGGTATCATACACCAGATGTCCTGTCCAAACACTCTCGAACAAAACGGGATAGCAGAAAGAAAAAACCGTATCATTCTTGAAATGTCCCGAGCAATGATGTACAATTCACATGTGCCTATGAGTTTTTGGCCCGAGGCTGTAGCCACAGCCACATATCTCATCAACTGCCTTCTTACCAAAATACTCACCTACAAAACACCTATTCAAGCCATGGCATTCCTGTTGAGAAAAAAATTTTTAAGTGATTCACAAAATGCATGATTTAAATAATGTGTGTTAAAGCAATGCATGACACAATTTATTGCTTGACACGTTTTTGCGACAAACTTGCCTTATATACTTTATATACAATGTTGTCGTACTAACAAGCCATGAAGCTTTAAATCTTACATCAAATGGCAAACATTTTTTGTGTTTGAACTATTTTTAGGTGCCACCATTAATGAACTAAACTAGTTCATTAAGTGAAGTACTTAGTTAAATGAACTAAGTAGTTCATTAAATGGAAATATATTTGTAGAAGGCATGATGGCAACAAACATGGAAATGAAAAGCTTCATCTCTTTATTATTTACACGTTATATATATACATATATATATATTCAGATTTTTTTAAAAAGGCACAATACACATATATTCCAACGTACTTCCGACACGTTACATATATTACGAACGTACGTCAACGTCACACCACTATAATTACCTCATATTTATGAGTATATTCAGGTCTTATATCATATGATATAAGTTATGGTGTTGACAAAATTATGACGACACGTTACAAAGTTGTAAACCAAAAATTGTCGTATCGGGTGACAACCGAAACTTCGCCAACATGTCACGTACTTGCCATATATAGATGGCCAGCCCCTAAACTTCAAAAATGGCCACAAATTTCGTGGCTCACATGGTATACTCAGTCATGAAATCATTCCATGTTGGCACACACAAATCACTCCCAATTAATGCCAAATTGTGGAGATTCAAAATTCATTTTTTAAGCACATGTTGGCGCCACTTTAATCAGACATTAGAGCTGAATATTCAAGTTATTTTATGTATATTATGTGTGACATAATATATATAACATGTGCAAAAAGTTTGAATTTAATCAGAGAAAAATCGCATAATCGACAAAAGTCAAAAATTCGGTTTTCTACGAATACGACTCATGGAACGTTTTTGGCATGACATGTAACATGTATCTAGACACTTTTACACATTCAATACATATTAAAGTGTTAAAAAAATTCAAATTAGGGCTGATTATAATTTACCATATATGTGTGAATATTGTACATTCCCTCCATCTCCCTTTCTTTTCTTTTCTTTTTCTTTGTCTGTTTCCTTTTACCTTTGTCGCCTTCCTCACCGGTTCTTTTCTCCGAATTCACCTTCTTTGAAGCTTCTTTTTTCTTCTAAATCTTTTTCATACTTCACATCTGCTGGTACATTGGGAATATTTGTGTTTCGTTGATATAAGGTCCAGTGCCAGCTAGCAGTCATTGTTCTTTTCTTCTATCTGTTGGGTTTAAGTTAAAGTTTTTATCTTTCTGTTTTTCTGTGTTTTTTCCACCAAATAATGCTTTTTGCTTGATTTCTGGTGGACTACTATCCTTCTTTTCTTAGTTCGTCATTTTCTTTCTTTCCATTATATTATTACTTACTGCTATATTTCTACATTAGATGTCCTGCGAATTTCGTCGGGGTTATGGACATTGGATAGGTAGGTTTTAAGCTCTAATTTATGTTTCAAGGCTTAGTTCTTTTACAGCTTTCTGGTTTTGCAGTCAATATTTTTGCGCTTTGTAAGTAGATTTGGAATTTTTTAGCTTTTTATTTTCCATCGATTTGTTGTTTATGCAACATCATTAACATCATTAGCAACACTGGAAGTGAATTTATATTCTTCTTTCAATAATCAATTGAGGGCTTCTCGGTTTAGGGCTACCTGTGATTTTTCTTTAGGGCTTTGCGTATTTCTCCATTGCACTTAGATATATTAGGAACAGGGGGAAGGAGGAAGCCCGCGCCCCCTGATTGGTACCGCTCTTTTTCGGCTATCCAACGATCCAGATCTGCTCTATTGGATCTTGGTGTGCAAAAACCCAACTAGGTGATATAATTTCATTTTTGTTTTATTATCATTGAAGTACTTTTGATTGTTTACATCTAGTTTCAAACTTGCGGTATCAGTAGTATACCTTGGAATTTTAGTTTTAGTTGCAATAATTGATAGAAGAAGTTATGATTTTTCCGTGAGACCATGTCTAAGGAAGAGGGGTGTTAGGTAAGGGGAAGAAAAATGAAGATAGTCTAAGGGTAGCCTCTTGGAATGTAGGAACATTAAGTGGTAAATTGTTTGAGATTGTAGATACACTTAAGAGACGTAAGATAGATATAGCATGCCTCCAAGAAACTAGGTGGAAAGGGAATAAAGGTAAAGAGTGTAATGGGTATAAGCTATTGTATTCAGGGTCAGAGGGACCAAGAATGGGGTAGGATTCCTATTAAAGATAGAATTACACACGAACGTGATTGATGTGATTAGATATAATGATAGAATTATGGTGTTGAAGTTAGTACTGAATAAAGAGGTGGTGGTAGTGATTTGCGCCTACGCACCCCAAGTGGGACTAGGAGAACAGAAGAAGAAAAGGTTTTGGGATTGCTTAGATGTAGTGTTGAAGGCGATACCCAGGGAGGAACGAATTTGTATCAGAGGTGATTTTAATGGACATATTGGAAAGAATAGCGATGGTTAGGTTTGATTATGGAGATAGAAACGAACAGGGTAGATATCTGCTAGACCTAGCAGTAGCTCATGACCTAGGCATTATAAACTCGTTTTTTAAGAAAAAAGAATCGCATTTGATCACGTTTAGCAGCGGAGGACGTAACACGCAGATCGACTATTTTCTGATGAGCAGACCGACAGTTATGGAGGGACTGCAAGGTTATACCAGGAGAGACAACGATGATGCAACACCGTTTATTAGTTGTAGTTATAGCATTGAGCCAAAAGCTCAATAAGGGGATTGGAAAATTCCCACCCAGGATTCGATGGGGAAGTTTGAAAGACGAAAAAATTAATATATTTAGAGACAATGTCATCTCTGCGAAACTAGATCATCTGGGTGATGACACAAATCAGATGTGGGAGGCTATATCGACTACTATTACTCAAGCGGCGAGAGAAACGCTTGGGGTAACAACAGGAAAGACTTCCATACATAAAGAGACGTGGTGGTGGAACGAAGATGTACAACAAAAAATAAATTACTAACAAAAGATTTTTAGAGAGCTGTTAAGCTGTACAAATGGGGAAGAATTACAAAATCGCCAGGAAGGAGGCGAAGAAGGCAGTGACTGAGGCAAAGACTACAGCTTACAAAAGGATGTTTGAGAGACTAGAAACAAAAGGAGGAGAGCAGTATATGTCCAAGATTGCCAAAGCTAGGGATCGAAAGAGGCAGGACCTAGGAGGTGGGAAGTTTATAAAAGGAGAAGATGGACATGTGTTAGTCAAAGCACAAGACATTAAGTTAAAATGGCAAACATACTTTCACAATCTTTTCAACGGCAATAGTGCCGACTATGCAGAACGAGAAAGCACCAGTAACCAATAACGATAACATAATAACTTTGACTGTTAGAACATCACACAGGGAGAGGTGATGAGAGCACTGAAGAAGATGGGAAGAGCTAAAGCGGTCGGTCTAGATAACATACCCATTGAGGCGTGGAAGTATTTAGGAGAGGAAGGGGTCCAATGGCTAACTACGCTGTTCAACCATATTTACAAAACAGGGAAGATGCCAGATGAGTGGATAAAGAGTGTCGTGATCC
>AP025049.1:25226545-25238985 GCA_036186865.1 Eustoma russellianum | reverse complement strand
GTGGTCCCCCTATACAAGAACAAAGGAGACGCAAAGTGTTGTGGGAACTATAGAGGGATTAATTTGCTAAGCCATACCATGAAGTTATGGGAGAGAGTAATAGACACTCGAATTAGGAGAGAAACTCAGGTTACAGTGAACCAATTTGGTTTTATGCCAGGAAGGTCAACTACAGAAGCAATACACATTCTCAAGAGATTAATGGAGAAGTATAGGGAGAAGAAGCGCGATTTACATATGGTTTTCATCGATCTTGAAAAAGCGTATGATAGTGTGCCACGTAGCCTGATATGGGATAGTCTGGATACAAGAGGGATCCCTATGAAGTATATAGACATAATTAGAGATATGTATGCTAGGACAAAAACAACCGTTCGTACGCCTGTGGGGAATACAGACTTCTTTCCGGTGGAGGTCGGTCTCCATCAAGGGTCTGCATTGAGTCCATTTCTTTTTGCAGTTGTCCTTGACGAGTTGTCAAAGCCGATACAGGAGGCAGTTCCGTGGTATATGATTTTTGCTGACGATATTGTATTAGTCGCAGAAAGTAGACATACCCTGAGTATGAGACTAGAGCAGTGGAGAGGTGTTTTGGAGAGAAAGGCTTAAAGATTAGCCGTTCTAAAACCGAGTATCTGCATTGCGACTTCAGCGGCATAGCAGACAGGGAGGATAGCCAGCTCACCATCGATGGTCAAGTGGTACCACAGGTAAGTAAGTTTAAGTACCTAGGATCATTTGTTTATAGAATGGCGACATAGATAATGATGTAGCACATCGAGTTCAAGCAGGCTGGTGTAGATGGAGGGCGGTCTCAGGGGTTCTGTGTGACAAAAATTTTCCAACTAATTTAAAGGGAAAATTTTATAGGGTGGCAGTGCGACCGGCAATGCTGTATGGGACAGGCTGCTGGGCCATCAAGAAGTCACAATTACAAAAGATGGAAGTGTCAGAGATGAGGACGTTGAGGTAGATGTGTGGGCATACAAGGCTAGGCCGGATCAAAAATAAGGTGTTTCGAGACAGGTTAGGCGTGGCTAGTATAACATATAAGATAAGAGAGAGAAGAATGAGATGGTTTGGGCATGTCAAGCGGAGACAGACAACGGAATCAGTCAGAGCAATTGAAAGCCTCATTGTAGAGGGGTACATGAGTAAAGGCAGGCACAAACTGACTTGGGATGAGCAGATTAGGCACGACCTACTAGATTTGCATCTCTCTGAGGACATGGTCCAGGATAGGAGTTCATGGAGACATAAGATTAAGGTTAATGAGGTATAGGTCATATATAGGGACACTTTAGAGTATATTAAGGTACATAGATAGTCGTAGACACTATCTACGTTGTCCACTTGGTTGCGTATATTCTACCGTATTTTACATTACATGGCCATATACACGTGATGTGTATTTTAATATCGAAAGTCTTTTCTTTGTATTTCTTGAATTTCCTCACTAACACACTAGCACAACATATCTCTATTATTATTATTATTATTATTATTATTATTATTATTATTATTATTATTATTATTATTATTATTATTATTATTATTATTATTATTATTATTATTATTATTATTATTATTATTATTATTATTATTATTATTATTATTATTATGCAGGTACATATAGAGCCGGGTGTCTCACTGGAAGCAGACTCTCTATCCATTGGGATAGAGGTATTGTCTGCCTACCATTTACCCTCCCCAGACCCTAACGATAGCTTTTGTTGTCGTTGGGATATACTGGGTTCAGATGATGATGATGATGTGTGTGATTATTGTGCATTATTTGACAAAGTTTACCAAAAGAAAATTCAGCACATGTGAAGGAATTTCACACACTATTTTCAGCTTTGTTGGATCCTAGATGGAGCTTATTTTGCACTTTAATTGGTAGGAAATAAGCCACACATGATGGGTGACTTTGAAGAAGGCAACACACAAGGAAAGATTTCAAAAATGCAACACGTGTTGAAAATTTTCAGCACATGTGAATAGTGGCCGAATTTACTATTCATTTGTCCTTAATTTGCATCCCAAAATTGAAGGGATTGAATGGTGATTATTTGGTAGTGTTTTGACTTCTTTTTGTCACATGTTTTTCAAGTTAATCTCAGATTTTTACAGCACACTAAATGGTGATAAGGTTGGACCAATCATGAAGTGTCAAGTAAACAAAGCCAAGACATTCATCCAATCAAGTTGTACCAAGTAAGCAAGTTGATGTCACATTTACACAATGCATTCTTCCAAGGACTTAAAAGAGAAATCTCAAGATGGAAAAGAGCCCTAGGAGGGCGGCCAAGATGGATTAAAAAGCAGAGAAGAGACCCAAACAAAAGCAAGACAATTCTCATAATCCCTCAAGCGTAAAAGGAGCCTTCTACTTTTCTCTTCTACATTTGTTTCTTTTTCTTCTTCTCTCAAGCCTATCGTTCTTATATTCATTATATTGAATAGGCTTTGATCAGACCACCATACACGTTTAAATTGTAAAAGGTTGATCAAGGTATGATCAAACCTTCATCCATTCGGTGGTGGTGTTCGTAATCGCTGTGATTGCTTGTATCGTTTGTTTAAGGGTGGAGTTGGTGTGCAACTCCAGCAACCCTTGTGGTAAGGTGTCATTTTGTAATTAGTGATAATCTAGAAAGGTTTCTTCGAAGACTGGAGTAGGTTGTGTTAACCGAACCAATATAAAATTTTCGGTGTTATTACTTTCAGCACTTTACTTTGAGTTTCCAGCACTTTGCATCGTCTTCATTGCATTAGTAAAAATAACAAACGACTTTCAAAAATTACCATACTTTTCAGAAACATTGCCACACCTCTTAATCTTCATTTGGCATAAGTTTCAACTCATTTGGACAAGTATAAGTCATTCAAACGTTAATAGTTCTGAGAATAGTGCAATCTGATTTTCAGACTTGCAAAGGTTGAGAACTTGAACGTATTTAACATACTTCCCAAAAGAAGTTTGCAAAAATGTTTCAAACCAATTAAATAAACATAATAAGAGGTTTTTAATTAAATTTTCAGACCATTTAGAGTAACGATTTAATCGGAATTAATTTTTCAAATCAGACTACCATTTCTGGCAGATTTGCGCAATCTGACCACCAACGAATTTTGAAGGGGTTAAAGGTTGCATTTTAATCTGAAATTTTAGGAGATACTCAGAACATCTGAGACTAAGATCTCTCCAAATTTCAGATATTTTGAAGACCTGTAACCTAGTTTTCAAAATATTTCAAAACAGGTCCTGAAAACAGAAACTGTTTTCAGAAGTTGGGTTTTTGGTTTAAAACAATTTTAAAAACCAAATTTTCCGCACCCACTATTCAACCCTCCCTTCTAGTGGTACCTTACAGGTCCTACAAGTGGTATCAGAGAACATGCACACTCACGACAAAGAGATCCAACGATCTTTGTGAGATGGCAACCACTAGACACAAAACCAAGCAAGAAGGTATGCCAAGCCAAAGGCCTCCACTTCTTGATAGTGAGGTACATTCTGATTCTGATTCCGATTCTGAAGAATCATATCATGATTTGTATGTTCAATATCTTGAATTGCATAAGTTTTCTAAGACTCTTGTAAAAGAAAATAAACGCTTAATTGATGACAAGAAAGTGTTAGAATCTTCTAACACAAATCTTGTGTCTCAATTAAAAGATTCAAAAGAAGAGTCGTCTGGCATCATAAATTCATTAAGGTCTGAAATTTCATCATTGACATCCGAGAACACTGAACTGAAAGCCGAGATTTCAAATTTAAAATCAAGAAACGAAGATCTAGAAAAGACGATAAAACAATTCGATAGAGGTACTTGCATGTTAGGTTGTCTCATTTCTTCGCAAAAACATGAAACTGACAAAACCGGGTTAGGATATATTGAAAATAATCAGGTACAAAACAAATCTACAAATTTTGTTTTATCTTCATCTAAGCGACAACATGTACTTAAAAACATCATAAAGCATAAGAAGGTGACAATACAATCTAGCGAGCCCCACGTTGCATTTCATCGCACTACTTCTTTTTCATCAAGTGGAAAGTATAATTGTGTGTCATATAGATATAAAAGAAAGTCATTGATGCATATGCGATATTTATATCATACAAATGCATCTAGATCACAAACCATACACACAAACAGAAAGGCACATCAAAAACAAAGATCATACTATGTGCATGATGGGATTCTCGGCCAAAGGCCAAACACATACCCAGATAATGTCTATTATGCTGCGTCTTCATCTCTTTTCTCACCTTTTGAAAGACCTATAAAGGTCACCCAAATTTGGGTACCAAAAGGGACATTTGCAAAGAGTTGAATATATAACCCTTAAGAACGCACTTTTGATATTATTGCATAATACACTTGAAATGCATGATTTTTGTTGTTATACTCATTGCTATTTTTTCTTACATGCACTTTTGATTTTATTTCCAAAATAAAGGGGGAGAGAGAGTGCATGATTTAAGGGGGAGCGAGAGTGATTGATTGCACAAATCAAGAGGGAGAAAATTCAAAATTCAAAATTTGAATTTGTGCACGATTGGAGGGGGAGCGGTTAAATTTAAATCATGAACTAAGGTTATTTTGTAAATCATCAAAAGGGGGATATTGTTGAGAAACAGAGTTTGAGTGATTCACAAAATGCATGATTTAAATAACGTGTGTTAAAGAAATGCATGACACAATTTATTACTTGACACGTTTTTGCGACAAACTTGCCTTATATACTTTATATACAATGTTGCCGTACTAACAAGCCATGAAGCTTTAAAGCTTACATAAAATGACAAACATTTGTTGTGTTTGAACTATTTTCAGGTGCCACCATTAATGAACTAAACTAGTTCATTAAGTGAAGTACTTAGTTAAATGAACTAAGTAGTTCATAAAATGGAAATATATTTGGAGAAGGCATGTTGGCAACAAACATGGAAATGGAAAGTCTCATCTCTTTATTATTCACACATTATATATATATATATATATATATATATATATATATATATATATATATATTCAGATTTTTTTAAAAAGGCACAATACACATATATTCCAACGTATTTCCGACACGTTACATATATTACGAACGTACGTCAACGTCACACCACTATAATTACCTCATATTTATGAGTATATTCAGTTCTTATATCACATGATATAAGTTATGGTGTTGACAAAATTATGACGCCACGTTACAAAGTTGTAAACCGAAAATTGTCGTATTGGGTGACAACCGAAACTTCGCCAATGTGTCACGTACTTGCCATATATAGATGGACAACCCCTACACTTCAAAAATGGCCACAAATTTCGTGGCTCACATGATATACTCAGTCATGAAATCATTCCATATTGGCACACACAAATCATCCCCAATTAAGGCCAAATTGTGGAGATTCCAAATTCACTTTTTAAGCACATGTTGGCGCCACTTTAATCAGACATTAGAGCTGAATATTCAAGTTATTTTATGTATATTATGTGTGACATAATATATATAACATGTGCAAAAAGTTTGAATTTAATCGGAGAAAAATCGCGTAATCGACAAAAGTCGAAAATTCGGTTTTCTACGAACACGACACATGGAACGTTTTTGGCATGACATGTAACATGTATCTAGACACTTTTTACACATTCAATACATATTAAAGTGTTAAAAAAATTCAAATTAGGGCTGATTATAATTTATCATATATGTGTGAATATTGTGCATTATTTGACAAAGTTTACCAAAAGAAAATTCAGCACATGTGCAGGAATTTCACACACCATTTTCAGCTTTGTTGGATCCTATATGGAGCTTATTTGGCACTTTAATTGGTGGAAAATAAGCCACACATGATGGGTGACTTTGAAGAGGGCAACACACAAGGAAAGATTTCAAAAATGCAACACATGATGAAAATTTTCAGCACATGTGAATAGTGGCCGAATTTACTATTCATTTGTCCTTAATTTGCATCCCAAAATTGAAGGGATTGAATGGTGATTATTTGGTAGTGTTTTGAATTCTTTTTGTCACATGTTTTTCAAGTTAATCTCAGATTTTTACAGCACACTAAATGGTGACAAGGTTGGACCAATCATGAAGTGCCAAGTAAACAAAGCCAAGACATTCATCCAATCAAGTTGTGCCAAGTAAACAAGTTGATGTCACATTTACACAATGCATTCTTCCAAGGACTTAAAAGAGAATTCTCAAGATGGAAAAGAGCTCTAGGGAGAGGCCAAGATGGATTAAAAAGAAGAGAAGAGAGCCAAACAAAAGCAAGACAATTCTCATAATCTCTCAAGCGTAAAAGGAGTCTTCTACTTTTCTCTTCTACATTTCTTTCTTTTTCTTCTTCTCTCAAGCCTATCTTTCTTATATTCATTATATTGAATAGGCTTTGATTAGACCACCATACACGTTTAAATTGTAAAAGGTTGATCAAGGTATGATCAAACCTTCATCCATTCGGTGGTGGTGTTCGTGATCGCTGTGATTGCTTGTATCGTTTGTTTAAGGGTGGAGTTGGTGTGCAACTCCAGCAACCCTTGTGGTAAGGTGTTATTTTGTAATTAGTGATAATCTAGAAAGGTTTCTTCGAAGACTGGAGTAGGTTGTGTTAACCGAACCAGTATAGAATTCTCGGTGTTATTACTTTCAGCACTTTACTTTGAGTTTCCAACACTTTGCATCGTCTTCATTGCATTAGTAAAAATAACAAACGACTTTCAAAAATTACCATACTTTTCAGAAACATTGCCACACCTCTTAAGCTTCATTTGGCGTAAGTTTCAACTCATTTGGACAAGTATAAGTCATTCAAACGTTAATAGTTCTGAGACTAGTGCAATCTGATTTTCAGACTTGCAAAGGTTGAGAACTTGAACGTATTTGACATACTTCCCAAAAGAAGTTTGCAAAACTGTTTCAACCCAATTAAATAAACGTAATAAGAGGTTTTTAATTAAATTTTCAGACCATTTAGAGTAACGGTTTAATCGGAATTAATTTTTCAAATCAGACTACCGTTTCTGGCAGATTTGCGCAGTCTGACCACCAACAAATTTTAAAGGGGTTAAAGGTTGAATTTTAATCTGAAATTTTTTAGAGATACTCAGAACATCTGAGACTAAGATCTCTACAAATTTCAGAATTTTTGAAGACCTGTAACCTAGTTTTCAAAACATTTTAAAACAGGTCCGGAAAACAGAAACTGTTTTCAGAAGTTAGATTTTTGGTTTAAAACAATTTTAAAAACCTAATTTTTCGCACCCACTATTCAACCCCCATTCTAGTGGTGCCTTGCAGGTCCTACAATCCCAACATAGTATCCCTTCTATATTTGCCCTACCCCCAAAAGTGTTCGTGTGCACTGTTTTTATCCATACGCCAAAATATGAAAGAACTAAATTAGACCCGTGTGCTGAAAAATACGTCTTCGTTGGCTATGCTACAACCCAAAAGGGATACCGCTGCTATAACCCACATACACAAACGAATTCATATTACCATGAACTGCACATTTCTTGAAACAAATTACTATTACCAACCCCGGTCTCGGTTCCAGGGGAGACTCCATCTGATGGAACCCTTGACTGGTTGATAACATACCACACTTATTCGACGGCGGATCCAACACGGCAAGTAGATAGCACCGACTGTGCAGCGGCATCCAATGAAGAACCATCTCAGGTACCAGTACCACCTCATGATCCTCCACATATGAATGAAGTGACAGAGGTAACAAATTTAGATACTAGTACTTTACAGTCATGCCATAGTATTGAAACTGACACTGTTCCAGGTCCAGATTCTCATACCCCCATTAGTATTGGAACTGATACTGTTCCAAATCCAGATCCTCGTACCCCCATAAACAGGTCGGAGTCTTTATCGTCTATACCAGAAACACAGGTTGATGCTAACGTTTTCATTGAACAACAGCAGGTACGAGTATAACCCCCCAGGACAAAGAGAGGAGTACCTCCCAGTCGATACTCTCCTGAGCGAGTATCAAAAGCATCCAGGTACCCAGTAAATACATCTATGACAGGAGTATCTGATTTGGCTCAAGGGTTCTTTGTATCTCTATGAACATATACCACGTACGGCTGATGAAGCCCAAACTCTACCCGCGTGGAAAGAAGCAATGGAAACAGAAATGAAAGCCTTGGAAAAAAATCAAACATGGGAAAAATGCATTCTTCTGTCTAGAAAGAAACCAGTCGGATGTCGGTGGGTGTTCACTATAAAATACAAAGCTGATGGAAGCGTTGAGCGATACAAGGCTCGGTTGGTAGCAAAAGGTTATACTCAAACCTATGGTGTGGATTATTCGGAAACGTTCTCACATGTGGTCCGCATTGATACAATTAGGGTATTGTTTTCAGTTGCAGCTAACAAAGACCGGCCTCTCCATCATTTTGATGTCAAGAATGTATTCTTACATGGAGACCTGAGGGAGGAAGTTTATATGGAGCCACCGCCTGATTTTTCATCCAGCTTTGAGATAGGTGAAGTATGCAGGTTAAAGAGGGCTTTGTACGGGTTGAAGCAGTCACCGCGAGCTTAGTTTGGCAGGTTTACGGAGGTTATGAAACAAGATGGTTACCGACAGAGTAACGCAGATCACACGTTATTCACCAAACAGAGAAACGGACAGGTAACTTGTTTAATTATTTACGTTGATGATATGATTATAACAGAAAGTGACACGGAAGAAATTGCTCGTCTCCGAAAGCATTTGTCTACCAAATTTGAAATGAAGGACATTGGAGGCCTAAAGTACTTCCTAGAAATTGAGGTATTAAAGTCAAGTACAGGTATTTTCATATCTCGGTGTAAGTATATTCTAGATCTTTTAACTGAAGCAGGAATATATATGACCATATACATGACCATAAACATGCTTATATATATGTATTAAACACACACATATATGTGTGCGTATATATATGTGTGTATAAAATTGCATGGTCTTGCATTAATCGCTCAACGGAAATGACAAAAACTGAAATATTTCTAGCTATTAACACTTGATTCCTATCTTAGTCGGTCATGTCAAACAGATAGTTCATATATTCTTCGGGTCAATTCCTTTTAGCTGTATAATCTTATCAGATCATTAATCTTGCTCAAAATTAACTTTTTTAGTATTGAGTGTTATTCGTTTAGTTGTCTTTAGCTACAATACAAATATACTTGGGCCAGAACCCGAATATTTTTCTCAGTTTACTATGCAAACTTTAAAGTTTAACTATTATTTACGCATAAAAAAGAAGATTAATTATTGTTTTTTTTTTTTCTAATTCCAAATCCCATCACATCAGGATATAGTAATAATTTGCTTTTCTTTTTGGATGCTTTTTACTTTTTTTTTAGTGAAAGCTCATCTTACCTTATCGAAAATGCAACAGGGCAATTGACCCTTACCTAAATACAGTTTGTTCCATTTAATATCGTAATATTTCCATTCAAAAGAATTTTTTTATCGTATTATTTTAGGTGTGGGATTACCTGACTCCTTTTTTCTCCACTATTTCTTTCCCGTCCACTACGTGGTAGTAGGAAGATTGGTGAGGCTAAATAAGAGGTGGTCAGCAAAGGGTGTATGAGGGGTTGGAGGACAAGTGGCGGGCGGTGGGGAGGGGGGTGAGAGAAAAGGAGGTGAGGTGATCTCATCCCATTGTTTTAAGGGATAATTACCTTTACCTCCCCTGTAGTTTAGCTAATTCGCCAAAAATTTCCCTGTGTTTTGAAAATAGACCTTTACCTCTCTCTAGTTTGGGTTAAAGTGGTTTCCGGTCAACTCCGTCTAAACCATAGGGGGCTGTGTTGGCCGGAAACCACTTTAACCCAAACTAGAGGGGAGGTAAAAGTCTATTTAGCCAAACCATAGGAAACTTTTTGGCGAATTAATCAAACCACAGGGGAGGTAAAGGTAATTATCCCTAATTATTAACTTTTAAAACCACTGCTCACTAGCTCCTCCACTTTAGAGAGTACTTTTCATCGACTTTTATTTTGTTCTCAACCTAGCTACCCTCCATTGGTTAAACCTGGGTTTGTGACATTGAGGTCACGGATTCGAGTAGCCTCTTGCATAAAGTATAGAGTAAGACTGCATACATCAGATCGCGAAGCGATCCGGCCTTTCTCCAGACCCTATGCAAACGCAGAAGACTAATGCAGCGAGAACGACGTTTTATAGACCAATTATCAGCCGTTTTTTAGGAGAATGCCCAATCAATGTCCCATTATCCTTGTTCACTTTCATGTCTGATAAACTATTGACAGTGTATCTATTATTCTGTTCACTTTAACTTTTTTTATATATGTAATTTCTACATGTTAAATTATTAACATGTATTTTTGAAATTTATGGAGTATGTAATGAGATTTGTGCTCAACTCAACACGAAACAATCAAACAAAGCTAATGTGATGGCCACGTGAAAAGAATAGCAACACTGTTGTATATGTATCATCGTACATCTTCCTGTCCAGAATATTTGCTTCATTCCAATGGGTGCATGCCACCACATCATGATTTGGCAACCTATTTATGAGCTTTTTGCATGGGTCGTGGACCTATGGATTTTTGTTACATAATGTTTTACAATGTGCATTCTGAATTTGACTACATTCTTAGCTTTTTTATCTAGGAGTCATTAAATCGTGGTAGTAAAATTTGTCGTGGTACACATTGATATTGATGGAAAGAAAATAAGAGGGTCGCGTGTAAGCATATATGAACATTTATATATTGGTATTATAATGCATGTACTATTATTTTTATTTTATTTTATAAAATAATATAATACGATATATTGAAAAATCAACTGTGGCAATATTTTTAAGGGATAATTACATTTACCTCCCCTGTGGTTTGACTAAATAGACTTTTACCTCCCCTCTAGTTTGAGTTAAAGTGGTTTCCGGCCAACACAGCTCCCTATAGTTTGGACGGAGCTGGCCGGAAACCACTTTAACCCAAACTAGAGGGGAGGTAAAGGTCTATTTTCAAAACACAGGGAAATTTTTTGCGAATTAGCCAAACCACAGGAGAGATAAATGTAACTATCCCTTGTTTTAATAATATAAAAAGGCATTTCTGGTGCACTAGGCTCTCCACTTGTGGTGAATCCGGGGTGGGGCCAGATCGTTTCGCAATCTGATGTACGCAGCCTTATCTTACACTTTGTACAAGAGATTATTTCTGTGGCTCGAACTCGAGGCTATTTCCGCGGGACGAACCCGTGACCTCAAGGTTACAAAGCATCACCTTTACCAGTTGCTCGAAGGTCCGCCCTATATTATTTTAGTAATATATAAAACTTAAAGTTTGGCTCAATGGCCTACCAGTTGAACCACTAAACTACTAAGCTGTGTTCGATAACTATGGTTGGAATAAAATGAACGATATGATGCTTGCTTATTTTTTCCCCTTGTTTTTTTATGCCTATTCAATTGTCTGTATTACTTTTTGACATATATTTTTTGATTGATGGTATGCCTCGTCATCTTCTGATACAATTTTTAACGTTATATGAGGACTACCAGTCATGACTTAAAAAAAAAAGACACATATAAGGATTTAGCATAAAAAAGAATGGCTTTTTATCCATCAATAATATGATCCTAAAGTGTTAGTCGAGTATTTTAAAATGAAAAGATGTCTAACCCAATTGTTAGAAAGGCATCAACGTTGGAGGTCGCACGATCACGGCATCAACTTTAGTTCATTAACACTATTATTTTGTTTACTGGACCGTCATGCTTTAGTTACATGATTCATGACGTTAAAAATATAGATAAGATATTATAGTCACATTGTCAAATACTCAACAATATATATATATATATATATATATATATATGTTGTGTGCGCTTGTGCGTGTGCACAAAGAAAAGAAACAGGACAATAGCATATGTCACATTTTGTAGTATGTTAATAATAGTTTCTCATGCGGGGTATTATCGTAATTTCGAATCCAAATAAGTTCTCATTTTGTTTGTTTAGATTTTTATTTCCGTCTAGCGCAAGAGTTATTCTATAATGACAAAAGAAACGAGCCATCATAGAAACATAGATAGGGTCAACGACGGAACGAAGAACGAAACTTTACGACAGCATCGATTGATTGCAGTAAGGTCTCTCGAGTCGCCCATGCACACGCCGAAGAGGAAAGAAAATCCCCGATCTGCTAGAGACTGGAATTGGCACAATATCGCGAAGTGGCCGCCTTTGCTCAATTTGGCTCAGACCTTGATGCTGCGACTCAGGCATTACTCAATAGAGGTGCAAGGCTGACAGAAGTACCGAAACAACCACAATATGCACCACTTCCAATTGAAAAACAAATTCTAGTCATTTATGCAGCTGTCAATGGATTCTGTGATCGAATGCCACTAGACAGA
>AP025049.1:25182566-25226535 GCA_036186865.1 Eustoma russellianum | reverse complement strand
AATTAGACCTGCTATTAACGTCGGCTTATCTGTCAGTCGCGTCGGGTCTGCCGCTCAGTTGAAAGCTATGAAACAAGTCTGCGGTAGTTCAAAACTGGAATTGGCACAATATCGCGAAGTGGCCGCCTTTGCTCAATTTGGCTCAGACCTTGATGCTGCGACTCAGGCATTACTCAACAGAGGTGCAAGGCTGACAGAAGTACCGATTTTACTAGTTTGCCCTCATTAATTGTTTAATATATATATGTGTGTGTGTATATTGCGTGTATACGCGTGCGCATAAAGAAAAGAAAAAGGACAATAGCATATGCCATATTTTGTAGTCTGTTAGTAATAGCCTCTCATGCGGGGTATTATCGTAATTTTCTATCCAAATAAGTAGCAGTTATGATATGTGTGATTGCCGTCTCATTTTGTTTGCTTATATTTTTGGGAAAATTACACTTAGACCCTATGTGGTTTGACTTAATTCTAACAACCTCTCCTCTCGTTTGGAATTACACATTTACCTCCCCTATAGTTTGGGTTAAAAACGCACCGGTCAATTTCCGGCAAAACCACAGGAGGTAAACATGCCGGAAATCAGCCGGTGTCTTTTTAACCCAAACCATAGGGGAGGTAAATGTATAATTCCAAACGAGAGGGGAGGTTTTTGGAATTAAGCCAAATCACAGGGGGTCTAAGTGTAATTTTCACTAAAAAAGACAAATTTTATGTTTCATTAAATTCTATTCAATTTTATATGCATATATATATGTGTGTGTGTGTGCGTGTGTGTGTGTATATAGACACACACAATATTTATATATACTATTTATTTTCTATTCTGTTCTATTCACTTAATAAAACACATACGTGACGAATTTTATGTTTTACTAAATTCTATTCAATTTTATATGCGCGCACACACACACAACACATATATATACACTATTTATTTTCTATTCAATTCTATTCACTTAATAAAACACATATGTATTAACTTCTTTAATATAAAAAGGAAAAATTTATTTTTCATTCATTTAGATTCAGTAATATATGCATATATGTATATACATTTATATATAAATATATAAGCATTCATGCATTGAATATCATTATTATCTCTAATTTTCATTAGGCAAGCGCAAAGGAAAAATTACACTTAGACCCCCTGTGGTTTGACTTAATTCCAAAAATCTCCCCTCTCGTTTGGAATTATACATTTACTTTCCCTATGGTTTGGGTTAAAAAGGCACCGGCTAATTTCCGGCATGTTTACCCCCTGTGGTTTTGCCGGAAATTGGCCGGTGCGTTTTTAACCCAAACTATAGGGGAGGTAAATGTATAATTACAAACGAGAGGGGAGGTTTTTGGAATTAAGCCAAACTACAAGGAGTATAAGTGTAATTTTCCCTATATTTTTTTGTTTCCATCTAGCTCAAGACTTTGGTCCATATTCTATAATGACAAAAGAAAAGCAATGAATTTACTAGTTTGCCCTGATTTATTGTTTATTTAGAAAGACAAATGTTTTTTTCCATACAAATTTAAGGAATACAAACATTAAATGACTATTTGAATTTTTTTTTGATTTAAGCTATGTCTAAGTTTGATAAGCACAATCAATTTAAGACCGAAATTACTTTTATTCCATTAATTTCACCTTTTGTTGAAAAGGGAAAAATACAAATTAATTATTCATGGTCACACAATAGCACACCTATAGTTTAATTTAGTGAAAAAAGGAAGATAGAAGCCCAATCAAAATTATTCTTCCTAGACTGAAGTTTTGAACATTGTATAAGCTTAAGGGATAATATTTTTCTTTCAGATTTTAATTGATTTACTCTAAAAATTTTCAAAAATAGAAAACCTATTAATAATAGGGGCAAATTCCATCAATTAAAACTGACCTTGTATAAGCTTAAGGGACGATCTTTTTCTTTCAGATTTTAATGGATTCACTCTGAAAAATAGAAAACCTATTAATAATAGGGGCAAATCCCATCAATTAACATCAGTATATACCTAATTGTGTCATTTTCATAGCCTAGATTTAACTCCACGAAAGAGTCAAACACAACATTATTCCCTGAAGATATTTTGCGGTCATTTTAAATTATCTACAGTCAGACCTATGATTAGGACAATCTTTATCGCTGACGATTTATACAATGTAATTTTTTTTTATTATATGCATAACACTTGTGTGAAGGCTAGGCGGTTCAACGAACCGAACAATTTATGAACTATTCGAGTTCGGTTTGTATTCAGTTCATATTCGTTCGGTAATGGTCGGTAAACGAGTCAAATTCGAATATCTGTTTAGGTCCGTTTAACAACACGAGGCGAACTATCCGTGACCTGTTCGGCTCGTTTAAACCGCTAAATGTTGAAGATGTTGAGCTGATAAGACAGAAAAGAAGATGCATTAGATCAGAGTATGAGGTTTGTTGCAGAGGTTGGTTCGTTGGCATGGAAGGTTGGCATGTCTGGTATGCTTGGCACGGTACTTGGCACGCTTGGGTCGATACTTGAAATCCTTGGCACGGTCGGCACGGGGGCGAAGCGCAGTTGGCTCAGCAGACGCGTCTGGCACGCTGGCAGCAGAACTGAAGTTTGGTGCGTGTGTGCCACAGCGCATCAAAACTTAATCTACACGTGCTGATTACATTCTAGTTAGTTCTATAGCTAGTATAAATACTTAGAATGGTTGTAAATAAGAAGTGTGTAGAAGAAGATACGAAATATCTTCAAAACATTTTTCTGTTTTGTATGAGAGCGCAGCTTTGGCACCATTTTACAGTTTTTCTCAAACTCTTCCAAATTTGGTTAGTTTGATTCGTGATCTCTCTTGTTCATCACTTCATTTTAGTTTGTGAGCTGATTTTAACATGGTATCAGAGCTCTAGTTATGTGCCATTGATTCTCTGATCACTGTAGCTTGAATTTCCTCTACAAAATTTATTCCGTATTCAAGTAGTTCACAATTTCAATTTGATCATGGCAAATACAAACGCTGCTTCCTTCAGTTCTCGTAACAATCATTTGAGCAATGAAAATCAATCAAACAATCCATATTACTTGCATCCAAATGATAGTCCCGTGATCGTGCTTGTTCAGCCGCCACTCAATCCGCATAACTTTCACTCATGGAGCAGGACTTTCCAAATGACATTGTTGGTGAAAAATAAGACGTGCTTCATTGATGGTTCTATGCCAAAACCAGCACAGAATGATCCTCAATTTCAAGCTTGGAGGCAGGTAAACACCATGATCCAGTCATGGATCATGAATTGCATTTCTCCTTCGATTGCACAAAGTATTTTGTGGTATGATAATGCGTTAGATGTCTGGAATGATTTAACCATGAGGTATGGTAGTGGTGATCCGTTTAGATTGGCTGATTTGCTTTTTGATTTTTATGCTGTCAAGCAAGAGAATCTTAGTGTCAATGATTACTTTACAAAACTGAAAATGCTATGGAAAGAATTGACTGCGGTAAGATCTATTCCAAAATGTGATTGTCTCAAATGCACTTGTGATATTACTAGAAAGGTGAATCAGTTTATTGAGAATGATTATGTCATAAAGTTTGTAAAAGGTCTAAATGAAGAATTCGATCTTGTGTGATCGCAGGTGTTTGTGATGATGCCAATGCCGGATATCAAAACTGTCTTTGCTATGCTTGAAGTTTGAAAGGAAGTTAGTTAACAGTAACACATCAGTTGGTTTTTCCAATGCCCCAACGGCTTTGATGATTAATAATGATGAACAAGAAATTTTTTGGCTAATGTCTTTAGTAATAAAAGGCAGGGACAAACGTATAGAAGGAAAAATGGAATGTTTAATCAGGAGGGTAAGAAGAGGCTACAGTGTACTCATTGTGGTATGATTGGGCATACCAGTGATAGATGTTACAAAAAGCATGGTTTTCCACCTGGATTTAAGTTTAGAAACCAAGTGAATGTATCTGAAGTAATAGATGAGAAGGCTGGACTTGGCAATGATAATCAGACGTCTGTGAATTCTGCTGGTTTATTATCGCATCAAACTTCTGGTCTTACACCTAAACAGTTTAACAAACTTTTAAAATTGTTGGATACTGATGACAATGTTGCAGGAACAACTGTGAATAATGAACTACATGGTGCTGTGATGACTGCACAGGTTGACAGGCCTAAAGGTAGATATTCTGAGAATTTGATTGTGTATGGATTTTGGATTCAGGTGCTACTGATCATATCTCTTCCTCCATGTCTTTGTTCCATTCTTATTATTCCATTGATCATGTTGCTATTAAGCTGCCAAATAATATTATAGTGGATGCTACTTACAGAGGTATAGTCAGACTAAGTAGTGGTCTTGTTCTGAAGGATGTTTTACATGTGCCTTCGTTTTATTTCAATCTTGTTTCACTCAGTAAGCTCACAGATTCCGCCCATCTGCTTGTTTCATTTCATGACTCTTGTTGCTTTATTCAGGATCAGTTGTCCAGGAGGATGATTGGTTCAGCTAGAAAGTGCCATGGGCTTTATTATCTGCATGATTCCAATTTGTATGTTCAAACTGAAGCTTCAATGTTTCCTCTGTTGCCTTCTGTTCTTTCCTCAACCAGCTTGGAGTCAAATTCTTATCTTTGGCATGCCAGACTTCGACATGCTTCATCTGCTAGAATTCAGAAAATACACAAGTTGTATCCAGATGTTCCTTCTTTCATCTTAGAGAATAAATGTACTGTTTGCCCATTAGCAAAATTGAAGAGAACTCCTTTTTCTGCATCTGTTACTACTCTAAGCTTCCTTTTGATGTCATTCATGTAGATATATGTGGTCCTTATAGACATCCTACCATGTATAATCAAAAATACTTTCTGACCATTGTGGATGATTGTTCTAGGTATACTTGGATATACCTGCTGAAAGAAAAGCCTGAAGTTATATCAATTTTGCAAAGATTTTTTCATTATGCCTTTACTCAGTTTAATGCCCATATAAAAGGGATTAGAAGTGATAATGGGCTTGAGTTTAAGATGTCTGATTTTTACATGAAACATGGGGTTGTTCATCAAACAACTTGTAATTACACTCCTCAACAGAACGGGGGTAGTGGAAAGGAAGCATCATCACCTTCTTGTTATGGCTAGAGCTCTTAGGTTTTATGATTCCTTACCTACATCATATTGGGGTTTTTGTCTTCAACATGTCACATACTTGATCAATCTCATCCCATCACTGAGATACTTAATCATATACAGCCCACGTATAGTCATTTGAAAGTTTTTGGGTGTTTAGCCTTTGCTTGTGACAATAGTCCACGGAAGGCTAAGTTTGAGCCTAGGTCTATACCCTGTGTATTCCTTGGGATACCCATGAATGTAAAGGGGTACATTTTTCAGAGCATTGCTGATAAATCAGTGTTTGTCTTAGGAGACGTTTTATTTCATGAAGAATCTTTTCCTTTTTCTGATGCCACACCAATACCAGCAACCTTAGTCCCAGTTGCTCAGGAGTTAGTAGACCATCTTGCATCATCTACTCAAACTCCTCCTCAGTTGAACCCTTTGCACACTATTCCTCACACTCCAGATGTTTCTTAATCACAAAATTCTGAGTCATCTCAGGTGACTTCACGTGAAGCGTTTGATCAGAGACCTGCTAGACCCAGACATGCCCCTTCCTACATGCAGGACTACTACTGTGGGCTTTCTTCCTCACCTCAGTCTTCTTGTCAGTCACTTGTCTCATCATCCACACCATACCCCATACATCTGTATCATTCTTTTGGAGGTCTGTCTCCTGCATACCAAGCATATACTCTTAATATTAGCCTTGAACAAGAACCTGTCACTTATCAACAGGCAGCCGCATCTGTCTCTTGGCAAGAAGCCATGCAAGTTGAACTAGCAACTTTGGAGGCCAACAATACTTAGGCTATTGTTCCCTTGCCACCTGGAAAACAGCCTATTGGATGTAAGTGGATGTATAAGATAAAGAGAAAGGCTGATGGCTCGGTGGAAAGGTACAAGGCAAGGCTTGTGGCCAAGGACTATACTCAACAGCCAGGTATAGACTATGCAGATACATTTTCTCCTGTGGCTAAGATGACTTCTGTACGTCTACTTCTTGCTTTGGCATCTGTGAATAACTGGCATGTGCATCAACCAGATATCAATAATGCTTTTCTTCATGGTGACTTGTACCAAGAGATTTATATGACCTTACCACCAGGGGTTGAATCCCCTATGTCTAATGCTGTTTGTAAACTTCAGAAGTCATTGTATGGCCTTAAACAGACAAGTAGACAACGAAATGAAAAGCTCACTCTTTGCTTGTTGTCTAAGGGTTTTCAACAGTCCAAGAATGATTATACTATGTTCACAACGAAATACTCAGGTTCCTTTATAGTATTGCTAGTTTATGTTGATAATATAATAGTGGCCAATGATTCTTTGATTTTGATACAGAGTCTCAAGCATCATCTTCATTCTACATTTCAGATTAAAGACTTAGGCACCCTAAGATATTTTTTAGGTCTTGAGGTGGCAAGGTCTCAGGAGGGGATTATGACATGTCAAAGAAAGTATACAATGGAGTTGTTAGAAGAGACAGGATTCTTGGGTGCCAAACCTGCAGTGACACATATGGAACAAAATCTGAAGCTTGAGCATAATGACTCGCCTCTGTTTCCTGATGTATCATAGTATAGAAGACTTATTGGCAAACTGTTATACCTTACTATTACTAGACCTGACATGTCCTACAGTGTTCAACAGTTGAGCCAATTTTTGGACATCCCTACAGAGTTGCATATGAAGGCTGTAAACAGGCTGCTGAGGTATTTAAAGGAAAGTCCTGGACAAGGCTTGTTGTTCCCAGTACAGGGTCAAAATTACTTAAGGTCAATGCTGATTCTGACTGGGGTGGTTGCTCAGAGACCAGGAGGTCCATCACAGGTTATTGTATGTTCTTTGGTGATGCCTTAGTATTCTGGAAGGCTAAAAAGCAGACTACTGTGTCAGGATCATCTTTATAAGCTGAATATATGGCACTTGTTGCAGCTACATGTGAAATACAATGGTTGCTTTATCTTATGAAAGATCTAGGGGTAAATCAGGATCAACCTATAGAGTTGTTGTGTGATAACAAAAGTGCAATCTATATAGTTGAAAATCCTGTGTTTCATGAAAGGAAAAAAACATATAGAAGTGGATTGTCATGTTGTCAGAGACAAGTTTCAGGAGGGTGTAATCAAACCAATGCCTGTTAAGACAGACTTTCAGGTGGCAGACTTGTTTACAAAAGCTTTGAGCTCAAGGAGATTGCAATTCTTGACTTCAGCTTTGGGAGTATGTAATATCTACAAGAAGTCAGAATTGAGGGGGGTGTTGAAGATGTTGAGCTGATAAGACAGAAAAGAAGATGCATTAGATCAGAGTAGGAGGTTTGTTACAGAAGTTGGTTCGTTGGCATGGAAAGTTGGCATGCCTGGTATGCTTGGCACGGTACTTGGCACGCTTGGGTCGATACTTGAAATCCTTGGTACGGTTGGCACCGGGCCAAGCGTAGTTGGCTTAGCAGGCACGTCTGGCACGCTACTTGTTCTTGGCACGCTGGCAGCAGAACTGAAGTTTGGTGCGTGCATGCCACATTGGATCAAAACTTACATGTGCTGATTACATTCTAGTTAGTTCTATAGCTAGTATAAATACTTAGAATATCTTCAAAACATCTTCTTGTTTTGTATGAGAGCGCACCTTTGGCGCCATTTCATAGTTTTTCTCAAACTCTTCCAAAGTTGGTTAGTTTGATTCGTGATCTCTCTTGTTGATCACTTTATTTTAGTTTGTGAGCTGATTTTAACATTCAAGGAAGGTCGAGTCGAACTCGAATCAATTTAAAAGTTTGATTAGCTAAACGAATCAAGCCCAACAGTTCATGGAACTAAATGAATCTGAATTCGAAAACCTAATATTCGGTTCGAATCGGTTCATTAACCCGTAGTGAAGGCCAAAAAAAAAAAAAGGCACGTCAAATTTTTACGCATGACACGAATATTGGATTCTTTAGGTGGAGCCTACTATTTTTTCTTTTGACCAGATGGAGCCTAATATTAAGACTAGAATTCCAATATGAGGAATAAAAAAAATATAAAAACAATAATATTTAAGCCGAAAAATAAGAACATTAAAATTTAGAAGTTCATTCGATGTGAGTTATTTTGATTATAGTCATCATTTTGTGACTATAATCATAGTATTGTGCGTAATATCCAAAGAAATAAAAATTAGGAAGATAGATAAAAGGGTAATTTTGCCCTCTTTCGTTAATTTATTTTCAATTATTATCTTTATTGGAGGAAATAAAAGAAAAGAGAAAACTAAAAAGTTGACTTCATTTTATTTCCCCTAAAGCACATCAGTTGATGACAAGAGGTGGAAAGAAACTGATATTCTCTTGAGACCGTTCATAATCTAACAGAGCGTTTTCAACTCAAGATTTGATTTAGAATCAGCGCATCGAATAACGTGACAAAATCAATGTTTTTACGGTTAGATGGAGAGATTGCCATTCATAAGAATTTTATTATTTTGCTATACAGGTTGTGTGTGACGAAAGATCCTCCTTCGTTAAAAGTTCTAGACTGGAGAATTCATTGACAAATGATCCTCCTCTGTTGAAGGCTCTGTAGTGGAGACTACATTGTTTAAGATAAGAGATTTCAACCTTTCACTTAATTTTATTGATTTTATCTTGGTGAAATATTGGGTGATGGAATTTGATATGAAATCATAAAATGTCTGATGAATTCACGTTTTTGATGATTTTTGATGTATATTGATGTTATATGCTAAGGATTTGCGAATCTAAGGTGATTGGACCATGTGTGATGTTGAATGAGGTCTAATTTGGGGTTCTAGGTTTGTTTGGCAAGAAGGTTTGAAGGGTTTTGTAAACGCGATCTGGTATTGGTGACATAGTACATTGATCGATCGATATATCTTTTTGTAGACGTCAATATCACTTATTTAGAGATCGATGTCATGTCGATCAATGCGTCTTTAGAGATTGATGTATAGGCAAAAACTTATGAAATTTGTGTCAAGTAACATCGATCAATCGATATAAAGTTTGATATCATATCGATTGATTAATCTATATGTTTTAGAGATCGATATACAGATCAATGTCAGGGGATGATGTAGCTTTTTAGAGGATGATCTCAAACGATAATATAGATGTTTAGAAAACGATGTAGCGTAAGTTTGACTAGTTGAAAGTTTATGTTGATGCTGTTAATTTAAGTCATGTAAAGCATGTTATTACCAAACTTTTAAGCTTGTAACATTATGATATACACACACACACATATATACATGTATGTATATATATATATGTATGTATATATATATATGTATGTGTATATATGTATATGTGTGTATGTATATATATGTATATGTATGTATATATATATGTATGTGTATATATAGAGATGTGTGTGTGTGTGTGTATATATATATATATATAATGGTCAGTTGGCTAAATATGCAACTCTTACCCGTGATGGTGGGAGCTGTATGGCTTTCAAGACATATGGCCGACATAATTTGTATTTGTGGAATCAAATAGGGCTGGCTCATTTGGCCGACCCTCCAAAAAAATAAAAAATAATATATATATATATATATATATATATATATATATATATATATATATATATATATATATATATATATATATATATATATTAGAAAATTAGGGAGGAGAATCGAACTCGAGACTCGGGGCTGGGATAAATGCTACTCAACCGTTAGACCTAAAGGTTTTTCGCATACACATATATATGTGTGTGTGTGTATTGTGTGTGTGTGATTATGTTTTTATAAAGCTAAAGCATGAATTTACCAATGGAGAATGGTCTCTTCTTTAATTGCAAGATAGATGAGGAATGAGGATTCGACCAACATATTTTGAGAGGTGAGTAGCCACTCGTGACGAGGTTTATTAAGTAGTAAAAGAGTAATATTATATTATCCATATTGCAAGGTGGCTCCGTATATCTAAGCCCATATATAGTCCATGTAAGTATGCATAAGGACTGAAGTCCGTATTTATGTATGACGTAACGAATGGGACCTATGCTTTTACATTTAATTGGAATCTCTTTTGTGTTATGATGAGTGTAAGAAAAGCATTCTAACTGTGAAATTTGTTGGAGAATTAAAGGTTTGGGCTTTGGCCCATAGTTGGAGATTTAAAGTTTGGGCTTTGGCCCATTAATGAATGTTGCAAAACTTGGTTGAGCAACATACTTTGAGCTTAATGATTTTCCGATTATGAAAATCGAAAACTAAAGAGTCCTTAATTATCTATGTAACGAGTAGTTAATTTTAGGATGTGGAATCACTCAATTATGATATCGGGTGAATGTGAAATTAATGCTCAAAGTGGATGGAAAACGTTGTGGATGGGTGACGTGTCACCCTTATGGAGGAATACCACATTGGATGTGTCCATGTGGCGTAAAGAGCTTCTGACGAACATCGATCGATGACATCGATCGATCAATGTCACTTCGATCGATCGATGTTATCGATCGAAGTTGATCAGAGAGCTTCGATGTTTCTGTCTTACATCGATCGATCACTTCGATCGATCGATGTCACTTCGATCGATGTGATCGATCGAAGTTGGACCGAACGGTGAGGAATGATTCTGACGTACTCGATGTGACATCGATCGATCGATGTGATCGATCGATGTTGGACAGCGTGCAGAATCCTTCTGTTTGTGCAGTTGTGTTTCAAACTTAAAACAAACACTATCCTCCTACATAAGATAAGATCAATCTGTTATGATCTAATGGTGGTGGAAGAGGCAGCTTTAATCTAACGGCCGAGATTTAAACTGTCTTAACCGCCCAACCAAATGTGGTTTCCATCTAACGGTCCAGGTTTAAACCTGCGAATCAGTTTTTGATCTAAAGGCTGAGATTAAACCTTCCTAATCTAGATAGGAGGTTTTAATCTAACGGCTTAAATCAAACTACGGTTTTGATCCAACGGTCACGATACCTTGTTCTCCAACCGACTCCCCTATATAAACAGGGCAAAGGGTGCATTCTAAACACACAATTTTCTAGCATTCATAGCATACTACTTTCATAGCATCCGAGTCTTGCATATCGTCCGGGAGAAGTCAGGACATTCGAAGGTTCGAAGTTGTTCAAGTTCAGCAGTGCCGCTCAACTGAACAGGTACCCGTTGTATCCTAGGAGACGGTTGCTAACGCCGGTTGGGCACAGTATACAGGAGCAATACGTCTTAAGGACAGAGTCCTCGACTCGGCCCGGGTTTGGTTTATTTTGTTATTTTACTGTTTCATATGCACACATTGAACGACTGCGTCTTGGTACAGGATTGATTGTCTCCAACAATCTTAAGACGTATTTTTATTCAATTATTTATGTACCGTTTTTTTATTTACGCAAAAGCAGTGTTCATACTGATTTGCAGTCTACTTCTACTCCTTTCTTAAATCTAGTTCTGTTCTGATCTATACGTTTTGATCAACTGAACAGAAATCTGATGGAGAACGCAAGCTCAGGCTCGGTTCAAGGTGCAGACATACAGAGTTCTGCTCCAATGGCACCAACTGCTGGGGTGCCAAGACATGCTCCTCCTGCACAGGGTCCTGCAGTGGCCCAAGTGGAGAAACCGGAGAAGTTCAGTGGAAGCTTCTTCAAGCGTTGGCAGCAGAAGATGCTGTTCTTCTTGACTGTTGTGGGGTTGGCTAATTTTCTGACTGAGGACCCGCCCATGGTGGATCCGCTGGAGGACCAAACCCAGAATATGCAGAACCAACATTTTGTTGAAGCGTGGAACTTCAACAATTATGTTTGTTTGAGCCATATTCTGAGTTGTTTGGACAACTCTTTGTATGGTTTGTACTGCACGTATAAAACCGCAAAGTCTTTGTGGCAGGCTTTGGAAAAGAAATACCGTACGGAAGATGCCGGCACTAAGAAATTTATTGTCGGCAAATTCCTGGATTTCAAAATGTCTGATTCTCGCACTGTTGTTTCTCAAGTTGAGGAACTTCAGACGTTGGTTGCCGAGATAAAAGAGGAGGGCATGTTGCTCAGTGAATCTTTTGTCGTGGCTGCAGTGATTGAGAAGCTACCTCTTTCGTAGAGGGAGTTCAGAAGCTATCTCAAACACAAGAGAAAGGAGATGACATTGGAAGATCTGATTGTTCGACTCTGAATTGAGGAGGACAATCGTAGATCTGAGAAAACGCCACAATCAAGCTCTGGTCAGGCCAAGGCCCATGTTGCAGAGGCCAAGAAAAAGAAAGGCCAACTCAGGGTGAATAAGAAAGGCAAGCAGATCGCCAAGAAGTTCACTGGAAAATGCTACAACTGTGGCATTTAGGGGCATGTCAGCAATGGATGCAGAAAGCCGTAGAAGAAGCAGTCCAAGGCAAAGGCCAACATAGTCGATGCATTGGATGATCTGAATCTCTGTGCGATGGTCTCAGAGTACAACGCTGTGGGGAACATACGCGAATGGTGGCTTGATACTGGCGCCACTAGACATGTTTGCTCCAGCAGAGAGATGTTCACGGAGTACCAGTCCGGGAACAACGAACAACTTTACATGGGGAACTCGGCCTCTTCGAAGATCGAAGGCGAGGGCAATGTTGTTCTGAAGCTCACATCAGGGAAGCATCTGACTCTGCAGAATGTGCTGCACGTCCCTGACATTCGGAAGAATTTAGTATCTGGATCTCTTCTAGTCATGCATGGTTTTAGACTAGTGTTAGAGTCCAATAAAGTTATTCTTTCGAAAAATGGCATGTATTTGGGGAAGGGGTACTTGTCAAATAGGATGTTTAAATTAAATGTCATCACTATTATAGCCAAAAGAGATTTGCCCGCAGAGGCTAATAAAAATGCTTCCTCTTCTGCTTACATGCTTGAGTCTTCTTGTTTATGGCATTTTCGTTTGGGACATGTTAATTACAAGTCAATACAACGAATGAGTAATCTTGACTTATTGCCCAAACTGGACTTTAGTAATAAAGGAAAATGTCAAATATGTGTTGAAGCGAAGATGGCAAAGGCGCCATTTCCTTCAATAGAAAGGAACACTGAACCTTTGGATTTAATTCATACCGATGTGTATGATTTAAAATTTGTGCAAACAAGAGGTGGTAAAAAGTATTTTGTAACTTTTATCGACGATTGCACACAATACTATTATGTATATTTGCTAAGCAGCAAAGATGAGGCCCTTGATGCTTTCAAGGATTATAAGAATGAAGTTGAAAATCAACTTAGTAAACAAATTAAAACAATTCGTAGTGATAGATGTGGCGAATATGATACACCGTTTAATGAATTCTGTTCAGAACATGGCATTGTTCATCTAACGACTGCACCATATTCACCTCAATCGAATAGTATTGCTGAACGCAAGAACCGTACTCTAAAAGAGATGATAAATGCAATGTTGATAAGTTCGGGTTTACCTCAGAACTTGTGGGGGGAAGCAATCCTCTTAGCCAACGTCATTTTAAATAGAATTCCATCTAAGAAGATGGATGTAACCCCATTCGAGCTTTGGAAAGGCCACAAACCTAGTTACAAATACTTGAAAGTGTGGGGGTGTCTGGCGAAGGTTGCTGTACCTAAACCAAGACAGGTGAAAATTGGGCCTAAAACGATTGATTGCATATTCATTGGTTATGCAACTAACAGTAGTGCATATCGATTCTTGGTGCACAAGTCGGATATTCCTGACATACATGAAAACGTTGTCATGGAGTCAAGGAATGCAGTGTTCTTTGAAGATGTCTTTCCGAGGAAAGACAAAAATCAAGAAGAAACAAGATTCGGTAAGCGAATGCGTGAGGCGACTCCTCAAGGAGATGAGGAGCTTCGTCAAAGCAAGCGTGCCAGAATGCCAACTTCGTTTAGACCGGACTTTCTAACCTATATGGTAGAAAATGAGCCGAGGAACTTTTCCGAGGCTATGTCGACTCCAGAAGCTCTATTCTGGAAAGAGGCAGTCGACAGTGAGATAGACTCGATTCTTCAAAATCACACTTGGGAATTGGTTGACCTTCCACCTGGAAGTAAACCACTTGGTTGCAAGTGGGTTTTCAAGAAGAAACTGAAAGAGGATGGGTCTATTGAAAAGTATAAAGCCAGGTTGGTAGCTAAATGCTATCGACAAAAGGAAGGCTTCGACTTTTTTGACACCTACTCACCAGTGACTAGGATCACTTCTATAAGGATGCTAGTTGCAATTGCTGCAGTCTATAACTTGGAGATCAATCAGATGGATGTGAAGACTGCTTTTCTGAATGGTGAGTTGGATGAAGAAATCTATATGGAACAACCCGAAGTGTTTGTGGTTCCAGGACAAGAGTCTAAAGTTTGTAGACTCATTAAATCGTTGTACGGACTTAAGCAAGCGCCTAAACAGTGGCACTTGAAATTTGATCAAGCTATGTTAGCTAATGGTTTCAGGATAAATGAATGTGATATGTGTGTCTACATTAAGAGCACACAGAATGCATATGTGATAGTTTGTCTCTATGTAGATGACATGCTAATCATGGGGAGTACTCGGGACATAATCTTAAACACAAAGAAGATGTTGACGAGGAACTTCGATATGAAGGATATGGGAGTTGCCAATGTTATTCTAGGAATTAAAATTTCTAGGATGACCGAGGGACTCGTACTGTCACAAACTCACGATATTGAGTCTGATCTAAAACGGTTTAATATGGTTGATGTGAAACCAGTAAAGACCCCGCTTGACTTAAGTGTACACTTAAGGAAAAATCGAGGCGAACCTGTAGCTCAGTTGAAATACTCTCAGGTAATCGGGAGTCTGATGTACATAACGAATTGTACAAGACCAGACTTAGCTTGTTCAGTAAACAAGTTGAGCAGGTTTACCAGTAATCCAAGTGATGATCATTGGAAATCTCTTAACAGAGTGATGAGGTATCTGAAATACACAATGAATCTTGGATTACATTACACGAGATATCCAGCAGTATTAGAAGGATATTGCGATGCAAATTGGATATCAGACAGTAAGGACTCGAAGTCCACCAGTGGATACTTGTTCACGGTTGGTGGTGCTGCTGTGTCGTGGAAATCCACGAAACAAACGTGCATAGCTCGGTCTACTATGGAAGCTGAGTTCATAGCGTTGGACAAAGCTGGGGAAGAGGCTGAGTGGCTTCGGAATTTCCTGGAAGATATTCCGTGCTGGCCTAAGCCGACCGCTCCTATTAGCATACACTGTGATAGTCAGTCAGCTATAGGACGTGTTCAAAGCAGCATCTACAATGGTAAGTCACGACACATACGTCGAAAACATAACACCATTAAACAATTGATCTCTAATGGCGTGATTTCCATTGATTATATAAAATCAATGGAGAACCTTGCGGATCCGCTTACAAAAGGCTTGCCTAGAGATCAGATGTCAAGATTGACAAACGGAATGGGACTAAAGCCCATAATGCATGAATCTTTGTAATGGTAACCCAACCTTGTTGACTGGAGATCCCAGAATCTTGGTTCAATGGGACAACTAAGTTATGAAGATTCAGTTAGCACTTACTCATTCTGTCTGATAAAAGTGCTGTCTGCAGAGAATTTTAGGGTAAGCTAAGTCTTTTAATGATGTCCTATATCTTGATACGTCAAGTGGAGTATGGCAGAATACTCTTGATAGGAATCACCTATGTAAGTGTGAAGTGGGGCCGCTTCTATGAGAAAGTCTAGGAGGCAAGATTTCTCTAAAACACTTTCTGAAACCAGGTTGTTCATGGCCAAAACGAACACAAGCATGAGAACCAAAAGGGTGTTAAAGGAAATATTGTGTGAGTATCGTTGTCTTGGTTCACAACAAAGGATGACTGGTTCAAGACATCAAGTCACTATTTAGCCGAGTGAATCCGATGGTACATCACTATGAAAGGTTCAAAGTCAGAAGCTACCTCTTCTGATGCAATATTTTCTTGTCTGACTTCTCCGTAGAGTCTGCATATGCATTTGCATTAATTTCCATTCATGTGGGGGATTGTTGGAGAATTAAAGGTTTGGGCTTTGGCCTATAGTTGGAGATTTAAAGTTTGGGCTTTGGCCCATTAATGAATGTTGCAAAACTTGGTTGAGCAACGTACTTTGAGCTTAATGAGTTTCCGATTATGAAAATCGAAAACTAAAGAGTCCTTAATTATCTACGTAACGAGTAGTTAATTTTAGAATGTGGAATCACTCAATTATGATATCATGTGAATGTGAAATTAATGCTCAAAGTGGATGGAAAACGTTGTGGATGGGTGACGTGTCACCCTTATGGAGGAATACCACATTGGATGTGTCCATGTGGCGTAAAGAGCTTCTAACGAACATCGATCGATCAATGTCACTTCGATCGATCGATGTTATTGATCGAAGTTGATTAGAGAGCTTCGATGTTATCGATCGGTGTGATCGATCGAAGTTGGACAGAAAGGTGAGGAATGATTCTGACGTACATCGATCGATCACATCGATCGATCGATGTGATCGATCGATGTTGGACAGCGTGCAGAATCCTTCTGTTTGTGCAGTTGTGTTTCAAACTTGAAACAAACATTATCCTCCTACATAAGATAAGATCAATCTGTTATGATCTAACGGTGGTGGAAGAGGCAGCTTTAATCTAACGGCCGAGATTTAAACTGTCTTAACCGCCCAACCGAATGTGGTTTCCATCTAACATTCCAGGTTTAAACCTGCGAATCAGTTTTTGATCTAAAGGCTAAGATTAAACCTTCCTAATCTAGATAGGAGGTTTTAATCTAACGGCTTAAATCAAACTACGGTTTTGATCCAACGGTCACGGTACCTTGTTCTCCAACCGACTCCCCCATATAAACAGTGCAAAGGGTGCATTCTAAACACACAATTTTCTAGCATTCATAGCATACTACTTTCATAGCATCCGAATCTTGCATATCGTCCGGGAGAAGTCAGGACATTCGAAGGTTTGAAGTTGTTCAAGTTCAGCAGTGCCGCTCAACTGAACATGTACCCGTTGTATCCTGGGAGTCGGTTGCTAACGCCGGTTGGGCACAGTATACTGGAGCAATACGTCTTAAGGACAGAGTCCTCGACTCGCCTCGGGTTTGGTTTATTTTGTTATTTTAATGTTTCATATGCACACATTGAACGACTGCGTCTTGGTACATGATTGATTGTCTCCAACAAAATTTATATGTAAGTACATATGAATGTATGAGAATGAAGATGAAAGTATGACAAGTATGAAATGAAAGAAAAGAATATGGCATGTGAAATGTATGTATGTATGAATATATGAAATTGTATGAATATGACTATGTATGATTAGGTTATGGAATAAGAAGAGATGTACACAATGAAAGTATTTAGATGGTTGATTTTCCTTTTTGAACATGCGGGAGCTCACATTTATTATGTTTATCATTTTTAGATGATGAATCTAATGAAGAAGTCTAGGGTTGATAATAGTGTCAAGTTTTGATATTGTTCTTGTTTTTGTGGTACTTATGACACGCTAGTAAAGTCGTTGACGTTAAACAATCCTTGATGTTGGGGCGGTGGAAATCTTTGCAGTCAGCATGTGACTTTATGGAAAATGAATAGTGATACACGTTTAGTAGTCCATAAACATTTATTTTCTTCATTTGATATTTTATTCATTTTCCATTTTCCCTTTTTGCAATTGTAATTTCATTCCTGTGCAACGCACGTGTTTATTGGCTAGTTATTATAGAGCGAACGAGAGTTTTATCATTTCCTGGTCACAAGGGATACAGACCAGCAGCCCATAATTAACTGGAGAAAATTCTGAAAATTAAGATTCCCTCTAAAATCCTTCATTTATATTGGCTTAATCTTCAGGATGGGATTTTGACTAATACAACAACAACATTACCCGTTGTCTTAAAGCTCCTGTCTATGGCGGGATATGGAGGTCAGATGTATGCAACCATACACGTGTTAGAAACACACATGTTTCCTGATGACCCATAATGATGCGTCAAGTTACGTCGATCAACTGGTACTTCACAATGTATGAAGCACAACCAATCTAATGAGTCATTTTGTTTTATTTCATCATATTGCAAAGTAAAAGAAGAGCGTGTCTTTTACTCACTTGGAAATAGAAACAAGATTTTGACTAATGAGATGAGATTTGAGAATATGGGTGAAAGATGCAATGCTGATAAGGAAGATAATACTCATGCTTTTACAGACTTTCCCAAAGCAAAAACAATTTGGAATCAAATGGTTTATCCCTGTTTTCGATGCAAAATGACCAGAAGTTTAAGCAATTGCCTTTTATATCTTGTAGGAGAATCAGATCAATTTTCCACAACACAGGCCCTCACAATAGAGATTAGATCTGTTGCACAATTACACGAATTGCTAATTCAGGAAAAAGGGTTTTTAGTAATGATGATGATGCTCAGTTGTAACATCCGTGCATCTGGGGTACTTATCTCATGTGAAGTATGATGAGCATAGGGAGATTTATGAGAGAAGCTGATGTGTACTAGTTTCTTCATGTACATAGAATATTGAAGTCTCAGATGTTGAAGAGTGTGCTCATCAATATGAAGAAGCTACGGATGCAAGCAAAGAGAAGAGCAAATTGGCACAATTCTTACGAAATAGCTTGGAGTAGTTCATGAGCAGTTGACAGCTGGTGTGGTTGATGAAGGATTTTATTGGACAGCAGTGTGCAGAAGTTGGTTAGTTGGAGAGGTTGAGAAGTGTTGCTGTTGAGATGGCGAAGGAGATGAAGGTTGGAGAAGAAGACTCAGCGCGGAATTTTTAAACAGGGGTAAAAAGACATTTTTACCCCTGACTAATGAGATCTGACGTTATTAGAATGAAGGGTAGTATTGTAATTTTACTTTTAAAATTCTGTTGTTGCAGTTGTATAAAGCCGGGTTGCGGTTATACCCGAGACAGACGGTTATTTTCTAATAAGAAATTCTCTCCCTTTTCGTTGCCAATTCTCTCTCCGTTTTTCTTCTTTCTTCTATTGGGTTCATGCTGCTTTGATTGCTTGCATTGTTTTTGACATGGTATCAGAGCCACTTATATGATTGTGGATGATCTATCTTGAATATTTGAAGTGGTTGTATTTTTGCTTCGTTGCAATTTGATTTGTTTTTGTTATGGCTTCGCCAAGTGGTAATCGCAACACACCTGCAGAGAGCAGTGCACAAAATGTTGTATTTGGCACAACCTCCATTGAATGCTCACAATTTTTCCACCTGGAATCGGACTTTCAGGATGGCGCTGTTGGTGAAGAACAAGATAGGTTTTATCGATGATACAATTTGAAAACCGTTGGAAACGGATCCTTCATATCCTCTATGGGGGGAGGTGAACTCTATGGTGCAATCTTGGATAATGAACTCTGTTTCTCAACTTATTGCTCAAAGTATTATGTGGTATGATAGTGATGTTGATATGTGGAATGATTTGACTATAAGATATGGCAGTACATATCCTTTTAGACTTTCTGAGTTATTAGAAAATTTTTACTGCATTAAGCAGGGTACATCATCTGTGACTGACTACTTGACTAGATTGAAGGTTGTGTGGGAAAAACTTATGACTTTGAGGCCAATATCTACCTGTAATTATAGGGGATGTAATTGTAATGTCACTGTTGAGATGAGAAAATTTGTTGAGAGTGATTATGTCATTAAGTTTGTGAAAGGCTTGACTGATAATTTTGATCCAGTGAAATCCCAAGTTTTTGTGATGACACACTTATCTGATATTAATGTTGCTTTTTCGATGGCCTTGAAATTTGAGAGGAAAGTAATGTCTGATTCCTCTGTAATTCCTTTTGATGGCAATACTGCCTTAATGGGTGAAATGGAGAACTCTGACGGTCTGGTTGCTAATGCGTTTATGAAGAAACAACAGACTGGTGGATATAAGAGAGATGGTAGAAGGTTCTCTCAATCTGAGAACAGACGTTATCAGTGTACTCATTGTGGTATGATGGGGCATACCATTTATAGGTGTTATAAAAATCATGGATTTCCTCATGGATTCACAAGTTCCAAGTCTAGATTAAATATGTCTGAGGTTGTTGAAGTTGATCCTGGGGTGTCTCAGACTGAGAAGAGCATCCAGTCTTTGATGTTAACACCTCAGCAAAATCAGAAGCTATTGAAGTGGTTGAACAAACAAGAAGACACTTCAGAAGAAGGCATAAGTCCTATGACTCAGGGGGCTGTCATGTCTACCCAGGTTGGCAAGTTGCCAGGTAACACTCCTTCTGATGCTTTAAACACATGGATTTTGAATTCTGGTGCAACTGATCATATTACTTCACATCTATGTTTGTTTTCTTCTTACAAACCAGTAGAGCATGTCTACATCAAATTGCCAACCAAAGTCACCATAACAACTACTCACATTGGAACAGTAGTTGTTAACTCCTCTTTAACTCTTAACAATGTCTTATACGTCCTAGTCTTTGTATTCAATCTTTTTTCTCTTAGTAAGCTTACTTCTGATCCTGGTTTGCTCATTCAATTTCATGGTTATACTTGTTTGATTCAGGATCAATCGTCCAAGAAGATGATTGGTTTAGCTAAACAATTACATGGTCTGTACTATTTGCAAAGGACTACTGCTTTGACTACCAAACCAACTTGCCTAGCTACACAAGCATCTGATAAAGCCAGCGTGCTATGGCATTACAGATTGGGGCATGCTTTCTTACCAAGAATAAAAAAGATCCAGAAACTTGATGTTTCAATATCAGCACAAGAGCTTTCTACTCTTTGTTCTGTCTGCCCTTTAGCCAAACTCAGAAAATCTTCAGTTTGTAAAAATCCATTTGATTTGATTCATAACATTTGGGGGCCAAACAGGCATCCTACGTTGTATGCTCAAAAATTCTTCCTTACTATAGTTGATGACTACAGTAGATATACTTGTGTCTATTTGTTGAAATCAAAGTCTGATGTCAGAAGCTTGCTGCATAACTTCTGCCTTTATATAGCCACTTAGTTTGACAAAACCATAAAAGTTTTTAGAACAGATAATGGCCAGGAGTTTAATATGCCTGAATTTTATATGAAGCATGGCATGATTCATCAGAAAAGCTGTGTATACACACCTCAACAAAATGGGTTGGTGGAAAGGAAGCACTAACACATACTTACAGTTGCTAGGTCCCTGAAATTTCAGTCACATTTGCCCATGCCTTACTGGGGCTTTGCTGTTTTACATGCTGTGCACCTTATTAATCTCATACCAACTCCCATTCTTCATCATAAAACTCCTTTTGAACTACTGTACCAATGTAAACCAGTTTATCACCATCTTAGGGTATTTGGTTGCTTGGCATTTGCATATAATCAACTACCAGGGAAACAAAAATTTACTCCTAGGGCCATTAGATGTATGTTTCTTGGGATTTACTCCTATGGCCATTAGATGTATGTCTCCAGGGATGTTTAGTTCAATGAACATTAATTTCCTTATGATACAAACCAAAACAGTATACACACTGATTCCCCTACACACACACACCACTAAATGCTCAAACACCTTTAGATAATTGTCCATTCCCATCATCTACACCTACTGTCACACATCCAACCTCCCTTGATTGTTCTTCACCTAGTCCTTCTGATCAGTCGTCACCTTCTGCATCTTCACCATCTTCTCCCAGTGCTGTTACACCACCCAGTCCTGGCTTCACCCTGGACATACCTCTTGTTATCAATCCACATGATCAACTGTTAGTATCTGATCCATGCATTCCTCATCTCACAGAACCTGCAACTTCTTCAAGACCCGTTAGACAAAGAAACCCTGCTGCATATTTACATGACTATCATTGCAACCATATCACAACATCCAATCCCAAATATCATCTTTAGTCACATTACTCTCTGCATCAGTTGACACCAAATCATAAACATTATGTGCTTAACATTAGTCTACAGCAAGAACCTACAACTTTCCACCAGGCAGCACAGTCAGCTCACTGGAAGCAGGCTATGCAGGCTGAACTGGCAGCTCTGGAAGCCAATGATACATGGAAGCTGGTCCAGTTACCTAAAGGTAAGAAACACATTGGATGCAAAGGGTATATAAGACAAAGAGGCATGCTGATGGTAGCATTGAACGCTACAAAGCAAGATTGGTTGCCAAGGGATACACTCAGTAGGCTGGAATAGATTATGGTAACACATTCTCCCCAGTAGCAAAAATGACCACAGTCAGGCTCTTGATTGCACCGGCATCCCTTAAAAACTGGCATCTACATCAATTTGATGTCAGCAATGCCTTTCTTCATGGGGATTTGCATCAAGAAATTTCATGACTCTACCTGAAGGTGTACCCTCTCCTGCTCCTGGTACTGTGTCTAAACTCACTAAATCCTTATATGGTTTGAAGAAAGCTAGTAGGCAGTGGAATGAAAAACTCACTCACTTTCTCTTATCCAACGGGTACAAACAGTCAAGACATGATTACACTATGTTCACTAGAGCAACTTCAGACACCTTTCTTGTTCTTTTAGTTTATATAGATAACATCTTAGTAGCCAGTGATTCCTTATCTAAAATTCAGACCTTGAAAACTTCCTTACATAAGGTATTTCGTATCAAAGACCTGGGCTCTCTAAAGTATTTTCTTGGCTTAGAGATAGCCAGGTCTCAGATGGGATATGCCAAAGGAAGTACACATTGGAGTTGTTACAAGAAACTAGAACCTTGGTCTCTAAGCCTGTCAAGAGCCCCATGGAACTGGCTCACAATGATTCAGAGTTGATAGAAGATGTATCTGACTGTAGAAGGATGATTGAGAAATTGCTGTACTTGACTATAACCAGACCAGATATCACTTATGCTGTACATCAGCTCAGTCAATTTTTGGATGTCCCTACTAGCTCACACCTTCAGGCAGCTCACAGAGTGTTAAGGTATTTGAAAAACACACCAGGACAAGGATTGTTTTATCCCAGTACAGGTGATTTGAGGATCAAAGCTTTTTCAGATTCAGATTGGAGAGGATGTTCTGAAAGTAGGAAATCAGTTACACGATATTGTGTGTTGATTGGAAATTCATTGATTTCTTGGAAGGCTAAGAAGCAAACCACAGTCTCTAGATCTTCTTCTGAGGCTGAATATAGAGCTCTTTCCTCTACAACTTGTGAGGTGCAATGAATACTCTATTTGCTTGAGGACTTGAAGATTAAACAAAGTGAACCAGTTGTGTGTTCTGTGACAACAGAAGTACCATCTATATATTGGGAAATCCAGTGTTATATGAGAGAACCAAACATATAGAAATTGATTGCCACATTGTGAGGGACAAATATCAGGAAGGGGTTATCAGACCTGTGCCTATTAGCACACGTCTGCAGCTGGCTGAGATTTTTACTAAGGCACTGGATTCACAGAGATTAAGCATCCTGACTGAGGCTTTGGGAGTCTATAATCTATTTGCTCCGTCAGGATTGAGGGGGGTGTTGAAGAGTTTGCTCATCAATATGAAGAAGCTATGGATGCAAGCAAAGAGAAGGAGCAACTTGGTATAATTCATATGAAATAGCTTGGAGTAGTTCATGAGCAGTTGACAACTAGTGTGGTTGATGAAGGATTTTATTGGATAGTAGTGCGCAAAAGTTAGTTAGTTGGAGAGGCTGGGACAGACGGTTATTTTCTAATAAGAAATTCTCCCCCTTTTCGTTGCCAATTCTCTCTCCGTTTTTCTTCCTTCTTCAACTGGATTCATGCTGCTTTGATTACTTGCGTTGTTTTTGACATCAGAGTCCAGATGATCACCTAGAACTCACCATTATTTATTATCCTAATACGTTCAGTTCTTAAACAAAATTAATTTATTGCATACTAAAGATAAACGCGTTACATATGCTATATATTACTCCATCCAGAATATTATCATAATGGACTTCTTGAAATAAATATCACAGAGTGGTTACTATAATAAAATTTTTATGGAAGAGATCTTTGTCTAATCTTTTAAAACCCTTTTCTAGAGGAAAATCAATTAGGCCAAAATTGTTTGGGACTCGACAGTTACTCCTAAACTGCTGAACAATCTTTCCACCAAGGAAAGACTCGTCTACTTACAAGATAGAACATGTCACCTCTGCTCATATCACCTCTGCTCGACGGATGAAGAGACACTGCAGCAGTTACTCTTTTCCTACTCGGCTACCAGACAGATTTGGCTAAACATCTCGGCATGGCTAACTCTGCCAAGGAGAATAACTTCCATCAGCAGACTTCTGTCCTGGAGTTTGCGCTGACTCAAAGGGAAAGCTCTGGGAGCCAAGACGGCAAAAATAACCTTGGCTGCCACGGTATATCATATCTGGCAAACCGGAACAAATACATTTTTGAAGGAACATCATTTGTGTCTAAGGATGTAACACATAGAATCTGCACTCACGTGTATAGAGTAATGTATAAGCTTTACCCGCACATTTTAGACATAGGCGTGCTCCTATCGGTTAAAATTGCTTACATTACTGAACATCACATGTGGGTCAGCATGTTGACCTGTAAGTATGGCTTTTGTATGAGTTTCATCCTGTTGATGCTTTAATCTCTCTAATTAATATATTAGCATTTTAACTAAAAAACCCTCTTCTAGTGTGGAAACATGTTTTCAAAAATATATACTAGGTGTGAGGTGTGTGTAGAGCAATAAATAGGATCTTTAGGAGTGCTAACAACATTGCGATTGAGCAATTTTCACTAAATTTGACTGTTAGAATGGAATTTGATTTTTATTGACTTTGTACCACCTATAAACAGTGTTGCCTTACCAATGACCAACAGAATACTTGGTCAATTTTCAGCCTTCAATAAAGGTTTCTATCATATGATTCTTAATTACAAGTATTATGATTCTTATTCATTGTTGCAAGCATATTGGAGCTAGAACATCTTGTGATCTACCCCGATGATTTTCACTTTAACATAATTATAAACTCAGCCACATAATGACCCAAAAAAAAGTTCTACTCTGTTATTGAAACTAAATTGACAATACATGTTTACTTTCAATTTTAAAGTGAAAGTTAAAATGTATAATGCATCGATGCATTCTTATAGTTTCACGCTAAAGTGCAATCTCTTTGATTGGAAATTACGATGTGTTATTTCCTTTTTTTTTTACATATAAACCAGTATCATCAAAGGCTTACATTAAAATTTAGAGATTATCTACAAAAACAAATTACTCATCGTAATATTTTAAACTAAGACCTTATAAATCAGAAAAGACCTTATTAGTTGGATCAATCTTCATTGTCAATAACGTTGTGTGTTTCAAGCATGGCAATACTTTATAATGGGTACATCCACTTTAGGATGAGCAATGTAGGAATGCATAATTCTTTTCTAATAATCCAACACTGCGAGCATTTGACAGCTAGCCCAACGTTGTATGAACGCTTTAAAATTTGGGTTAATACAAGTAGTGATTGGCGATCACAGTATGTAACTTCTTATATTTGCACCATATTTTCAAAGGAATTGGAAGTTAGAGATACCTATAAACCAAGAGAAAGGAATAAGGAATTGGAAGTTAGAGATACCTATAAACCAAGAGAAAGGAATAAGTTTGACGATCGACTGGCAGCCTGGGATACAACATGAATATTCTCATAAAGCTGATGGATAACCAATCCACTACATGAAATTATGGAAGCACGAATGAATGATACGAGATGAAAAGAGTAGTTTTGAGCACATGCTACTCCACTTTGACAAAAAAAAAAAAAAGGAGAGTGGAAGCAGACCTGGCATCCAACATGTTTCAGTTGAGTAAAAGTACAATAACTTCTACAAAGACAAAGTCGACATGAAGTGTGTGTGTGTGTGTCTATATATATATATATATACTTTATATCGACTTTTCTGTTGAAGATGAAGGAAAGCACGAAGGCAGGCAGTGTAGTGGAAGGCAAGTCGTGGGAGTGAAATGCACCAACAAGAATTCTTGTTTAAATCATGACGTGAAGATTAAATCAGTTACCAGGAAAGATATACTCTGCCACGCTGGATAATGATGAGCCGCTGATTGGAAGAGATGATTGGAGCCTGCTGGGAAGAATTGAAGAGCATCAGATGCGAAGAGGGAGAAAGGAAGTCATGGCGGGTGCAGTTTCAAATACGTGAAAAGGCGAAACTGCTCTTCATTTAAAAGACTAGATCTATTGTAAATTGAAGACTTTCTTGTAATTTTGTGAACTTCTTCTTCCCCGCTAGATTTGGTATAAAGCAACAGAGCCAAAGCAGTTGCAATAATTTTTTCTTTCTTGGCCTAATTGAGAAAATATCTTGTATCAAGATTCCCAAGCTTGAATACTGAATAGTTCATATTTCAATTCAATTTCTTCTTCTCTGATTACTTTTATTTGATCAATTGATCATTTGTTTGTTTGATTTGCGTATGTGATCGCTCTTGTTCGATTACATCTGATAGTTTCGTGTGAGTTTGAAATTTAACATGGTATGAGAGCTCTGGTTGATGAACCATTGATTCTCTATCTAGATTCTTGAATTTCTTGCAGTGGTTATTGTTGTGTAGTAGAATTTCAATATTATGGCTTCAAGCTCCTCAAACACTACTTCAATTGATAATATAGTGTCAAATCCCCTCTATATTCACCCCAATGAGAGTCCGGTGGATGTTCTTGTGCAGCCTCCACTCAATGCCCACAACTTTCACTCTTGAAGTAGATTATTCAGAATGCCGCTCACAATGAAAAACAAGCTATGCTTCATTGATGGAACTATGACGAGACCAGATGTTGATGATCCGAAGTTTCTATTGAGAAATATATTTGGATAATTTTCAAAGTCATGATTTTAAGTGGTGAATGCATAAAACTATCATACATGATGTTATATGTGTTTAAAAGTTGAAAAAGTTGAAAAAGTTGACATCGATTTCTCAGGTTGTTGCACATCGATCGATCTATGTACATAGATCTGTCAAATCGATCGATCCATGTGAGGCAGTGAAAGTTCAAGACCTTACGGTGAGACATCGATCTCTAAACCTGAGACAAATCGATCGATTGATGTACATGGAACACTCATTTTGATCAATCGATGTAGGTCAGAGACAAACTCTGAAACTTTCGGTGAGACATCGATCTCTCAACCTGAGCCACTTCGATCGATCGATGTCTAGGGTTTTAGAAATATTTTTCTAAAATATGATAAAATAGTTGTTTTCATTTGTATATGATTTATACATATTCATTATGTGAATGTTATGTGTTTTTGATGATTTTAAATGTATTGTGACTAATATGCCTTGGAAGTTTCTACAACTTACCAAAAAGGGAAAAATTGGTATTTTGAGTTTTGTAGGAACATGATATGGTGAAAATGTTTCAAGGATGTATTCTTATACTATTTATCATGACAAAAGTGATATCATGATTATTTCTGACCATCCGGGTCATTTCTGGAGTTTTCACACACCAGTGACATTTTGGTCATTTCAAACCTGAGGGTATTTTTGGTATTTTCACTCAAGGAATCTCTTGAGCATATTATTATCTTCATTCTAAAGTTGAATTATTATTAATTTGAAGATTATATGGTGATTTTATCTTATTTCTCTCAAATGATGATATTGTTGACTATAGCGGGATATGTGACAAATTGTGATGTCACATTCTATTTCTTTCTTGAAGACTCTCTTATATATTTTATTGGAGAATATTATCATCATTTTCAGAGAATATAAAGGTTTTCAAGGTGTGCAAATGATCACAACATTCAAGAAGAAATTTTGGAAATTTTGGTGTTACACGTTGACATAATCTTGTCAATTATTATGTGGTGATTTCTTCTTCAAAAATATGAGCTGATATACATATATATATGCTAAAAACATGTATTAGCAGCTGTGTATGATGTGTTATTCATTTTATGAGTTGGTGACAAGTGGACCAACCAAAAAGGAGCTAGTTGACAAAATTGCCAACTTGGAAATTTTATTTGAACCCAACGGCTATAAGGGGTTTTTGGAGCTGAATTTGTTGGTCAAAAGGCAGCCCTCACATGTCCTATTCTTGTGCAAGGAGTTGAGGTTATTTTGGTGGTATTATCCTCTCTTATTATCTTCATTTTACAAAGAATAATCAAGATTATTACTTGGAAATTTCAGCTTTGAACCTAACAGCTAGATTATTTTGTTGGAGCTGAATTTGAGTTGTTTTTATCCAAGAAAAGTCAGCCTCACATGTCTTATGTTTATGCCAAAAAAAAGCTGAGGGTTTATTGGTGGAATTATCTCTATTTTGCTAAGGATAAATCAAGACAATTCCAAGGTGTAAAAATCGGCCAACAAGGTGTGTTCAAGGTGGACCAATTATGTTGTCTTATTTTGCCAAGTGTACAAGGCCAACCAATGATGTGAAGACACTTGTAATTGATGATGAAGATGGTGACACATGTTCATTCTTATCTCTAATGCTCAATTCACACTATAAATAGGAGGCAATGGTGAAGAAGATGAAACACACTTGAAGCTCACTTGAAAGCATTTGTTGAATTGTCTAGCTATCATCTTCTTGTTGTTCTTGTTTCATTCTTTGTAGCAAAGGTGTACTTGTTGTGTTTGTTGAGCTAAAAGCCTCTTGAGCTTTATTTGTAAGATTGATTAGCCAATTCTATAAGGCTACAATAATAGGTGGTAGAGGTGTTGCAACTAAGTGTTGCATAGAAGGTGTTCATCTAAGTCTTGAATAGGGTTGGTGTATAACCCAAGGATCAAGCTTGGTTCTTGTTGTAAGGTGATTTATTTCATAGTGAAATCCAAGGAAAGGTGTTCCTTGGGACTGGAGTAGGTCACATTGACCGAACCAGGATAAATTCTCGGTGTTCTTGTCTTGTTTCTCCATTTCTATTTTCTGCCCGTTTTTACTGGAGTTCTCACACAAATTCTCACGATTTGAAAAAATAGCTAAACACTTTCAAAATTCGTGATTTTTGATGGAGTTATACTTCAGCCTGTTAGCTTTCATTTGCAATAGAATCACTTGATTTGAGAGAGAGAAAGTTAGTCTTTCAGTCTTCGCAAGATAACTGCTCCAATATGGCTGCAATCTGACCAATTTTGAGAAAACTTAAATTCTGTATTTATCAAGAATTGTTTAAGGTCAAGGCCTTTTGGAAACATCATCTAAACATCCTAAGGAGTGTTTTGATATAAAGATCGACCTTTTTGGTTGAGTATTCAAAGAGAAACACGTTTTTCAAAATTAGCAACATTCTGTCCAATTCTGTCCAGATTGACCATCTAAATCTTTTTATTTGTTTGAAGGGCCAAATGATCTTTTTTTTGTCTGATGTTTGGACAGAATCTTGTTAACACATTGTAGTTAGATTCTGCAAAGTTTCATAATTTTTGGAGTTGTGTACACTTATTTTTGAATTTTTCAAAAACGGGTTCTGAATCTGAGGTGGTCTCAGATTCTGTTTTCAAAGGGGATTTTTATAAAGGGTAGTAGTGTAATTTCTGCTAACCACTATTCACCCTCCTCTAGTTGTGTTTATTGCAGGTGCACAGTCTAACAGTTTCAAGCGTGGAACCAGGCGAATGTGATGGTGCAAGCTTGGATATAGAATTGTGTGATTCCTTCCATAGCGCAAAGCATAATATGGTATGGTACTACTTATGATGTATATCGTGATTTATCTTTGAGATATGCAAGTGGTGATCTTTTTCGTTCATCTGAGTTAATGGAGGAATAATATGCTTTTAAGCAGGACAAGTCCATTAACGATTATTTTACAAAATTGAAATTAGTTTGGGAAGAGAAGTTAGCTTTAAGACATGTGCCTAAGTGTGTGTGTACTTGATGCACCTGTGATGTAACTGCAAAGATGAACAAATTTGTAGAAAGTGATTGCGTGATTAAGTTTGTCAAATGATTGAATAACGAATATGATGCTGTTAAGTCCCAAGTATTTGTCATAAAACCTTTACCTAGCATAGCTTCAACATTTTCCATGGCTTTACAATTTAAGAGGAAGGTTACAGGTGGATATAATCATTCTCAGTTTAACAACAATGCTACTGCTCTACTAGTAAATAGAGAAGGCAAAACTCAGTGTAATGAATTTATGAACAGTGATGTTGACGATACAACTGAACTTGTGGAAAACGTGTATAATCCTAGAACTGGGAGAAGGGGATATAATAAAGGATATGGAAGAAACAATAGGAGTGCCAATCAAAGGCCTGTTTGCACACACTGTGGTAGAACATGGCACATCGTTGACATATGTTATCAAAAGTATGGATTTCCCCCGGGATGGAAGACGAGACCACAGGTGCATATGGTTGAACAAGAATTTGGAATGACTGGGCTTGGGGTCATGACAGGATCAGGATCTACCTTGACTTTTGATAAATATGAGAAATTGTTGTGTCTTCTTGGAGAGAAAGGGAATGCTGGAAGTAGCTCTGAGAATCTTGGTAGCCTTCCTCAGCTTGCAGTCATGTCTGCTGAGACTTTGATCCAAAACGATAAGGAAACAAGTATTTGTTCGTACAACAAATCTAATGTATGGGTCTTGGACTCAGGTGCTAGTAATCATGTAGCTTGTTCTTTGTCTCATTTCACTTCATTTCACTCAATATTTAATGTTTCTGTAAAGATGCCAAATAATATATCTGCAGTGGCTACAAACATTAGTTCAGTCCAGATAACTCATTCCTTTCTAATTCACAGAGTCCTATATGTACCATCCTTTTCGTTCAATCTTCTTTCTCTCAGTGAATTGGTATCCAATACTGATATACTCATTTCTTTCTGCCATAATTCTTGTTTTTTTCAGGACCAATTCTCCAAGAGGATGATTGGTTCAGTTAAACTTGTTGAAGGCCTGTATTTGATACAAGGACACAACAATGATGCAATTGCAGCATGTGTTCCTTCTAAGTCTGCCTTGATAAATAATTATGTTCATGTCTGTAATCACAAATCTAGTCTTGATAGTGTTCCAATACTTTGACATTCTAGACTTGGCCATGCATCAATACAAATAATCAAAGAAATAAATAAAAGAGATGTGTCTGTTGCTGTGACATCTTCAGAGTTTAACTGTGACATATGCCCAATGGCAAAACACAAATGTTTACCTTTTCACCTTTCCAATTCTATTTCATCTTGCATCTTTGACTTAGTATACATTGACATTTGGGTACCCTATAAACACCCCACTATGTATGGACAACGTTTCTTTCTCACATTGGTAGATGATCATAGCAGATACACCTAGACCTATTTGCTCAAGGCCAAATCTAAGGCCAGCCAAGTCATTAAGAGTTTCTTTCACTATGCCTATACCCAATTTGACAAGAAAATTAAGATCATTAGATCTGACAATGTTCATGAATTTGCTCTCACCTCTTTTTTACTGAGAAAAGGGTTGTCCATCAAACTAGCTGTGTCTACTCTCCACAACAAAATGACATAGTAGAAAGGAAGCAACAACACATTTTGAACGTTGCTAGAGCCTCGAGGTTTCAATCCTGTTTACCCATCAAATATTGGGGATTTTGTATACAACATGCTACCTATATCATAAACATATTTTAAGTCCTCTTCTGAACCAATCCACACCCCATGAAAGACTTCAAAAGTCTGCACCACAATACAAGCATCTCAAGATATTTGGGTGCAGAGCCCAAACCTACAATATTTCTCCTATTAAGTCCAAATTCGATTCCAGAACTAGACACTATATCTTTTTAGGAATTCCTCATGCCATCAAGGGCTATATCTTGCATGATCTCATTACCAAAGACATATTCATTTCAAGAGATGTTGAATTTTTGGAGACATCATTTCCATCCTGCAAGTATTCACAAGCTCATACTCAACCATTATCTACCAATGCATTACCTAGCCTTTCTCCAGAAATCACTCCAACATCAACTACTGAACATGAGTCACCCATGTATCAGTATCCTTCCTATCCACATAATCCATCCTCTCCTTCAGAATGCCATTCACCTCAGCCACCAAACTCCATTCCATCCTCAACATCTACAAACCCCAGTCATGCTGAGCACAACACCAATGTATTGATTCCTAATGAATCCTCTCGTTTAATCAGAACTTGACAACCACCTTCCTATCTCAAAGAGTACTACTGCCAGCAGCTGTCTGCCCAACATAATTCTCCTGCCTTCATACAGCCTACTCCTGGTTGCACTAACCGTCATCCTACATTAAATTACCTATCTTTTAATTCACTATCATCTGCATACAACATATATACATTACAATGTTATTACGAACAAAGAACCCACTACCTATCATGAGGCATCAAAATCTGAAGCATGGCAGCAGGCCATGGAACTGGAACTGAAAGCCCTAGAGTCAACTAACACATGGAGCATTGTTGAGCTTCCAGAAGGCAAAGTTCCAATTGGATGCAAATGGGTGTACAAAACTAAATACAAGCCTGATGGGTTCATAGAAAGACACAAAGCTAGATTGGTGGCCAAAGGATACACACAGCAGTTAGATGTTGATTACATAGATACGTTTTCTCCCATGGCCAAGATGACCACTGTCAGGTTGATACTTGCATTAGCAGCTTCTAAAAGGTGGTTTATTCACCAACTAGATGTTAATAACGCTTTCCTACATGGAGACCTATCAAAGGAGATATATATAGACTTGCCCTTGGGAGTTAACCCTCCAGGTCCTAACCTGGTATGTAAATTGAATAAATCTCTCTATGGACTTAAACATGCTAGTAGACAATGGAATGAAAAATTGACAAATGCCCTTATTAGTGAGGGGTTTATTCAATCTCAGCATGAGCACACCCTCTTTATTCAAACTACTCCTACTCATTTCTTAGCCCTCCTTGTATATGTTGATGACATTGTGGTTGTTAGTAATAATCGGTCTGCTATCCAAGCTGTCAAGTCCTATCTGCATTCACAGTTCTAAATTAAAGGCCTAGGTGACCTTAGGTACTTCCTTAGCATTGAAGTAGCTAGGTCATAGGGGGGATTAATACTGTACCAGAAGAAGTATACCCTAGAGCTATTAGATCAAACAGGATTTTGGATGCAAGACCTGTCACATCTCATATGGAGAAAAATCTGAAGCTTCAACATAATGACTTTCCACTGATAGAGGATGTTTCTAGGTATATGAGTTTAGTGAGCAAACTATTATACCTCACCATCATTAGGCCGGATATTATATTCACTGTGCAGCAACTCAGCCAATTTTTAGATTGTCCCACTGAATTGCATCTCAAAAATGCTCACGGACTTCTAGGGTACCTTAAAGGAACAACAGGGCAAGATTTGATCTTCCCAAAAGGCGGTGATTTGAAACTTAAAGCCTTTAGTGACTCAGACTGAGCAGGATGCTCATAAACCAGACGTTCTATTACTGGTTTCTGCATATTTTAGGAAATGCCTTAGTATCATGGAAAGAAAAGAAGTGAACCACGGTATCAAGGTCATCATCAGAGGCAGAGTATAGGACCCTGGCTGCTACAACATGTAAATTACAATGGTTGATATACTTAATGAAAGACTTGCAAATAACTCAAACAAAGCCAGTTGTAATGTTCTATGATAGCAGGAGCCTATGCACATTGTTGAAAATCATGTGTTTCATGAGAGGACGAAACACATAGAGATTGATTGCCATTTTGTAAGACAAAAAATCCAGGAAGGGTAGTTAAGTCTATGCCAATTCAAATGGAATATCAACTGGCTGACATGTTTACAAAGGCTCTTGATGTTCGTAGCTACACTGACTGTTTCACTTGGGATTTGTAACATATTCAAGCAGCCAGTGTTGAGGGGGGCGCGTTGAAGATGAAGGAAAGCACGAAGGCAGGCAGTGTAGTGGAAGGCAAGTCGTGGGAGTGAAATGCACCAACAAGAATTCTTGTTTAAATCATAACGTGAAGATTAAATCAGTTACCAGGAAAGATATTCTCTGCCACGCTGGATAACGATGAGCTGCTGGTTGGAGGAGATGATTGGAGCCTGCTGGGAAAAGTGAAGAGCATCAGATGCGAAGAGGGAGAAAGGAAGTCTTGGCGGGTGCAGTTTCAAATGCGTGAAAAGACGAAACTGCCCTTCGTTTAAAAGACTAGATCTTTTGTAAATTGAGGACTTTCTTGTAATTTTGTCAACTTCTTCTTCCACGCTAGATTTGGTATAAAGCAACAGAGCCAAAGCAGTTGCAGTAATTTTTTCTTTCTTGTCCTAATCGAGAAAATATCTTGTATCTGTTGGAGAATTTAAGGTTTGGGCTTTGGCCCATCGTTGGAGATTGGAAGATTTGGGCTTTGGCCCGTTAATGATGTTGCAAAATTTGGTTGAGCAACGTACTTTGAGCATAATGAGTTTCCGATAATGAAATCAAAAACTAATGAATCCTTAATTATCTACGTGACAAGTAGTTAATGTTAGGATGTGGACTCACTCAATTATGGTATTGGGTGAATAAGAAATTAATGCTCAAAGAGGATGGAAAATGTTGTGAATGGGTGACGTGTCACCGTTATGGAGGATTACCACGTTGGATGTGTCCATGTGGCGTAAAAAGCTTCTGATGGACATCGATCGATGACTTCGATCGATCGATGTCACTTTGATCGATCAATGTCATCGATCGAAGTTGATCAGAGAGCTTCGATGATTCTGTCTCACATCAGTCGATCACTTCGATCGATTGATGTATCGATCGAAGTTGGACAGAAAGGTGAGGAACGATTCTGACGTACATCGATCGATACATCTATCGATGTCGGACAGCGTGCAGAATCTCTTCAGTTTTAGTGGTTATGTTTCAAATCTGAAACTAACACTATCCTCCTGTTTAAAATGAGATCAACCTGTTTTGATCTAACGGTAGTGGGGAGGCAGCTTTGATCTAACGGCCGGGATTTAAACTGTCTTAACCGCTTAACCGAATATGGTTTCCATCTAACGCTTCAGGTTTAAACCTGCTAATCTATCTTCGATCTAAAGGCTGAGATTAAACCTTCCTAATCTAGATAGGAGGTTTTAATCTAACGGCCTAAATCAAACTTCGGTTTTGATCCAACGGTCATAGTACCTTGTTCTCCAACCGACTCCCCTATATAAAGAGGGCAAAGGGTGCATTCATTTCACACCTTGCTCTAAGCATTTTCCATAAGCATTCTGCATTCATAGCACGTGAGTCTTGCATCTCGTCCGGGAGAAGTCAGGTCACTCTAGCGTTCGAAGGAGTTCAAGTTCAGCAGTGCCGCTCAACTGAACAGGTACCCGTTGTATCCTGGGAGACGATTGCTCACACCGGTTGGGCACAGTATACCGGAGCAATACGTCTTAAGGACAGAGTCTTCAACTCGCCCCGGGTTTGATTTATTTTGTTTTGCTGTTTCATATGCACACGTTGTACGACTGCGTCTTGGTACAGGATTGATTGTATCCAACAATCTTAAGACGTATTTCTATTCAATTAATTTCTGTACCGGTTTTTAATTTACGCAAAAGCAGTTTCGTACTGATTTGCAGTCTACTTCTACTCCTTTCTTAAATCTGATTCTGTTCTGGTCTATTCGTTTTGATCAACTGAACAGAAATCTGATGGAGAACGCAAGCTCAGGCTCCGTTCATGGCGCAGACATTCAAAGCTCTGCTCCAATGGCACCAACTGCTGGGATGCCAAGACATGCTCCTCCTGCGCAGGGTCCTGCAGTGGCCCAAGTGGAGAAACCGGAGAAGTTCGGTGGAAGCTTCTTCAAGCGTTGGCAGCAGAAGATGATGTTCTTCTTGACTCTATGGGGTTGGCTATACTGAGGACCCGCCTATAGTGGATCCGCTGGAGGACCAAACCCAGAATATGCAAAACCAACATTTTGTTGAAACTTGGAATTTCAACAATTATGTTTGTTTGAGCCATATTCTGAGTTGTTTGGACAACTCCTTGTATGGTTTATACTGCACGTATAAAACCGCAAAGTCTTTGTGGCAGGCTTTGGAAAAGAAATATCGTACGGAAGATGCCGGCACTAAGAAATTTATTGTCGGCAAATTCTTGGATTTCAAAATGTCAGATTCTCGCACTGTTGTTTCTCAAGTTGAGGAACTTCAGACGTTGGTTGCCGAGATGGAAGAGGAGGGCATGTTGCTCAGTGAATCTTTCGTCGTGGCAGCAGTGATTGAGAAGCTACCTCTTTCGTGGAGGGAATTCAGAAGCTATCTCAAACACAAGAGAAAGGAGATGACATTAGAAGATCTAATTGTTCGACTCCGCATTGAGGAGGACAATCGTAGATCTGAAAGAGCGCCACAATCAAGCTCTGGTCAGGCTAAGGCCCATGTTGCAGAGGCCAAGAAAAAGAAAGGCCAACTCGGGGTGAACAAGAAAGGCAAGCAGATCGCCAAGAAGTTCACCGGAAAATGCTACAACTGTGGCATTCAGGGGCATGTCAGCAATGAATGCAGAAAGCCCAAGAAGAAGCAAACCAAGGCAAAGGCGAACATAGTCGATGCATTGGATGATCTAAATCTCTGTGCGGTGGTCTCAGAGTGCAATGCTGTGGGGAACGTACGTGAGTGGTGGCTTGATACTGGCGCCACTAGACATGTTTGCTCCAGCAGAGAGATGTTCACGGAGTACCAGCCCGGGAACAATGAGCAACTTTACATGGGAAACTCGGCCTCCTCGAAGATCGAAGGCGAGGGCAAAGTTGTTCTGAAGCTCACATCAGGGAAGCATCTGACTTTGCAGAATGTGTTGCACGTCCCTGATATTCGGAAGAATTTAGTATCTAGATCTCTTCTAGTCATGCATGGTTTTAGACTAGTGTTAGAATCCAATAAAGTTATTCTTTCGAAAAATGGCATGTATTTAGGAAAGGGGTACTTGTCGAATAGGATGTTTAAATTGAATGTCATCACTATTGTACCCAAAAGAGATTTGCCCGCAGAGGCTAATAAAATTGCTTCCTCTTCTGCTTACATGCTTGAGTCTTCTTGTTTATGGCATTTTCGTTTGGGACATGTTAATTACAAGTCAATACAACGAATGAGTAATCTTGACTTATTGCCCAAACTGGACTTTGATAATAAAGGAAAATGTCAAATATGTGTTGAAGCGAAGATGGCAAAGGCGCCATTTCCTTCAATAGAAAGGAACACTGAACCTTTGGTTCTAATTCATACCGACGTGTGTGATTTAAAATTTGTGCAAACGAGAGGTGGTAAAAAGTATTTTGTAACTTTTATCGATGATTGCACACGATACTGTTATGTATATTTGCTAAGCAGCAAAGACGAGGCCCTTGATGCTTTCAAGGATTATAAAAATGAAGTTGAGAATCAACTTAGCAAACGAATTAAAGCAATTCGTAGTGATAGAGGTGGCGAATATGATACACCGTTTAATGAATTCTGTTCAGAACATGGCATTATTCATCAAACGACTGCACCATATTCACCTCAATCGAATGGTATTGCTGAACGCAAGAACCATACTCTTAAAGAGATGATGAATGCTATGTTGATAAGTTCGGGTTTACCTAAGAACTTGTGGGGGGAAGCAATCCTCTCAGCCAACGTCATTTTAAATAGAATTCCATCTAAGAAGATGGATGTAACCCCTTTCGAGCTTTGGAAAGGCCACAAGCCTAGCTACAAATACTTGAAAGTGTGGGGGTGTCTGGCGAATGTTGCTGTACCTAAGCCTAGACAGGTGAAAATTGGGCCTAAAATGGTTGATTGCATATTCATTGGTTATGCAACTAACAGTAGTGCATATCGGTTCTTGGTGCACAAGTCAGATATTCCTGACATACATGAAAACGTGGTCATGGAGTCAAGGAATGCAGTGTTCTTTGAAGATGTCTTTCCAAGGAAAGACAAAATTCAAGAAGAAACAAGATTTGGTAAGCGAATGCGTGAGGCGACTCCTCAAGGTGATGAGGAGCTTCGTCAAAGCAAGCGTGCCAGAATGCCAACTTCGTTTGGACCGGATTTTCTAACCTATATGGTAGAAAATGAGCCGAGGAACTTTTCCGAGGCTATGTCAACTCCAGAAGCTCCGTTCTGGAAAGAAGCAGTTGACAGTGAGATAGACTCTATTTTTCAAAATCACACTTGGGAGTTGGTTGATCTTCCACCTGGAAGTAAACCACTTGGTTGCAAGTGGGTTTTCAAGAAGAAACTGAAAGAGGATGGGTCTATTGAAAAGTATAAAGCCAGGTTGGTAGCTAAAGGCTATCGGCAAAAGGAAGGCTTTGACTTTTTTGACACCTACTCACCAGTGACTAGGATCACTTCTATAAGGGTGCTAGTTGCGATTGCTGCAGTCTATAACTTGGAAATCCATCAGATGGATGTAAAGACTGTGTTTCTGAATGGTGAGTTAGATGAAGAAATCTATATGGAACAACCTGAAGGGTTTGTGGTTCCAGGACAAGAGTCTAAAGTTTGTAGACTCGTTAAATCCTTGTATGGACTTAAACAAGCGCCTAAGCAGTGGAACTTGAAGTTTGATCAAGCTATGTTAGCTAACGGTTTCAAGATCAATGAGTGTGACAAGTGTGTCTATATTAAGAGCACATAGAATGCTTATGTGATAGTGTGTCTCTATGTAGATGACATGCTAATCATGGGAAGTACTCGGGACATAATCTCAAACACAAAGAAGATGTTGACGAGGAACTTTGATATGAAGGACATGGGAGGTTCCAATGTTATTCTAGGAATTAAGATTTCTAGGGTGACTGAGGGACTCAGACTGTCACAAACACACTATATTGAATCAGTCCTGAAACGGTTCAATATGGATGACGTGAAACCGGTAAAGACCCCGCTTGACTTAAGTATACACTTAAGGAAGAATCGAGGCGAACCTGTAGCTCAGTTGAAATACTCTCAGGTGATCGGGAGTCTGATGTACATAACGAATTGTACAAGACCAGACTTAGCTTGTTCAGTAAACAAGTTGAGCAGGTTTACCAGTAATCCAAGTGATGATCATTGGAAAGCTGTTAACAGAGTGATGAGGTATCTGAAATACACAATGTATCTTGGATTACATTATACGAGATATCCAGCAGTGTTGGAAGGATACTGTGATGCGAATTGGATATCAGATAGTAAGGACTCGAAGTCCACCAGTGGGTACGTGTTCACTATTGGTGGTGCTGCTGTGTCGTGGAAATCCACGAAACAAACCTGTATAGCTCGGGCCACTATGGAAGCTGAGTTCATAGCGTTGGACAAAGCTGGGGAAGAGGCTGAGAGGCTTAGGAATTTCTTGGAAGATATTCCGTGCTGGCCTAAGCCGATCGCTCCTATTAGCATACACTGTGATAGTCAGTCAGCTATAGGACGTGCTCAAAGCAGCATCTATAATGGTAAGTCACGACACATACGTCGAAGACATAACACCATTAAACAGTTGATCTCTAATGGCGTGATTTCCATTGATTATATAAAATCAATGGAGAATCTGGCGGATCCGCTTACAAAAGGTTTGCCTAGAGATCAGATGTCAAGTTTGACAAACGGAATGGGACTGAAGCCCATAATGCATGAGTCTTTGTAATGGCAACCCAACCTTGTTGACTGGAGATCCCAGAATCTTGGTTCAATGGGATAACTAAGTTATGAAGGTTCAGTTAGCACTTACTCATTCCGTCTGATAAAAGTGCTGTCTGCAGAGAATTGTAGGGTAAGCTAAGGCTTTTAATGATGTCCTATATCTTGATGCGTCAAGTGGAGTATGGCAGAATACTCTTGATAGGAATCACCTATGTAAGTGTGAAGTGGGGCCGCTTCTATGAGAAAGTCTGGGAGGCAAGATTTCTCTAAAACACTTTCTGAAATCAGGTTGTTCATGGCCAAAACGAACACAACCATGAGAACCAAAAGGGTGTTAAAGGAAATATTGTGTGAGTATCGTTGTCTTGGTTCACAACAAAGGCTGACTAGTTCAAGACATCAAGTCACTATTTAGCCGAGTGAATCCGATGGTATATCACTATGAAAGGTTCAAAGCCAGAAGCTACCTCTTCTGATGCAATATTTTCTTGTCTGACTTCTCCTCAGAGTCTGCATATGCATTTGCATTAATTTCCATTCATGTGGGGGATTGTTGGAGAATTTAAGGTTTGGGCTTTGGCCCATCGTTGGAGATTGGAAGATTTGGGCTTTGGCCCGTTAATGATGTTGCAAAATTTGGTTGAGCAACGTACTTTGAGCATAATGAGTTTCCGATAATGAAATCGAAAACTAATGAATCCTTAATTATCTATGTGACAAGTAGTTAATGTTAGGATGTGGACTCACTCAATTATGGTATTGGGTGAATGTGAAATTAATGCTCAAAGAGGATGAAAAATGTTGTGAATGGGTGACGTGTCACCCTTATGGAGGATTACCACGTTGGATGTGTCCATGTGGCGTAAAAAGCTTCTGACGGACATCGATCGATGACTTCGATCGATCGATGTCACTTCGATCAATCGATGTCACTTCGATCGATGTCACTTCGATCGATCGATGTCATCGATCGAAGTTGATCAGAGAGCTTCGATGATTCTGTCTCACATCAGTCGATCACTTCGATCGATCGATGTTGACTTCGATCGATCGATGTATCGATCGAAGTTGGACAGAAAGGTGAGGAACGATTCTGACGTACATCGATCGATACATCGATCGATGTGATCGATCGATGTCGGACAGCGTGCAGAATCTCTTCAGTTTGAGTGGTTATGTTTCAAATCTGAAACTAACACTATCCTCCTGTTTAAAATGAGATCAATCTGTTTTGATCTAACGGTAGTGAGGAGGCAGCTTTGATCTAACGGCCGGGATTTAAACTGTCTTAACCGCTTAACCGAATATGGTTTCCATCTAACGCTTCAGGTTTAAACCTGCTAATCTATCTTCGATCTAAAGGCTGAGATTAAACCTTCCTAATCTAGATAGGAGGTTTTAATCTAACGGCCTAAATCAAACTTCGGTTTTGATCCAACGGTCATAGTACCTTGTTCTCCAACCGACTCCCCCTATATAAAGAGGGCAAAGGGTGCATTCATTTCACACCTTGCTCTAAGCATTTTCCATAAGCATTCTGCATTCATAGCACGTGAGTCTTGCATCTCGTCCGGGAGAAGTCAGGTCACTCTAGCGTTCGAAGGAGTTCAAGTTCAGCAGTGCCGCTCAACTGAACAGGTACCCGTTGTATCCTGGGAGACGATTGCTCACACCGGTTGGGCACAGTATACCGGAGCAATACGTCTTAAGGACAGAGTCTTCGACTCGCCCCGGGTTTGATTTATTTTGTTTTGCTGTTTCATATGCACACGTTGTACGACTGCGTCTTGGTACAGGATTGATTGTATCCAACAGTATCAAGATTCCCAAGCCTGAATACTGAAAAGTTCATATTTCAATTCAATGTCTTCTTCTCTGATTACTTTTATTCGATTAATTGATCATTTGTTTGTTTGATTTGTGTATGTGATCGCTCTTGTTCGATTACATCTGGTAGTTTCGCGAGAGTTTGAAATTTAACATTCTCATATAAAACATATATGAAAACTGAAAATTATCTTATGTTTTATATGTTCCTGGATTGCATGGTAACTTGATTTCCATGCCACAACTTATTTCTGAAAATTAATATGTCATGCAGGTTTGCTAATAGTATTTATGTACTTCAGGACCCAATTGCCAAGATCGCTGATTGTAGCGGGTGAATTGCGAGACGTATATGTAGGATCATTGTCCCCTGCATTGCAGATTACTCTACAAGTATATATGTTTGGGTATTTCTTTTGCTTGACAAAACTGCCTTATACTCTATATTATGTTCCTTCTTTCCCTTGGTGGCTCGTCATATTAATTGTCAAGTTAAAGATGTTCGTAGCAATAACGGTACACAGTTTAAGCGATTAGATTCATATTTTTTTGTTGTTGGTATTTTATTCCTGACTTTGTATATTTCTGAGCCTCAACAAAGTAGACGTATTGAAAGAGAAAACATTGTCATATTCTCAATATTAATAGTGCTTCAATGTTTCAAGCTAATTTGCCTATAAAATTTTGGATGAATGTATGTTAACAGCGAAAAAGGGGTTGAGTATAAAGCGGTTGTGGGAGATGAATATTGCAATGCTAGCAAAACTGGGATGGAAACTTATGACACGCCCGGACTTACTATGGGTGCGTGTCCTAACTGCCAAATACGGTGATCTACTTCATGACCGGATACCGGAAGGGGCATCCTTGCAATGCCGCCACATAAAGAGCACTGTGCCTTTGATACGAGCGGGCTTGGCATCCCCGGCTCCTTCTGACTCGGATAGTACAATCCGTCCACGATGGCAAGGAACATCTTCTGATGAGTATTCGGTGGCAAGTGCGCACGGGTTACAGGAATTAACATCAACTAATCGGACGCAACCATCATGGAACCGGATCTGGTCATTGAAGGGGCCAAACTGGTACGATTTGCTGCTTTGGCGCATCTGCAACAACGCTCTCCCAAGTAAGTTTCTCCTATATTCATGACGGATTACATCTGACAGTTGCTGCGGGTTGTGTGGACAAAGGGAGTTGAATGACTTGCATGAAATACGTGATTGTAGCTGGGTCCGGCAGGTTTGGAGTGCATAAATACGTCGGGATGCTTGGCCAGCATTCACTCGACCTATGGACGCGACAGAATGGGTAATGGAGAATCTTCGGACTTCATGGCAGCACCAGGGATGTGGATTAGAATGGCGGTATATTTACCGCGACACTGTGTCATCTATTAGTACTGGCGAAACCAACTGCTTCATGGTCATATTCAGCAGCTTCCGCCTCCGAGTCAGGTAGCGCGTGACATTATTAGTCGAGTTGCTTTACAGGCTCATGTACAATATTTAGAATGTATCTGATATAGATATAACAACATGACGTGACAACACCTAATGTAATCTTTGATTGTTTTTGGTTGAAATAAAAGTTCTCTTTTCCCCCGAAAAATAAGACTACTAATTTGACGGTATAGTTAAAGGCAAAGCAAGTTCCGCTGTTGCGGCGGTTGATCAACTGATATGAAGAAAATAATGGATCTCTCGTAGCATCCGAAAGACAAAAAAATAAAAAATAAAAATAAAAAATTGAATTCACAACCAATAATATTCATTCAACCAGTAAAAAAATTGACCCAAAAAAAGTTGAACGCAGAACCAATAATATTCATTCAGTCTGTGTAACAAAACATATTATCATCTAATACGCAATTCAAGATAATAAAAAGCACAAACTTATCACCGAAAACATTTAGCTGAAACAAAGAAAACAATCCAAACTTCATAGTGAAGATAGATAAAAGATTGATTACAAAGCTTATTTATTGAAGCCAGGATAGAAACTATAGCCTTTCAATATCCTGCTTTTTCTCATCTTCGTGGCTCTACTCCGAGCCTGCAAAAACAATGTTTTTTTTTCTCTTCTGATTAATATTGTGCAAGATTAATAAACGACATAATCCACCACACAACCTCTCTCTCTCCATTTTCAATGAAAATTTTACATTTGAACTTATGTTTCATACTATTCACGACAATCTATTGCTGAATGGGAAAACACTCACACAGAGTCCTTTGATCTCTTGGAGGGAGTCATTCCATGAAAACAACACGACTTTAATCATACATAGTAAATTAAGACAAAAAGTTCGTACGATCTTTTAGAAGCTTCAAAATATTTGACCAACCTACACAATAATTTGTAAAACCTGCATACCTGAGGAACAAAAAAGGCTCGGATCTTCTTACCGTCAAAGATATATTGAGAAAATTTTCCGGCGATACATGTTTAAGCAAGA